>OX276469.1:1200000-1867500 GCA_946251955.1 Acronicta psi
GAACAATACTGAGCGTAAACAGGATGAAAAAACATTCACTAATGTAGTGACTCTGTCTGTTCAAGACAAGCCTTTGGTAATATCTCACAAACATTCCTCATCTGATCCAGTAACTGATGTAAATTACGATAAACTGATGGAAAAGATGGAGTGCGCTAATCTTGCGAATATTTTGCCACCTGTCACTTTTAGAAACGATATCAACGTGACTTCTCGGGAGGAACGTTCACGAGATAATCCGATGACGGCAGAAGAAGCACTACTTACTATCAAAAAGAGAAACTTTCCAAAAGTACTACCAGATTTGCCAAAAGCTCAAAAGCGATTATCGCTGCAACCGGGCTCTATGCAAACTTTTCGTGGTTATTCCTCTATCGATATTCAATCTGATCGCCCTAAGGTACCACCACAACCTCCGCCTAGAACCACAACTTTAGAAAGACGTCTTGCATATAAAAATACAAAACCCTTATCGTCATTTGATACTTCGAACATTAAAAAAATAAATGAAAATGTTGTTGCTAAAAATTATGAGAATATTGATAGTTTATCGCCTTACCCCGATTCTCCACGTAATGCATCATTTGACATAAGCAAAGGAGAAACAACTATTACAATGTCTAAAGATAGAGAGTTTCCGAGGGTTATAATAGCGTCTAGCGACATTCCTTCAATGCAAGAACCAAAAATAGTAATCACACCTTCACCCAGTCAAGTTGAAATACCAACTAACGTACCAAGAATTCGCCTCCCTGATGATTTTCACGCCCAAACTGGATCTGTTACATCATTCTCGTCGTTTTGTTCTGATGAAGACGACGATGATGATTTTGAAGTTGACGATGAATTTGAAGATAAACTTATTCAGGAATTGGTCGGTGGTGTTGATTCGCCAACAAACATGGACGATATATTGGATACCAAAGGCCCGGACACAATTTTTGAAAGGAAATTAGAAATTGTGCCTGTAAAAATTAATCCTGGTATTATAGTTCCTAAAACAAAAGAGGATTATGTGTGCGTAAGTGACTTATTTTTGCCTGATGTTAGTGATTTAGAAAAAACTGCCCAAATTAAACCCAATTTCGGTTTGAACAAACTGCAACATAGAACAGAGAGTATCCACAGACCACCGGAGAAAGCAGTAAAAGTTAAACAAAGAAAAAGTATTAGAACACCTTCGATTTTGAGTAGAGGTTCTAAGGGTAAAAGAGGTAGTGATAAAATCAAAGGTGATTCAGTAAAACTGGAACATTCTAATTCTGGGTCATCGAATGATACTGAAACAAGCACAGGAACTGTAAAAAAGGTAGAATTGAAGAAAGGTTGAGTATCAATGAAAGTAGTGTGAGACTGACAAGGTATAGCTTTTAAAAAGGTATTTATGTAGTTACTAAGTAAAAGTTAGCATTATCCAAGTAACAAGTTTATGGTATTGTACTTAAGCTGTAGGAACATACAAAACAGTAAGATCTCCTTAGATGTAATAAATGATAAAGTAGTATTAGTCTACACGTAATTCTGAATAATTATACAAATCTGGAATATACAAATTCAAACATAGAAAAGGATAACGTTAAGAGTAACAATTTTAATATTACATAATTAATTTCCATATTGTTACATCTACATACAAATGTCTAAAGGTGTGCTTTTATACTTGATGGATTTTTCATTATTAATGTGATGATAAGTTAAAAATGATTTGTGAATTACCTATGAGGGAAGTTAGTTAATACTATATATTTTATTTCTATTTAATGT
This sequence comes from Acronicta psi, assembly GCA_946251955.1. Lineage (NCBI taxonomy): Eukaryota > Metazoa > Arthropoda > Insecta > Lepidoptera > Noctuidae > Acronicta > Acronicta psi. The sequence continues at coordinate 1,201,765 of OX276469.1, forward strand.
CGTGGAACTATCTGTGTAATAACGTTCCGTATGGTGCGAATAAGATATTTTATTTGACCAAAGTAATAAGCCAAAGGTACCATTTATGTAAAAATGCATTTAGGAAATATAAGTTTTGTAAAATATAAAATTTGTTTTATTACCTTATTTTACTTTAATTATCTTCAACATCCCAGTTGGTTTTAAAATAATTGGAAATTATTTTCAATCTTGATCATGATTACTTTGTATGAATCGTTTACAAGAAGCTCTATTAAAATTAATTAAACTTTTATAAATACCAAAACTTTTATTTGCCCTTCCCACGATTTGATAAGCAAAGATAGCAAATAATCACAACTCCTCGGTACTGAATAAACTTGTACTCGAAAAAGTAATATCCAGAACCCCATTATTTTCGAAGAAAAATTTCATAAGTACGCAATCGCTAGTTTCTCATAGCTCTCCGTTGGATCCTAACAATAAAACCAGCAGTAAGTATTAAACGATATTCCCGGCATCCAAAATCTCTTATTGTCTTTTGAAAACGTTGTTACTTCCCAAACGTCCCGAATTATACTTTGATCCTTGTGAAGTGCAAGTTATGAACTTTAGTTTTTAAACATTTTCCATTTGAAGCAATGGTAAAGGATTAACTGTTCAGAAAAATATTTTCTGACCTACTGCATGAAAAGGTTTCCAATCAAATCTTAGGTAAGTAAGAATAGTTCCCTAGACCTTCTTAGAGGCTTCTTCCACGTTTGATTACGCCATTGGGAAAATCTACAATTCTAAGAACTTTATTATAATAACATCGCTGAATTTAAAGAGATAATTCAAAATGAGATTCAAATAAATTACTTAATTTTTTGACGCCTGTCATACTGAGATTCAAATTTATAAAAAACATGCAATATCATTAAAATAAAATATATCATCCGCTTACGTCTTTTAAATTAGCCCACTCAAACACTTACAAACTTTACATCCAGCGTTATCGTGGAGCGAGTTTGTAAGAGTAATTCTTGAGTCATGACTGCCATTGAAGGTCCCCGTCATCACTGCTCATGCCAATTAGCCCCTGATCCTTACGCGCTACTCCAAAAACTTAGCCAATTATAAATTGTAATCTTCGTTTGACAGGCGTACTAAAATTTCAGTTGGTATTGTTTAAAGTTTTTGTAGTGCTTATCTTTAGTAGGAAAATGCTTTTTGTTGATCTTAAGTACTTATTTTATTTTAGTTTGAATTCTGAGTTTGTATTGTTTTAGTTACGTCTAAGTGAGTTTTAGGTGGAAGGTTTTGGTATTGGGGCTAAAATCTGTGCCTAAAGTGAAATATATTGTACATTTTACTTAAGCAATAACTGTGTAATTAAAAAGGAAACAGTCACTGAATGATCTATTAAATGAAAACTCAAATCGATGTCTGTATCTTGTCTTTGTTTAAAAAAATATATCTAAAGAAGCACAACAGAGGTTACTCTTTGAATTTATCTTATTGATAAAAGTGAGCAATATAATTATATCTACAACACACATACTAACGCATTAACTTTAATCTATAATTTACCAGACTGATATTTGCATTACATTGATAATTATTACAAACCTCAAAAAAAGACAGATTGCCACTTTCTCCCACAATGCCAGTGTGATTTGCAACAAATTGGGAGCGGTCGGCGTAAAACCGAAATGGCGATTATCTCTTTTGTTTCCGCGGCCCTGTTTATTTTCACAGGTAATTTTGAATGTAGTGTGGTAGGGGAGACTGAGCTATGTTAATCATTGGCGTATTGTGAATTGGCACCGTTTTATTTGACTGTTAACATTTATCCGCTTGATACGGTTGGTTTGGCTAATTGACCGATGGACGTGACAATTTTAACGGCCTGTAATTATGATCGGTTCACTACTAATTTATTTTAGTTTCCAAATTGTTTTAGTTCGTGATGTCGGCAGAATACTATTGTAATGAGAATTGTTTCAGTTTTTTTTATACCACTAGGGTGGCAAACAAGCATACGTCCCGCCTGATGGTAAGCGGTTACCATAGCCTGTGGACGCTTGCAACACCAGGGGTATCACTCGCACGTTGCCGACCCGAAAAACCTCTCAGAGGTTTATGGATGATTCACTGCGCCTACAGTTTGAGGGAATATTCCTCTTACTGCCAGCGCCGCGCATCCTTAGAAGGAGGTCTGGCGACCCTACTCACTGCAAGAACACAACACACAATAAAGTGTATTATTTAGCTGCAGTTTTCTGTAAGGTGGAGGTACTTCCCCATATGGGATGCTCCAGATTTGAGCCATAAATGGCTGTGCCCTACATCTCTTATTGTGGTGAGAATAAAATAACCTATGATATACGTCGCGCAAATTTATTATGTGCCTTGCGGCCATCTTGTTGACGTAAAAATGACGTAACCACTCTCAGTACGCGTTAGTCCCACTATCCGACAAGTACGGCGGATGACGTCACTTTGAGGTAACAAAATGTTCCACCCTTTAGACATATCTAATTATGTTTTTCTTATTGCTAGGATATACCTGCCTGTATTCCGAAAGAATAACCAGAGACGTACTTAATGTACGCTGCGGCATATTTAGGTCCCGGTATTGGGTTTTTCTAATCAATTATCAGCAGTAATTCCGAGTTTGTATTTGTGCCCGATTAATAGTAAGAGGCTCATCCTTATACCCATATAAGGATCGCCGGTTTGTTTAGGTCCCAACCTAAACAAACCGGCGAACTACCACAGTACATTAGTAGGCCTCTGCTTAACTCTTTCGGGAATATAGACGTGATAGTAGGTGTTTCTTTAGTAGAAATGTTTAATTTTAAATGTTTGTGAAATCTGAAGTTCAGACGGAAGCCAACATCTTTTGCTTCATAACTTAATTCAAAGTATTTCATTAACAGATAATTCAAAATGAGATTCAAATAAATTACTTAATTTTTTGACGCCTGTCATACTGAGATTCAAATTTATAATTAACTAAGTAAGTATTTGGAATACTTAACGTAGCAGTCAAAACAGGAAACAATGTTATTTATTTATTTCTACTTCGAGGTTGGGCAGTGTCATCGGTTTCTTTTATGAAATTCATTGTAACAGCTGGGAGTTTAGATTTGTGTCCGATAATGGCAATAGAGCTACCCCTTAATTCATTGGACCTTAACAATAACAAACAGTGAACTGTAGATAGTACAGCATAATGATAATATTAAACTACTAAAGGTTGTAGTGAAAATACAAACCTCGGAATTCTTAATCGAACGATACAGAAACCGTTCCAGCCGAAGCATTTTTAGGCAAAATATTGTTGGTATTATTCCCACAAAAACCGATTCCCTTTTATTTAATGCAGCTTACGTGTGCTTTGAAGTTATAACTTCTCTAATAGGTAGACCCAGAAAACAGTAATAGTCACAAATATGTCACTTAACGTTAAAAACACAACCATTTTCCTTTTCCTTTGTAGCTTTGCTAAAATTGTCGCGAGAAACGTAAGGTAGGAAGAAATACATACTTGGTTACGTTACACGGGGCTTGCTCCTGCAAAATGAGCCCACATTTACATGTATATAGGAGCTGCATTTTCTTTATTCGTGTATGTGTTTATTGTTATTTTCCCTGTGACCTGGTACGGATGAAAAACGGAAATGTTTCCCTCACTTACGTGAATTGATTGAATTAAAGCTACGTTCACAAAAGAATTTGCACATTGATTAAAGGTTTTAGATTGTATGTCTACTTTTAGCACGAATCAGTTGGCAACAAAATGTAAGATGGTTGCTAATAATTTCACCCACAGGAATGACAAGATTCTGGAAAGTCATCTTGCGTCTAAAAAGTATTTTAATTACCATCGGATGACTTTGGCAGTTCATTGCAGCAAAGACAAGTTATTTTCGAACGTATTGAAACATACATACATAATGTATGTAGAAAACATTGACTAAGAGAGAGAGAGAATGTCTTATATAGAAGCGTATCCGTTCTAAACTCCAACTAATATAATAGATAATGTTTCTCCAACAAAACAATAATCACCTGTTTTAGCTGAACAACGTAGTATTAATATTGAGTGGCCACAGAACTGCTCAACTTCGCCAATCAGCTTATCATAAGTCCTTCGTAAGTTGCTCTACAAGACTCGCCTCTTAAAGTTCTTGTTAAGAAGCGACAAGCCATTACAGATCTTAAGAGCATTAATCAGTTTGCTGTGAAGATATTTTTTTGCAGATTTGACAACTACAACACTATGATAGAGTAGTGTTGTAGTTGTCAAATCTACAACAAGTTTTTGTCGATTCCTAATATTGTGACATGCTAATTTTTTAAGACAATTTTTGTTAAAGAAATATTTGGACGTCTTTAAACGTCTCTACGTCTTTAAGCTGAAATTACCATTCAATTTCTAGTTCTGCTCACAGTAAAACTTTTCTTTAATAAATATAAAAAATTAAAGTCCTGTTCCTGTTTTAATTCATGTAGTTGTAGTTTAATTTATGTTGGTTTATAAAACATAAAACAATACAAATTAATTAATTTTGTTTAGTCCTTTTCAGTTTGTCGAGAATCATCAAAAACTTGCAAGTCTTTTCCAACTGTATCTATACAACAAAAACCAAGAACAAATTCCGTTGCTGAATTAAGTTATCCCCAGAACTCCAGAATTTCAGCATCGCGCGACAATTAACAAAAAAAAGACGACTGACGCTTGGACGATACTGTAAACAGCGATCGTTTTACAACGCAAACAAAACGGGCACTAGGGTTACCGTAAAACGTTGAATGAGAATGTATTAAAAGTACTACATATTTCTTGTAATAAAAGAACTATTTTTGTTGGTAAAATGGAAAAAACAGTGGAAGCCTAAAGAAATCACCACTCACCACACGCCTCTGACTTTTTTAAATTATCACTTTCATATAAAGGTAAGGCAAAAAATCGCGAGGAAAACTGCTTGCGAGATTTTCTCGAAGGCGTTTAAAGTCTGCCAACCTATACGTGGTGGACTATTGTCTAACTCTCTCATTTTAAGAGGACATTCATGCCTAGTAGTGGGACAGTTAATGGGTTGATGATTATGATGAAAAAGGAAGAAGGAATCATCATCATCAAGGTGTCATCATTAAGTCTTCCCAAAAATAAAATAAAATGTTGTCACCTTTCTTATATCTACATACAAACAAATTTCTATAGTTGCATTAGTAATATCATTGCACTGTGATCCTCCTTTACTGGTTTTACGGTCGTCTGGCTATTAAATCTGCAAGACTTATTTCTTCATCTTATGAGATAGCATTGAGCTCAATATTTTAATGTTATTATTCTTAGGTTCAAGATCTTCCTCTTCATACCTTCAAACTTTCGCACATGAGATTTGTTTATAAAGCAGCCACAATACAGGAATAATTTCATAAGTGAGACAACATTTACTAAAGAGACAGAGAATACAAAATTGCAGTTTAGCACCAAATTATGAATATCCCAATTCACATTAAACATGGAAACCCTCTTTTAGTTCGCAGCCAAAATGCGGTAGCGCGATGCTAAAACAGTACTTTAGTAGTTCCGCGGAATAAAGTATTATAAATGTCCTCCTGAGTACTGTTCAACACCAACGAAATGGTGAATACAGCCGTGTTTTACGTTGTATATGAAAAGTTTTAGACCATTTGTGTTATTACCTGCAGTTCCACAGTTATGAGTTCATTTTAGCTATTATGATCTAGTTATTTGGTCAGGGTTAACTCTTGTGTTACCTTACAAGGTAACCTTCTGAAGGATCAAGTACAAGATGTACTAACGCATCCACAATATTTCCGAGCAATAGAGGTGTGAATGTATTGTTTTTAACCCGGGCCAACAAATAACTTAAAACTGCTACTGAGAATTTTGAAAGGGAAATAACCCCCAGAACCTCAAACTATACTAGACATTTCATTAGACTAGGCATGAATTTCAATTTTTCATTTATCTAAAAGAAAAGCAGTATTTATTCAGTGATATATTATATTATATATTGTATAATAAATCGTAAGGTTTATCCAAAACTGCGCCATATAAAGCAACATAAGAGTATGAGGACGAAAAGCATTAAATCATTTTATCGATAAAATATAAACTTCCTACGACGGCATAGCAGTTCTCTAACACTATCTTCATAGTCACGCGACGTAATAAAACTTTATGGTACACTTGCTCCTCTCGCGATCACGTCCGCATATTTTTCGATTATTGCATTAGTTATTATGGGCATTAGATCATAATAATATCGATTTATTCTTTTCCTTGACTCGTTCCTTGATTCATCCTTGACTTTTATTTGCATTGGTTATACGAGTATTTGCAAAATAAACAGAGAATCCGTTCAAGTAGATCACAAAAACGAACACCTGGATGTTCTGGCATACACTGCGTTGCCAATATTCCAGCCAGTAAGCTCCCACAGAACATGTACTATACGTATATTGTATATAACTATTATATAATACTTTAACATTGAAGAATTTCTAAACCCCAGTTTTGGATTCATTTCATCATCATTGATAACGTAGCGTTTTCCCGTTTGTGTTGGAGTTCGTTTCTGGTCTCGCCTGATTCAATATAATATTTACAATAAATTCACTGGGCTTAAATCTCCCTTCGTTAATCCTTCTAAAACAATGTGCCTAATCTTTCTTCCTGAAAGGTTATTTGCGATCATTTAGTACAGATAAATCAATATGGCATACAAAATATAAAGCGAAATTCTGCTTTTATAAAAATAGAAGCATAAAATTTTATAATAACGTCATCTTCAATTTATATCGTGAAAATCCAATAACATGAAAACTTATACTATCACAAATTTACATTAAAAACTTTTCCCGAATCATCAGTACTTACCACACGAAATTATTACATCGCTCAAAATTTTCCCGAAGTATAAAGTCAAGGGAAAAAAGTTGTGCCCGTCGAAAATTAAAACTTCGCGGAGGCGGCGCCCATTAAAAGTTTTCTAAAATTTATTAACGATCGACTACCAGAACCTGACTTTGATGATAATAAGCTGACACAGAATCTTACTACGAAAGCCATAAAAGCGATAATTCAGTTTTTCGATAGCATTAAACTACTTTGCAAAGTACCGATTCGACAAAATTGTAATCTGCAGTTGAAAAAAAACCTTGAGAGACCTTAATATAGTGCATAAAAGGTTAAATTTCAATTGCAGTATTTACTTGACACGGAAAAGATAAAGTTTCGTCACGTGTGAAACCTTATAGAACTTCTTACTGCGGCTGAAAACTTGAAAATTTCTCCAGCTCCCCCCTTAATAGTTCCAATCACTTTGTATTGGCAAGTTAATACTTACAAAGTTATGCAAAGTTCAAAAATTAATGGTTTTATGGCGAAAACAGGTGCCAGAGTATTATTAAGAGTTTTGATCGGAGTGTTATAAATATAAATAGTCAAATTTTAGAAAGTTATTTTTTTAATAATCACCATTAATTTATAATAATCCTATTGAATACAATATGCTGGGCATCTAAATGTATTAAGTATAATTTTATTATTACTGTATACACATCACTATTCTTAGCAATTTAAAAACGACAAAATATTTGATTAGTTAAAAAATAAAATGTATTATTTTAAATGTATGCATAGATTTTGATCAGAACAACCATAACATTCAATTACCAAAACCTACTTATAGAGGGCTCAATTAAACAACCCAATAACATTTGTAAGCTTACCTGATTCTGACATTACTCTTTTAAAACTTCTTTATCACTCGCCATTATCAATCTCCTTCAAGAAAACGTAGCAACACCGCTTCACATTACCTATTTGCGTACTTAGACGACATCATTGTTACAAACCCAGTAAACACTCCCGCGGCGCACTTTCTTCACGTTTCACAAAGATAAAATAAACGTTGTAGGTAATAAACTCGCTTCCGAGTTAATTAAGAGGTACGTGTCACACCGTGAACTGGCTAAATTAAAATACATAGCTCGCAAGTGCACGATGTTTTGAGATTAACTTCCCAGAGATTGGCCGAGGGTAGTGATGCGAGAAAACGCTCTACGAGCGACTCAAGAAAATGCTGGAGTTAATTTTGTGTGTTAAATTTTCATGATGATTTTTGTGATGGGGGGAGAATTAGAGTGCTTGTGAGCGTGAAATGGGGGGTGGGTGCAGGAAATTGATAACGTGTATGTCTTTATAAGAAACATGGGACTACTTACTGTACTGTTTTAAATTTAGATAGATTCTAGTATAGTGGTAAGCGTGAATGCTAAGCTTAAGATCTTGGGTTCGATTTCCACGTCGAATTGTGGCCGGTTAATGGCAATAGGGTCGCCTCATATTACATGGGACCTAAACATACTGGCGAAATGTGGGCGTACTAAATATACGCCACATATAGAGGTTAGGTACACCATCAATAAGCTGCTATATTTTTAAGTCTCATATATGTATAAGAAACTTAAAAATATAACAGTACACAGCAGCCAGAAATTAGGTTTGTGATAGGCACAAACCTGGCCTGATACTGAGAATTTTATAACAAAAAACGTTACAACACTTTTCCAAATTTTAATCTCTGCCACTTCTTCCAGCACTATTATAATACGAATGCTATACGACTATAGATATTACTACTGTATATTACGACTATATTATATATGGCTATATAATATATGCTAATGTTATACGACTTAGTGTGATGGATATTTCCAATCGGGTTCACGCAGAGAACATTCGAGTTGCCACCTCAAGTCCTGTTCGCTCGATTGACATTGTTCGCTACATAGTGCAATTTAATTAATTTCTAACCACCATGTCGATGCCAAACATAGCTTCAATCGATGCTTTGGCACTAATTGAATCACTAACCAGCCCATACACGTTAATTCCATTAATTGATGATGTAATGGAAGGTAAAATTTGATTTTAATAAATTTTTATATGCCTTTATAGTTGGGACTGCTTGCTCAAGGTGCTGGATTCGATTCTCTGGTTAAGCAAAGTGTTATTGGATTTTTCTATGAAATGAGTAGCAGCTCGAAGTTTGGATTTGTGACCGGTTATTGGCAATAGGCTTAATCCCTATGACATTGGACTTAAACATACCGGTTAACTGTGGATGTACAATTGTGCATCAACTCAGCCTAGACCGCCTTTCGAGGAATATATGTGTGTTGATAAGTTATGTTAAGAATTAAAAAAATACTTACATTGTAATTTTACTTTAAAATTTTGTCAGATTTTCTGTCTGTGTTCTGAGTTTCACAAGATATTCCAAGCAAAAATCTACACTACACTATTGTATCTTTTACCCGACTGCCGAAGGAGGAGGGTTATGTGTTTGACGCGTATGTATGTTTAAACGGTACATATAATATTTAGGGCCTAATTCAACACCTCTGAATAGCCACTAACTGTCATATAAATTCAAAAATAGCAATAACACATTTTTTATAAAACTATCTGTCAGCTAATTTAACGGTAACTTATCAGTAAGCTGTGAAACAGACCCTAAGTATTTTTAAGCTTATTATACAGAATCTTCTAGCAAACCATATCCACCAACACTGAATATTACTCGTATATATAAAAATATAATATATCTACCGTCTATATCCGTTTCAAGCTAGTAAAGTCTAGTCGTTTAGATCAAGCCAGCTGCCACAAGCTCGCGCCTTCACGCTCCCCTGAGCCGAATCCTTACCGCACTTGGTAGCATGGTCTTCAAGCAATTACTGTAGATTTATATATATTCAGACAAGAGTCCATCTACATAGACTTAATAAATCTAAAACTAAAGCTAGAATTTTTTTACATGGGTTGACTACGCACCATTCGCCACAAGCTTATATTAAAAAAACTTGCTTTGCTTGTTCCCGTATGAGGAAGCTGTTTTAAATATTAGTGTTATAAAGAGGAAAATTTTGATTGTTTGTTTGTTTGAATTAAACTGGACTGATTTGAAAAAAATCTTACACCAAAAGCTACATCTTTATCATTTATAAGAATTACCCAGAACACGCGAGCGAAGCTGCGAGCGGAAAGCTATAGTTTAAAAAAAAAGATGATTGCACAGTATACGTAGTTTCTGTTGGAAATAATATAAATTTCGTCATAAATAGAAAGTATTATTCATAATATTGCAATTGCAAATGACATCAGCTTAAACCAGGGTTTGAACAGAAAATTGAGCATTTAGAAATCACCTCTGATTGGTATGAATATTAAATTTCTAAATGTGCTAAATTGTACTGCAATCACAGATTCAACATGAACTAATTCAATTTGCATGCTTAATTAATAAAACGAACATCCTGTTATTAATAATACAATTTTCTAATAATCGGCTTCATTGGATTATCTACCACAACACTGCGGAAAGTTCAAAACTATTCCATATTATTTATTTATAACAAACTTTGAATTCTGTATACATTTGAATATTTAAAACGAGGAAGCTGTTTACAGCGTACGAATAATCGTTGACGGTGTAAAAGATGGTATTATCAAGAAATAGTTCAATGCAACTGACAGATAGATTTCAGAAATTGTTCACGCATTTGATAGCCTAATTTGTCCGGTAAGTGATAAGTTATTTACATCTTTAGAACTTTCCCAACGATCTTTAGAAGCAAATAAAATTAAATAAAAGAGCGGTTGAAATATATCTGAAAAAAGGAATCTAAATAATGCAGAAGTTTATGGCCAGTCATCAATACCAAACGTTGAGCATCAATATGCTTTAGTTAACTGTAATATTTAATTAGAAAACAACACGGGACTATACTGAATTCATCAATCATACAAAGATACTGCTACTACCCCTTCAGGATACGATACGACATGTTTGGCTGAAGATCGTACAAACTAAACGTACTTAAAGAAGACAGAGGGGCCAAGATAAGTCTAGAAACTTACAAAGTTCGAGAATAATGGTCAACCACAGACCGGTCTTTAGCCAGCGGGGATTTGGAGTTTGATAATACGTTAATCAACTCCATGGAACACCCATCTTGGTTTTGAATGAAGCAAGTTTTTAGTGAAACCCAACTTACCTTGAGTTAGTCGGAAAAGATAAGCTGCGGACGGGATTCCAGACGGAGCTCTAGAATTTAACTATTTACCAGATTTTTGGATTTCCAAAGACCGTGGTTATACGAAAATGTTAGTGCCGTACATTTTAGAACTACTTAACATCTTTTTGTATTTTTTTAAGCATTTTCCATGCTAAGATTACAAGTTATTTATTTTTAATAATGAAGGAAAAAATCGGCTTGCGGGCAGGATTCGAACCTGCGTCTTCTGGTTCGGTACACCAGACGCTCTGACCACTAAGCCACCAGTCGCCCTGCTCGCCAGTCGAAATCTTCCTCCACATTCTAATTTACGTCTTAAAGGTGACGTAGCGACATCTATTGTGAATGCTTCACAACCGACACGACTAACTTTACAGGTAGTTCGATGTCGTATGATGCCCCTTTACCTATTAACTATCTTTTTGTATTTTTTTAAGCATTTTCCATGCTAAGATTACAAGTTATTTATTAGGTTCGAATCCTGCCCGCCAGCCGATTTTTTCCTTCATTATTAAAAATAAACTACTTAATATCTTATTTTACTGCTCTGTACTCGAAATGAAACAAACTCTATAGCTTTATAATATTCGTATTATAAAGCTGAAGAGTTAGTTTCTTTGTATGTTTGTTTGTTTGGTTGAAAGCGCCAATCTCAGAAACTTCTAGTCCGATTTGAAAAAATGTTTCAGTGTCTGATAGCCTGTTTAACGAGGAAGGCTTTAGGCTATATATAATCACGCAACGATTAATAGGATCTGAGTATAATTTAAAAATGTTGCAAAAACGGGGGAAAAAAATCAACTTCTACGGGAACGAGTCGCGAACCAAAAAGGCTAGTTTATTATATTTCGATTTCAGGGTTGAATCGAATCACATCTATTATCTAAATCATCGATACTTTTAACCTATAAATGCTCATATCTTTCACCCTTATCAAACTTTTTATGATGATCATAAAATGTTTACTCTAATTCTGCGAAAATAAAGTTCAGATGTGTCATAATATTTCGTATGTCGTTATTGTTAATACAACTTTATAGTTTTGTCTTTGATACGTTATAGGGATGTGCCACGCGATTTTATATTTAAGATGGTGCAATACAAAAGAGTTAAGCGGTGAGAAATAATTTTAACACAATATATATTTTTAAATAAAATTGATGAAACTTGTTATTGTTTGATATTAGAAAGCTTATTAAGGATATTGATCTAATAGTTCAGTTTATTTTTTATCGTACTCATGATTCTTTATTCAGTTTCTTATCTTTCAAGCAAGTGATTAAAAAGACCGAATAAGAAATAATATTCTACTATTTTTCTTTAATTTGAGAGGTCAGCTCTTGTTTGTAGAGTATTAGCAACTACTAATCCTCTAAAAACTTCTTCTAAAAAGCATATTATGCTATGTTTTATATGCTTAAATTCCTATTTTTCCTTTAACGGAAAATTAAAAGATCTTAATTCAAAAATTTACTGAATTCATCGTTTATGTTAACAATATTATTGTGTTTACCTTAAATAAAATTGCATTTTCACCTATAACTTGAAACCCTGTGAATATCGGTTAGCGCTCCAACGCTTCAATTCCGTCTCTTTCGTATTCTTAATAAATATACACCCGTCTTGCTCTATCGGTATTGACGTGAACGAGACCAAAGACAATTTATCGTGTCGAATATCCGCACGGAATTGTTGGTGAAACTATCTGGAGATCTAAGGGTGTATTTAGAATGGTTATTCTTGAACCCTTGTAATAAATACATAATTGATTTGTTTCCTATAATAATTGCTATTTTCTGATAACCTTTTTTCTGATCGACTGGTGGAATTAAGTCTTTAACTTACGCTGTTTCAGTATTCTTTTCCAAATGTTCTGGTATAAGCTTTTAATGACAGATTCCATACAAGTTTCATGAATAGTTTATATAGACGTTGAATACAGTGACTAAACTTGTAACTACGAAAGTTCGTCAAAACTGATACTACACACACATGGAATTATTAACACAGTCATGTTCGAATGTGTGTAAGTATGCAGAATTTTTGAGAACTCTCAAGGTCAATTTTCTGTTGAAGTCTTAACTTTGACCTATGTAATGGTGTACGCTGAGATAATATGATAGATATGCCGTTTCTAATTCTTGCAAGTTTATCTGCATTTTTTTTTCGTTTGCTCCTGTTTAAGGCCATAATAATTATTTTTTCTTTATTTCTTTCTCTCCATTACAAATTAAATCCAAGCCAGTGATTGCCACTACTAACATCTAAATTACTATTATATTTGCAGATATGAACAGACGGTATTCCCAGATCTGATAAAGTTATAACCTAACGATTAGGGCGTGAAATCCCGATGGGAATGTTTTGGGATCTGACCCTATTTAATGGGAAGGGACCTTAGAATGAGGGGTCGCGCTCTGACCCCATAGAGTTCAAAATGAACCGATTTACAAGTAAATATAGCTGAGTAGCATAATAGCTAAGTCAGGTGAGTTGTTTTGTCTGTCTCAATTTAAATTTTTATGAGTTCTCTTTTCCCTAATATTTGTTTAGTTGGAAATTGTATACCAATTGACTATTTTTAACGATGTAAAAGATTATTTTTTTTAAATAAAAAAAAATAATCATCAAAATCGGTTCACCCTGTCAAAAGTTCTGAGGTAACAAACATAAAAAAATACAATCGAATTGAAAACCTCCCTTTTTTTGAAGAGGGTGAAAAACTACTTTTTCGCAATTTATCGCGATATATTGATCGGCTTTAACAGCGCCCATAATCATATTGGTATCATAACAATGTCTCATGTTCGCGTAAGTGACATAATTAGAGTTGCTGCAAATAGCTAGCCGACTCTTTTGAATTTGAATAAACACTATACTTTAATTAAAATTCGCTATTAATTTAAAACTATCGTCTTATCTACAAATACCCTAACATTGCAGCAATTTCTCAGGATAAGCTCCCGTCGATCGACGCCGACGTTGACAGATGACAACCCTCTATTACAGATTATACTAGAAAATACCCGACGCTGCTCGTAATTAAACTGTTTTATCGACGTTTTTGTTGAAGTACTTTAAATCATAGTTTTATAAAGCTAGGATTACGGGATCAGAGTTTGGATTTAAATATTTTATAATTTTTTTTTTAGCATACCCGTATCAGCATGTAATAGGTGAGGGGTTAGACAGAAGTGTACTAAAGTCCGGTGTACATTCGCCGGTATGTTTAGATCCCTTGTAATAGGGGCGAGTTTATTACCATTTACTGAGTATTTCAAAGGAAATCTCAATAACACTGCTCGACCTAATACAATCGAACCCAGGACTATGAGCGTAGCTGTCGAGTTTACAACCATTAGACCAATGAAGTCGTATGCGCGACTGATACTGAACTCAAGCACACAAAGAGATCCAGGAATCTATGTTATATTTAATTATTCCTGTCCCAATTTATTTGAGCAACATATATTTTTCTTCCATTCATTCCTGTTAGCCATCTCTTTCTCATTCACTACCTTTTCCATCATATTCACCATAACAATTCATCAAACCTATATCATCATTTAAACCTATATGAATGATGCCATGCATTTTTTTTTATTCTGAAATTTAACAACAGCTAATAAATACGGAAAACTTACTATGGCATAAGCACCTCTATAATAATAGTGCAAAGTCCCATCACTTTTAAGAACAATAAGACTGGCTTGCCCCACGCCCGATGCAAGCGTGAAGTTTCCCCTTAGAAGTAATACTTGTCATAATAGATTACTGGTATTCCCTTGTTGTTGGTTCAAAACGCAAACCTTTCAGACGTGGCCCGACCTGTTTACTACGTAGTTTAGGGCTTACACTCAGTAATTATTAGCTTTTTCCTACGGTTTAACTTGTAGTTTAAAATAATTATTCGTTTAAATACAAGCTAGCGGACAAACCTCCAAGACAATCCCTCGACAGATTCATTATCTTGACTTTACAAGTATTATAAATATTATATGTAACATCACGCTTGTATTCCTCGAAGTGTAAGGCAGAATTCTACTAACAGAAGAACAGAAGCCTCACAACCAGTCTATGCTTCGATTATCGGTATTGGATAGCTGCGTGTGTGTGTGAATTGCATCTGGTTGGACTGAGAGCCGACCTCAACATAGTTAGTTACATAGTTGGGAACATTGTTGATAACATAGTTGGTAACATAGTCGGTAACATAGTTGGGAGCATTGTTGGTAACATAGTTGGGAACGTAGTTGGTAATATAGTTGGGAACATAGTTGGTAACATAGTTGGGAACGTAGTTGGTAATTTAGTTGGGAACATAGTTGGTAACATAGTTATTTATATAGTTGGGAACATAGTTGGTAACATAGTTGGCGATATAGTGGGTAGCATAGGTGGCAACTAAATTGGTAACATAGTTCGGAACATAGTTGATAAAATACTTGGGAATATGGTAACATAGTTGGCAATAAAGAAAGAAAGAAAAATTGGTAACATAGTTGGGAGTACAGGAACCTAGTTGGGGGGCATTCTTACATTTTTCCAAATAAACTTTTCTATATTTTACATTACCTAGGTAACCAATTCACTCGCCAGCCCTGTGTATAGAGCAAGTCACGCGAGTAATTAATGTGGAAGCGAAAGGTATCCGTTGTAACGAATCGTTTGCGGTTACCGTATTTTGGGAACTTGAAACATTGAGGCTTTCGCGTTCGCCGAAATGGCTCGTCATTTGAGTAGTGAAGATCGATAGTCAATTATTGGTTGAATGCTACAATTCTTTTTGTTTAATTAGCTTTGAAGTCTTTAGTTTGGCACGATCACACGTTCATAAATACACACAAGTCTTTTTCCCGCAGGTGAAGGCAGAAACTAGAAACCTTACTACGTTACTTGCATATTTCTTTTCTTTTTCTAAGCTAAATGTGCTACTAAAATTGTATTTCGCTTTGATGGGCAATATGGCCAGTGAATTTATTGAGTATACCAGACTTAGCTATGGAGGAATATACCAAGATGACAACGCGCTAGAGGCATGTAGACTTATTGCATTTTGACATTCAAATCGACAAACGAATAGAAACAAAATTGATGAAAATGACACAAGCTTTCGACAAATCGGTCTGTCACTAATGTCATTACCATACATTATGCTTCTATTCGTTTGTCGATTCAAATGTCAAATTGCAATTGTCTAGGCCCTCTAGTGTTGCTGTGTATAGGTTCACATAAACCATCAGGCGACCCGTATGCTTCTTCATAATTTATTCTTTATGTAGAATAAAAAAAAGTCGCTACCGCTATTTGTACGTTTAGATCTTATAAGCTACGCAATGGATTTGCAGTTTTTAGGAATATATAGTGATTGAAGAGGAAGGTTTATAGATTCAAAGATTCAAAGATTCAAATATTTATTGCATGCCAAGTGTACATAAGGTGTTACATGAAATTTTTGTGTGCTTGGAACTTAGCGGCCTTTTACAAGCATTGCAATGCGGATGTGGAGGGCTTTAATTAATTACTTAATATTACATATTCATTATAATTTCATACTAATAACAATTGTGTATTTATCTATTAAATTATGTTTTGTATCAATATCATTATAATTTATTCCTTCAGTGTAACAAATGTATCAGTTATTTAAAATTCTCTATTATTTCTATACTTAAATGAGATCGCTATATTAATAAAAAATTATAATATTTATAAGTAGGAACATAAAGGTTGTATAGTTTAAGTTTTTAAGTAGTCTGTAACTGAATAGAAGCATTTTTGTATTAAATATTTTTTTAACATTTTATTAAATAGTGTGGGTTTTTTTTTCTGTTTTTATACTTTTGGGTAATTTATTAAATATTTTTACTGCCATGTAGTATGGACTTTCGTTGAGCATTTTAGTTCTGGAAGGTGGTAGATATAGTCTTTTTTTATGGCGTGTGTTAATGTCATGAGTATCTTCTACTTTGGTAAAGGTATTAATATTTTTGAATACAAATGAGCATATATCGTGAATATATATATGGGATGGGAGAGTTAGGAGCTTTAATTTTATAAAATAAGGTCTACAGCTTTCTGTGTTGTCTATTTGTGTTAATATTCTAATACATTTCTTCTGCATGATAAACAGTTCACCTATATTGACACTGTTGCCCCACAGCATAATACCGTATTTCAACCACGAATATGCATATGCGTAGTAGGCAGATAAAGCTGTTTTGATATTTGTGGTTTGTTTTAGTTGAAATATGGCATATGTGAATTGTGAAAATATGCAGTATACATGTATATTACAGTAGAAAAAGGCCGAGAGTATCTACATTATACACGTGCAAAACCGGGGCCGGTCCCTAGTATTATTTCCTTTATTTATCTTTATACATATTATTTGTATTTTTAAATATTTTTTATAAAAACAGAAAATATAAAATTTAATAGCCCACCGGTATCGGGGACAGAGTCCAAGCTACCGGTGGTCAGGGCTCCAGGGAAAGGAACCACCTAACAATACGTGCCGTATCTAGGAGTACCGCTTTCTGTATCAAGCCCTTGATCCAGCCACTCAACGAGAGCCTCCTTAGATATTGGTCGAGTTATTATTATTATTATTATTATATAAATTAAGTTATTATTATTATTATTTCAGCCATGATCGTCCCACTGCAGGGTAAAGACCTTCTTTTCCTCCTTCCAGTCATTTCGGTTGAGAGCCTTCTGCATCCAAACCTTGCAGTATGAGTCAAGTTCATCCCGACATCTCATTCTGGGTCTGCTGCGGCGTCTTTTAATGTTCTGGGGCATCCACACTGTCGTGGTTTTTACCCACAGTTCATCAGACATGCAGCAGATATGTCCAGCCCAGTTCCATCCTACTAATATTATAAATGTGAAAGTTTGTGAGGATGGATCGATGGATGTTTGTTACTCTTTCACGGAAAAACTACTGAACGGATCTGGATGAAATTTGGCACAGAGATAGATTTTAGTCTGGAATAGCACATAGGCTACTTTTTATCTGGGTAAAATGTATGGTTCCCGTGGGATAGCGGGTGAAGCCGCTGGCGGAAAGCTAGTTATTATAATAAAGACAAATAACACTGCTTGATCGACAATCGATCTCACTTTCAGCATCCTCACTTGCGACCTCTTAACCAATGATGTAATCCACATTTAATAAACCGGCTTCATTAATAACGAACACCCGGACAGAGTTTGACGTATGGGTCTCAACTATTAAATACTTACGGGGTTAACCCGAACTAACTTGGAAGTCGAACTCGTAAACAGGATCATAAAATCCGTCACCCGGGTTTCCGGTCAGTTGCTTTGTAATAACTTTTCGGCAACTGGTTATAGGCGTGTTCCTATCGTAAAATATTTCTAGATGGTTCGAAAAGAAAATATTTTGGAATTCATAGCTACTAGCTTTATAAAACAATAGGAATAATGAACAAACTTTTTAAAGCCTATTGGAAAAGTTGACTGACCTCTCTGTTTCAACACAAAACAATAAAAACTATTTGAAACACTAAGTTATAAGCATTTACCTACACAAAGAAAACTATGTTATTTGTTTCAGAGATTTAAAAAAATTTTAGTTTCGTTAAATCTCAAAGAGTATTTTGTAACTATAAAGGGTTTGTATTTCCCTTTAGGTGTCACAAATTAGGGCGGAAGCATATTTTGATAACAAAAATCCTTATAAGCAATTTCTGAAGGAATTTTGACAAATATAGCCCTTATTCTAATCTCACACAATTATCTGTATAGAAAATACAAATTATAATAAACAAGAGGAGAATCTGATGAATCAGCATCACAAAAAAGGCATTTCTCTCTTCGCATAACGCTACAATATTTAGAATTAAATGCTGCGGCGCTGGTTTCCAGATAGGCCCTTTTTATGATACTATATACACATTCATTTGCGGTTTTTCTCGCACACATGCTGATTCTTTTTTTGGTGCAAAAAAGGATCGGGAAAGGGGCAGAGTGAGTAGGACTCGTACAGACCCCAACCCAATTTCTGGGCAATACCGATATTCGAAAGACAGACTGGTTGTCAGGCCGAAACTACCGGACCCATTTGAAAAATTCTTTCACCGTTGGGAAGCTACACTATCCCCGGGTGACATAAGCTAATTTAGAACATAGAAGTTTATTAGAAATACACAGACCACGCAGGCAAAGGTACTAGCGGAAAACTAGTGAGAAATAATAATCTCACCCTGCTTTACGTCACAAATATATCTGTAGATTCATTAGTAATACCAGCATTTAACTATATATTTCAAGGCATTGGACTTGCATTTCCCAACTTGTGACAACCCTGTTAACTCACATAGAGAAAAGTTATTTTTCATAGAACTTTATTCTGTAAGTTTGACACAAATATTATACGAGACTTCGTAACTTCGACCTTTTTATTGAGATAATATAATATATTGCCGTCAAAACTGATCAAGTCTATTATTGATAAGTTTTATGTGTTTCAGTATATCAAATCTTGGACTAAACCCGGATGAAAGATATACCAAGCAAATTTTAAAAAGGTTATTGGCGTGACTGCTACGCTGAGGTCTTAGGTCCAATTCTCAGGTCCAGCAAAGTGTAATTGAGTTTTCTATGAAATTCTCAGTAGCAGCTTGGAGTTGGGATTTGTGCCCGGTCATTGACAACAGGCTAGCTTTATGGGGCAAATAGGGGGTCCATGGAACCTAAACATACTGGCGAACTGTGGGTGTACATTAGTACTTAAACTAGTGTCTAACTCTTCGGGGAATACAGAAGTTAGAGTATGTGATTTTAGAACTTAGTAAACAGGAAACAATATAGAAATAACAGCCTAATATCATCTGACATAAGGCTGTTATTTCTATATTCTATACTAATATTATAGAGAGGAAAGATTTGATTGCTTGTTTGTTTGTATTGAATAGGCTCCGAAACTACTGGACCGGTTTGAAAAATTATTTCAGTTTTAGATAGCCCATTTATCGGGGAAGGCTATAGGCTATATATCATCACGCTACCACTAATAGGAGCGGATGAAAAATGTTGCAAAAACGGGGAAAAGTTATCAAGACCACGCGGGCGAAGCCGCTGGCGGGAAGCTAGTGTTTTATATAATAATAAATTGTTGATAAGTGGGTATCTAGTCTTCCCACTTATCAGTTTTTACGACAAAATGACTAAACGATACACTACAAATAATTCACAACGAACTCTTAGCCGCGTTCAAAGCCAGAAGTATAGTGAAATATACTCAACAATATGTCCCCGAAACCGTGGAGGGTGGTCTCAAAGCCAGAATTCGTTTCAAATGGAAATCTGGATGTGAATTTTCATGCAAATTTCCCCGAGGTGTTATGCATGGAGGCCTGTAACGGGGATGTTAAAATCTCCGCGTAAATTCTATTCATGTATGGTAACAATGTTATGGGGTAGACGGCTTTTGTTTTGAGACTCATAGATCCGCGCGTACAGTAGGAATTAGGATGGAACATTTTGAGAATTGTTGATTTGTAATGTAACAGTGCGAATGGAATTATTCTACTATTTAATAAGTACCTGTTTTGGAAGTTGCTTGCTCGCAACCTCCTCAGATTAAGAAGGGACAAAATCCGCAAGGTTATAGGTATTATAACCGGTCACTATTCCCTAAACAAGCACCTATACAGCCCCATATGCAGAGGATGTATGGAAGGAGAAGAAACGCCACAGCACGTGCTCATGGAATGCAGCAGTGTGGCAGAGCAACGGGCACAAACTATTCAACACCCAGCATCGCTTGCGGAAGCCTACAGCAATCTCAAGTATCTGTTTTCCGCTGCCGCAGGCGTAATGGTATGTTTACTAAGAGAGAGAGGACTAGAGAGTAGGAGGAGAGAGGAGATGTTAACGTATACTTCCCAAAGTGCTAGGAAGAGATGTGCTAATGTATACCTAAAATTCGCCGGTATGTTTAAGTCCCATGTAATAGCGAGCTTATTGCCATCAAATGGGCACAGATCCAGACTTCAAGCTGCTACTGGGAATTTCACAGAAAACTCAACAACAATTTGCTCGACCTGGGAATTGAACCCAGGACCTCTAGCGTAGCAGTCGCCTTTGAGACCGCTAGACCTAGTCCTAATAAGTTCTCGTTAAATTGAATGGGAGATCATTTCATACAAATATTGCTACTATTGTTGATACCAGGTTAAAACAGTTGTATAACAAACATTATTCATTATTGTGTGTATTTCTCTTTACTTTTTGGTATACTCTTTCTTGAATACCCCTTTTGAAATCCATTTATTTTATGGAAATAATAATAGATCACAGTTCTAAGTTCTTCACGTAAAATAAAACAAAGTAATCAACATTATGACAAATGAAAACGAAAACTATGTTCATTGTCATCAAAATATTTTTCCGAAACTCAAACAAACTTCACACAAACTAAGACAATAATATAATTTTTAGTACGCGTCTTCCTACTAAATCATCAGTGTCCATATTTTAGAAGTGTTATTCATAATTTAAAGGTCCTTTAGTTCAAAAGTTTTGCGATTGCGAAATTTATTTTGTGTAGGTTTCATTTTGTCGACATTTTTAGGTGACAATAATTTAGAAGGCATTATTTAATGATAATTATCATAAATCTCAACTGCCTTGTTACTATAGTGGTAGCGAGCGCAACTGCAAAGGGAATATCTATACTAATATTGTAAAGAGGAAAGATTTGATTGTTTGTTTGTTTCATTTCATTTCATTTATTTATTTTACAATTGTGTCGGAATTACATTTCATTATTTCATTACATTATTTTTATTTTTAATAATTATAATAATCATAATAATCATATTTATCTTTGAATCGAATTGAATTGAATTGAATTGTATTGAATAGGCTCCGAAACCACTGGACCGATTTGAAAAATTATTTTGATAGCCCATTTATCGGGGAAGGTTATAGGCTATATACCATCACGCTACAACTAATAGGAGCGGAGTAGCAATGAAATTTTTTTCAAAAACGGGGAAAAAATTCATAAGACCACGCGAGCGAAGCCGCTGGCGGGAAACGGTCACTAAAAATATACCTTTTTCAATCCTCGTTACTATATAATCTTTCATACTACAGCGCTCCCTTGTCACGCTGTTCCTCACTTTATCTTTAAAAGTACACCACACATACTTCTCAAAGCTCTCATCCCTACGGTATTTATTCTACTTTCATTGTTCGATAATTAGGTACCTACTAACATTTAAAAATACTTTGAAAACCAACGAATATCAATTTTCATTTCAATAGAATTTCTTAACTTATTTCCTATTAGTTTAATAACTTTGTAGTCTTTCTCAAGTATGTGGCGAAACATATTTAAACTTAAGCAAAGTTTTGATTGATTGGCGTACAGTTAATTAAAGATTTAATTACAATCAACTCTATGCGGCTCCAAAACTTGGCTTTGTATAAGATAGATACGTGTAACTTTGAACTTGGAATATTACTAGTTTGGTGTTGTTTGTTTTGATACAGAAACCCACTTTGATTCGGTATTTTCATTAATATTTTGTGTTGTTTTCCGTCAGATGTTCTTTTGTTTAAAATAATGTTTTACGTAAAGAAAATAGTGAGTCTTTGCTCCACCAAACCCAATTAAGCTCTAGTTACCACCTGGACCGACCTAAAACAACATTTACATTTATATAAAACCACTTGGGGATATTATTAACTAATCGAAATAACGTAATAGTTTTGACTTCATAATGAACGAAACTAAAGTAATTTGTAGTTTGGTTAATTGCATTAAAACGCTGTAAGTACACATGGAGTAGCATAGATGGATAAATAGATGGATAGATGGATGGATAGATGGATGGATCGATGGATGGATGGATTGATGGTAGACGGTAGACGATAGTTAGATTAATAAATTGAGATAAATACGATAGACGATAGACGACAGACGACAGACGACAGACGACAGACGATAGACTATAGACGATATTCTACTACACTTATTACGATCAGTCGATCACATCTGTATTAGTCATTGCCGAAATGTTAGGTAGTTATTATTATTATTGATGTATACTTTCTTGTCATATCTTTTACCCATTTTTCAAGCAAACTTAAATATTATTTGCATGACAATAGGCAATTTAAAATACAAAGTCTCACAAAATAATCGCGACGTCGTCGGTCCAAACCGCGAACTCCATTATACAGTACATCAATGTACATTGAAGAGATGAAGTGCGTACATTGTTCTGTTCCACGCAACTGTACTAAATCATTCTGGGAGTTCGTCACGCACAACTCTTTTGTTCGCCATTGTACCCGCTTCTAAAGGGTATTGTTGAGTACAGGCGAGTACAGGTGAATGGATGCGGTAGTTTATAGTTCAACAGAGGTAGGGTTGTACTAAAATGTTTTGTGTAGGCTGGGGTAATGCACTTAAGGGTCGGATTTTTCTGTTGGAGTACTTTTATAGCTCGAAATGAGAGTGTTTGTGTAACTTTGTGGGTCCATTGAAAATTCTTGTGGTGTAATTTACTTGAGTTTCGTCCCAGAATTCAAGTTTTGAAAGGTTCCACTATTTAGTATTGTGTTTCGAAAAGCTTTAGGAAAATAAGGGCTTATTTGTTTAGATAAGATTTCAAATGAAACTATTCATGGACGTATTTGTGAAACTCAATATTTTACCTATTTGCAAATTTAATTATGTATAAAAGCTAAAGGTGACATGACTGACTGATCACTATCAACACAGCTCGAAACTACTAAACCTAGCTACCTACTCGAAGATAAGAAACAATTTTGGGAAATACCCAAGGGATTCGTAAAAACAAATGATATATAAAATTAAAACTTCAGATAACACATCTACATAATTTCAAAACTCATATAACATCCATTCCATAAGGAATGGACGAGCAAATAGACATACATATATGAAACGCCAAGACTTTTTACAATGTGGGACCGGGATTAAAATTCATCGGGTATCTCCTACGGAAGCTCTACCAAGTCATTCTTCTAAAATCCTCCAATATTACCAGTTACCACACAGTGTTTCATTTTATCTTCCATCATCGCTTTCTCGACTTACGTTATCTTTGGTTACAGTGGTTACTATTGTTGATTACGCTTTGAGTTTATTTACGAGACCGCTTTCTAAATTATGGGGTGTCAACCCCATACTTGATTTATTATATTACTCCTCGAGCATTATCCCTAACACGCGATCGTCTATAGATGAGGAATTAACATTAATTAATCTTGGTTTAAAGTAATTAAGTGTTGGCAATTTTATTATTCTCTGAGGATTTGGTTAAAATTGTGAAAATGTTCTAGGTGTTACATTGATTTTTAGAAAAATATTATTACTAAGTGTTTGAAATTGGTCTGAATACGAAAATATTAATAGATGTTCAAGTTATGGAACTGAAAAAATTCACTTTTTTAAAATAAAATTTTTATACTTTTGATAATTTTTTATTGGTGTTTAGGTACTGCTTGAAATTTTGAACAAATTGCACTTGGCTTACCTTACGGGGAAGTGTTTGTAACTTCCATAATTATTTACATAATAAAGATTCTATTTTGAAACTAAGTTCCCCCACATTTTCCCCCAAACCCCTACATTTTTTTCCAATTTCAAATTGTGCGATGCATTATGTGTTTAAATTATAACCAATCGAAACAATGGCCATTGCACACAGACTTTAGAAATTAGTGACATTTTGTCTAATTGAGGATCTAAAATGAATTCTTACCAGTATAATGATGCCTTCATTAAACTGTGAATTGGACGAAGAAATAAAATATCAACAAAATGAAAGAGACCTTCAACCAATGACACTCACCTAAGTCTATGAAACTTCACATAATACAAATCTTCAAATACTCGGTATTATCAATTACAAACCAGAAACTCAGCCGGTCCAATTAGTCCGATCGATCAAACACATTGTCGTGGAGCTAAGTGATTGCTACATGAACCACTTTCCTTGAAACTCGCCAACTTCAATGAGCGGAACCGAGTTTCTGTCTTGCTCAATCGTTCCACTTGAAACTTGTTCAACTTGTTCATAACTTTGAAGTCGTTGTACGTATTGTTTTTATTTTTATTGAGTGCATTCAGTTTTATCGGTGCTTTGTATATTGACGTCGCATCCAGTTGGAAATTTTGTATTGAAAATTTTTCGACTAGATTTGTTCGCAGTTAATGTCTGTGATTGCTTGAATTGACTTCTAAAGTTATCAAGGTGTTACCATAAAATAAATAAGGGAATATTATGGGATATTTTACAGTAAACCATCTAGCCCCAAACTAAATATATATCTAATATATAAAATTCTCGTGTCACAGTTTTAGTTGCCATACTCCTCCGAAACGGCTGGACCGATTTGTATGAAATTTTGTGTGCATATCGGGTAGGTCTGAGAATCGGCCAACATCTATTTTTCATCCCCCTAAAATGACCCACCCCTATATGGCAAAACAACGTTTGCCGGGACAGCTAGTATATAACTATAGATATAATACTTTACTACAATACAAGAGGTTTGATCCACGCAGGACGAATGCCATACGCAGTAATGATATAATACTTAACACAATACATTTAAATATAATCATACATATGACACAAGAATTATTAATTAAAAAATATAAAAGCTGTGTTCTTAGACTTCTTAGATGAAATTCTGTGTAAACTGCAGCAATAATCAAGCATTGATCAGCAGCTCGAGCGTCGTGAACAATATTGTGTAACACAAAAATTCTGCAGTTTGAATCTTTACGATTTTTTTAAAAGTAGGTTTGAGCTACCCCAATACAATGTCTTTATTTTAAATAAATAATATTAAATAAATAAATAAATATTTGGGGACATTTTTACTCAGCACCATCTAGTCCCAAACTAAGCAGAGCTTGTACTATGGGTACTAGACAATGGATATAATACTTATTCATCCTATAAATATTTGTGTCCTGTGGGAATCGAACCCACGACCTTTTTTTGTTGTAAATACATACTTATTATACATAGCATAAAAACCCAGACAAACACAAATACAAATATCACATAAATATTTGTGTCCTGTGGGAATCGAACCCACGTCCACGTGGTCAGCAGTCCGGTACTCGAACCACTAGACCACAGACGTCGTCAAATAAGTTATTACAAGCATTTATAAAACGTTAAGTGATTCTACATAGTTGCACGGTAGTAATATGTACGATATTTAGGGCCTGTGTCACCAACTCTAGATAGCCGCTAACTGCCAGATTATATAAAAAATGGAACAAAATTAGTATAAAATTATCTGCAAAATAATTTAATTGGAACATACTAGCGGGCGATGTACTACTACTACTACATCCAATCTCTCTCCCACGAGAGAGATTGGATTCTCAAGTCAACAGAGAGAGCGGCTTGGAAGGAGGGAAGGGAGGCCTTTGCCCAGCAGTGGGACAAAGTGGGCTAGTAAAAAAAAAAATACTAGCGGGCGGTGAAACAGGCCCATCTAAAATGTATGTAACATATTTAATTTAAGCAACAGTTCAAAGATCAGCCCCAATTCAAATAAATTTTCTGTGGGTCACCAATTAGTGTTGTGCGGCTAAAGTAATTACGTCTCATTATTCACACCGAAATTAATTATAATGTATGGGCCTCATTACTAATGTTCTGTTCACCGCAACACGGTCGCATTATATAACGTATACGACAGCAGTGATGCATATGTCGACCAATCTATTACATGCTGGTGATTGTGTTAGAATTGATAGTGTATTGAGGTTTTTTTATAACGCTATATCTCTATGGGCCGTACTCAGAAACGTCACTTAACCTAATGAATCATTAGCTAATGACACCCAGTATATCTTTAGTACACTGACAACAATTTCTAATATAGAAAAATAGGTCAAGATATAGTAGCCACTGTTTGTTAACGATTCATTAAGATTAAGTGACGTCTCTGAGTTGGGGTGTATGTAACAGAATCTTTGAACGTGATTTACAACCCTTTCAAACCGACTGATTGATTTGAAACTTCGCACACTTATCAATGACCGATGACGATGCAATAATTGATAGTTTGTCTTTGTAGATATCGAAACTAAAAAGAAGAAAATAGTAAAAAAACACTCTTTATAATATGGCCACGACCAGTGTTGCTATATTTAAAAAAAACTTAATCTCTAAAGACTTATTGCCATTCTAATAAATACCGTCACAGTAGTAGTAATGGAACAACGTAGCAGAAT
This sequence comes from Acronicta psi, assembly GCA_946251955.1. Taxonomy (NCBI): domain Eukaryota; kingdom Metazoa; phylum Arthropoda; class Insecta; order Lepidoptera; family Noctuidae; genus Acronicta; species Acronicta psi. Next base: position 1,229,129 of record OX276469.1, read on the forward strand.
AATATGATAAAAACAAAGCAAATTGAATTTGACGAAGTGTGAACAGTAAGAATACTAAATGGGGGAAAGTTTTGCCGTCTCGACACCTTTGAGCGTGGCGGGGAATAAATTGGGATCCGATTGTTTCCATTATAAACGTATTTCGTTAGATTTGCTAAGTTATTGAAATTATTGGGAATCTGATAGATCTCATGAAAACGTTATTCAAATACTTTATAATTTTACTATTGATTTCTTTACATTTTAGATATGAGTACATTATAAATGTTAAATGATTTTTCAGATAAAATACCGATTGTGAATAGTAAACCAGTAATGAATGCCTACTACTGCGTAAAAAGAAATATTTAATTTGTTAACTACATAGTTTATATTTATATAAATTGTAAATATCTTTTTTTGCAAATGCATCATTGCAAGATAATGCATTTATAATTCGTTGGCATATTTGTATTTATAAATCTCACAGTTTCATTATTACTTATCCCTTCCTAGCACCAGACTCAGATGTTAACAGACCTCGGGCCTCCATATGTGTGAAGGAGCTAAGTGGTGAACGAGGAAAAAATCGACCAATCAAATGTGTTTAAAACAGAAGCAAACGCAGCTTATTGGTGTATTTTCTCCCCGAGATATCCGCTTAGACATCTTTGATGAACACGCAGCATATGCAATCGATTGCGTGAACAAAAAAAAATACATTATTTAAAATGTCTACCAATAATTTACGTTCCACAATAGCTGTACCACACCCCAACTAAGACGATATTGATGGACCGGGTATCGGCGACCACTTACCATCAATAAGTTTAACGCCGGCTACACGTACGGCCATAAAAATAAAACAACCCTAAAATTTAATACAGGGTTTTAAATTGTGGTACTATTACAGCCATTCGATAAACTAAAATGGCGATAGTGGTTTTACGTAGAGTTTAATATTTTAGTTTTATTCGATTCGTTTCAAGCTATTGCTTTACCGAACACGTCGGTCAGTGCTCATTCTTTCGCAATCTGAACGGGAAAATAAATAATCCTTTCAGTACCAAGATATGAAATGTACAATATTTTGTTGCATTTCCCGCGATCTTTTCTTTAAACAAAGTGGCGCTGCTGCATTCAACTTGCCACAATAGTTGCCTTTGCTCAATATTATTTGGAGATATTATGTAGGATGTATAAATACATATTTATTTGACAAAAAAAGGTACTAGAAAATCAAATGGGTTGTTTCATATTTTAGACTAGCTGATCACCGCGATGTTACTCGCGTCTATATTTTTTCACAATCTCACGGAAACTTCCTTTTTTGGCAGATGCCTGCGTAATAATAATTATCTGTGTGTCAAAGTTCTAATTTATCCGTTAAGTTGTTGGAGCTGTACGTAAATGGATCAGTCATTTACTCAATTACATTTTGCTTGATATAGTTTGTATTTTTTGTATCAATTGATAGAAGCACAAAACAGGATCTACAAAAGAACACGCAATTTATAAGCTTACTCTCGTATATAAAAGGAAAAAAGTTAAAACTAATGATGGTGGTGATGCAAGATGGTAGCTACAAGTACAGATTATTTATTAGATTCTTCCACTAATTACCTAAATTCTAGGAAGTGTAAAGTACAGAAAACCTATCCTAACCCGGTCAAAAACTAAACCACAATGTAAGTACCAAAAATTAGTAAAATTATTTAGGTACTTGTTAAATATTATTTTAGCCCAACATACATAATTACTTAAATCTGATACTTCAAAAGGAATCCGCTCCTTGTCCTAACCTTAAACAATAACAAAAAGTCAATCTAGATTCCCATTCCCTTTAAAGCCTTAAAAATTCTGAACCTCTTTTGTACCAGCATTCTTTACAAAGCTGGAAAAAAATCTATTAAAAGTGTAGTTAAATCACTAATTAGTTTCAAAGAGTCAGAAAAAATGAAGTAGACTCAAAGGAATTCAACACAATTACGTTGAAAGTTCAAAGCGTGGTAATCATTTCATTCCGCTCGGTCAAAAGGATTATTCAGTTTTATTATTGCAATTAAAATGCACGGTTGTAAAGCCGACGGTTTTTTTACGCGAAAATGTTTTTCATTTTTAATGTTTAGATCAAAATTTTGCGAGATAGATTTAATTTGTTGTATGTAGACACTGAATAATAAAAATAAATTTAATGTTCTTTATTATCAGACATTTATACAAGCTGTTAACACAAGTAGTGTTTTGAATAAATTATTACATTAATAAGATAACGTCGTTTATTATATTAAATAAGAAAATGTATACATAAGTTCTGTGTACCTTTAGTGGGGAAAAACTAAAGCCTGTATTGTACGTAATAATTTTTCAACAAAACGTTAATTTATTATGCCTTGTGTAAAATTGCTTTGGTAATCAAGTACAAGAAATATATTTTTACTTCTTGGCTAAAACACCTATATTCATAAAAAAAAACATAAAAAAACAAATTTTGTATTTTAGGAACGTCATGTTTTAAGAAGGTATGTTATACGCCAGTTACCTACGATATTCATTTTTTTTTTCATTACATTTTACAATTTAATTCTAAATCATTTTACATTTATATTTTCAACCTACTCGTGCCGCAAAGGACTTCCTACGAATAGAACAAAACTATCTTTGATGCAGAAAAAAAAACACTGCAAGCGAATCCACCTAAAATTACTCTCATAAAAAAATCATTACAAAACCGACCTCACAAAATTCAACGAACAAAGTACAGCATGGTACTTAATCTATAAGCCAGCAAGATGGGTAAACACAAAATATTTGTAGCTGCAAAGTATGAATATGCATCTACCCAGCCCGGCTTAACGTGTAGAATTATGCATTATGAGCGAACAGCGGGATTCCCTTTTTGAATAAAGCACTGCAATGGAACAGCGTAAAAGAATTTGCAGTTTTATTTTGGTGTCATGGAAAAACGATGCGATTTTTTTTGAGGAAATTGTATTTTTGTCTGGGTACATGCAGCAAGTTGTTGGAGTGGGTTAGAATTATTATATTTAATGTGAGGTGTTTAAGGTCTAAGACAGTGGCTTGTATCCTGTTCTCCCCTCCACCTCTATCAGACAGCGGTTGGGTAAGAGGTACGATTGCCTTTTGAAGGTGTCTACTTCTTAAAAAAGTGAAAATAAAACTATTTTGATTTTGAGTGATGTTTATGTATCATTGATGTTTTTAATCTTTGTGCGTGTGTTGGTAGTTTTCATATGAAACTAAGTATGAATTTACAAAAAAAATACATATTAATAATTTCGGACTAGATTTTGCTGTGCAAAAAGTTCTAAATAAAAAAAATGATTTTACAAACTCAGTTAAACTAAACAAAGTTTTTCCTCAACAGAGGTGTTTACTTGTTTATTTAATACAAAGTTAAAGTCATCCCGCAAATTCCTATAATTTGCGCTGTTTTACAATAAACTTTAGTTCCTTGGATAAAATTACGGAGAATGTTTAACAACGCCTCATTTTGAACAAGACTGTGTAACACGATTTTGTTCTTCGCCTTACAAAGAAATAACAAGTTCATTTTTAATTTTAAATTAGCATAATATTTCTATTCTCTCTAATAGAGCTGGTTCATTGTTCTACTAGAATAACATTTTATACATAAAAAGCTGAGAGAGGGTCTGCAACTAACTACTAACGGATTGCAAAAATGTATAAATAACTAGCTTCCCGCCAGCGGCTTCGCCCGCGTCGTGATCGCGATTACTTTTTTCGCCCGTTTTGGCAACATTTTGCATTGCTACTCCGCTCCTATTAGTCGTAGCGTGATGGTATATAGCCTATAAGCCTTCGCTGATAAATGGACTATCTAACACTGAAATAATTTATCAAATCGGTATTTTCGGAGCCTATTCAATCCAAACAAACATACTGATTTCTGACACTTACGCGAATACTAGACATTGAAGTAAAACTACTTTTTATAGATTTTATCGCGTTATATTGATATTACTTTAATCCCGACGTTTCGGACCCTTTACACAAATACCGCCGTTCCGGAAAGTCTGCAATTAGTGAACACACCCTTGACAAGGCCCGGCATTACATCAGATTTGATCAACCACAAGTCCTCGCAAAAAAAAACCGATTCCCAGGATCCCAGGATGATTCGTGAGGCCATTGAAATTAAAAAACATATATAAACATAATAATAGAGAAGATGGCTGGGTCTTACCACCTGCTTGGAACCCTATTATAGATTCAACTAGCTGTCCCGGCAAACGTTGTTTTGCCATATAGGGGTGGGTCATTTTAGGGGGATGAAAAATAGATGTTGGCCGATTCTCATAGATACCGGATAAGCACACAAAATTTCATACAAATCGGTCCAGCCGTTTCGGAGGAGTATGGCAACTAAAACTGTGACACGAGAATTTTATATATTAGAAGATTAAATCTAAATCCAAGCCTAAAACTGTAAGACCGAAGGATACGGTGAGCTCGTTCTGCGTGAATCGGATTGCCAACAATTAACAAAAATGTAGGGTAGCTGTTAGTAATTGAAACGTCAAGACGCCAACCACCTTAGTCACCTATGACCATGGACGCTGTAAAGGGTCCGAAACGTCTGGATTAAAATAATATCAATATAACGCGATAAAATCCGTAAAAAGTAGTTTTATTTCAAAACAAACAAACAATCAATTCTTTCCTCTTTATAATATTAGTATAGATGTAAACGCCGGGAGGGGACGCCCTAACAAGACTTATACCGACCTTATTGGTAAGGCCCTTCAAAAAGGTCTGGTGCGTAGTACTCACAACCGGCGCGTGTGTATGACAAGATGTATGAATGTGGAGGAAGTAGGAACATGCAAGAATCGTAGCAAGTGGCGGTCTCTAGTTTCTGCCTACGCCTGTGGGAAAAGGCGTGAATGTATGCTGTGTATATCCTCTCCCACGCTTAGAATGCAACCTATGCGAAAGTGTGCAGTATGCGGGTGCATATATGACTATTATTGCCATCCTTTTCGTTTCCCTACAATTTTTGCAAATTAGAGCAGGAAAAATATAGTTTTACGAATTTCCATGATAAAAAACATCGCCAATTTTTTTGCACATAATATGGTGTGCAAACTACATTTACTGGGATATACAAGGTGGAAGGGACATCGACGCACATCCGAATACCATGAGTTCAGTAAATGATTCTGGACCCCCCTGCGTTGAAATTTTCTGTAACTTTTTCAATTTTTTCTGCAGTAATATTTACTTGAACGTGTAAGAAAACATTAATTCTATGTACCCAAATTAGATTTATAAATAAAAAAACATTATTTCATTTATTTCGGATCGCGCGAGCGATAACATTCACCGCGGAGCGTTATAATCGCGTTTTTAGCAATACACTGCGCGCTTAAAAATGGTAATATCTGTTATAACCGATCATTTTCTACATGAATGACCTAGGTCATTTTATTTTTGACCTTGAATGAAACCTTGTCACGACGTTTGTGCGTCGATGTCCCTTCCACCTTGTATGTATGTATGGTATAAAATAATAATGTTTGAATATTAACTTTGATGCCAAAATACCTGGCTATAATGTAGCCAGCTGAAATGAAGCTTCCCTACGCATAAATTAAAATTCGTTTTATGTAACTTGTAATGCAATAATAAATTTTTCATCCCACCATCTCGGAAAGAGTATTTTTACTCTTCGATATCTGAGTGCAAAAGTCGTTTTTATCCTCTAGAGAGACAAAGTAAATTGAATTTAGAACATCGTGCTTTTACCCTCTTGGCACCGAATTTATCATACAACTTTTTTTTAATTCGTTAAAAACTCAGACTTGGAACCTTCCCTAGGTTCCGAGTCTAAACGCAACAAAGTATCGATATATGTCGAATCGATATTTTTTGAAAATATAAGTATCGATACTGATATTTTTATTTAAAAATATCGATATATGGGCGATATATCTTAAAAACCAAATTATAAAACCACAAATCAAGTCGACCAAAAACAAAAAATACATTAAATATAATTTGTTAAAAAGATGTTAGTATAAAAAAAGTATTCCTTTTTGGGATTTTATAATCTTAAAACTTATAAATGTTTATTGGTCTGTAAAAAATATAGATTTTTATACCTTTGCGATACTTTGAATTTTATATCGATGCATCGATAAATCGAAATATTAAATATCGCTCAAAAATATCGATACATTAAAAAAATAATATCGATATATCGATGTTTCGATATTTTTTCAACAAGCCTATCGGACTTTCTTGGTGTACTTTTTTAAGTCACTAACACCAACATTACAATACCTAACAAAAATATTACACTCAAGTAATTGTAGCAACGTTACTTTCAATTTCTCTTAATTATACCTAGTATTATTTGTTATAATTTAAAGAATAGGTATTCTTTAAAACTTACCTATCATATAGTATTTAATACCTAAACTGAAAAAAAAGTATCTTATGGTTGTAAATGTTTTTTTAGTCATTTCCTCGCTGAGGTGGAATGAAAAGTTACGTGTTGCACTCGAGTGCAAAGATTTTTCACCTTGTGATCTTTTAATTCCCTCGCTGACGCTCAGGATTCTAATTTTTGAATCACTCGCTCCGCTCGTGATTCAATTTTAGAATCCTTCGCTTGCTCGGTCATCAAAATTGAGCACGCGGTTAAAAAGCAACTTTGCACTCTTGTATAACAAATAACTATTAGACATATATGTTGCTGGGGAGTTTGTTGCACCATTTCTTCTTACCCGCAAAACACTAGAATGTGGTGACGAGCGAGCGTTTTGGGGAATGTCCAAAATGTAAAAAATTACGTTCAAAAACCTGTTATTCTATCTTGTATAATAACTTTGTTCAAAGCTACGAAGAAAAATAAAAATAAAATAAATCTTTAAGGGATTGTTGATTTAAGGTGGCTGAGGATACATGATTTCCGCATAACATTCAATAAGTTTTTATTATACTATAAGGGTATCAATCAACCATGGGAATCGAACCCGCAACCTCGTCATCAGTACAGTAGTTCAATACCCGAAGTACCAACAGACATCGTCAGACGTTACAATGCCTCTTTATTATATCTGTGAAAACCTCGAAAATGTTTCGTATTTAAGGCACTATGCTTATTTACATGCAATAACAATAAAACAGGCTTTCCAGACCTTCCTGCTTCATTTGAGACTTGCATCTAATATCAGCACTTGATACACAAACCTCGCCTTACCGCACACATTATACTACAGTTACGAGCAAATACAAATTCAAATTCAAAATATTTTATTTCAAATAGACCATATAAATAGGTCAAACTAGTTGCTCGGTTCCAAAAAAGTAGGACTTATGGAAGACTTATGGCAAGAAACTCCATAGACACTCTTTTTTTTGCAAAACCAAGTATATACTAACAAAAGTGCTAAAGCGCTTTTTTCATGAATGAACAATTGCAACTTTGAGATAACACCAATGTCACCACAGTATTGGTTCGTTAATGTGTTCGTAATATCACAAAAGCTCTATTAGTACTTTAGGAGAAAATCGCTTTAGCACTTTTGTTACTGTAAACATGTTTTTGCTCGTGACTGTACAGCATTGTATATCCAGCCACAACCACAGTGTGTTATTATCATTCACGGCTAATTGACTGGGCTGACATACGCGTCGGGTACAGACTTGATGAATTATTGGCTAGATCAAGCATGAAATGTGAGGATAAGATAGATTCTGTTGCAATATGGACCGAACGGGTATACGACGTTCAATTACTCAGCATTGGAGGGTTAACAATACATACCATCCCGCCTGTATTCCTTGAAAGGTTAGGAAGAGTGTACTAAAACACCTGCAGTTCGCCGATGGAAAGAAAGAAGAAAGAAAAACTTTCTGTTTTTGGACTCGTACAGGACAAAATATACAGAAATAAAAATAATGCGATCCTTTGCAAGAACCATATATTTTACCGGGATAAAAAGTAGCCTATGTGCTATTCCAGAATATACTTTATCTGTGTACCAAATTTCAGCCCGTAATAATGAGCTCTGCGCTGATAGATCAGTCAGTTAGTCAGTCACATATAGAAGATATAAATTATTAGTACCCGTAGTTATCCCAGAGCAGTGGCAAAGTCTAACTATCCTATCTTTTTGAATTTTTAAGGATTTTCCATGCTAAGATTACCAGTTATAACCTTAAGACCTAAATTTAGAATGTGAAAAAAGTAAAGAATGTGAAGAATATTTCGACTTGACGTGTAGTACGCGGTGGCTTAGAGGTCATAGCGTCTGTGCCTCGACCATAAGTTTTTCTCACTAGACTCGCTACCGACGCCGTAAAATATTTGTATGGAAAACCCTCGCAGTACCTCTAGCGGTTACGTCAGGAACTAAAATCTGCTATGAGATTACAGCGTTTCGATGCGTAAAAAACCTATCTAAAGCCATTCGATAGAACTCATGGATGAGGTACTGGTGTATTTAACCAGAAGACGCAGGTTCAAGTCCTGCCCGCCAGTCGATTTTTTCTTCCAATAAAATATCTAGTTATCCTTTTTAAATCCCTCCTTGTTTAAACCTTTTTGCCACCAACCCTCCCAAACGGCTAATCATTCTGAGACTTCCAAAAAAAAAACTCCCAAACTCATGGGACTCATTATCAAGCTCACTTTTATTACCTCAGTATGGCCCATAAAAGATAAAACAAACAAAATAAACATTAAAAACTTGTGGATTACGAACAAGAAGTGACGTCAGAGCGTAGTGGGGCACGTAATGGCGCTAAGTGGATACGCTGGCTGTGTATAAATACGGGATATACAGGGTGTTTGGTAGAACGTTGAACATACGAAAATGGTGGTTAGTTGGGGTCATCTGCTACCCACTTGGCCCAAATTATTTGACCTTGGCCGCACCGTTTTCATTTTTACTTTTTTTAATTTCACAGAAAATTACCAGTTTTTTTTACTTAAAATTCGAATATAATTAGACATTAATACAAAACAACATCCTGCCTGTTTTACCCATCACAAGTAAAGATATTCGAATTTAAATTGATAAAAAACTGATAATTTTCTGTGAAATTAAAAAAAAGTAAAAAAAAAACAGTGCGGCCAAGGTTAAATAATTTGGGCCCAGTGGGTAGCAGATGACCCCAACTAACCACCATTTTCGTATGTTCAACGTTCTACCAAACACCCTGTATATTGTTAGAAATGGTGTCTTCTTACAAGAGAGAGAGTGTTTGTAATTTAGACCAGTAGAATCTATTATGGTGGGGAGGGGCTCGTGGCTTAGTTATAACAACGCTTATAACTAAGCCACGAGCCCCTCCCCACCATAATAGATTCTACTGGTTAAGCTACGCTTGCCAAGGTCAGTCTGTGGATGGGTGACCATTCTTAACACATCGAGACCCCTCCGTGCCTCCGAGAGCACGTAAAGCCGTCGGTCCCGGTTGTTATAGGAACACCTATGACGTTCGTCGTTAGTGGTAGTCATCGTTAGTGGTAGTCAGAAGCCCAAAAAGCCTGACAACCAGTCTATCCTTTGAATATCGGTATTGCCCAGAAATTGTGTTGCGGAGGTCTGATAGCAGTCGCTTCGTGTAAAATACTGATATTCAGCCGCATCTAGTTAGACTGGAAGCCGACCCCGACATGGTTGGGAAAAAGGCTAGGAAGATGATGAGAATATTATTATGGTGGCGTGTCGTTTTAATTCCCTATAACATGGTTGAATCAAACGGCGCCGATACACATGTCATGCTTGTAAATGAGTGCTATCTGTCTGTGGCTATCTTTTCAATCCTAATATCTACCCTTTAATCTCTGCATCTACACATCAAGCTGCATCATCCTCAACATTATTCACAACAATTGTTACTGTTACCATACATTTATTTTGCCTGTAGCCGGCCCTTTATTATAGTACCTACTGAGAGTTGAAAACAGTGACTTGTGAAATATATTTAAAACATTTATTTATAGAAATCACCACTAACCGATTCATAGTTTCATAGTTGGGCACGTGTCTCCTCTCAGAATAAGAGGGGTTAGGCTATAGTCCACCACACTGCTGACTTTACACGTCGTCGAGAAAAGCTTTAGCTAGGCTATACTGCTATCCAGCTATATTTATAGAAATAAGTAATTATGTAGTAATAGTATAGAAAATTAATCAACGCCCAAGCTTATAGGGCGACCCTGCCATGTTCAGTCACGATCAAAACTATGTATACACTAGGCAAAATTCTAAAGCGATTTTCTGCTAAACTACTAAAAGAATTTTTGTGGTATTACAAACACAGTATTTACGAACTAATACTACAATATCATTAGTGGTATCTCAAAATTTCGATCGTTCATTCGTGAAAAAAATGCTTTGGCACTTTTGTAAGTGTATACATATCTTTACTCGTGACTGTTCGATGGTCTGTATCGGGTTTACTCAAACGTAGCGAACTGTAGGTGTCGGCGTACGAATTACATGGGATCTAAATAGGAACGAGCCTATTATAGAAATAAGTATCAGTATTTATCATGTAATATTATAGAAAAAAATTCAAGCCTCCACGTCTCTATGTTTATGTCCGTTTAAATATTAAAGCTATGGGTATACGGACGTCCAATTGATTAGGGTCGTTTCTCAACATCGTGGATTTTGCCAAATAAAGTTATAATGAAGAGTGACTGTGGTGATGGTGTCACGGTGAAGTTTGAGCTCGTTAGTTATTAATTGACGTTTTCAGTAAAGTTTTTTTTGACAGCATTTACGAAGTTTTATTTTTCTTTTTTTATAGAAGTTTGATGTGACCGAAAACTTAAAGATTTAACCTAAAGAACTTCAAGATTAACTACTTCAAATGATAAGAAAGGCAGGCAAGAATCTAGTTTAAAAATAGGCTAGATTGCTTAGATACCTTACTTAAAGGCGTTCACTAAGAGAGGTCCACGTTCAGCACGGATGCAGGAATGGACGAATAAAGGCTGATGATGATCAGCTGTTAAATTGGTAGTTCTAAATCGAGTAAAACATTTCAGAAATACCGAATCACCTAAAATTACGGTCGAAATAGGTATTTTTCTTAGGTTAACTATTATATTTGCATTATTATTCTGATGATTTAAGTGTTTGTGTTTGTCTGCGTGTTTCCTATGTATTACAAGTATGTATTTCCAAAAAAAATCATATAAGTATTATATCCATTGTCTAGTACCCATAATACAAGCTCTGCTTAGTTTGGGACTAGATAGTGCTGTGTAAAAATGTCCCAGAATATTTATATTTATTTATTATATATACTATCTCCATACAAAAAAACATTGAACAAAAACATGAATTAATTATTGCCAAAGTAAAAATCATTTTCACAGTTCCCTATCTTGGTTAATGAAGAGTCGGTATTGCCGGAGACGGTGCTAAGACCCCGTGCCATGATTTCCCAGGAGACCCCCAACAGACTCTCTGAAAAATTGAAACTGAAAGCACAACTTCATAACGATAATATTTCTCGTTTCAAAGTAAATTAGATTTTTTTATTTTTTTCGCTTGAAGCTTATTACGCAAGTTGTGTTTTTAAAGTATTCCCTGAGAGTGCTGCCAAATTGGACTAGATTTAATATTAAATTGCTTGATTAATGGCATTTAACTTTACGTCTTTAGAAATAACATTTTCTCAAGTTATTTTTTTGCATTAATTTCGAATCTAAATAAAGTTAGAGACTGCTTCGTTGGTCTAATGGTCACAATCGCGACTGCTACGCTAGAGTTCCTGGATTTGATCCCCAAGTCGAGCAGTGTCGTTAGGTTTTCTATAAAATTCCCAGTAGCAGCTTGGAGTCTGGATTTGTGCCCGGTTGATGGCAATAGGCTCGCCGCCTATTACATGGGATCTAAGCATAGAAAAACTGTCTAAAAACTTCCTCTCCTTATTTTACATTTACATAGAATAAAAAAAAATGTAAAACAAAAGCGTAACGTTCTACGAGTATTATTTGCTGACAGTTGCATTCGGTACATTAAAAGAGTTTCAATATTTTATTCCAAAATCAAATTTTCGACGTTGCAACTCCACCCGAGGATTTTACAAACGATTTGACCCTTTATGCGTTTACGAAATTTTTCGAATACAGCACGATATTCGAGAATTTTCTTCGACGTTACTTACAAAGAGGTTTTCTATCAATTTGTTGTGCACCCGAGTACAATGCTGTATTGGTGTCAAACGGTTCAAATGGATGCACGGTGTGAATGTGGAGGGAAATTGCGGGTATTTGTGTGGGGGAAATTTAATTTTCTATGAGAAAAGCTTAAATATTGTCGACATCTCGTTATATTCGTCGGTATTTTTAATATTTTTTTTGCCGCCATTTTAAATAGACAATATTAAGGTGCGTGTAGATTTGGAGCCAGCCTAGTTGTATTTTTATCTCATGCAACGCTAGAGAGGTTTTGAGTTCGATTTCGACCAGTATTGTTTTTTTTTTATGAAATTCTTAATAGCAGCTCGTTGTTTTACATTGTTAATAGCAGTTAGGTACGCGCCTATTACATAAGACCTAAACATACGGTTTACTGTGGGTGTACATTAGTAGGTGTACACTGCCAAACCCTTGGAGAATACGGGCGTGATGGTATGGGAAAAATAATACTAGTCCCATTAAAAGTAACTTCTTACCTAACCTTCAGCATTAACAATACAAAGAAACTGTATTTCATATAAAAGAAAATAACACACAAGTAAAAACTGACCGAAATACGTTTCAACGCTATTAACTTCATCATACTGTTCCCCAAAGTTGAACAGTTCAGGGTTACAAAAGTACAATATTATAAATCTTGTTAAATGCCGACAAAAACATGTTTACGCGGCCATGTTGGTGACGTCATTTGTGTTTTGATCACCGTTATAAATATAAGCAGGAAATGGTTTGGTTTAAATATCTTTGCTGATACTTTTGAGCATTTTGATGTTAATGGGATTGGAGAATAAAGAAAAAAATTACAGCAAAAAAGAAAGAAAATGTATTTGTATTTTTATATTTCCCGATGAGTTATGTAGAAGTGTACTAACTGATTTTTTACACACGCGAATACTAGGCATTGAAATAAGACAACTTTTCACCGCGTGTTTTTAACGGATTTTATCGCTTTATATTGATATTATTTTAATGCCAGCATTTCAGACCTTTACAGTGGCCATGGTCACGTTTATGGTAGGTGTCTTGAGGTTTATTAACAGCTACTCACATTTTTGATACCAATTAATATCCACAGTTCGCCGGTACGTTTTAATCGAGAATCGGGACGTCTGCGAACCTATACTTAGCTAGCGGTCCTTCATCGTCATAGTTAAAGAAAGAAAAAAATACCAGTAGATAATCGCAGACTGGACTTTCTTCCCGCTATCTCAGCAGACCGATCTCAGTCTTCGGTCTTCATTAAGTACATATTTATTAGAGCCGCCTACTCACACGAAATCGCTGAAACTTTTCAAAGGTTACAACAGCCGTATTTATAGGCGTTCGCGCCTCGCGTATTTTCTACTTAATTGACACTTAGTTAGATTAATGCCTACGAGTGATAATGCCATAGAATAAATATATAGGGGAGACGTGACAAGATTGTTGATGCCGTGTTTTATAATATTATAGCTTATAGTCACTTTTTTATCTATACTTCTATACTAATATTATAAAGAGGAAAGATTTTATTGATTGTTTGTTCGTATTGAATACATGAATTATGTGTTCTTTGTTGGAGATCAAAAATAAAATAAATAAACCCCAACAGATCCAATCACCAAAGCTCCTCTTAGGAGTTAAATAGCAGTGAGGAAATTGTATTCTAACCTATCACCATGTGGGGTCGTTTGTATTTCTCGAAGGGTAGACAGACAGATGCTGATATTAGTCTAGTGGTTCTAGTCGCAACTCCTACTCGAGGGTTAAATTCTCAGGTCGAGAATTTTTTTTATTAGGTTTTTCTGTTAAACACTCAGTAATAGCTCATATCTTGGATTTGTACCTACTTAGTTTGGATTACGTTCGGAACTTTAAATATACTGTCAAACTGTTGATGGTATGATACTTCTGCTTAACCCTGCAGGCAATACAGTCGTTATGGTATGTTATGATATGACGCTATGCATAGTAGGCAGAATCCTAAACATCGCATCTGCTTTAATAATCTTTGTTCTAAACCGTGTTCCTTACAGATAATTGAACTAGCGGTAAGACAGTGATAAATCCGGCTTTAGTAAGTGCTTACACGCACTTTGATGGCAGGCAGATGCCTGTTGCGGTGACACTGTGGCGTGTATTTATGCGATGAAGTAATGGTACTTTAATGAACATACCATCACGTCTATATTCCCTGAAGGGGACAGGTATGCTGCTGTTCACCTACAGTTCCCTGGTAAAAGGGTTCATGTAATAGGGGGCAAGGATATTGCCACTATCCGGGAACAGATCCAGATCCCAAACTACTACTGGGAATTTTCTGGTTAATAGGGCGAGCTTATTTTCTACGGACGAGTCCTATAATATTTTTTAGAGGAAAAAATATACAACTGTAATTTGGGTAAGTACATTTAACCACGTAATACCAAAAGTACCCCTCTAAGGGGAAATGAAGATAAATGAGGCCCCATTTTCTGCGTACAGCACCAAAAAAAAAATAACAATAAAAGGCCAAAAAACGTAACAAAAACATTAACCACATTTAAACACAGGGAGTCCGAAGTTTTCTCATTTCCTTTAAAAAGATTAACACGCTGTTTGTGGACGTGATCGGAAAGCGAATTCCTTTGCTGTTAATATTCATCTTGTGAATATTTTTGCTTTCTTTGGTTGTAATACTTTTGTGTCGATGATATCAAGAAGTTCATTGCTCGCGCTCATACGTGACTGAGATTAGGATAGGACCGGCCAAAATTTACACTATAGGCTGGTACAGTCACCATCAGATATATCGGGACATACAAAGTGTTCAAAATGATCGAGACAACTATACTAGTACAACATCGATGGTGATTTGCTCTACATCCGTAGATACGTCATCGGGATCCAGCAGAATATCAGCGCTAGGAAATAACATCCTGCTGCTGAGCTAAGCTAGATACACACATGCTGAGCTAAGCTAGATACTATACTCTATGGCTCTTTCTTCAAAAGTCCATTTCAGACATTTCCTTGCATTGACATTCGCATCTTTGATTTGATACTTATGTCTGGATTTTAAAAGAGACCATGATTCTCCGAGGTTATTTTGGCATTTTTTCACAGAAGCCGTCAGCTAGGCCGGCGCCAAAACTCCTAAAAAAATGGCAATAGGCTTGCCCTCTATTACATTGGGACTGAAACTTATTGGTGAACTGTGGGTGGAAAAAAATCTCGAATCGATTCGAATGCGGAATCGAATCGAGTGATATGCCACTTGCATCCAACGAACATCCAAATATTTAAAACAAAATACCACCGACTATCCCTTGACTGTCACAAATTGCATAAGTATCTCAGAAGTATCGCAATTTTTGGCTAAAGGCTACAAGGATTCAAAATACCTCCAAAGTTGCAAGCAATAACTAATACACCTTAAGGCAAAACAATAGATATCACCATTGCTTGCATTATTCCGGTATCTTCCAAACTTCTGCACAACATTCGACTGGCAGAATTTTATCTAAAATGTCTAGAGCATTTGCGTTAGGCATTATATTTTATGCTGCTTTATCTACTCGCCTTGGAGATGTGCGATTTGGCCTAATGTCCCCGGAAGATTCACTTCTGCGAGGCTCCTTTGTTGTTCACGATCCGGAAACGACACGATTGATATTTATCATAGTAGTGTTGTCTTCAAGCAAGTGTACGACTACACAATAACTTGAGACTATAATAATTATAATCATCTATGTTATGTACTATATAATAATTTTATATGCTGTCAGTGGACAGCATCGGGCTGATGATGATGATAATTATATTATAGTCCTGAAGAGGCTTTGGTTTGGCATCTTCTATCCCATTCTCCTCTTGGCTACTCTTAACTGTTTTATACATAATTATACATTTTTTTTGTAGATATAATGCTACTTTATTTCTACATCATTCATCGACAGCAGTGGTTCAGTTTGATTTACATATAAATGGAACAAAATATCAGAAAAAATATATTATTAACGTCTTCTAGTACATTTTAATACCTATCTCTGTAGACACATACTATACCATTGTTATTATCTGAGCCTATAAGTACCTACAGTTAGGTTCCCAATGGCCTATAATGGCCTATTTAGCCACCCAGTAAGTTCCCGTTAGCTTACTAACTAGTGGGGGGATATCTTGACAAAACAGCTGCAGGATGAGGTTGCGGAACTGTTTTGCAAACCATGGTACACCCCCTGTCCTGTCCTTTGTGGAAGTAGCAAAGTATTGGGCAAACAAAATTAATTTTTTTTTCGTAACATCGACACAGTGAAGAGCTTGGCAGATAATTCCTGGTGTGTAGCGGCTATCCAGACATAGTGAAACAAGCCCTTAATAATATCTGTCTATGCAGCATACCATTTTGGTCTTGTAATATCTACACCTGAGACACTACCACTTTATCGTCATCCTACCGTTTCCTCACTTGACGAAAAATCGTATCGTATAAACGTCTCCCGTGTTATCTGTAAGTGAGCGCGCGAAGTATACTGGTAGAGAGGCGTCGCGCGTCGCGCCCTCGTCTGTTGTGAGGGAATTTATGTGACGCCGTCACTTAATTGATATTGCTTCTAAAGAAACTATTATTAGAAGTTGACTATTGTGATTAAATACCTAGATTAAGCAGAGGCGTACACTCACATTTCGCCGGTACGTTTAGGTCCCATGTAATAGGGGGCGAGCCCTAAGAGGAGTTCCCCCAGGAGATGTCCCGTATCACATGGCTGCAATCATAGAAAGGCAATTGCAGGTTGTAGTCGGCAAGAATCCAATATGCCCCGCTGCCTGGTTTCCTTCACCGTGATAATAAATAAAATAAAAATATAAAGGTTTATTGCAGAAACTTGTACAGCTTTTACAATAAAGATACAAAATAATAAATCAGAGGTGTGCCTTGGATTGGATCTTGTAACCTAAGACCACTGCTGAACGCATGAACGTCGATATTCAATCTTGAACACTTGTAAAAGGGTATTTAAAAGATCTTTTTGCTGAAAGAGATGTATTTACTTATCAATGTTTTATTTTATTTTTCTAAGTGTTACTCGTATTTTAGTTCCCAGACAGCGTAATGATATAAATTAAAGCTTGTCTCCAGTTGTCATAACTTGTTGCGCAGACAGCTCATATAAGCCGCGTCATAACTGATGCCCGCAACACTACATGTCACTGTCAGTTCTATGATGCTTGAGGTTTCTGCGTGGAGTGGTTTATAATCCTACTAATATTATAAACTAGCCTTTGCCCGTGACTTGGTTCCCTAATTTTTCCGGAATTTTTCTAATCTTTTTTTTAATTGATACTCAGCTCTTATTGGTCGTAGCGTGATGATAAATAGCTTATAGCCTTCCTCGTTAAACAGGCTATTTAACACTGGAAGATTTTTTCAATTCGCACCAGTAGTTTCTGAGATTAGCGCGTTTAACCAAACAAATAAACTCTTTAGCTTTACATTAGTATAGATGTGGAAATTTGAATGGATGGATGGATGTTTGTTACTCAATCACACCAGAAAGTATTATTTAATGTAAATGTAGTTATTTGAATTTTCACAGACTGTTATTGCACCTACCACATTATATCTGCACCACCCTATGGTTGACTGGTAGAGAATGCCTTAGGCATTAAGTCCACCATTGTAATGTTTTGTTGCATAAAGATTAAATAAAATAAAAAATAAAATAAACGGCCGAATGGATCTAGATGAAATTTTGCACAGACATAATATATTATAGTCTGGAATAGCACATAGGCTTTTTATCCTGGTAAATTGTATGGTTCTCGTGTGATATAAGAAATACCCTGACCTGGCAAAGCTGCTGGCGGAGAGCTAGTTTGATATAATTTAAACATAAGGGCAAATATTCTGCAGCAAATAGTGCCAAGAAAAATGTCGAAGAAAACATGGAGGGATTACCAAACCAGCATGTGGAATGCGAAGCTAGAAAGAGAGAGGTACACTACCTTTTTTCATAGCGTTTTCGCAACTATGTTTGGGTCGGCTTTCAGGCCATCAGGCTGAATATCAGTAGTTTAGCTAAATAATTTTCTGGGACATGCCGATATTGGAAATAGAGACTGGTTGTCAGGCTTTTTAGGCTTCTATTACCAGATTTTATGATAGCTGTCAGTATGACAACAAAGACCGAATTTCTTGGCGGTATTTCGTAAAAAATTTGAACCGCGGAACTATAGTCTTGATATAATTATCAACAACTAAAGGAATTGTTGTGTCCAGTTTGTGGCCGTGGTCGCATGCCACTATGCTCTGGGCTTGCAAACTTAAGTATAATATGGGTGGCATGCGATCACGTCTATAATTTGGACACAGCAGTTTCTTTTGTTGTTGATTTCAATTCAGTAAATTGTTTATCAGGAAGGTGACATAGGAATTATGTTCTTGTTACATGATTTTCAGTTGATTTCTTCCGTAGTCGGCGGGTTGTAGTTTTTTAAACTTAAATTTTATTACTATATGAGATAAAGGTTTAATCAGTCGTTCTCTGCAGTGTGTAGACATTAAGTTGAAATCTACAAGACGTCGATAAAACAGTGCGAACAGAAATACGAAGGACGTAACTGAGACATGACTGAGACGTCGGTATTATGACATTTGGCGACATTAACTTTCTAGTTGAGAGTATGGCCCAAGTTACAGGAGATCGCGAATTGTTGAATTTAAATCGGTATCTCATCACCATCTTCCACAGCCTGGCCTGCTGGGTTTTTTATTTGTTGTTCAAACCTTCACACTCCTGTGCAATGTAGTCCGCCCATTTTTCTACTGTCAACATATATATAGATATCGAATTGTTTACAAAATCTGTAAACAAGTACTCTAGTAGCTCAGTGCATTTTGCATGTGCGGATATTGGTAATAGTCTCGCCCTAAGACGTACATATATATACCTATCGAAGTAAGTCCTGATTACAGACAGTGTTTGACCAATTTTGATGACAGTGTTACCTGGTGGTACTTGCTAGAATCGTTGATGTCGACGTCAGAAAAGGTCGTAGTAAACATCGCTCTCTTTGCATCCGGCTTCTGCACACGTTTTGAAAATACCAAAGAACTGTATGTATATACAACTAACGTCAATACACGTCTGTCACACCGGTGACACTTCATAAAAACTTTCCGATGCCGCTGCACACTACAATACCAAATGTAAAACTTGTCAGAATTACGTTTGTACACGTGCAAATGTGTGCGTGACGGTGCGTAAGATTTGTTGGCAGTCCGGCAAGAACACCGGCAAAATGCGGGGGACCTGAGGTATCGGTCGTTAGGGAGGGGCGGAGAGTGGCTATTCTGTTATTATTTATTCTGTGCCCCTGAAGGAAATAGGTACAAACATGATGGTTCGATAATTAATTATACTATTAATAACTAATTAATAACTTGCTTCTCTTTTGAGAGTGTCACTCTAATTTCTCATAACTTAAACCATACTCTAATTCACCCACTCCACTTTATGGGTAATTTTTACTTTTATGTCGTTTCTTTCAGCGAAATTAAATTACTTATGCGACGGGCGTTGCGCCTCCTACCAGTCCCAATCATATTTTTCTCCATTGCGTTCATTGACTGTAGTATTTTTTTTTTCAAAATTTTTTTTTAACGTTTAGGGTGAACATGGATAGCGATGTGGTATGTAGGACTCGTCCCAACTAAAAACTGCACATCCTTTTTCTTGCTATATAGTCACGGTCATGGTGTTTGAAACTTCGCCACAACATTGATAGACTGGTTTGGTACAATCTACGAAATCCATAATCCCGGACTCGGTTATTATAGGGCAAAAGAAGGCATGTCAGACATCTAGAGTCGGCAATGCGTGAGTGATGCTTTGGTGTCGTAATAGGCTGTGGTAACTTCCTACCATCAAGTAGGGCCGCGTGTTTTTTTTGCCATCCTTATGATAAAAAAAATAATTACAAAAGGTACTCCTAGAATTTTGGGTTACAAAGTCCTTACGCATATCCACGGTTCGACAATAAGGCGGTTTTTTTTAAAAAGACCGCAAATTTTGATACACTACGCAGATTTTCCATTTTAAACTGACTTATAGATAAGTAACCATATATACAGGGTCCATTTAATATGATCGCGCGTGCGGCGGCGTGTAAAATGCATTGTTCATGTTTAACTTGATGCTGTTAACGAATCGCCACTTAAATTCGCAATTTACTGTTAATTAGTTTGAGGACCGTGGTTGGAAAATGTTGGATGAACATAGTGTATTTTTATTGAAACAGTATTGCCACCACTGAAACAGATTTTATATACTCGTATGCCGATTTGAGATATCTACCAATTTGTCTACAGGGACTAGTTGAGCTTCTGACTCTTACTTTACTCTTTGATCCTTACTTACATGAACACTTTCTTAAGAACTGTTAAATTTTTACGTGATCTAATCAATACAGTAGATTACAGTACTATGAAACGACAATATTTACTCACCCAATTCAGTAAAACTACCATCTTTATCAAATCTTGGGAGGAAAAAAATAAATCTAGAATCTCCATCAGCATACGTATTCGTCAGTCGTGTGACAAATTAGGGATGTCTGAGCCCGGGATCAATACGAGGCAATCGATCAACTCTCAGATGTGACTATGAAAATAGAGGTGGTAAACGCACTACTATCCCGGGATATACAATGTGTTAAATGAGTTGTGTAGGGGTTACTAGAATGGATAAGGTAAGAAATGAGTATTTAAGAGGTACTTTGAGAAGTTGTACACTAACCTCTTGTCGTAGTATATACGTATGTTACTAGAAAGGTTTTGAGCATGAATATAATATGGATGGATTTAAGGGAAGAGGGAAAGAAAAGATTGATAAGCCTCGAGAAGAATATGGCTACAAAGGAAATGAATGACCAGATTAAAGCTGATAGAGATGTATGGAAGTAAATGACACTGCTTCTACCTCAAGTAAATTGGAATATAATAATGATGCACTGAGCTAGCCAACTAATACTAATAATAATACTACAAATAATGTTATTTGACAAATAAATAAATAAATATTTTAGGGATTTTTTTACACAGCACCATCTAGTCCCAAACTAAGCAGAGCTTGTACTAAGGGTACTAGGCAATGGATGTAATACTTATTTTTTTTTTTGTAAATACATACTTATTATACATAGGAAACACCCAGACAAACACAAATACTTATATTAATCATCACATAAATATTTGTGTTCTGTGGGAATCAAACCCCGTGATCAGCAGTCCGGTACTCGAACCACTAGACCACAGACGTCATAAATAAATGCCTTAGTAATTTTATAGCTTTATGCTGAAGTAAGAATAGACGTTGCCTATTGCGAGGACATTAATTCTAGCATTAACTGGCTCGCCAAGTAAATATTTAAGTTTGTTCTTCGTCGATGTACGGGAAAACTCATTCCCGGGCAAACTCCCAAAAAGAACATCACTAAAACAACCTTATCCATCTCTAGACGTTTCCATTCCAAATACATTTACATCATGTGTATTATTTAAATCTTATTAAAACGAACGAGTTTATTTAGTTCCACAGAACATTATATAAAAGATTTTCAATGCTTACTGAAGGCTTATACTAAGACTTTTTTCGAATCCTTAATTCCTTGTCTTCCCAGAAAATTGGAAACATATTGAAACATTTTTATTAGTCTATATGTAGAGATTTTATATATATATTTGTGGTTATATCTCTGTTGTATTTTATTTTTCTTTACCGAATACATATTATTTTAGAATATATGTTGGTTGTTTTTAATAATACACTATAGATTTGCATAAAATTTGGCAAGGATAGCTTGTATCCAAAGATACGGGAAACAACTACAGATAGCAACACCACCACATCCCGGTGTCAAGACCTCAAAACTTAAGCCGAAGCTCAAGTCTTGGCTCAATCGCCTCATTGCTCCATAATTCCAAGTATTCCAAGTCGATTGATATCTATACCAAGTTTCAGGCAAAACTTTCCGTCTGATTTTACTGATTCGATTAGACAACTTGTTCGAAATACGGAATTACTTATGAAGGAATATTAAGTAGATTAAGCGATAACTTTGTTGGAATGAATGTCCATGATAGATTTATTATATTAGTTGGATGAATAGCAGCCTGATGGCTGAAAGTATTTTTAGGTTGCTTTGATCTGTATTTTGTGGGTATATCGTGATACAATTCAAAGGAACCTGGATACATATCTGTACAATTTGGAATAAGTTTGTATTCCAAGAATTTTATTGAGGTCAATTGATATTTTCTTACACCAAAAGATTTACAATTTAAACAGCCTGGTAGTGCAGTTCCCGTATCAGTATAAATAGATTGAACTTAATTTAATCTTGTTTATAGTTGTTTTTTAAAGTTCCTCGAATTTTCTCGTGTATCATAGGTAGGTTTACAAATAAATAGCATCACTAACTACGAGTATTATGTCGACTAAACAAATATTTTCTATAGATGAAAACCAACTTACAACTTCTAGCGCGGCAGCCGATTGCTTGAGAAATGCGCTAATCGGGCCTTCAAGTACATTGACAATTTGAAGAAAGAAAGCAAGTTCAAATTACAATCTACACAAGTCATTATTACATAAAACAAGACAAATACAAGCATATAAGATCAAATCAGAAGATATACACACTAAAATAATCAAATTCTCACCTTATCGTTAACTGCCTCATAACTAAAACTAAGATCCAATACACTTAATGATTACGTTTTACTATCGCAATAATAATGAATTCCAGGCTCATCAAGCTAAGCACTAGTACAGTAATAAAAATCACTCTGTTTTTTCATTTGCTTCTGACGACAACGCGTTCAAGTTTTCTTCACGAAGATTTTCATAAGTACAAAATTGACTCAAAACATAATAGACACGGATCTCCATCAGACTCGAGCATGTTGTCATACCGTTGGAGGAAATTGAAAATATAAAGGGACGGGCTGATTAAGTGGCTTTTCAAAATCCTTCCGCAAGGCACCATACTCGGACCTTCTTTGTATGGAAATATACTTGTCCAGTGTTTGATGTGGGTAGCAATGATTTTTCTATTGAGAACACTGTAGGTACGTTTCTTTTGTGTTTTCTCTGTGTTGGAAATGAAAAAAGGAATAATGTGTCAGCTCTTGTAAAAATGATTTAGGCTATGGTACTTTATACTATTAAAATATTTTTCTAGCAAATGTTTTTGGTAGTTCTTGTTTATTGTCTGTAGGAGTAGTGATTTCTTTCTGTTATGGGCTACTAGCTGTTCCTTGCGGTGTTACACGCATCATTTTTTTCCCAATCCCGTGGGAACTTCCCAAAATCTCGTGATAAATTATAGCCTATTTGTTATTCTGATGTACAAACAATATTTTCGTAAAGTTCCATCGAAATCCGTTCAGTAGTTTTTACGTGAAGGAGTAGCAAACATCCATACATCCACTCAAACTTACAAACTTTCACATTTATAATATTAATAATAGGATAGGATTATAATATTAGAAGTAGGATAAA
The DNA here is from genome assembly GCA_946251955.1 of Acronicta psi. NCBI lineage: Eukaryota > Metazoa > Arthropoda > Insecta > Lepidoptera > Noctuidae > Acronicta > Acronicta psi. The sequence goes on from OX276469.1 coordinate 1,252,850, forward strand.
CATTGTCTGTAAACATTATTTAGCCCCAAGCCGCATTCTCCACAACTATTTCTTGGCTTGCATCCGACATTAAAAAAACAAGTGCTAATATATTTGCAGTACTTTTCATTCCACTTGTAGATTCCTTTGAATAGAAAACTCGTTCTTTACATTCAATTCTGTATCTATTACCACGAACTAATTCAGTCTTATTTTTCTTCTCAGCAAGCACTTGGGACGAAATTTCAATTAATTTCGATTCAAACACTCGATGCGAGCGAGAAATACAATCGAGTTATTCGCTAATTGGTTTTAAAGTTTGACGAATTTATGTGGCATGCGCTCAAGTGCTATATTACAATTTAATTAGAAAGGGACCTAAGAGACCGTAGCAGACTTGTTACCCTGTCTTGTCGGTTAGTAAAAAATCACTGAGCATTATGAGAGTTAACAAAAAGACAACGAGTGAGTGATTATATTACAGGTGTAACGAATATATTCGTAATAGGTATCTGGTATAGATAAATACCAGCTGTATTTCATATTAGGATAATATCCGTGTAGCGTAAACTATTTCAAATAATAGGGACGCCAAGACATCTGTGTTCTGAGATTCCTGGTGACTTTAACTAAGCCTGTTAAAGTATGACGGAAAATTTAATCAGCGGTTCGTTTTTGTAATATAATAGGAAAAAATATCTTGTGTAATTGTGTATACCTAATATTGTAGAGAATAAGTACGATATTAATATAAGTTTCGAGTAGCGAATATTACCCGGTACATACCTATTACCGGGTAATATTCGCTACGTAAAGTAATATGAGCTAGTGAATATATTCAATAATAGGAATACCTAAATATCACCCTATAACCCCTAGAATATATCGCTGCGCCGGTGTCTCTGGCATGTATAATAATAATACGTTTATTTCGAGATTCAAAGACTAAAATAGTGTTAGGAAAATAATTTTCCTGACCTGAGCAATTATTACTCACAGGTTATGTTAGTACATTATTTATACATAGATTATATCTCATTCCAATTGAAATCCTGTAATATTGCCTAGCCTAGCTATCAAGTCAAGAGATTCATGAGAAATATTCAGGAAGTTTAAGCAATTCAGTTCGTTTCTTCATCAACAACAAAAATAACAAAATCATGCAACTACTTACCAGTACAATGTAGCTTCTCGGCACTTTCTTAATATATTTTGACGTCTTCATACACATCACAATCACTTAACAAGTTCAAGAGAGTTTTGAGAACTAAACAGAGAACGAGATTTCTTTCTCAAAGTCCATGCAAAGAACATGATTTTACTCTGTCCACGACGCACACGACAATGAAATGAAGCCACAGATTAATAATCTAACCACTCAATAGTATTGTCAAAAAAAAAACAAATGTACCCGCAAACGTCAAAAATAATTTCGTTCGGAAATGAAAACAAAATTATACCATTTTCAAATGTAATGATTTTGTTTCTTCAATTCTATTAATTTAGTTTTTTAAATAATGCCAGCAGTAATAAATTATGACTGACTATATTTTTTTCGGTTAGAACCTTTTTGTTCAAAGAATTCCAGCCTAATAACAAAATTCAATACTTTGTTGAAATTAAAACCGTTCTCTCGTTACTTTTAATCAAAAACAATAAATCACACTTTTCTTTTGTGTCAATTGCATCTGCTTCAGAGTTGCCAGGACTACTTGGCAACTCTGAAGCAGATGGGGAGTTGTGAGTAAAATATAACCGCAAATAAATTGGCGTTAACTGACACATTAGCTAAGAAAAATAAAGTAAGTTCTATAAAGTATATTATGCGTCCCTCGTCAAATCTTGTTTTGGATAGCTCCTGAGAATAAATGTTATTCTCAGGAGCTATCCAAAACAAGATTGTAAATAAAATCATAATATTGTAACCAAAATTTATTGAAAGGAGTGTCTATGGAGTTTCTTGCCGGCTCTTCTCCATAAGATCAACTTTTTGGAACCGTGCAACTAGTTTGACTTTTCGAAAGTACCTATTGATATGGTCTAATTGAAATAAAACATTTGACTTTGACTTTGACTTAACAGCTGATTTTTGCTGCGCTTGAGATCCTCGGTTCGAATCCCAGGTCAAGCAAAATGATATTGTTTTTTTTTAATGTAATCTCAGTAGCAACTCGGAGTTTGGTGTTGTGCCCGAAGTTAACGATAACGGCAATAGTCTTACCTCTATTATATAGGACCTAAACATACGGCGAATTGTAGGTGTACTTTTGTACACCTTCTCCCCGGGTATAGAAACAGGTGTGATGGTATGTTATAAAAATTAGCTACCTACCTGAATGTGATGTAATTTTTTTGCCAGTGTACCCTCTTTTACTTTCTTTTTTTTTACTACCAAACACTATTTTAAAAATATATTTCGAGTAATAAACTTTTCCGGAATTAAGCAAACAGACTTGAATTTAATTGACAAAATATTTGTACAGGAAAAGTACCTACAGGCTGGAATATTTTTTTACTGAAATATTAATTATTTCGGTAACTTTTTTAATCAAAACACAAACTCAGTTGAGTGATTGATTGATCAACTTTTGTTTAAACAGACTGTCACAAAAACAAATGCGTATCGCTGGTTTTTTATCTTTATTTTTTTATTTGTATTTGTTAATTGGCAGTAGTTACTAGATTTCACGTACGTACTATAATATTATACTTTGACGACTAAAATATTAAAATGTGCAAACATTATTGTGTTTGGTTTGGTTTGAAAGTACTAAGCAAAAAAAGGCTTAAAAACTAAGGTAAAAAACATCTAGGAACTAAAAAGCAAAAAATAACATGTACATTTTACATTATGATTTCTAACTAATTTGGAGTCGGTGCCAAACAAACATCAACGAAAGTCATATTTAAATTAAATTTGTAGTTTGGCACCGCCTCCAAATCCAAACAAACAGCGACGTTTCTGTGAAAACAAAATATCATCTACGTATACAATTTTTTTAATTTAGATTTTTTTAAGACCGCTTACTGGATTTCGATAAATAATATAATATAATAATAAATATGGGAACAATCTGGAGGCATTCGAATTCGAGATTCGAACAAAATAAGAATCATTAAAATCGGTTCACCCAGTCGAAAGTTCTGAGGTAACAAACATAAAAAAAAATACAGTCGAATTGAGAACCTCCTCCTGTTTTTGAAGTCAGTTGAAAATGTATGGTACAGCTGATTATTTTTTCGTGATTTCAGATCAGGCGGCCATCTTGGACCGATTTTTATCAAACATAGCCCCGCTCCTTTCGAGAGCCACGATGGCTCTGACAGACACACACACACACACAGATACACGTCACACTTATAACACCCCGTCGTTTTTACGTCGGGGATTAGAAACTGTACGTACCGTAGTACGATACATTAGTTCCGCTTAATTGACTAAAACGTAAGCTGAATAAACGTGCCCAAATTGTCTCCGACATTTTTCTGTACCCAGCTTTTCGCGACACACGGCGGCGTCAGCGTCACAGTAAATACATTACACGATACTAAAGTCACGCCCCATTGAAACAGAATTCATCACGCCGTTTGTGTCCAAACACGGAAAATATCCGTCCTTTTTCCGAAACCAAATTTTTTACACGGCTTTTTTGGATTTGTTCCAAAACTTCTAAATGGGATCTGTTTTCCATTTTCACGGATCATAGGTTCTGATGCTTCGTTTAGCACTGTATTGATTACGGTTAGTGTGATAAATGATGGCGGTTTAATTATTACCTGGATATTTGTGTTGCCATCAATCAAGTAATTACGGAGCCAAATCATCGATTACAATTATTTAATTTTATTACATCCATAATACTTCTTGTAAGTAGTGAGAAATTACACGTACTATGTCTACAATTAGCGACTTCATTGTTTGGGAAATCTTAACAAGAGCATTGGAAAGTGGTATGCCAACATACTTTTTCAAAAAAAAAAAAATGAAATAATTTTGAAATTTAAAATTCAATTCAGCAATTCCCGTGAACTGCTAGACTACGCGCGATACATCATACACACACATAGACACGATAAGAAGACTGCATCGTAACAATTGTTAAGTGAGTATGGTATAAATACCATATTTGTACAACACAAATCATAGAACGCCATCTGTTAGCCATAATTGGAGTTAATAAATGTCGTTGCAGCTTCAACCGATTCATATTCGCGGCAATAAAGTCTCCGTCCCTCATTCTAATGGCGTCTGTTCGCAAGTTTTATAGCCAATTATTAAAATATGTCACCCGCTATTTGATAGGACGTATAGGGTAGCTCCAAAATTTGAAATTCGCGGAAAGTGCATCTTCGTTTTAAACAAGATAAATCAGAGGCTAATTATGGAGATACCCTATTTTTTTAATACCTGGTCGCCTGAAACGCGACCTCTGGATACTCGCTAACTGTTGAATAAATTCAAAAATAGAACAATATGAGGTCATCAAAATCAGCCCAAATGATGTACCGAAGGTACACTTATTGGAAAAAATACCCTGTATTATGCTTGTTAAAACTCTAGTCGTACTTTTTACTAATTATTAATTTAACGGGATTATGGAACTTATCAGGAAGCTGTGAAACAGGCCCGTAATCACATCTGATGTTTCAACCTAAATCAGACCCTAGACGAAAAAACGGGAGAAGGAGCATGTAAGTATTTAAATAACCTAACCTAAATTGAAAAATTTAGAAAACCCCCGACACGAAATGTAATAAATTGCCATTTTGTGGTGGCAGCCATCTTGGATTTGAAATTTATCATAGTGTATATTATTCTCCTAGTTAATCCCTTTCATTTGATACCCATATTGAGGGAGTTGTAAAAAAATATGTAATTCGTTATTTTGTGGCGGCGGCCATCTTGGACCGATTTTCATCAAACATACCTAAGAACACTCCCGACTAATTCACCTTTCAAATAACAAAAACAAATTCAAAATCGGTTCATCCGTTGGGGAGCTACGATGCCACAGACAGACAGACACACACACACACACACACACACACACACACACACACACACACACACACACACACAAACACACACACACACACACACACACACACACACACACACACGCAGACACGTCAAACTTATAACACCCCGTCGTTTTTGCGTCGGGGGCTAAAAAGGAAAAGATGAGTGCTGATTGAATGATGTAGCACGCACAGCTCAAACCAATGAACTGATTGGGCTGAAATTTGGCACACAGATAGATATTATGATAAGCTAAGAGAGAATTTTGGGAAATTGCCACGGGATTAGAAAATTTTTGATCTAGTATTTTGTAATTTGAGCATGGCTTTTAAAAAAGACAACAAAAAACCAGTTGGAACGGAGTTTAATTTTGTCGATATTCGATAAAAACAAAATTAATCTCTCCCGGTTTTTTGATCTCTCATTTGGAAACCCTATTCACATTTTAACATGACATAGTGTTATGAGTTTAACTTGGGTGATGTAACAATTATTGTGTTAATTTGATTTGAGTAATAGCGCCGAGATTGCGTGTAAGATCAAGTTATTATGGATTCAAAGGAAAATGGGGTGTTTGGCTCTCAAATGACATCGTCTATCATCTAGATAAGTAACTTATTGTAAGTACTTAAATGTGATTTGTTCACGACGATAATTATTATGTTTATATTCAACTCGTACTTTATCAGTACCCAGTACCCATAGTACAAGCTCTGCTTAGTTTGGGATTAGATAGTGCTGTGTAAAATGTCTCAGAATATAATTTAGTTTAATGGCAGTAGCTTCGTGTAAAATACACGATCATCAGGTGCATCTGATCAGATTGGAAGCCGACCCTAACATGGTTGGGAAAAGGCTCGGAAGAAGAAATTCTTTCTTTGACACTTGTCTCTGATTTGTGATAGCAAAATCTTTCTCTGTTGCTAAAACCACGGACTAACCCTACTCTAATATTTTTACAACTCTGAGTAATAACTTTATACATAAATTAGTCAGTTTATTCTTCGTCCTGAACCTTTTGGCTTTACTGTAAACATAATTAGCGGGCCGGTGGAAAGTGAGTTTATTTTGTTGTAAAAAACCAACTCTTGGTTAGGTCGGAAAATTTTGTTTAAGCAAGAAGTTACTTTAGGTTTGTATTTAGTGATCAAAGGGGTAGGCTTTTCATAATATTATATTATTTCTGAAAAAATTATTTCCGCTCTTTTTAAAGTATCATAGAGATTTGCATTGCATTTATTTATTACTAACTTTTGACCACAGGTTCACTCACGTGGAATAAATATTAGAAATTAGATTTTTTTTTTTTTTTTTACTATTTAATATTTACCTTTTCTAGAGTAATAGAGTAGAGATAATGGCTGATGTTAGTACCTATAAACCTAACATCAGCCATTAACAATTATCTCTGTTACTGGTGCGGATTCCCCCGATACCATTAAGTGTTATGATTTCACTAATACAGTACTTATAAGTTCTGCAGTAATAACAACGAGCGTGCAGTCTATTATAAAGTTTTAATTGAACGGTGCGATGGGAGCAATTAAAAATAATAGCCCCAGTGCAGTGCGGGCTTTATTGATTCGATGTTTTTCTTTTTGATCTGGATTGTGGAGGCATAATATATTTTTAATCCTTTAATATCTACAGTTGATAATTCTTTTTTAGGATGTCCCTTCAATCAGTAACTTCTTGCGTGATGCAGGATTGCGAGTCCAATGCATGATAGCTTATGGACTTTGCCGCTAACACGCCGCCGGCACAACTCGGTGATATTGTGTTTGTGATCTTATTTGCAAGGGGATAAGGTTTAAAGTCAATGTCACCCGGCTATGTCGGTGACTTGATTCATCATGAAGTTGGATATGTGCTAAGAATTCTCTCATCAAAATCTGGAGGTCTGAGGGTCGATGGTTGGCAAAAGAAGCAAAAAAAGGTTTGACTAGAAATTCTAAGTATATTTCCATTGCTATCAACCTCCCAACAAGAGGACCAGTAACTAGATAAACGAAGTCTTTCTCTAAATATCATAAAAATTCATTCCTCCATGAATCGAAATTTCCCTCCATACGTTTCCCTCTTACTATGTACAAAATTTACTTGCCGCCCCACATTTTGCACTCCCGAAAACAAACGTTGCCTAAATCAATACAATTTGCTACTCCAGATATTTATGTACGGAATAAAACTGGCCTTGAAAATTGATCCCGTTTACTTTACCGAAATAAATCCAGTGGATCGAGCCCATCCTTAATGGATAGACAGCCAGATGGATAGCTGTGAGTTTATCTCCACGTTTTATCGCAGCCCTTTTAGTTATTCTAATTTGTTGGTCCAGGTTTTTACGTAAATGAGGCGCTTTTATTTTTTCGTGGATAGATTGCGGAATTTAATTGAATCCACATAATTCCGATACAGTTCTGGTCCAGTTGAAACCCAGTGAAAAGCTTTAGTGGCATACCCCTAAGGTGTCAATTTTATTACCCTTGAATATTTTCTGTATTTTTTAAATACTTATAGGTAACCAATTCTGAATACAGGGAGCGTAGACAGAGACCAATGTTTTTTTTTGATCTTATACTTTCTGAATCAATTCCTTTTCATTAATCTCAGAGAACCTATGGTCCCATCCAGAAAATCTATATTCCAATCAACCTCTAACTTTCTCAATTTCTGGGCAAGACGTTCCATCCTAATGATAGACGGGTTATCAGTGAACGGGCGCTTCCGTTTACCCTCCAAGAAATTATTTATTAAAGGTAATGGTAGCTCTTGTGACTATTGACCCTGTGAAATTCTGTGATTACATAGTTATTCAATGACAATCGGACATGAAAAATTTACACTAATTCGTAACTGCAGTAAGCATGAAATAAATAAATACCTAAATAAATATCTTTGGACATTTGACACAGTACCATCTAGTCCCAAACTAAGCACAGCTTGTACTATGGGTACTAGACAACGGATATAATACATGTATACTTTTTTTGTAAATGTTTACGTCTTGTGGTTATGCCAACAGCCCCTGATAACTAGACTATTTAGGCATAAATTCTCCTTGTATTCATAAAGGCAACAATGAACGGCGTCATGAATATGCGATGCTATTGTCACCGGTTTTAGGCCGGTAAATAAATGGTCCTTTAAGGCGAAGCTCGAAGGTATGAAGGAACCACTTAATGTACCGGGCGGAACGTGGGAAAGATGATATATGTTGCTGTAGTACGACGTAGGGTTCCGGTTTGTGAACCGCTATGCGTCGTACCTTAGGACCAGGTGTCGGAAGCAATAATAGTTTGGCTTCATATAAGATTTATTGCAAAGTAACCTTGTATATATTTTACTCATAAAATTATACAGCGTTTGTTAGTAATAGTTATGATAATTTTATAGAGGAAGTTATTGTAATATACTACGAAGATATTACAATAACGAAGATTTTGCCCTTTCTACTAATTAAATCATACATTTTACTAAAAGGGGGGAAATATATGCAGCAAGTAGAGAAAAAAAAAACTGTATATTTTATAGATATATACTGAAATTGTATAAATTCGAATTACTAAAGAAGTCAGCAATAGGACTGCTTAAAGGAACCACTTCAATAAAAATTAAAAATATTCCGTAAACAACTTCACCTTAACAAAAACACTCAGGAGGGACTTAAATGATTCTTTGTCGCTAAATACATCGCTTAAGTTCTCGAAAATGTTCCGAAACATTTAAATAATAAATACACTTGAGATGGCCCCTGCCATTTTGTCGACATCCGTGGTCTAGAATCTAATGGATGGATTATTCAACAAGTATTTTTTTTTATTTATAACAAGTTACGAAAGAGAATGAAATAATTTTTAAGTGGATTAGAAAGAATTTTTGATGACGGCTTAGTTCTGACATGCTAACAAAAATTGTAAACAGAAGAAACACTGTAAACATACCTAATGATAATGTTATTACATACATATTTTTTTATAAAAATCATTGTGAAGAGTACCTTTTAATATTTATGGAGTTTGATAATGACCCCACTGTTTGGTAATGAAGAATATATTGGAAAACATGATAAAATTAAAGAACAAACCTAAGTAGGTACTTGCAGATTCCATTCACTTTTAAGTTTCTGTAGTGATTTTAGCTGTGTTACCATCTCAAAAAATCTCATCAACAATTGTATCGTAAATTAAATTAAATGAGTTTATAACACTAAAATCCTCCTAGAATGTGCATTTCAAATTAAAACCCTAAAAAAATTACTGAGGTGAAAATTTATTAAGCCCGACTACACTCACAACAAAGGATATAAAACCTCACCCGGTTGTAATGAAATTCAACGTTGTGTACCCAAAAGAAGAATATGAGAGGTGAATAATATATAAAGTTTTTGATTAAAACTAAAGTAGGCCGGTGCTTGCTCATGGGGTATTTATTTAGGCTAAGCTAAAAAAAATAGACATTCAGCATTGGTTTTTAAACATTTTATATTCTTACGCTACGTATGGTTCGTCTCAAAGGCAAAAAATTTGGTCTTTGAAGCGGGCCTTATAGTTTTTTTTATCATAAATATGTTTATCCTTGGTATTGTCCAGAAATGTAGTTGCGGTCATTTGTTGGTTCTAGTTCTGTGCAAACTACCAATATAATATTATTATGTATACAAGGTGGAAGGGACATCGACGCACATCCGAATACCATGACTTCAGTACATGATTCTGGACCCCCTGCGTTGAAATTTTCCGTAACTTTTTTCATAAATTTTCATTTTTTCTGCAGTTATTTTTACATGAACGTGGAAAAAATCATTATTTTTGTTTTAATATAAAAAAAATATTATATTTTCATTTATTTTGGATCGCGGGCGCGAATTTCTTTGGCAATGCGGTTGGTACAAGCCCAGACAAACTTCAGCATTGAAGTCAACTTTTACATACTTGGGAAATATACTATGTTGGTGGTGATGACTGCAGCATGTGGATAGGTACTTCACGACTGTCATAGCACAGAATAAATAACAACAGAATGGCCACTCTCCGCCCCTCCCTAACGTCAGATACCTCAGGTCCCCCGCATTCAGCCGGTGTTCTTGCCGGACGTACTGTCAACAAACCCTACGCACTCTCACGCACACATTTGCATTTGCACGTGTACAAACGTGATTTTGACAAGTTTGACATTTGGTATTGTAGTGTGCAGCGGTATCGTAAAGTTTGTATGGAGTGTCACAGGTGTGGTCATAGGAGTCTTTTTATAATCCCGGAACAAAGGAAAATCGTGTTCACCTGCACGACGGTTTTTCCCATAGATATCCCAAAGCCTTTTTTTTTTATTTCCCCGTAGAAACATAAAGGGGAATGAATTCCTGCGAGTGTGAACTCCGGACGTTAATCATAATTCAACACGTTGTTAACCATTCTGAGGATTAGAAATATGAAAACACACGGGGACTTAATGATTGAGCGGGTCTGCAATATTCCCTTCATGGTCGTGTTTTGGATCCTATGACCATGGCGTATATATAGGTGCCAGAAAAGGTAAGTTTTGTCCCGCCTCTCTGGGTGGGAGAGGAGAAAATCCATGACGATTTTCCGCAACTCAAAAAAGGACTTCAAAGAAGGATATTGATTTGTTCTAACAGAATATAAATTTTCTTAACTATTATGACGCTGTGTTTATTACAATTAATCAACATTTTCGACACAAATAACGACACAAACCGTTCGCCGTAATTTCTCTAATTATAATATTAAAAGAGGAAAAACTTTGATTGTTTGTTTGTTTGAATTGAATAGGCTCCGAAACTGCTGGATTGATTCGAAAAATTCTTTGACCATTAGAAAGCTATATCTTTACTGAGTAACATAGGCTATAATTTATTAAAAACTAGCTTCCCGCCAGCGGCTTCGCCCGCGTGGTCTTATAATTTTTTCCCCGTTTTTGCTACATTTTTCATTACTACTCCGCTCCTATTAGTCGTAGCGTGATGATGTCTATGTTACTCGGGGATAATGTAGCTTTCCAAAGGTGAAAGAATTTTTGAAATCGGTCCAGTAGTTTCGGAGCCTATTCATTACAAACAAACAAACAAACAAACAAATCTTTCCTCTTTATAATATTAGTATAGAATACACAGACCAGTCGGATGAAGTCACTGGCGGGAACATTATAAAATCAACGTCTGCATTTAATCGCCGGTTCGTTCCAGCTCTCAATAATGCCCCGTATGTCCCCAACTGCCCGGCACACCCAAGGGAGTGTTACATTTAACTGAACTTTGACGGGCACGCAAAAAGAACTGCTGCATAGGGAGAACGCCAAAGCTTTATTTCGAAAACCTGCGTACTTTTGTTAATTCTTCGTGCGTTTGTTTGGGAAAAAGGTTATAATAATGTATTTCTTTGTATATAAATCGGATTTAATTTGTTGGTTGCATATATCATTCTCCTAGCCTTTTTCCCAACCATGTTGGGGTCGGCTTCCAGTCTAACCAGATGCGGCTGAATATCAGTATTTTACACGGAGCGACTGCCATCAGACCTCCGCAACCCAATTTCTAGGCAATACCGATATTCGAAGGATAGACTGGTTGTCAGGCGGCTTTTTGGGCTTCTGACTACCACTAACGATTATCATAGGTGTTCGTATGACAACCGGAACCGACGGCTTTACGTGCTCTCCGAGGCACATGTTTCTATGTTGGTTGTATATACTAGATACGATTCCCAGGTCGGGCAGTATTTGTGAGTTTTTCTATGTAATTTCTAGTAGCTCGGAGTTCGTATTTCTGGCCGGTTACTAATACACTCGCACTAGTCTCATGTAATAGGGGGCAGCCTAATCAGTCTCTTGATATTTTCAATAATTTTCGAATTTAATTTCGTAATTCTACATTTTCCCAGTAATCATTTTAGGAGTACATTGCCTTTACTTTACTAAGAATTTACAGACAGTCTCTTGAGGCGTTGAGTGGCAGATTACTTTTCTCTGTTACTCAATCACGTCTCGCTTATATGCTTAAAGCTAAATCCCGCCAGTATTTCAAAAAAATAAAATACCTGAGTTAAGCGTTTGGGGAAATCTGAAAATCCTAAATGGCTTTTCTTTAATTTATTAAATTCTTATAGCCCAAGAGTTCAAACTTCAAAACCGTTTAAAAGTCTGATATTATAATTGATTTTATGAATGCTATGGATTGACCTATATATTACTGAGTAAGGACTGGGCGGACCGCATGTTAAAATAACACCCGTAAATTAGTCCCAAAATAATCTTATCTAAACAAAGGGGCTAGACAAGTTGCATTTTGACATTCGAATCGACAAACAAAATGTATGTAAATGACATTAGTGACAGCCCAATTTGTCGAAAGCTTGTGTCATTTCCATACATTTTGTTTGTCGATTCGAATGTCACAATGCAACTTGTCTAGCCCCCCTGAAGTCAACTAGTCCGCGATTGGATAAAAAACAAATGCCATGCGATACGAATAAAGATGGCGTTAGTGTTTTTGTGTATGGCGATCGCGTCTGTCGAATGTTCGGACGGCCTTAAATTAATGCTGCTAAATATATATATAATCAATGACAAGTAAGTGTTAGGGATTTTATAAAAATAATGTTCAAGACTACCCGCCTATTTTTATAATGTGTCAGAATGTTTAAAAGGCTTGCCGGAACGTCACTTCGCTCTCTTTTGCTCGAGATCTCGGATAGTACAGACGTGCTATGTCCGAAGTGATATCGAATCTCTGTCCGATCGTTATGTATTTTGGCTATGTGTGTTAATCCTAATTAGATCCCGACTATGTAAATTGTTACTTTGGCATATGGCCCTATTTAATTAAACTTTGTGTTACCAGTGTACTTATATTTTTTATTAATAAATTCTACTTCTGTTCTACAAAATAAGTTTATCAAGGATTACAGTAATTCCAAGGTGCCTAAAACCTAAACGAGCTAACGTTAAAGCTAGTGATAATTACGCACATGATTTCGAAAAGACAGAAGTTTGAACTCGAGACCTTTGACTTGGCAGTTCAGTGTAATTCCCGCTATCACTGCTTCTATCTGTAATATTATGAACACTACTTTATCAACCCTACTTTTTGCTAGTGAACAATACGTTAATCCTTACTTTAATATTATAATGCGAAAGTAACTCTTTCTGTCTGTCTGTCTCCAAAACTACTGAACCGATTTAAATGAAATTTGGTGCACAGATAGTCTAGAGCCTGAGAAAGGATATAGCCTACTCTTTAATGCGGAAAAAGGGCTGTAAGTGGTTGAAATACGGGGTGAAAGTTATAAGAAATAACCAGAGTACACACGTGAAGCCGCTGGCGGAAAGCTAGTAATTTTATATAATTCTCAATTCTCATTTAATTAAGTCGTAGAGCGTGTGAGTGTATCAGTCAACGAAATACGTCACGCGGTACACCACCGTAAATTACCCAATTATAATGTAGAAGGGATAAAATTGAAGTCACGTGTTTTCTGATAAATTAATATGGTTTTCTCTTGTATATACGAAATTGAATTGAGATACTATACAGCTGGAATTAATTCAACCTATTTACTGTCCCTATGCTGGGAACGGGTCTCTGAGAACGAGAGAGATTAGGCTATATAACTTTTTTTTTAAATCACAAGGGTGGCAAACAAGCATACGGCCCGTTTTATGGTAGACGGTTGCTCCGCATGCGGAAGAGCAGAAGAAACAAGCTTCCATCTAGAAGCATAATGCAAAATGTATGCACTGCTCAAATAGGAAATACTAGGCACTGATGAAATAAACGAAGAGCAACTGAGCAAAATATCAATTAAACAACTGTTGGACTTCTGCAAAGCAATCAGAAGATTCGCTACGCCGAGCGCCAGTAACCCATGAAGGGATCCACCAAAAACGGGGAACTTGGCGAAATAATCCCAACAAGAGGACTGATCGCCCGCCTGGTGCCTGCAGGCGTCCCCGAAGATAAATAGAATAAATAGAAATAGAATGGCAGACGGTTACCGCAGCCTATGGACGTTTATAACACCGAAGCGTCACTCACGCGTTGCCGACCCTGCAAAAACCTCTTAGTAGAGATTTATGGAGGATTCACTGCGCCGCCTCTTGGTGCGCAGCGCATCCTTAGAAGGAGCTCTGGCAACCTTCCTGCAGTGCCTTAAAATCAAAGTGCAAAATAACATATAAGTACATCGTGCCGCTTGAAAAGTAAGCAAAATAAATGCTGATAAAACAATTAAAATTTCTTAAAACTATAACAATTTCAAGTTTTCTCTAATAACTAAAACAATTTAACTACTTTCTTAGTAGAGTAATTATAAAACTATTGTTAAAGCAATCATATTTTATGACGAAAGTTTTTAATATTAAAATAATAATGAGATCGTTAAAATTTTATTAAGTTTTGATATTTAAACTAGCAACAATTTGTTTCGAGAAAAGTTGTATAATTGGATTACGTAACTAGGTTTTTAAGATAGGCAGGAATATTTATGCATTTTTAAAACCTTTTACATCTATAAGGTAATACCAGTTATTTTGATGAAGGAGAAAATCGTCACCTTGAGACGTAAATTTAGAAAGTTAAGAAAATTTTCGTCTCGGCGGGTAGGACTCTCGGTAGCTTAGAGGTCATAAGCATCTGGTGTATTTAACCAGAAGATGCAGGTTCGAATCCTGCCCGCCAGGCAGTTATTTCCTTCATTACAGTAACTAGGCAGGATTTTTTATAAAGAACTAGCAAACCCGGCGAACTCCGTTTCGCCACCAGACGCACGAACCGATTTTCCCGCTTTTCTGTTGAAATTTTTTCTGAATTTTCTTTGCTATAAACCTCACGGAGCCTGAGACCTTTCCAACGAATGCAAAACCGTGAAAAAGGAAGGAAAACCCGACTTATTTTTATATAGTAGATATGATTTCTAGTCATCAAAGGTAGGTAGATTTTGAGCCTATTGTCAGAAATTCTACATCTGCAGCCTGTGAGTCAAGAATACCCAGAAGTATTCATATCTGAGTGCTGTATATCTTCTGTATGTGTGTGTACAAATTATAACAGTCCTTTCTTTTAGAACGTTTGTGGGGCTGCTAAACAAGAGGTCCTGGGTTCGATTCCGGAGTCGAGCAAAGTGTTAATGATTTTTCTGTGAAATTCTCAATAGCAGCTCAGAATTTAGATATGTGCCCGGTTAATGGCAATAGGCTCGCCCCTTATTACATGGGAGATGAACATACTGGCGAACTGTAGGTATTCTCTGTACTGTAGGTGTAACGTCTCTGCCTAACCTTTCGGGAATACAGTCGTAACAGTATGTTACGATGAAAAGCTTCTAATGGTTTAGCGACATATGAAAAAGAAGAACCGTCACCTTTTCTTTAGCTTTTATTAATCGTAGCGGGTGACGGTCTCTAGCTTCTGCCTACCCCTTTGGGAAAAAGGCGAAAGTATATGTATGTAAAACAAAGAACCGAATTGTGATGAACTTTTCTAAACGGAGCTTTATGACTACCAAAATATCTTGCATCGGTATCTTAATCGATATATTATGAGAGTTAACAGAACGGGCAGAGCTCCAAAGGATATCAATTCACATAACTGACTATTTGAAGGCACGCTCAGGAGTTATGGCCTGGGTTTAAAGATCATAAATTATTTTCAACTATACAAATCATTTTTCAAGAAATGTTATGATATAATTCCTTTTAAAATTTTATTATAGTATTGGCTTCGAGAAAATAATAAAGAGCATACTTATATAATTTAAAAGACACCGTAAATCTATTTACTGTATAAAAATAAATCGCCGAAATATTTGTGCGCGCTCGACTTTCGAACAACAGAATTTATTTAATTCCGAATAATTCTTATTGTTATTAACCCCCGACGCAAAAACGACGGGTTGTTATAAGTTTGACGTGTCTGTGTGTGTGTGTGTGTGTCTGTGGCATCGTAGCTCCCGAACGGATGAACCGATTTTGATTATGTTTTTTCTTTGATAGGTGAATTAGTCAGGAGTGTTCTTTGCTATTTTTGATGAAAATCGGTCCAAGATGGCCGCCGCTACAAAATAACGAATACCATATTTTTTCACAACTCCCTCAATATTATAAATGAAAGGGCTTAACTAGGAGAATACTATACGCTATGATAAATTCAAGATGGCCGCCACCACATTGCAAATTACATTTCGTGTCGGGGGTTTTCTAAATTTTTAATTTAGGTTAGGTTAGATTATTGTGTTCATTAACAACCGACTAGACCAGTTTTTCAGATCTTCTGACTACCACTAATTTGTTTTGTCATGGGTGTATGACAACTGGAATCGATGGCTTAACGTGGTCTCCAAGACACGGAGTGCCTCTCGATGTGTTAGGAATTGTCACTTATTTATTTATTTTATATTATAATATAATGAATTTATTGGGCATCTCAGACTTAAAAAATGACACTTTAATATGACAACGAGAGCGTTGTCGTCGTAAGGTGTCATTTAAACTTTAATTATATTATTGTTGGTAGTTGGTTGTCGCTTATGTATTAGGCGTACCGATTATGTGTTGTATGTACACTTGACCGGTTTTTATTTTAGACATTATATTAAACACCACAATGTCATACAATCAAAATACAGACCGAACTCCCCAGGGTAACTACTAATGATGCAAACTAGTGTTGTTACTCGGAGCGCAGTTAAATTTAACTGCCGACTTTAACTGTGCACTTTATTAGCCGTTAACCGCTAACATACGCTTTGTTTAGTTTAAGTTTTTATGGTTATTAGTTGATTAAAGTACACTTCAAATTGTGAATGTGGGGTAGAAAACTTTTTAGTTTTTAACCGACGAACGAAAAACCGGAGGAGGTTCTCAATTCGGATGTTTCTATTTTTTTTGAAGTTAATAATAATAATAATAATAATAATAATTTATTGACTCAAAATTATACATACACCGAAATAACACATAAATTATAGCAATCTTAACATTGTACTAGATTTTTGTTGAACACTGGTACCCAAAGTAAGATTTAACTTGTGGTATGGGTACCAGGGCTCTCGTCATTAATTACAGCAGGGAGTTAATGTGCGCTGTGATGTACCTATATAATGCAAGCGCTGAATTGGTTACATAGTCGATTTATTAAAGGATAAGTTATATAAACAGATTTTGTCTATTTAAATTTTACTTTTCTAATTATATTTATTATATTTATATCTATGTTACAAATCTGTGTATATGTGAGTGTGTGTGTGTACCTACGTGTATGTGTGTACAGTGCATGTGAGTGAGTGTGTGTGTACTGTGTACCTACGTGTATGTGTGTACGGTGCGTGTGAGTGAGTGTGTGTGTGTACCTACGTGTATGTGTGTACTGTGCGTGTGAGTGAGTGTGTGTGTTGGTGTATGTGGGGTAGATAAGTTGATAAGTTTAGAGGAGGTAGATAAACACATCACTACATAGTATAAAACAAAGTCGATTTCTCTGTCCCTATATCCCTATGTATGCTTAAATCTTTAAAACTACGCAACGGATTTTGATGCGGTTTTTTTTAATAGATAGAGTGTTTGAAGAGGAAGGTTTATATGTATACTTAATAGCCTATATATCTCAGTAAAATGTGTGGTTCCCGTGGGATAGCGGGCGAAGCCGAGGGCGGAAAGCTAGTGATTAATAAATTTTTGTTGCTGGATTTTTTTAAACCTCTATCTAGAGGACAGACGAAGTAACTTGATGAAGCATGTACATACATATATAAACTCACGCTTTTTCCCGATAGGAGTAGGCATAAACTATACATTGCATTCTATCAATAAAAATTAAATCGAATAAAAAAACTAAATTGGTTCTAGATCTGCGAAGAACACAACAAAAAACAATTAAATTGAGGACCTGCTTCTTTTATAACATCTGTTAATAGCAACACAATTCTCGATTTTCGATCACAGCTCTATTAAAGCCTGAATCTGGCGTATTAACAACACAAAGCTACTAACATCGGCATGCTCAATGAATGGCCCGCCAGTTAGGTACGTTCAACCAAATCAGTTTGATGCTCCGCGCGCCTCAAATTTCAGCCGTATGAAATATGTGTTTCAGGTATCGGTGAAACATTTCAGCTTGAATGAAGTTACCTTTTGTCGTGATAAAGCTGGTTATTCACCCATTAATCTTCCCACTGTTGGGCACGGGTCTCCTCTCATAAGAGGGGTTAGGCTATAGTCCACCATGCTGGTGTACTGCGGGTTAGCATTATCGCACGCCGTCGAGAAATTCTCTCAGACATGCAGGTTTCCTCACGATGTTTTCCTTCACCGTTGTAAGCGAGTGATAATTAATTATTAATACGCAAATGATTATGAAAAGTCAGAGGTGCATGCCATGGATTTGAACTCGAGATGTACGACTTGGCAGTCCAGTGGTCATATTCCTGGGCTTTCACTGTTTTAAAGACTTAAAGGGGGTGAAAGTTTTGAGGTTTTCGTGTTTTGTTCCCAGTTCACAAAAAGCGACCCAAAATCGTCAATCGTAGAAAGGTGAAATCTTAAGATAAAAAGATAAAGATAAAGATAACCCCCGACACGAAATTTTATTTGCCATTTTGTGGTGGCGGCCATCTTTGATTTGAAATTTATCATAGTGCATAGTATTCTACTAGTCAAGCTCTTTCATTTGATAACCATATTGAGGGAGTTGTGAAAAAATATGTGATTCGCTATTTTGTGGCGGCGGCCATCTTGGAACGATTTTCATCAAACATAGCTAAGAACACTCCCGACTAATTCACCTTTCAAATAAAAAAATCAAAATCAAAATCGATCCATCCGTTCGGGACCTGCGATGCCACAGACAGACACACACACACATACACACACATACAGACACGTCAAACTTATAACACCCCGTCGTTTTTGCGTCGGGGGTTAAAAAAAACAGTTAAACGTTTACTATTTATATTTTCAAAGAAAACCATTTGCAGAAACAATAGTTAATCGGATTGAATTATTGTTTCCGGTTACTGAGTTTGCCTGTTACGGTTATTTTAAACCGTGCTCGTTGCACCAGTCCTAAATGCCGCTATGAATAACTTTAACATAATAGCTTTTAACTCTCTTTTGTAGTTACGTTATAAAAATTCATTGCAGCGCTAGTTCAAGGCGCCTAACAGAATTTTTAACCCATTAACTTATAATCCATAAGTTATCAACGTGGGTCTTTGTGACTTTCAGGGGGCAAATAGAAAACCCCGAAAAGTTAGGGAGCATTGACATATTACACTTTTTATAATGCTTTTATTAGCTTGGTAACTAACGGAATCTTAGAACTTTAACTCCTTTCAAAACGACAGATTGATTTGAAACTTTGCACACTTATCAAGGACCGATGACGTTGTTATAATTTGTATAGTTTGTCTTTGTAACAAAACTAAAACGTAGAAAATAAATAATAGTTAAAAAAACCTAAAAAATGCTTTTATAAGTAAAATAATTATTGTAAATACATACGCGTCAAACACATAACCCTCCTCCTTCGGCAGTCGGGAAAAAAGCGTGGGCTTTGAACTAAAAAGTAATACTAATTATTCTAGGGTACTTTTAGGTTATTTTCAAAATAACGATTTCTATTTATCTATCAGTATCTGTCTGTCAGTAAAATATTTATAACAATTAACATTGTGCACCATACGCAATAAATTGTTATATTCCAAGATTTTTGACTATGTTACCGGTCTAATATTTGAGTTAGTACCATTTAAATAATCTTGTTGGGTTCAGAGGTTATTAATTTTTGAGCCACAGCAACACATGGCCGATATAAAAATCCCGACCGATACCTTAACAAGCAGTTAATGGGATTTATGGACTAAAAGTTTGTAATAAATTCCCATCAATGGAGAATCCACCGAATTTAATAAAATTAATGGACATTTGTGGACCCATTACTACGTATAATACATCTACTCGTCTTTATGGATGCGTGTTTTGTAGGAATTCCCATGCTATATAGTAGTACCTCCTACAACTCAGTCTTTCTGATATAAATTGCTTCAAGGAAACTTTCTAGAACGGCAAACAAGGTTAAATCAGCGCATACAACTAAAACATACTGCAATCTTTGTAGCTACATACGAAATACAGACATTTTTATAATATGAAAAATTACTACAGAACTCTGAAATAAGTTCAGAGAAGTTGAAATTTTTCAACAAATTCATATTTTGTAATGTTGTATTCAAACGGTGAAATGTAGTGTTGGGGTTCGGGGTGATGTGGTTATTTAATGAAGGTCGTCACATTTTATATATATACTTTACTGCCTGGTACCAGTTATAAATACATAAAGAACTTAACTACTAACGACCTAACTGCTTGGGTACGGGGAGACGACTGCTGCGCCGCGCTAATACAATTGTGCGCCTGTATACAAATCCAATGCGTCAGCAGTGTCCCTACAGTACTCCCGACCTTTTAAAAAAAAAATGGTACATTTTTTAACAATTTGAACTAAACAAGCCATGTAACTATATAACAATAAAATTATCAACAAAATTAGTGCTCGACATAATATCTGACTCTACATTAAACAAAGTAAAACAAGCTATCAGATTACCGGGCTCAATTCTCATAATGCAGGCTCAACAAAAATTACAATTCACAATGGTTACTACGTGGAATTAGAACAATATAATACGACTACGATTGACAATGACAAAATAGCAAAAAGGTACATTCTTATATACGAAAAATTATGATAAATCACATTCACAACACCTATTTATGTTCACTATGCTCCATATCCATGTGCTCACCGTATGACGCTGAATTAAGCTACTCGTACGATGATGCAAATTAATACACGTTATAACAATCTTTAGGAGTTATTCTCAAAATGCTGTGACTTGACTGCCTCTTTAGTCTAGGAGCTGTAAGCGTTATTGCTTTGCAAGAGACCTGAGTTCGATTTCCATGTCAATCAAAGTGTTAATGAGATTTTCTATTAAATTATCAGTAGCCGGTAGGAGATTGGATCTGTGCCCGATTAATGGCATTTGACACGCTCCTTGTAACATGGGACCTAAAACATACTAGCAAACTTTAGGTGTACAATGTGTATATCCTTTGCCTACCCCTTCAGGGAAAACAGGCGTGATATTATTTACAGTAGTCACACAGGGCACAGCCATTTATGGCTCAAATCTGGAGCAGCCCATCTGGGGAAGTACCTCCACCTTACAGAAAACTGCAGCCAAATAACACACTTTATTGTGTGTTGTATTCCTGGAGTGAGTAAGGTTCCAGAGCTTCTTCTAATGATGCCCTGCTCTGGCAGCAAGAGGAATATTCCCTTAAACTGTCAGCGAAGTGAATCCTCCGTAAACCTCTAAGAGTGTTTCAAGCGTCCATAGGCTATGGTAACCGCTTACCATCAAGCGGGCCGTATGCTTGTTTGCTACCTTAGTGGTATAAAAAAATAAAAAGTAATAAACAACTTGAGTACCTACTTCTATATTCATATTTATACACCTACACACCTCCAAAAATATATTCTCATTTGTATACAAAATTGTGTCTACCTTCCTTTACGTATTTTTATTCACAGCTTTGTAACACCTACTCTGTACAAAATCCCTTACGCCTTCAAAGATTATCTTTCACAATAATCTTACTATTCTAAGCATAGTATATATATATATATATTTATATATATACTAAATCATACAGCAGTATGAGAAAAAACCACAGAAAACCAATGTCAGGTGGAAATTATTAAAGAATAAATATCTTGGGACATTTTACACAGCACCACCTAGTCCCAAACTAAGCAGAGCTTGTACTATGGGTACTAGACAATGGATATAATACTTATATACTTTTTTTTCTTATAATATATACGAACACCCAGACAAACACAAACGCCTAAGTTCATCACATTAATGTTTGTGTCTTGTGGGAATCGAACCCATGACCTCGTGATCAGCAGTCCGGTAGTCGAACCACTAGACCACAGACGTCGTCAAAATAAATGCAATCATTGTATCTTCTAAACAACTGAAAATCGCGGAACATACATGGGGGGTTTCGGATGCCCTTTGATTAGAGGCATCAACATTTTTTCTTTTGGCGTCACTTCTCCGGCCGGGTTATAAACAATAATGATCTATTCTTTCTGAGGTTTCACAATGATGTTACATTACAGGCGAATATTCGTCGTGTCTAAAAACAAATCTGAAACTACATTAGAGACCTATATATTATAATAATAGAGATTCAAGATAGGTATGTATAATTATCAGGTGTAAGTTACATCTTAAAGTTTGCATTTGTGCTCGGATAAAGGCAGTAGGCAACCTATTACATAGAACCTAAACAAAGCGGTGAATTGTGGGTGTACTTTTGTACACCTCTACCTTATCCTTTGGAGAATATCAATTCTCTAATCCAGTCAAATAATAGCATACTAAATCATATCTAGATCCAAATTATCATACTAAATCAGACCCAACATTATTCTATCTTCATGAATATCTAGACAAAAACCTTTATATTCAAACTATCTGTTAGGTCAGAGGTTATTGAACTTGGACCTTACAAATTAGGGTCCATAGACCCTCGTTTTATGAGTAATGTTTCAGTTCAGACGTCGCTAGAGTAATGATGATGAAGCGTCTACGCCTATTTCTCGTGAATGGTTTTTATTTGGGTGTTTTCATCGTGATAACAAATTTTGAAACTAAATTTTGGGTCGGCCTCATTGATGTAGTGGTCGTTATTGCTGAATTAAAAATTGGATTCGTTTCCCGCGTCTAGCAGTGTTGTTGGTTTTTTCTGTGAAATTCCTAGTTTCCCAGTAATTCAGAGTTTGAAAACGGGTCCACTACTAAACAAAGGCCTCTCACATAGACTTCCAACGGGACCGGTCGTATGTCACCTGCGTCCAACGACTCCCAGCGACCTTTACCAGGTCGTCGGTCCATCTTGTTGGAGGCTGTCGGTCGGTCCACTTAAGAACCTTTCTGCCCCGGCTCATAGTGAGTGACCACGTCGACGAAAGTCGAAAGTGACGAAAAGACTGCGAAGTTTCCCAAACGCTGCCCAGCCGAGTCGGTTTCGACGTGTAACCTCTTTCTCAAAGTTGGACCTACCTAACTGGATGGGCAGCCGTTCCTTCTTATATTATTTTGGGACCTTTACATACCGGTGAAATGTAAGTGTACATTAGTACACTTCTGCCTAAGCCTTTGGGAAATACTGGCGTGATGGTATATTCTGTTATGGTGTCTGGGTTAGTTACCTAATAGGAACAGTTCCATTCGGTGATAACTTGTACCATGCCAAACGAAAGTGACCATAAAACACGGTGGCTATTTTGGATTTATACGGGCGCAGTAGTCCCGGTTTATGTCCCACGTAATGTGGTCACTTGAGCGGTGGATTAACTGTATATACGGTTTTTGGTTAAAGGATTGTGGTATAAGAAGCATTTGGGAAATAAACAGTTACAATGGAAATGTATTAAGTTTTGTAGTAAAAGAAAAATATGATCTTTACCAGGCTACGTCCCTCCAGCCTACCTACTATACCTACTATATAGCGGAAACACTATTAAGGATGAATTTTCTTTTAATTTATATTTAATAGCTTCCCGCCAGCGGCTTCGCCCGCGTGGTCTTATAATTTTTTCCCCGTTTTTGCTACATTTTTCATTACTACTCCGCTCCTATTAGTCGTAGCGTGATGATATATAGCCTATGTTACTCGGGGATAATGTAGCTTTCCAAAGGTGAACGAATTTTTGAAATCGGTCCAGTAGTTTCGGAGCCTATTCATTACAAACAAACAAACAAACAAATCTTTCCTCTTTATAATATTAGTATAGATTACCATTTTGCGAAGTGTCCATTTGCAGACATATTAAAATAGTAACATTTAAGAAACATAAGACTGCTGTCAAATACTAGAAGGTGTATTCAAAACCAATTATCAAGCCAATGGGACCATGCAAATATATAAATCTATCAGGTAAAAATAATAAATGTACATTTTTTATTTTATTTGACATTAACAAATTTAACGGGAGGAGGAGTAATTTAACGGGGGACCTCCTCCCTTACTTGACAGATATTTTTATACCCGTATTGTTCTATTTTTTATTTATCTGCCAGATAGCGGCTATTCAGGGGTAGTAAAACAGAAACTAAGTGTCTCGCTAAAATAAATACCTTTATAAATAATAAATAGTAAAAAAAGATTTTAAGTTGCCTGCATGCCATTAAGATAGCTACCTACCTACACTTAAGCTAATATTCAGAGACGATGCTAAACATAAACTTACGCTTCCGTATGTCATATTGTTATACAAATTTGACATATGGAAGCGTTACTTTACGCTTAGCTTCGTCTCTGAATATTAGCCTTAAACATACTGGCGAACTGTGAACTTACAGAAGTACATCTCTGCTTTAAACCTTCAGAAAATCTAGTCGTGATGGTATAACGCTGTTAATAGTTTTAATTCCCCACAGAATTCACACAGCAACTAAAACCTGCTTGCTAAATATTCTAAATGTATTTGCACTAACATAAATCCTGTTGCAAAATTCGCACCAACTAAATCACATGTGTTCTCGAAATTCAACCCGAAGTCTAAAGTCGGACTCGCCGTCTGTCCGGATTTAACCGTCCGGGTTCATCCGGCTTTGAAAGCGTACGGGATTTGGAGATGCGTTAGTAATAAAAATGGAGGGGAGTGAAGTCGTTACAGTATGGTGAATTGAAAGGGAAGTCGTGGCGTTGTTGTTTGACGTGATATGTTGTACATACATACCATCACGCCTGTATTCCCCGAAGGGGTAGGCAGAGGCGTACTAATACGTACACCAACATTTCACCGGTATGTTTACATCGTAATAGAAGCCTATTGCCATCAACCGGGCACAAATCCAGACTCCGAGTTGCTATTGGGAATTTCACAGAAAACCCAACAACACTTTACTCGACCCGGGGATCGAGCCCAAGACCTCTAGCGTAGCAGTCGCTCTTGGGACCACTAGACCAACGAGGCAGGTGTATGTTTCTAATTATTTGGCTAATGCGACAAGTAATAAAGACTACTTTAAGGTCCCAATCCTTACTAATTCTAACTAATATTATAAATGCGAAAGTAGGTCTGTCTGTCGCGCTTTCACGCCAAAACTACTGAACTGATTTAAATGAAATTTGGCACACAGATAGTCTAGAGCCTGAGAAAGGACATAGGCTACTATAGACTACTTTTTAATGCGAAAAAAGGGCTGTAAGGGGTTGAAATAGGGGATGAAAGTTATAAGAAATACCTAGACCACGCGGGCGGAGCCGCTGGTGGAAAACTAGTATAACATACAAGCTCACCACTACGCCTGCATTCTCCGAAGGGTTAAGCAGAGATGTGGGCTATACACCCAGAGTTTGTCATATGTTTGGGTCCCATGCTTCATGCTTTAAGCTGTTACCGGGAATTTCATAGAAAAACCCAATAATACTTTGTTTGACCTGGGATTCGAACTGAGGACTTCGAGCGTAGCAGACGAGCTTATGACCACTAGACTAACGACGCAGTGTTCAACTGTGCATTATTGTAAAAGGGAGTGAATAATGAAATTAAGGAATAAATGGAAGAAAAGGGACACGCTGCGTTGACCTCAAGTAAATTGGGACAAAGGATGGTGATGATCAGCTGTACAATGCTGTAGCTTAGAAAGTAGGAAAGAAAGAAAAAAAATATGTGTTATCACCTAGAACAATGCACGACAATTTTATCATGGGCCCAAAGGCCAAAGAGTTGGTTAGACACTACATTAAAAGAAAACAACACTGCACAATGCTATCATAATAAAATAAAAGTAAACATAATCATTAACACATATTTATTTATAGCACATTAAAATGCGCGTTCTTAACATGCATTTGATTGTAAAACATACTGTGAATGTTATGTTAATATCCACAGAAATTACCGCCTTGAAAAGTGTTTCACTCCCGTCTGTTAATCTCTTTGCGAGGAGACACATTGCTTGCAACGATGGATAGCTTATTAAATTCCTACTCTACAGTTTTATTTTTCTTAACATTATACGTGGGTAAGAATTAAACCTGCGTCGTTGAATATAAAAATAATTAAAGTATTTTTTCTTTGCCATAAATGCAATAAAAAGAACGCAAAATAAAGTTTGATTAGTTTATTTTTTTATAAACCACACATACAGAAACTTGAAGGTCGAGAAATGTCGAGTCTAAGTGCACAATTATTTTATCTTTATTATTTTTTTTTATTTTTTTATTATTATTTTATTAGTCATAATAAAATTATCACTTTCTTATTTTATTTACTTAAGAAAGTGTGTGAAGAGTGAAACTGATTATAGAACCGGTAAATAAATCCGTGGCTATTGTTGTTTGTTGTTGACTTGTTGAATTGAATTGTTGACAATGACGTTCGATATAACATTGTCAAAAATCAGCTTAAAAATAATATACAACTCATCAACTTAGACATTCTACTCAAAGCTATTGTCATCATCCGTCTGTCCTTATTCCAATTTAATTGGGGTCTGCGCAGTATGTCTCTTTCTTCTATACATCTTTATTAGCCGTCATCTCGTCATTCAGCTCCTTTGTGGTCATATCATTTCTCACACAGTCCATCCATCTACAATATCTACAGTATAGCTACAAAAACATAAAAAAACAGCTCAAGTCTATGTTGCAAGTCCTTGCCACCCGTATGTCACACAATAATCCTGACGCATTGCATCTCGTCGCCTAGCGTCATTTTTTACGTCTTAATCTCGCCGGGTTATTACTCTTAGTTTGAGCTTATCCCGGCATTTATATAAGGATCAACATCACTATTGTGTTTATTTGTGAATGTTTTACGATGTAATGCCGCATTAGTCTACGCTTAAGCGTTCGGTAGATCCTTAGTTCGATGTGCAGGTCAAGCAAAGTTTAATGGGTTTTCTGTGGAATTCCCAGTAGCTTTGGATTTGTGATCGGTTAATGTAGTTAACAGGTACAAAAAAAAGTATATAAGCATTATATCTATTGTCTAGTACCCTTAGTACAAGCTCTGCTTAGTTTGTGACTAGATGGTGCTGTGTAAAACATCCTAGGATTTATTTAATGACAGTATTGTTTATTAATATTCGTTTTTGCTTCCTACTCGCCTTGCTCGAAATTGTTTTCTTTTTCTCTTTTTATATGCTGTGGAGAACGATGTGAGTTACTCGTTTGTATTATGTATTTGGTTTTTAAGTTAGTATATAAGATCTAATGTGTAACTGTTTGTTAGTCCCAAATAAATAAATAAGTACACATATAGCTTTACCCTGTTTTCCATAGGGGTAGACAGAGACTATAAATTTCCACTTCCTACGATCTTGGCACACCACTTTCGCTTAATCTTAGCTCATCAACCTCCCCATGCATTCTAGTCTGTTTAGAGTGCTCTTTACCTTGCCTTTTTCGAGAACGTTCGCAATTTGGTTGAGGTACGTTCGCCGACGTCGACCCCTTCCGACTCTTTCATTCGTCCTCGCCATGTATACTTTGACTTCTGTGGTCTAGTGGTTCGAGTACCGGACTGCTGATTACGATGTCATGGGTTCGATTCTCACAAGACACAAACATTTATTGTGATAAACTTAAGTGTTTGTGTTTGTCTGGGTGTTTCTTATGTATTATAAGTATGTATTTACAAAAAAAAGTACATAAGTATTATATCCATTTTTTAGTTCCCATAGTACAAGCTCTGCTTAGTTTGTGACTAGACGGTGCTGTGTAAAAATGTCCCAGGATATTATTTTATTTATTTGTTTACTTGTTTCGACAATCTCCGTTCATCCATCCTCTCTACAAATATGATGTGTTATGTAATTACTATGGACCGTAGTCAAATGTTTCAATTTGAAGTCAAAGGAAGGAAGAGAATAAATAAAGCTATCAACCAGCCCTATGAACATTCAGCTGGAGTTTACGATCCCACTGGACTGTTCAAGAAAGGAATAAAAAGTTCACTGCTGCATTTATATAAAGGAGTTACCTTTTAGAAGACTATGTACGTTCTGTATAAATTCAACGAGGAAAGAATTCGAACCGATTACCCATGGAAGAATAAAAGGTGCTTCAGTTTTAAAAACAATATATAAAAAAAGTTTTATTTTTCTGAATTCTGACACTCACGCGAATATTGAAATAAATAAATCGTCTTTTACAGATTTAATTTCAATAAATCGCGATACAATAATTTTTATAAAATCGTTTTCTTCCAATAATAAATCGTTTCCTATTATTTAAATACCCGGTGATATTAATATTATGGAGGTCCAGATTATTTATACGTACCTATTGCTAAATACCTACAGTTCCTCGGTATGCTTAGGGTCCCATGTAATAGGGGTACTAGCACATATCCAAACCCCGTGATACTATTGAGAATTTTATAGAGAAACCTGGTATACCTTAACCTCCGTACAGCATATGGGTTGATGAAGATGAAGCCAGAGGTGTACCAAATACCTGTGGCTTTATCTGCTGGGCACGGGTTTCCTGTCAGTATGAAAAGGAATAATAATAATAAATATCTTGGGACATTTTTACACAGCACCATCTAGGCCCAAACTAAGCAGAACTTGTACTATGGGTACTAGACAATGCGTATAATACTTATATACTTTTTTTTTGTAAATACTTACTTATAATACATAAGAAACACCCAGACAAACACAAATACTTATATTTATCACATAAATATTTGTGTCCTGTGGGAATCGAACCCACGACCTTGTGATAAGCAGTCCGGTACTCGAACCACTAGACCACAGACGTCGTCGAAATAATTAAGCAGCTATATATAGTCCACCTCGCTGGCCTAATGTGAGTCTTCAAAAATTACGCACATGATTTCGAAAAGTCTGAGGCCTTGGATTCGAACTCGAGACCTTTAACTTGGTAGTCCAGTCGTCATACCTCTACACATCTCTGCTTTACCTTTCGAGGAACACAAGCGTGATAATATCTTAATTCAAAGACTTAAAACCACAACATTCCCCCTACATACACAGACGACGTCAAAGCCCATATTTCGTCAGCGTTTCACACGTCAAATCTAATCTGAATACTGGTTGTAATAGCGGAGTGCCCTTGGGACGTAGGGGCTTCCATTTCATTGCTAACTGTGGAAACGATTGTGGGAAAATGTGCAGAGCCTTTGCAGAATAAACGGTGTAGGCATGCGGTTGTTGGTTGCGTAGTTTTGGTTTATAATTGCTGAGTTGTGAAAGAGTATTTTTTTTTAATTATTTTGTTCGCAGCTATCGTGACACTTAGACCCTGATGGGTCTATTGTGATCGCCGCTTAATGAAATTTAGAGTTCACTAGTATGTTGTGAAAGCGTAATAATTAAATATAAATAACCTGGGACATTTTTACACAGCACCATCTAGTCCCAAACTAAGCAGAGCTTGTACTATGGGTACTAGACAATGGATACTTATATACTTTATTTTTGTTAATACATACATAAGAAACACCCAGATAAACACAATCACAATAAATGTTTGTGTCCTGTGGGAATCGGACCCACGACCTCGTAATCAGCAGTCCGATACTCGAACCACTAGACCACAAACGTCGTCAAATAGATAATTGGATCATCATTATACTTGTGCCTATACTTTTGAATACAAGCGTGATGGTATTATATGTAATACCAGCAGATCTTTGAACATCTTGCCACAATTTGTCTACCCACATAACACATCGGAAGAGGCACTTTGTTTAATGTTCGTGAAAAACGTATGGCATTTGTCATTCCAGTGTCATTTTACGAGGATGGGGGCTGTGATAGATGATACCAATATGCGTTTCATTTATAGATATACTAGCTCTTTCCCGCAGCTTCGCTCGCGCTACGTTTGAACCCCGTTATTTTGTTATTCTATTATTCGGGGCGGAGATAAATCCAACAAATCAAAAATCATGAAAATCGGTCCAGCAGTTCTCGAGTTGTAAGTGTTGTAACAAACCCGACTTTGTTTTATATATTAGATATATTTACATAGATAACTGTCTCGTTAGCCTCTGTTCTGGTAAGCTCGGATTTGAATCCTCTAGTCAACATAAAAAAAAAGTACGACTAGAGTTTTAACCAGCGTAATACAGGGTATTTTTTTCCAATACGTGTACCTTCGGTACATAATTTGGGCCGATTTCGATGACCTCCTTTCCTCGGGATTGAAAATCTATCGATGGAACTATTATAAAGCGGGGGACAGCGCGGGGTACATTTAGCTTATTATATATATATTATATAATTATAGTAAACATGGAATTTCTTGCTGGTTCTCGTCCATAGGAAACGACTAATTTGGAACCGTGCACCTAGACTCGACATTTTTTATATGTGATACGGTATAGATAAAATTAAACTATTTTGATTACGATATAAATTGTGGCACTAAAAATGTCAAAGGATAAAAAAGAAACCAGAGCCGCCAAAAATTTATTATAAACATTAAACAGCGTAGAGTGAACGAATAAGGAAAACCGTGGAGACTCAAGGTGAGGATGTGTCGGTATTAAATCATTGTTAATGTCTTGGATAAGCACGCCATCACCGTCTGTGTTAAGGTCGGTGTTATACGCTTAACGTAATAACGGTATTTTTTCTAATCTTCTGGCAATATAATAGCTGGACACAGATGTGTTAAGTCTATCCCCTAAGGGTTACGCAGAGGAGTAGTACTATAATAATAATAATAATAGGTAAATGTTTATTCGAAAAAAGTTTACATACATTTAACAATAATATTATCTTACACTTTAAATAGACTACTACATGCCGATCCTATTGATATTATAAATGTGAAAGTATGGATGGATGTTTGGTACTCAATCACGCCAGAACGGCTGAACAGATCTGGATTTAATTTGGCACAGAGATAGATTATAGTCTGAAATAGCACATAGGCTACTTTTTATCCCGTAGATTGTATGGTTCCCGTGAGATAGATTTGTTTTTATAATTTATAAGAAATACCCTTATCACGCGGGCGAATCCACTGGCTGAAAGCTAGTTATGAGATAAATATAGTTTTTACTGCAGAAATATGTCATGTATTACGTCGTAAACTTTACTATTTCGACACCCCTGCCCTGCTTCCTTATGACGTCATAAGCGTGTCACAGAATGTGCAAATCACGCGCGCACAACAGAGATAATAACGTTTATTTACCGATAAATTTCAGAAAGGCCGCGACACGTCTACGGTTTTGCGACGCAATTGCCAATACGTATATTCCTTAAATATTGAGTTAGTGTAATTTGATCGCAGCAAGTGGCAATAATTTTATCACAAATTACATATGGTGATGAAATAATTAATATTTATTGGATCAACGAATAAAAACTAAATATACGGGAATGCAATAAGCTTTCGACAAATTTGACGTTTACAAATGCCATTCCCATACTTTTTTTTTATTCGTTTGTCGATCCGAACGTTAGATATCTACTTGGCTACGGGGCCTGGGGGGTCCAGACACGTTGCATTTTGACATTCGAATCGACAAACAAAATGTATGTAAATGACATTAGTGACAGCCCGATTTGTCGAAAGCTTGTGTCATTTCCATACATTTTGTTTGTAGATTCGAATGTCAAAATGCAACTTGTCTAGCCCCCTGGGCACATTTCTTTCTATTATTTAGTTATTGCTATGAATTCAGGAGTAATTTGCAATCAATATCATATTCCTTCTCACATCCATTGTCCTTAAAGCTCAAAGTCATAAAAATCCCACTAAATCGTCTTTTCTTTGACAATATTGCGCCATCTGTGCCTGTCTTTAGCGACGTGACGTGCCGCATTATTATAGTGGTGAATTTTTATTGCTCATTGTCGCACGCGTGCAAATGCCCTTATATCTACGACTCGCAGCGTGGTGCTGCGTTTTGACGTCACAAGACGGATGGTTGACGAACGATTAATCTTAGTTTACACACCACCGACACTAGAAAAGTGTTTGTTAATTGTTTGCGTCGATTGTTATTAGTAAAATATTTGAATACTCTCTTGTTTTTTTATTCTGTGGACATTTTAATAGACCTACGAAAACTTTTATTATGAGGACCATTCATTCATTCATTCATACCAGCAATATGGGGGTATACATTATAATAAAATAAATATAAATATCTTGGGACATTTTTACACAGCACCATCTAGTTCCAAACTAAGCAGAGCTTGTACTACGGGTACGAGACAATGAATATAATACTTATATCCTTTTTTTTGTAAATACTTATATTATATAAGAAATACCCAGACAAACACAAACACTCAAGTTCTTTACACTAAATGTTTGTGTCCTGTGGGAATCCAACCCACGACCTCGTGATCAGCAGTCCGGTAGTCGAACCATTAGACCACAGACGCCGTCGCCATTAATTCATCTCAGCCTAACCCTCCTCTATGTTGTGTTTATGGATCTATTGTTGAACATTGTTTAACTGTGTTCATATTCCAACTATGTACTAAGCTATCAGCACTTCCTATATCAACAAGGCTAAAATATTAACAAAAAATCTATACAGTCAAACGGGCCATGTTTGCCCGAGGACAAAGCTCCAACATTTCATGTTGAATAATTTAGCTACAAGCGATGACATCGCCAAATGAATTGGATATACAATATTAATAGTAGAACAGCTGGTGCCGAAATGGATTAAAAGCATTAAAAGGTATATTTTATTTTGTTTTATGGCCCGCGGTAATGTCCAGAAATTATGTTGCGGTGATGGCAGTCGCTTTGTGTTTATTTTTTCTAACCTATTTGATACGTCTTGTAATTCTGATACTTGAACTAGGCCAGCGTGGTGGATTATAGTCCCCACTCATACTGACAGGAGGCCCGTGCCCAGCAGTGTGACGATAAATAGGTTGATGATATGCTTCCACTACTGAATAAAGGCCACTCCTATCTCCTTCAACTGATCTCTTTTAGTGCCACATAAGATTATTATATACGGAAAGCATCTAAATCGTACCGCGCTCTAGCGCTTTGCCGGGCCTTCCTCGGCGTCAACGGTCGTCTTCAGAGGTACTTCTACTGGTTCTTCTTATGGATCTTCTTATTAGCATGGAATATGATTTAAAAATACAAAAAGATGAATACATATTTTGTAGGGACACTGCTGACGCATTAGATTTACATTGCTTAGCGACTTGCGCAGCGCGGCAGTCATCTCCCTGCATCTACCCGGCTAGGTTGTTCATAGTTATGTAGTATATATGTATAACTGGTACCAGTAAAGTAATAGTATCTAATGAGTTTCACATTTATTTTTCCGCAATATCATCCTCCACACGTGACTATAAATAACTCTACTGCCACACACATTCGACAAAATGCGTGACTATGCAACTAAATTGTCTCATTTCGTACGAAATATATACGCCAAATACCCATTCCACTAACGAAATCTTTAAAGATAGGCACCCAGCGGAACGCACCAACGATAAACGTAAATGAAACCCAAAACAATCAACCGCTGCTATATATTACCGTGAATCCCAAGCAGACACGATAATATATCGTACGTAAAGCTGAGAAATGTTCGCCACACCCCGAGAAAGCGGCTGTTCTTAGTCCCGGATCACTTTTTCCTCATAACGGAAAATGCCCGCAATTTATACCAACAAAGTACAACGGAAACATTTGAGTTGAAAATCATGAAGCGGTTTGCGGTCAATTTTTCGTACAAGTTTCGTTGACTTTGGGAATTTTGTTTTGAGGAAATGTAAAATTAGATACCTATAACGAACTTATTGGTGAGGACCTTCGAATGGTCAGGTGCGTAGTACTCACAACCGGTGCGTGTGTATGACAAGATGTATGAACGTGGTGGAAGCTAGGAGTATGCAAGAATCGTAGCAAGTGGCGGTCTCTAGTTTCTGCCAACCCCTGTGAGAAAAAGGCGTGAGTATAGCATATCATACATTGTTATGCTGTTCTAGTATTATAAAGCGTAGAATGTCAAATGTTAATACCAGAAATACATTACATTTTACATTTTTTTCATATAAGTGTCATACGTAGCGCAATAGATGTCGCTACAAAGGACAAAAATGGAAATTGAGGGCTATCAAAAGGTAAAATGGAAGAGAACAGAACATTGGCGACTACTCCACCATCAAGAACTAAACTTTTAAAATGAAGAAGAGTTTCAGTTTAACATATCAGCTAATGCAATTTAAAACTCCTACAAAACACTAGTTCCGCAATAAATCAGGAACTGTACTGGTTAAAATTCACTGAAAAAGTCAGTTTATTTAAAGTTTTGGATTAAATTTGAATTTTAAAACGCAAGACTTTGTAGTGAAAAATGTAGAACCAATGAAGTTTTTTAAATTTATACAGGATACTGAGAAACAGTTTTAATATTGCAAGCTGGAGGAAGTTTAATCTTGGGATTATGTAATTCTTGGAGACTGTCGGTGATCTGGGAAATTAAGAAGTGGTTCATTAGTTCACAGGTTGAACTGTAACTTATTTTTTACTTTTATTCAGATTTTTCTTTTGACACTTTGGCAACCACACTCGTATACCTATACCCGGAGACTGCGTCGTTGGTCTTGTGGTCTCGATTGCTAGCCTACAGGGCCTGGTCCTGGTTAGATTCCCGGGTCCAGCAAAGCGTTATTAGGTTTTTGTATGATAAGAATATCAGAACTGCTACAGCTGAGTACAGCTGTAGCAGCTCGGAGTATGGATTAGAGCCCAAATAGTGGCAATAGGCTCGTCCCCTATTATATATAATTATATATCAGCCTATTGCCGTCCACTGTTGAACGTAGGCCTCCCCCAAAGAACGCTAACCATCCCGGTCTTGGGCAGCTCGCATCCATCCGCTGCGAGCCACCTTCTTTAAATCGTCGGTCCATCGTGTCGCAGGGCGCCCTACGTTACGCTTGCCTAAACGTGGTCTCCACTCTAGCACTTGTCTGCTCCATCGAATTCGTCCCCTATTACATGGGTACAAAACATAACAGCAAACTATGGGTGTACATAACGAAATCTCTGTTTTCCCCTTTGCGAAACACAAGCGTGTTGGTATGGTGTCATATATTTGGACTCTTAAATTTGTAGCAGTAACACTGACGACGTTCTCCAAAGAGTACATGAGAGGTTTATTGCTGAGAGAATGGACTCTGCAGTGCTGGGGAGATACGTCAGACTGCATGTTATAAGATAATAATTTTATTGTGATGAATTTTTAATTAACGAATTTTATATACATACTAACATAGTTTTAAGACCTTTATAACTAGCAATATATGGACAATGCTTCGTCTGAAATAAACGTATTATTATTATTATTATTTATTTGACACACCCATTTTGCCGGTATATTTTACGTCCCATGTAAAATGGACAAACTTATTGCCACTGACCGGCTGTAAATCCAAAATTCGCCACTAAATATTTTCTAATAGAAAAATAAAATTTAGAGGTAATAGATTTAATAATGTTATGTAATTCTATTTTACACTAGCTGTCCCAGCAGACCTTGTTCTGCCCTATTTCTATTAAACAAAGTAGCATTAATTTGAACCTACCTACATGAACCTACTTCACCAAACACAACAAAAAAGAAATCAGCCAAATCGGTTCAACCGTTCTCGAGTTTTGCGCTTAGCAACATATTTAGTGATTAATTTTTATTTATATAGATAACTAAATGCTAAATATCTTTGAAAAGAAATTTTTTTTTGTGGAAGAAAATTAATATTTCATCTGGGTTTGAATTGCGTCACAAAAATGAGTTTTATTTGTTTCATGAGTTATTAAAAGCGTAGATAAGACCTAGTTTTCTTAATAGACTTTGGAATTCTTAGTCCTTAGCTTTATTTTATTTTTTATTTTATTTTATTTTATTTGGGAAAAAAAACGATATTACATTACATATAACAGTTATTAGTAGGTATACAAGACAAAATCAATGTAATAACTACAACATTTTCCACGTATTAAATTAAAAGATATGCTGTGGTGAAGAATCGAAGGAATGACTTAATAATTTACACTACATCACAAACTAGTTAGTTACCACTAGATACATTCAAGTTGTTCAGTACGTTAATAACTTTAGGACGTAGGATTAGGTTTAATGAAAGCAGGCTTAGCAGTGACTTAGTTGTTTTACTACGTCTAAAGCTTACCATGAAAATTCGGCTGAAAGCATTATAGGAGACATTAAATGGCGGAGATAAGACGTAAAGGTACGTTTTCTTGAGATTTTTAGATCGGTTGTTTTAGATAGATGTACTATGCAGTCACGCCTTTATTCCCTGTTTGTGTCAAAGCAGAGGTGTACTGATGTACACCAACTTTTCGTCAGTATGTTTATGCCCATGTAATAGGAGACGAACCTATTCCAGCCAAATATTACATATTATATAGCTGAACTCTGATCTGTTACTGAGAATTTTGCTCGACTTGGAAATCGAACTCAGGACCTCAAGTGTAGCAGTCGCGTTTAGTTAAATGAGGTAGTCGTTTAATAAAGACGTATGTTCCCATTTAAAGTTGAAGTAAAATGAATTCAAGTCAAAAAAAATACAATACGGTAGTCCAAAGACCGATAGCATCAAGTTTAAAAATTCTAACTATAAAATAATACTACTAGTATTTACTACCAATAAGCTTAAACATACACGCGAGCTTTGAATATAAAATTACTCCAACACACCTGCTACATATTGTCAAGGGTTGACAACCTCTGGAATCCAAGTCGCAGAGATGTATTGTTGATACAAAATTAAGTCGAATTTTGTATTACAATAATACTCGCGTCTGACGTCTATATAAAAGTGAGGTTTTCCAAAATTAAATAAAGTCAGTTAAATGCTGAGAGGAGCTACTGGTCCACGAAAAAGCTATTTAAGGGTATAACCTAATCTTTTTGTATTTTTAAGCATTTTCTATGTTCAGATTACCCGTTATTTTAACAAAGGGAAATATCGAATGGTGGGCAGGACTCTAGCCGGGGAGCTAGACGCAAGTTGCATTTTGACATTCGAATCGACATAACAAAATGTATGTAAATGACATTAGTGACAGCTCGATTTGTCGAAGGTTGTGTCTATTTATTTATTTATATTTCAATTACTCTCTACACTTACAGTTAGTACCAACACGTCCAGAGAGTCAACAATAATGATGAACTTAATATTAATAATTATATTAACTTAAATTTTTTATAATAACATATATATAATAATGGAAATAGGATTGCAAAACTAGTAAATTATAATTAAGTATGTGAATGTAAATTATACACTGCTGAACATCATCACCAATCAATTTAAAGTAAAACAATTATATTATCAATAAAACATAAAAAATAACAATTAAACAATAATTATATTCTTATTATTCGGACATCAATTTACCAAAAAATTCTTTGCCATATTGAATAAAATAATTTAATTTTCTATGGAATATATCCAGATCCGACTGTTGCGCCGTCAGAGTATTAAGTAAGGATATAGCCTGGTTAGTTGAAGCGTATTGAGCGTGTCATTTCCATACATTTTGTTTGTCGGTTCGAATGACAAAATGCAACTTGTCTAGCCGCCTGCGTCTTCTGGTAAAGCGTCTATTGTATTTAACCAGAAGAAGCGTGAACGATTTTTTCCTTCATTAAAATAACTGTTTAAGGGTAATTTATCCTTACGACTGAAAGCTAATTTCAACCACCAAGTCACTGACGTTTGGTCTTCCGATATTTTTTTAATTTCAATTGATTCGGTTTTGATACATAATGTCTAGGTATATCCTATAATCATTATTAGTTATCCTCTTGTATTCAAAGTCAGAAATAAACCAACAAAGAAAATATATTGGACTCAATTCTTTTAGAAAAATTTATGAAGATATACTATATACTTTATACATACAAGTAGCTGGTTCATTTACCTTATAATGGTTCATTGCAGCCGAAGGTAAGATGGTGCACTCGGCACCTCGATTAAATAGATTAGAGAGGGATTTTACCCCTACTATATTTTAGCTGGAAAGTATCTTAATAATTTAAATAGAAACTAAATAGAAGTGAAAAAAAAAGATATGACAGCAATTGCCACGCAGAAGGATCACTTCAGCTAATAGACTAAATAAATAAGAGAGGAATACGATAAACCAAGATAATAAGACTCTTGGGAGTCTTATTTTAGTTGTCGTAGAGCACTGGTGCCTTCTGGACCATAGACTTAATAAATAAAAGTCTTATGTTTGTTTTATGCTTCATGACAGCAATGAGCCATCTGATGGTAAGTAGTCTTCGCCACCTATGGACGTCTACAATACCAGAATTGCTCTACCAAATGCAAAGGAACTAAGATGGGGAACTGGCTTTCATGTGCCAAAGTTAGAACACACACAAAAGGTCTTGGCGAAAGACCTTATTGTAAGGTCTATGTGTTCACACACAAAAGGTCTTGGCGAAAGACCTTATTGTAAGGTGTTAATTCATCAACACATTTCTAATTAGAAAAATACACAAATGCCAATACAAATAATTCAGATCACAAAACTTTCCCATATTATGTAGAACCACTTTTTTGAAACTCAATTCTGATTAGTTCAAAAAAACTGATTACGTTACCAATTAGGATGAATTGGATGCTGCCGTCGTCGTGTCGTAGCTTTACGTTGCTAAAGCCTACACGAGGCTTAAACTAATGACTGGAAGCTAAACAAATCATAGTCCGGATAGTAGACGGAGAGATTATCCGGGCTCATTTAATTACATCATGAGGTCAAATAGTGTCGAGATCCAGCTGTCCAAACTGATTTCCCCAAGATTTCCCATTAAAACTTAATGAGTGCGCTCCTGAATTGTAATTGGACTAGTTTCCTGATTGTTTTTGGAGTGGTTTCGGCAAGAAAAACTTTGCAGCAACATCTGGTTTGTAATTTTGTGGCGTCGGTGTACCGTGGTAGGAAGTTTTGCTTGCAATTGATGGTGCAGCGAGTTTCTTAAGCGAAGGTAATTTGTATCAAGCTGTTGATTGCTACAATTGTAACCAGTGACATGGAAAATTGGAAAACCTCTTTGCAAGGTCCTCTTTCTACTAGTTCCGTTACCAATTTTATGGAAAAATTAAAACTTTTTGGTGGATAATTGAAATTTTAGGAACTTTTAAAACATTTTAAGACCACCTTGTTTTTTATGCTAAAACTTTCCTGTAATGATAGCTATGGTCCCTTTATCTTTATTTTAATAAAACGTAAGGGTTGTCAAAGAATTTGAAAGGGTCCTAAGGCATATTATGATAATTTAATAAAATTAGTTTTTAAAACACAAACTTGGATTATGTGAGAAATGATTTTATTATAAGGTCAATGCTAGTATGAAATGTATGTTCTTTACGTATTAAAACCGAATCATGAAAGTTCTTTTTTAAAACACTTTAAAACCAAGCACGTAAAACAGTAATGAATCGTCGAGAAAATATCCAGGGAAGTGCGTGCTCGGAGCAAATAGATTTTAATGAAACCGTTTGAAACGTGTGGAAGATTAATGGCGCCTGAGATGATAATACAACAATTTCTCTGTGTTTAATAGCTTAGCTTTAGGTAGGCAGTGCACTGTAAAACATATTATTATTAATTTTCTAGCTCATTAAAGAAACTGATGATCAATTTTTAAACATGGTGGGACTGCGCTGCTCTCTTGGCAATACCCACTCATCATCATCATCATCACATCAGCCTACAGAGGTCCACTGCTGAACAATGGCCTCCCCCATAGATTTCCACAAGGACAATGTTCTGCCCCTAAGCAATAATGCGCTTACATTGTTGTGTTCCAGTTTCACGGGCAATGTCTGTGAAGATAGTGGGCAAGTGAGTTTTTTTTTTTACTAGCTCGTATTGTCCCAATTCTGAGCCAAGGCCTCCCCCCA
This sequence comes from Acronicta psi, assembly GCA_946251955.1. Taxonomy (NCBI): domain Eukaryota; kingdom Metazoa; phylum Arthropoda; class Insecta; order Lepidoptera; family Noctuidae; genus Acronicta; species Acronicta psi. The sequence goes on from OX276469.1 coordinate 1,292,864, forward strand.
TTTCTTCCATTTATCTCTTTGTTGGGCTATTTGTGTCCAGTTATCCAGGAAGTCATCCAAGTCGTCTCGCCATCTCCTCCGTGGTCTGCCGCGTTTCTGGTTAACTGTCTTAGGGCTCCAATTCTGTGCAATAGAAGCCCAAGTTCATCCGGCATGCGGCAGACATGGCATGCCCAGTCTCATTTAACTTTAGCAGCCTTTTGAGCCACATCGGTAATTTGGGTGTGATTTATCAACTGGTAACTACCGGTGTTGTTACTATCTAATTGCTGTGGTTGCCACGTCACGGTTGTTTGTCATTACTCTTCTTAATTAGAAGAGTAAAGACGGTAGAACCAGAAGTTTAATAAGCAATAGACACTAAATAAGTAGTCTTTAGCGTTACTATTATTATTATTATTATTTAGCCATTATCGTCCCACTGCAGGGCAAAAGCCTCCCTACCCTCGTTCCATTCCTCACGGATTGAGGCTATTTGGGACCAATCCTTCCAGAAGGAATCAAGCTCATCCCGCCATCTTCGTCTGGGCCTCACGCGCTGTCGTCTACCATGTCGTCTTTAGCGTTACTTTTTTTTAAATTTGGTGGAAGTTTTATTACTGGGACTATTAACTGCTTTTTTATCGTATGCCCTATATATTTTTTTATTCGAATTGTTTTGTTTCTAAATGATAAATGATATTTTTTCTGTGAATAAATCTTTTAAAGACACTTTTACAAGTCAATGTTTTACATTTTATAACGAGATGGCGCCGGCATTTCCTATCTGACGACCTCTGAGAAGAAACGCCGAAACAAACTCAGAGAATCACTCAATTCGATTAGGTTCTCTATCTTGCGTAGGATGCAATTATTAACCAACAAAATTTTCTCTTTTACATCGCTTCAATATAGCTTTACGCTCTCTTGCGATACACTACAAACTCGCCCGTTGTAATTAGTCGGCACGGCGCGGAGAGAATTTTTAATGATTTAGGTGAAATTTATAATGAAATAATTAATTATGAAGCGGTGACATCACATCTATGGAGGTGGAATTCACACAATTACGTTTTGTGTCTATACATTTTTGTCCCTGTAAAGATCTGAGCTCGTATTTTGCCGAGTTAATTTTTAAATTAACTTGGAGAATCGAGCTTTTAATTTTGATATGGTTTTTTTTTGAAGACCTAGCCGGCGGTAACCTAACCTGGGGAGGTCGCCGACCGACCGTTATGGTTTTTTTTTTTTTTTTTTTTGACGGATGTAGATTCTAGCTCAGGAGCTTTAGAATCTTAACCGGGCTTGGTGGCGAGGCACCTTTTGTGCCTCCAGCCATGGACACTTATAAACTAAGCAACCGCAGCTAAGGGCGTCCCCTAACGGGACTCGGACCTCGGCCTAGGGCGTTGCTGGGGGGACAGCTAGGGACAGCTGGATCTGGGTTGAAATTATTTAGGGACGAATTTAAAACTACTGGCTCGGCGCGGGCCGGCTCGAGCAAGGGACGGGGAGGGGTACCGTTTCGGGGTCTTCGCGACGGGCCTCGCCGGCGAGGACGGTAAATCGGATGGCGTCGAGCCTGTTTGAGTGCTTCTTGTGCTACGGTAATCGGGTCGTCAGGGTAAGTGAGTGCGTGCCTTGGGCGGCGCACTCTACTTATCAGAGAGGGTTTGTAGTCTACGCTACTGACTACTAGGCGGTTTGGGTGGAGGGGGGCCTGATCGAAATAACGCTTGGAGGCGCGTTTCATGTACTGCTTGATGGTAGGCAGTTTTAGGTCGAGGTGGAGGTCCCTATTGCGCACGAACCACGGGGCGCCCGTGGCTTTGCGCATAAAACGGTTTTGGAGGGTCTGCATCCTATGGATTGCGGGACTTTCAATGTGAGCGAATACGACGCTCGCATAGGTCATGATGGGGCGAATACACATCAAGTAAATTCTCACCTTGTAATTAAGGGAGAGTTTACTGCGCGCATTGAGTATGCCGTGCAGGCGGCCGAGAGCGAAAGCGGCGCGCGAGCGCACCGTCTTTATGTGCTCTCGGAACGAGAGTCGGTGGTCGAGAATCACGCCCAGGTATTTGGCTTTTGGTTCCCAAGGGATCCGTTGGCCGAATAGGGAGATGGGTTGGACTTGAGCGGAAAGATTGGAACTCTTGTGGAAGAGAACCGCTGCACTCTTGGAGGGATTCACCTCAATTCTCCATTTCCTGAACCACTTTCCGAGGGCAGTGACCGAGGCTTGGAGGACTTTGGTGATATTTGTTAGGCTAATGCCGGAATAATAGATGGCCGTATCGTCAGCGAATAGGGCCAGCTGTGACTTTGAGCTCTTGGGAATATCGCTGGTGTACAGCGTGAAAAGGAGCGGAGAGAGCACGGAGCCCTGAGGGACCCCGGCTCGGATAGGATGACGGGACGATAGCGTACCACCCTCAATGCGATAGCGAAAGGTGCGGTTTGACAAAAAGTCTCGAATGATGAGCACGAGACGATCCGGCACATTGAAGGAATACAGCTTGTATATCAAGCCATTGTGCCAGACTTTGTCAAAGGCTTTCGCCACGTCAAAGAAAAGCATGCCAGTCGTCATACCGCGTTGGAAACCAGCGCTGATATGTTCGACTATGCGATGCACTTGGTGGATGCAAGAGTGTTTGGTTCGAAAGCCAAACTGCTCGTCGGGAATGAGATTGTGGGATTCGGCAAAGTCCTTTAGTCGGGCATAGACCGTTATGGTAATTTACGTGGGCCTTATGTAGGAGGCAACTTCGGCCTGATGGGAGTCCGTTGGTTGCACGGTACCACTGCCCGTCGCGGTCGTGGTGAATGTACCCGATCCCATAGCCATGACGCAAAGGACATGTTAATGAGGTTTTTAGTCGCTATGGGTTCGACATACCCTTTGGCGTGCTGACAAATGCCCTATAAGCGACTGACTCTGACGATCCACGGTACGACCAAACAATAAAAAATAATAATAATTCTTTTTTTTTTTATCTCCTTGGAAGCAGACGGTTTACGAGGATTTTTAGCTTTGTGCATTTTAAATTAATCGCTAAAACACACACGAATGAGTTTTGGTTCTTGTCTTATGTAGGATGGCCGCAAGAATCATTTAACATAGTTTAACCTACTATTTAATTAAAGTTCAACTAAGCTAACTGAACTATAACTAAAGAGTACTAAAGCTGAACTAAAAAACTTTTTGGAACCGTGCAACTAGTTTGACCTTTCGAAAGTACCTATTTATATGGTCTAATTAAAATAAAATATTTGAAATTTGATTTTTTTTAATTTTGTTATTTCCTAAATCGTTGGGGCATAGCATTTCCAATAAGGACTTGATGGCGTTGCTAGGGAAATACACCCTACCAGAGTCAAACTGACAATCTTTGTGGCACATGCCATGTCAACATTTTATGAACCTTATCTTCACAGAAACCAATTTCTTTTCTTTTCAATATAATCCTTTGTCACTTTTACCATATCACTCCGTTGTAGATTAAGTCTGGAGTTTTTTAAAACCTTTGCATAGGTATCACACGTCGACCCTTCTCGCAATAAGTTTTTGTGACGCATCCAGTGATTCTCACATGACGGTGTCGGGTACCTTTTACAATATGTATGCTAATCACACTCGTACATCTATAGGAATATATTATTCTGAGCGCACATAATATATTTAATTGCCACGTGAGTTTCGTTCATCAAAGGATACAAATTAAAAAGATTATACGTTGACTTGGTAAAATAACTGTATTATGTATCTTTTTTTTCGTAGTACAGAATATCTTAATTTAACTGACTTCATGATAGCGCCTTTATTACTTTAAATTTAATATCTAAGTGTTGCTTAAACTGTCTCGTTTGTCTAGTGGTTCCAAACGCGACTGCTACGCTAGAGGTCCTGGGTTCGATCCCCGGGTCGAGCAAAGTGTTGTTGGGTTTTTTAAATTCTCAGTAGCACCTCGGAGTCTGGATTTGTGCCCGATTGATGGTAATAGGCTCGCCTAAACATACCGGCGAAATGTGGGTGTACATTAGTACGCCTCTGACTACTCCTTCGGGGAATACCGGCGTGATGGTATGTTTTTCGTAATACAGTATATCTTAATTTAACTGACTTCATAAGATAGAGCCTGTATTACTTTCAATATATACATTTTAATGTCTAAGTGTTGCGTCAAACTCAGTCAACCGTAACAGTCGACACCTTTATAACAGTAAACACACTGTTTACGTTTCCTGCCCTCAATATTTTCATGAAAATAAGGGAGGAAACACACTGGCCCAGTACACAGAAGGCCAAGTAATGGTACACAGAATACAAAAATGTTGGGCTGCAAGGGTTGTACAATACATATTACTTTTTCTTTTTTAACCCCCGACGAAAAAACGACGGGGTGTTATAAGTTTGACGTGTCTGTGTGTGTGTGTGTGTATGTGTGTGTGTGTGTGTCTGTCTGTGGCATCGCAGCTCCCGAACGGATGAACCGATTTCGATTTTGTTTTTTTTATTTGAAAGGTGAATTAGTCGGGAGTGTTCTTAGCTATGTTTGATGAAAATCGGTCCAAGATGGCCGTCGGCACAAAATGGTGAATTACATATTTTTTCACAACTCCCTCAATATGGGTATCAAATGAAAGGGCTTGACTAGGAGAATACTATACACTATGATAAATTTCAAATCCAAGATGACCGCCACCACGAAATGGAAAATAACATTTCGTGTCGGGGGTTTTCTAAATTTTTAATTTTATATTGCTCTTAGATGTAGAAATATTTGCTAGTTAAAATCTACTATATAAAACAAAGTCGGGTTTGTTACAACACTTATAACACGAGAACTACTGAACCGATTTTCATCGTTTTTGATTTGATGGATTTGTCTCCGGCCCGAATAATAGAATAACTATAAAAAAATCAGAAAATGGGGGTGTAACGGGGTTCAAACGTGACGGGAGCGAAGCTGCTAGGAAAAGCTAGTGTTTTATAACTAAAAATGACAACAAACGGTTTTAAAATGTTCAAAATTTATTTTTAATGAAGGATAAAATTGACTAGCGGGCAGGATACGAACCTGCGTCTTCTGGTTCGGTACACCAGACGCTACGTCGCTTTTTTTTTTTTAAATAACTGGTAATCTTAGTATGGAAAATACTTACAAAATACAAAAAGATAATATGTTCAATATTCTTAAGTTACTGGTACTATACAATCCTACATAAATAAATCTTAATGTATGTTTATAGTATGTTTAAGGGATAACTTATACCCTGTTTTTTTTACGTTATGTAACTATGAATGTTACGTGGATGGAACTGTGGTAAAATTATAATTGTAAATAATAATATTAAAGACAAAACAACTTCTCATACAAGTCAGTTCAGTCAGTTCAAATATGTAGAAAGTTCATCAAAACTGGTTCCACGGTTAAGGACTGTGAAAACAGACAGACAAAGCTACAGTTACAGACAGACAGTTATTTTATAATATTAATATTATAGTAGGTATGGATTAATAACTCAGTGAGTACTGTGGAGGCTTACCCAGTCCTTCACAGGAGCGTTACCTGAAAGCTAAAACAAAAGGAAACATACGATTATGGGGAACACTGCTGATGCTGTGGCTTATTCAACCTGAAGGCTAATACTAGACTGACATTCGAATTTTTTTTCAAGTCTTCTAAACAATTCATAACTATTTTAAAATTCAAAACATACTTTTTATTCTACAATGACAGCTTTTGTTGCCAACCAGGGGGGCTAGACCGGTTGCATTTTGACATTCGAATCGACAAACAAAATGTATGTAAATGACATTAGTGACAGCCCGATTTATCGAAAGCTTGAATGTGTCATTTCCATACATTTTTCTTGTAGATTCGAATGTCAAAATGCAACTTGTCTAGCCCCCCAGGGCTTTTATGAAGCAACCTCTGTATGAACCTCCTTGGGTCTCTACAGTACATAGCCTTACATTTATCATTTAAAAAAACATAAAAAGGAAATAGAAAATGTTATAAAATCCCTACTTTACATACGTGGTTAAATTTTATGCTGATCCAAATGTACTGGTTGATTGAATAGTAAACATTTTATAGGAGGGGCCATTCAAATAGTTCCTTTGTGGAAGTTTGTGTCTTTATTTTTATTTTATTTTCTTATCTAGTCGGTACAGTACTCGCCAATCTTAATACCCGGCTTGAAGTTGGCACGAGCTAACTTCAACCCGGCCGTAAAAATCAAATCAATCAAAATGGGGATGTTAGGCGCTTTAATGTCATGTGCAGGCTGTATGTATCTGTGTATCATTTTTCATTTCAAATGATATTTAGAATCTATCGAGTTATTCTATGATGATTAATAAACAAAAAGTAAGAAATAAAACAAATTATTAAATTAAACAAAAAACCCGACTGTGTTAGAAGTACTTATTATAAATCTATAAACAAGCTCTGGATGTTGGAAAATATATTATTGCGTGTGGGACAAGCTATTCGTTTAGTCTAAATTATAAGCATACGGTCTACTGGATTATAATCAATAATAAATAAATATCCTGGGACATTTTACACAGCACCATCTAGTCCCAAACTAAGCAGAGCTATGGGTACTAGACAATGGATATAATACTTATATACTTTTTTTGTAAATACATACTTATAATATATAAGAAACACCCAGACAAACACAAACACTTAAGTTCATCACATAAATATTTGTGTCTTGTGGGTATCGAACCCGGTACTCGAACCACTAGACCACAGACGTCGTCTAATAAGATAATAAATCTTATATTAAAAATATAATCTAGCAAGAAAAAAACAATAAAAAATAATTATCGTAGCAAGTGGAAATCTACAGTCTCTGCCTACCCCTATGGGGAACAGGCGTGAAGCTATGTATGTATGTATGTAAAAATATAATCAGGCGGTCTTCAAAACTCGAGTGAATAGGTACTTACTGGGTAAGCGTGCACCATCGTCGACCGCAGTTACTTTGCCCTGTATATAAAAAAAAAACCTTGCTTGTCCCGCCTGCCATTTTCCAACGTCCAGACCTTGTTTATTGATTTTTAGTAAGTACTATTTTGGATATAAGAGAGAAATCCTCGCACACTCATTCGTTTAATACCAATACCCAGAAAAGTTTGTATCACTAAGAACACTGCAAGACTTAGTAGATACAGGAAGATAGCACAAAACTTAGGTACAGAATAATATATCATACTCCGAACAGACGTGAACAACGCTTGCTAATTAATTATGAAACTTCCAGACAATGGAACACGTGGGATTATTACTTTACATAGCATACCATCACGCCTGTATTCCTTAAAGAGTTAGGCAGAGATGACCTAATGTAACCACAGTTTGCTGATTATGTTTAGGTCCCATGTAAGTGTAATGTGAGTGGCTTATTACCATTTACCGGGCACAAATCAAAATTTCGAGCTGCTACAAAATTAAAAAAAAAACATGACACTGCTCAGCTTGGGAATCGAATCCAGTACCTCTAGCGTAACAGTCCCGCTTGGGACCGTAAGGCTAAAGTGGCAGTAACAAAACCAATCTTACTAAAAAAATGCTAAAGCAAAAGAAAACAGGGTCCCTTCCTCTTCAATAATATATTATCAGAAAGATGACTGCGTTATCTTCAGATTCTCGCATAAAACGAGCCGGGCGACATTTTAAATCTATTTCTTTCCGCAAGATGGCGGCACTTTGATTATCGGCAGCGATAGTAACGGTAACGACGATTTTTTCTTCCTTCTAGAACTTTCTATAGAAGAATTTTTTGAATTTACATTGTATTTGAGGAACATTGCAGAAACAGTCAATCAATATAAATAGTTCACGCATGTATTCCCCGAAGGATTAGGCAGAGGGGTAAAGAAAGAAAGAAAATGTGTTTATTTTCGTCTAAAACGACGCACGACAAAATTATGCTAAAAGACCAAAGTTTTAGTTAAACATTATAAAACACATACAAAGAAAATAAAAAGGTACTGATAGGACACACTCCTACAGTCGTTGCAATGTTTAGGATCCATGTAATACATAGGGGGTGAGTCTATTGCCATTAACCAGACACAAACAAAATAATGAAATATACATACCTACATAAATATCACGCCTTTTAAGGACAAAAATAGAGAGACCTTTCTACGATTCTTATATCAAGCCTTTTAAGGACAAAAATAGAGATCTTTCTACGTATCTTATATCACGCCTTCTAAGAACAAAAATAGAGACCTTTCTACGATTCTTATATCAAGCCTTTTAAGGACAAAAATAGAGATCTTTCTACGTATCTTATATCACGCCTTCTAAGAACAAAAATAGAGACCTTTCTACAATTCCTATATCAAGCCTTTTAAGGACAAAAATAGAGATCTTTCTACGTATCTTATATCACGCCTTTTAAGGACAAAAATAGAGAGACCTTTCTACGATTCTTATATGAAGCCTTTTAAGGACAAAATAGAGATCTTTCTACGTATCTTATATCATGCCTTTTAAGGACAAAAGTAGAGACTTTTCTACGTATCTTATATCACGCCTTCTAAGGACAAAAATAGAGACCTTTCTACATATCTTATATCACGCCTTCTAAGGACAAAAATTGAGACCTTTCTATGTATCTTATATCACGCCTTCTAAGGACAAAAATAGAGAACTTTCTACGTATCTTATATCACGCCTTTTAAGGACAAAAATAGAGACCTTTCTACGTATCTTGCATACTATTATCTTTTACTTCTTCCACGTTCAAACATTGCCATACACAGGCGCCAGTTGTCAGTACTATGCACGCGACCAATAAGGTCGGTGTAAGTCTTTTTAGGAAATGAGGAGATCCGTAGAAGAACCAAAGTTGCCGATATAGTTCAAAGGTAAGCAAACTGAACAGCAATGGCACATAGCTCGTAGAACTGATGGCCGCTGGGGCAAAAAGGTTCTCGAGTGGAGACCACGCACAGGAAAGCGCAGCGTAGGACGACCTTAAACAAGATGGACCGAAGACCTGATAAAGGTCGCTAGGAGTCGTTGGATGCAGGTGGCATAGAACCGGTCCTTGTGGAAGTCTATGGGGGAGGCTTTTGTTCAGCAGTGGACCTCTTTAGGCTGATATGATGATTATGAAGTCTTTGTAGGGCGTCTCGGCGCTATCATTGACATTTGCCTTATATATTCCTTTTGTCAGTCGCCATTCATCTAAATATAAATACATTTTTAATATTCTTATGAAACCGATAGATATATGAATTTTAAATTCTTCGTTCTTTCCGATAACTTTTATGATTATCACTTTGTAAGATCTCAAAAAAAAACTTAAGTAAAACCAAATCATCCAGGGAAAGTTCCAACCGCAATTACCATCACTGAATAAATAATCAAACAAGCGACCAAAGATAAGACGATGCAGAAACTTTATGCCATTTTAAACAGACATTATTATCATAAAAAAGATCTACTTACAAACTCAGTGAATTGCCAGAATTCGTTCCCCTCTCTAAACGAGCACAGCCTAAAAATAACTCAAATATTTTTGGTAGAAATAATCCAGTGGACACATTAATTATTGCAGATTTAATTTAGGCTGTGGTTGGAACAGTGTTGGGGCTCTACTAATAATTTGATACTGTGATAACAATAGCAATAATTGTTAAAATTTTCTTAACGAGATTACGTGGCTTTTGTTTTAAGCAAAAACTGGTTACATTTAATAGTTTTAGAGTAGTAGAGTTTCAAAGTTTGGGGTTATAATTCTTAAGAGAATAATAACTTGGAGACAGACAAATCAAAAGACTGGATCAAGTTTTTGGGAAAATTGTTTTTTCATGGATCATAGATACATAAGATAAATAAAATACCATTACGCCTATATTACCAGTAGGGATAGGCAGAGGTAGGCTAATGTACACACACATTTCGCCGGTATTGCTAAGTCCCATATAATAGGAGGCGAATTTATTGCCATTAACCGAGCTACGAAACTACGAGCTGATCCTGAAAATTTTATATAAAAACCCAATAACACTTTGCTGACCTTGCGACCTGAGAATCGAACCCAGGACCTCGAGCGTAGCAGTCGCGCTTAGGTACACTAGGTTAACAAAGCAGTTTTGTGTATAGATACTTTCTCTATAAAACGCTATTCTCGTCGAAATAACCTCGTCTTGTATATGTCCAAAATATTGTATTTATTTCACCTTTCCGAACGTGATGCGTGCGAAAACAGTTTTTTTGTATGTTGGTGGCGGTACTGAGCCACGCCATTGGTTGGTTCTCTACGCGTGCAGTTGGCAACGCCACCCGTCAAATTGCGAGCGGGGACACAGCGGTGGCGCAGTGACAGTAGACACTCAATACGACCGCTAGAAAAGAACCCGCGCAAGGGCAAATTTCGCCCTCATCTTGTCGTTCAGGAGCCCTATACGGAGGGACGTTATAGTTTCGGAGTGCCATTTTTCTTGATCTTCTTACGTCCACACTAACACGACGGGGAGTACGCAGCGGGCCGACACACCTATGTACCATCAGCGCCGTGGAATCCAAGGAAGTGGTGTGGTTTCGGTTTTCGCCCTTTAACACATGGGTCTCCAAGAATGTTAGAGCGTCAAACAGTTTGCTTCCGTGCACTTCTAAGCTGTGGAATAGTCTTCCTGCTAAATTTTCCCATTGCGCTATGACATGGGGTCCTTCAAACGGCGCGTATACAGGACTCTTAAGGGCCGGTGCATGCATCAGTGACTCCTCCGGTGCTGCACGTGTTCATGGGCGGCGATGACAATCAGGTGGCTCGTCTGCTCATCTGTCGACATTAAAACAATTAAAATAAAATCAATTATTAAAAGAAACAAAAAACCCGACTGCATAAAAACTACTAACTAAAAATCTAAAAACAAGCTCTGTGATGTTGGAATATGTATTGCAGGCGGGACAAGCAAAGAAACAATTTTGTTTATCAACGAACAGCTTGTCCCGCCTGCAATACATTTTCCAAGACTGTCACTGGGACAGTCGTGCCATCAAGACGAATCTAATGAGGTGTCATTTATCTAATTCGGTTGAGCCGTTGAGTAGTTACGACCGGACATAGGAACGGACATACATACATACATACATACATACATACATACATACATACATACATACATACGCGTCAAACACATAACCCTCCTCCTTCGGCAGTCGGGTAAAAAGATTACATACTTAATCTTTAGAAGAAGAATATAACTTTACTGGGGGGCTAGACAAGTTGCATTTTGACATTCAAATCGACAAACAAAATGTATGTAAATGACATTAGTCACAGCCCGATTTGTCGAAAGCTTGTGTCATTTCCATACATTTTGTTTGTCTATTCGAATGTCAAGATACAACTTTTCTACCCCCCTGGTTGATATAGAATAATATAAATAGTGGATCTACTACTAATCCCTACTCTTTTATTAATTTCCTTACCGACCAAATTGAAGCAATATTATAATTTTGACAAAGCACCTGATGCCTCAATATCCAATAATGCAGATTAGAATGAATAAAATCCAATGATATTAATGCAATGCTCGAAACTAGTTTCAATATCATCATTATGTAAATTGCAATTGTGGCAATTTACCAATAATTGCGATTAGCTTTTTATCATTAAAGCTAATCGGAATTGTTTCGTGCTAACGATAATATATCAGTTAACAGTTAAGTATTTACTATATCTAGGATTGCTAGGTCATAAAACCGAAAAGCCGGACAGACTGCCAGTTTAGCCGGACATTTTGGTAAAATGGCCGGACACCCTTAACTTTTAGTCTAAATTGTAAATTGAATATGGTAAACCGAAGGTATCCCTTGTCGATAAAAAGTCAAAAAAGCCTATCAAAAGCCGAATACCATCCAATTTAGCCGGACACGCAACTAAAAAGCCTGACTATGTCCGGCTTTATCCGGACGCCTGGCAACGCAGTATATCTATACCTATTTTGAATGTTTGTTTGTTTGCTCCGAAACTAACGGACCCATTTGAAAAATTCTTTCACTGTTGGGAAGCTACACTATCCCCGGTGACATAAGCTATAATTTATAAGAACCACCCACACCACGCGGTAGCCGCTGGCGCAAAGCGTGTACGTAATATATTAACATTCCATCACGCCTGTATTCCCCAAAGGAGAGTTCTTACGTTAGCACCGAAGTAGAACCACAGTTCTGGTATGTTTAGGTCCCATGTAGTTTTTAACCCCCGACGCAAAAACGACGGGGTGTTATAAGTTTGACGTGTCTGTGTGTGTGTGAAGATGAATTAGTCTTGAGAGTTCTTAGCTATGTTTGATGAAAATCGGTCCAAGATGGCGGCCGCCACAAAATAGCGAATTACATATTTTTTCACAACTCCTTCAATATGGGTATCAAATGAAAGGGCTTCACTAGGAGAATATATACACTATGATAAATTTCAAATCCAATATCGCCGCCACCACAAAATGGCAAATTACATTTCATGTCGGGGGTTTTCAAAATTTTTAATTTAGGTTAGATTTGTTTACTATTATTTGTAAGAATACTGTAGTTACTGATTGTTACAGTTAAAACGTCCAAAATATTCTACCGTTTCTGCAGCACAAATATTTTAATAGGGGGCGAACTTACTGTCACAAGCTCCGAGCAAATTCTGAGAAACTCAGAAAAACCCAACAACAATTTGCTCAATCTGAATATGAAACCCTCGAGCATTGCAGTCATGATTAGGGCCAGATGGCTAACGAGGCAATTAAAAAAACAAGAATTTAAATACAACCAAAGACGTGTTTTCAACACTAAAAGAAAATCCACGAACCCTATTCATACTGGTGTCTCAATTTGGAGTAATCAACATCAGAAATGAGGACATCTCCGCTCCGCTATCTAAGCTTGATCGATGTTCTGTCACGATGTCTTGATATATTTCTTCGAGGGGGTGAATTTTCAAGTAAAATGTGTTTTGTTAAACTTGAAGCGAGTTTGGGATGTCCTATTTTGTGTCAAAAAGGTTTTTGTTGTAGTCTCTGTGTATTTTTTCGCTTCAGAGGGTAGGTGCTGCTAATATATCAACTTTAGACAAGTATTGCCTTAATAAAAGCTATGAATGTTTGTATATTTTTTAAATGTATGTTGTCTAAATCTTTGTTATTGTTTTCGTGTAGAATAAAGAGTATATAAATAAATAAATTAGGATATAGGCGACATTCTTCACGAATAATATTATTATTCGTTATATTTTTGGAGAATGTTGGTTAACGAATAATAATATTATTCGTTATATTTTTGGAGAATGTTGGTTAATCCGTAATTGGTTATTGTGTAAGAACAATGATTGTAATTTTTTTGACATAAGATATAAATTGTATGCATAAATTGCATGCATAAATTATAAGATATAAATTTTAATCTTGAAAAATTCAAAGGTCCTACGGGTTTAAAGTTTCCAACTCCCGAAGCCACGGGCAATAGCTAGTCATAATTAAAACTAAAAAAGTCAAGAAAAAGTCTTTGTTTTAGAAGAAAAGTCGAACGTATTTCCATCCTAAAGTTATCCAATAAGCAAACAAGAGAAAAGTCTGGAGACAATAAATGAAAAAGAAGATAAGCGCAGGATAAAATCTTTTCCTTTACACGCGGAATCAACGAACAGAGGCGTTCAAAATGTGAACTGAACTAAGTTATACAATTTGGGTTGGTACATTCAAGGCAAGATTAACAGAAATTCGAACTAGGGTCCTATTTCTTCTTAAGGCCTACTTTCTAAGGCCATTTCTGATTTCGCCGACATTGTAAAACCCAAGTAAATATAATAATTTACAGACAACTGATAAGTACAAGTATCACAGTAAACTGAACTAAATATAGTTCAGTTTTATCAGTTGTCAGATTTTGTTTCTATTCGTTTGTCGATTCGAATGTCAAATTGTAACTTGTCCACAAGCCCTATACTAGTCTTGTGATGTGACCAGTCTCATAAAAATATTAAGTTTTTCAATAGTGTCGAAATTCCGGAATATTCACTTTCGAATATCTGGGAACCCTAGTCACGACAACATTTCAGCTTTGAACAAAGATCCCACTTTAGGCCTCTTCCGGCATTTGGGAAACTTTTATTGGCCTTATCTGGCAGACACTAATGGGATTAGAAGAAGAAAGTAACTTTCTTAATTTATTGACAGTGTTACCTTCTTCAACTTAAGATTGCTTTGGACTCTCAGATAGGATCGGTCAAAGTTGTAGGTGTCACATAAGTTAATTATGTAGATACAAGATGTGTCATTGGAAATAATTTTTGTTTTCCCAATCCTGTAGGAAGTTCCCAAAATCCTATAGGTCTATGTTATAACCTTCTAGTAAGTTCCCGTTAAATTATTTGGCAGACTGAGACAGGGGTACTTCGTTATTTCATTTTTTAATTTATCCGGCAATTAGCAGCTATCCAGAGGTAGTGAAAAAGGCCCAAAATGTCTTATTCTATACACATGCCATTATCCCTATATTCTCAAAAGGTTAAGCTGAGGTATTTGTGAGCAAAATTTGTCCTGTAATGGAGGTGAACTTATTTGCAATTTCCGAGTAATTAATTATTATTAAGATCGTCGAGCATTGCAATAAAATCAATAAGACATTTCAACAACCAATCAAGGTAGAACTTAAAGCTGCGTTTCTACTAGAGATGTGTGAGAAAGCTACTAACTAGTAACTAAAGAGACTAAGGCGAAGACACATTCCACCAATAGGCCTCGTTTGTTTCTGTTTTAAACGCTTCTTATTGGCAGTTTTTTTCCCGCGCGCCAATCAGCTACCTCGCACAGCCGAAATCGAATTACGTTCGTGCATCTTTGGAACATGCTAATAACGTTAGAATCTCGAAATTGCCCATTGTGCACAAGTTTCTCTATTGTAGGCGGTACATCGGCAGCTTTCTTGCTCTTTGTTTCATATAAAGAGGCTTTCATTATAAAGTTTCCAACGGAGTCTTGTAAAACTTGGCGGGGCTTTAAGTATTTTTTATGAGGATTTGTATTTTGATAGAAGACTTACTGACTTACACTATGAAGTTAGGAAGCGTCGGACGTTGTAATGAAGAGAATGATGGAGGTATTAAACATTTTTGTTTTACCTCAAGATAAAATATTGTCGTGAACTTTTTTCCTTGCTGCAGTGTGAGCAACTTTTTCTTTAGTGCGAAGCAACGACATAACATCGAATTTTATCGTTCTTATTTATCAAATGCTTTATTAACAGCTTCTCAATGTCAGCTTATCGTCAAGATACTGTAATCATAAATCATCTAGATTTGCATTATTTGCTTAAATATACTTGGGTTGTTTTTACTACTGTACATAATATTTACATACTGTATGTAATCATTTACCATGTCCTTTATTGTTTTAATTATTGTTAATTTATCTGCCTTTTCGATAAGATATTAACGTGCCGATAAATTTATCGTTCGTTAAATTTTGAAGTTACATGCTGCCGTAAACACATACCAAAGTGGATATTGAAAAAACACAAAGAATACGATGCTTATAAAATATTTGTACCCAGGCATAAATTGCAGATATTTTTAGATGATAATTTGTGGCCGGAAGGAATTTCACTTCGAAAATATATAGACTTCAAGAAAAAATAGTAACTTAGCATTAAGTAATTTGTACCTCACTATATGAGTCATACGATACTCGAAATAAAAGTATTGTTATTATTATTGGGTATTGAGAAATTGCTTTTAAAGTAATATTTTTTCAATAATGTTTTAGAACAGAAGCTTAGTTATTTCTTTATTCAATCTTTACTACCACTTTAACTTGTATCGTACGATGGTAAGCAGAACAAAAACTTAATTGAAAAATATTTACATTCACCTTCTAAGGTACGTTAGTGCTGCTGGGAGCTTTGCCAACTGTAAGTGGCAAAAAACCTGTTATGCATTATTTTGATATTTTGTAGGACATATTGGGTATCTAGTTGCTTCCATTATATCTTGACCTACCATGGGAGCGCCACTTGCTTTTGCTATTGGTAAATTCGGAACGCTTAAATTTAGTTCCACGTTTCGCCACGTGTCTACTTATATTGGAACCACTCAACTGCTTAACGGTTTTCTAAACATTGGTTTTGGCTTCTACTTCTAGCGTCTTCGACAGTATCGACTGTCATAGGTATTTTTAGCTATCTGGAACTGGGAGTTTGTAATTCTATGATATTTGTATAATATTAAAAAAAATACAAAACACAATCACGCCAATATTCCCCGAAAGGGTATGGCTGAAGCGTACTAATGTACACCCATGTTTCGCCGGTATGTCTCGGTTCCTAGGTAATAGGGGGCGAAATTAAATAAGTTCGCGCCCTATTACCCAGATAAAACTTTCAGAATTAACCGGCCAGAATTATGGGAGTTTTATTTAAAAACCCAACGAATTGCTCGAACTCGGAATGAAAACCTCTAGCATAGACGCGTTTAGCCACTACGCCAATGAGGTATTATTTCAAATGTTAAAATGTTTGTTTTTATATTATTATGTACAATGGACATTGATTGAACATCATCCATGACTGACTGAGCACAAATCTTTACAAATCGGACACAAAGTCTATTATATCGATAAGCACCCAATTTATTTTCGTCTAGACATGTTTTATGAGTCTAATACAAATTATCTTTGTCCGAAATTATATTTATAAATGTTAGTATACGTTCAATTTACCGCGAAACACGAATTGAAAAAAATAATATGGTTTTACAAAGAAATCTTACCATTATTTGTCCTCAAAAATGTCCTGAGAAAAGCGACTACTTAGTTTTGGCAAAATGTTATTATATTTATTTGTTTTGTTATATTTTTAAATGGCTTAATTTATAAATCGTTTTATAAGTCATAAAATACTTGCTTTTGCTCACGGTTTCCTTTTTTTTTAGCAATAATTTAATCATGAACAACTAACAGTCATGATCTATAGTTTCTATGGGTCTGCACACACCAGAGGTCAAGCTTTATTCCAGAACCTGTTCAACTAATTGAGATTCCAAATATCCCTTTTTTGGTTTTTATTACTTTAACCCACTTGTATTTTTCATATTATCTGATTCTTTAATGTAGAGATTCAGCTCTCAGCGATTTTATAGTAATTAAGTAAAGATTAGTGGAACTCACATTTTTTTTTTCATAATATCTATATTGTAGGTACCTAATTATTTATGTTTCTTTGCCAAAAACATTACTAAATCCACAATATTTTATTCATTCTTCATCTGTACAACAAAAAACTTGTACCATGATTCAAGCGAGTGTCAAACTTTGATCGCGTTTGCGATACACGAAAGTATTCAGCAAATAGGTACTAACATCTTTTAGATTTATATTATTTATTATCAAAATGCACGAAGTTTGGCTCGGCTCACTGAGCAAAGTTCAGGAGTTAGGTCCAAAGTTTTTTGGATCAACCATATGCTTGTTCCCAAAGTTGTATGTGTTCATTGGTAAATGTTTTATTGGATGCTCATAAAACGTTTTCTACAGGTAATTTAATACAATGGTAGCTACTTAAGAACTATTATTTACTTTTTATTTTCTATGGTAGGAATTCGTCTCGTGGTATACCAAATATTGAGATTATACAATACAACGAGATTATATAGTAAGATGTATAATAACTATTATAATAATACCCATTATATGTATAATATACAATGTAATACCCTATGTAATGTAATGGCCTAAGGATGTTACCCATCTTATTATATTATGACAAGATGGCGTTACATCTCTAGGCTATCACTGCTTCTATAATGAACACACAACAATAATCGCGCGAACAATCCAATACCAATTAAGTTGGTATCGCGAACCAACCGGTTGTAATTCGGCAGTGTATACATTTTGCATGCAATTTATATGCCCCGTTGAGATGACTCCCACCAACTGAAATTGCTCTTTATGCATAATTCACAAGCTCCTGTTTAACCGTGTGACGTTTTCACTTACTTTTTTTACGTTTTTTTTTTGTTTGGTCGGACGTTTTTGGTTATTGAATTTAGGATGATAGGGATGATATTTTTTATAAAATCTGTGACCAACATTGCTCATTTCCTCTTATATGTTTCAAACTCATCAAGTTTCTTCATAATAGGAATATGCGTAAAGAATTCTTCAAATGGGTCCAGTAGTTCGGTACGGTTTGGAGCCTATTCAATGCAAACCAACAAACAACCAAACAAATCTTTATTCTTTATAATATTAATTATATTATCTTTCCTCCAACGGCTTCGCTCGCGTGGTCTGGGTATGTCTTATAACTTTCATCCCCTATTTCAACCCCTTAAAACCCTTTTTCGCATTAAAAAGTGCCTACGTCCTATCTCACGCTCTAAACTATATATGTACCAAATTTCATTTAAATCGGTCAATAGTTTTGTCGTGAAAGCGCGACAGACAGACACAGAGTTGTTTTCGCATTTATAATATTAAAAAAATAAAAATAAAAAATCAACCCATGTACTGTCCCACTGCTGGGCACAGGTCTCCTCTCAGTATGAGTGGGATTAGGCTATAGTCCACACTAGCCTAATGCGGGTTGGCAGACTTCACATGCCGTCGAGAAAATCTCTCAGACATGTAGTTTTCCTCAAGATGTTTTCCTTCACCGTTAAAGCGAGTGATAACTACGCACATAATTTCGGAAAGTCAGAGGTGTGTGCCTTGGATTCGAACTCGAGACCTTTGACTTGGCAGTCTACTGATCATACCCCTAGGCTATCACTGCTTGTAATAATATTAATTATAATAATAGTAAGGAAGTAAAGATTGAGGCAAACGTAATAGGCCTATAAAATATCAGAAACAACCGATATAAACGGTTCATTAGACTATAATTATTTTGCTAAATTAGACATAATCCCGACAAAGAATTGAGGGTTAGGTTACGGCAAAAACTTGGGACCTAACAGCCTCCTGGGTAACGATTCGTGTAACTTGAGAGTTATAGGAGGGTTAACATCCTAATTCTGTTCTATTGAGCGGAAGGTTTACAATGAATGTGCGAACGCACCAATGGGTGTTTGTTTCTAGTTGTTATAATTATTGTTATTGTAAAAGGAAACTGGGAAAGGAGGAAAGGGCTGCCTCGTTGGTCTAGTGGTCCCAAAAGCGAATGCTACGCTAGAGGTCCTGGGTTCAATCCACGGGTCGAGCAGTGTTGTTGGGTTTTCTGTGAAATTTCCAATAGCAGCTCGGAGTCTGGATTTGTACCCAGTTTATGTCAATAGACTTCTATTACGACCTAAACATACCAGCCAAATGTGGGTGTACGTATTAGTACGCGTCTGCCTACCCCTTCGGGGAATACAGGCGTGATGGTACTTATGTGTAAAAGGAACCTATTATGCGTCTCTGTACAAGGAAACAATGCAGCACATCTTGTGCTATTGTGAAAGGAAGGAAGAAATAAAGAAAGAAACTATATTTATTCGTTAAGGACATCTGTGACGAAACGAATGTGCCATCTCTTTGACGACAACGTCTGTGGTCTAGTGGTTCGAGAACCGGACTGCTGTATCTCAACCATGAGTTCTATCAAATTGCTTTCGATAGGTTTTTTACGCATCGAAACGCTGTAATCTCATAGCCTCATTTTAGTTCCTTACGTAACCGCTAGAGGTGCTGCGAGGGTTTTCCATACAAATATTTTACAGCGTCGCTAACGAGTTTAGTGAGAAAAACTCACGGTCGAGGCACTGATCACGATGTCGTGGGTTCGATTCCCATTGCATACAAATATTTATGTGATAAATTTAAGTGTTTGTGTTTGTCTGTGTCTTATGTATTTTAAGCATGTATTTACGAAAAAAGGATATAAGTTTTAAATCATGATACCTACTTGGTGTCTATAAGCTGTGGTTGCCACCAAGCTGCTGTATGCTGTAAAAAAAGATGAGAATAATTTGCAAATCTTTACGTGGTTTAACATAAACACTTCTAAAAACGTGGAAATTGAATACATCGAATGTACGTCACGTCTGCGTGGTGGCGAAGTAAAATATGCAACGACAAACAGAATTCAATATGGGACGGGTGTAGGAACAACCAAATAAAGAACAAACAGATGTATCGAACATTTTTTAAATTCATCTACTCGCTGTCTTGGATTGTTTAACGTGGAATAGAAAAGTATTTTGGATCAAAATCACTGTAACAGAAATATACGAAGCATATTCAGGACATCAGCTGAAAAGTAATAATGGATCTACAAAGCCTAAAATATACATGTCTTGCCTTGCATTGGCTGTAACATACCATCAACCCTATATTCCCTGAAGGGTACTTAATGTACTTATGTACAGCGAAAGTAAATGTACTTATGTACATACGAACCTTTTGCAAGGCAAAATTAGGATTTTCTACAATTCAGAATTTCATAAAAAACTTACATTGAGGCAGGCAGGCAGACATTTCAAACTGTATCATTCTAATTTCATGATAATTTTTACGCGTGGCATCCATGACTCGCTGACGTCATCCGTGCACTGCTCGGCAGTGTAATGCATTTGGCTATGTCGCTTCAAATTCTTATCCATCCCCAACCACTCTAACACCCAGCGCGCAATATACATGCAAATACTTACCACACATATATTTATCGTACAATTTACGTTCGTCATTTAGGCAGTTAAACGAACTGGGTACGGTGAGGGGGAAATTCAGGTAATTTTTCCACGACCTGTGAGAAAAAATTACTGTAATAAGCGTTATTTTTCGTATGAAATCATGAGCTTCTCTTTTTTTGGTCCATTTTTGTTGTTGAAGGTACTTTAATGATGTCGTCTGCAAGTACCGTTTTTACCTTTTGTTGATTTTTATATTTTTGTCTAGTACCTAAGGATGTATAAGTTTATTATTAAAATAATATTATGTCATGGCTTTTGTGTCTACAACCAAGAGAACCAATTAAAGAACTCTTTGAGAAAAAAGGTAGCCTATGTCTTTCCTTAGGAAAGACATAGTCTACCTTTTAGCAAATTTTCATGGATTATTTTCTAGCAGTTTAGGTGTAACAAATAGTCACAGCTAGTTTTGCATCGATAATATAGAAGTCTGTGTGTGTAGTGAGGATAAAATCGCTACCATTTATAAAATTGAGTTTAGAATGGATTTATAATTAACATTTTCAAATTTTTGGACTCATAAAATCCAAAAAAAAATAATTCTTACACACTTCATTTTATCGCGTCACATTTCATTACACAAACAAGCTTACCCGTGAGATACGTCATCAGTAGTGGAAAAATATGAGACATTGCATCGCAAAGACAAATTTCGCGGGAAAATAGGTACTAGTGCGGTGACAAGTTCGCGGGTATTAACCGGGATTTATGTCCGGGATGCATTGTGAGACGTACGTGGTGCATTGCAAATGGGAATAGTGCGGTGGCCGCGGGATTTTCTCGCGGACTCCTATTTGAACTCCGGATTAATTCGAGTGCTGAATTTTAATTTTACCCGGTAAAGTTTTTTCGGTCCATTTTGGGGGAAGTTTTGTTCATTAACTAGGCAGTATGAAGGCAATAGAATTATGCATTGATTTTGCAAAAATGTCTCTTTTTGTATTTTTTAAGCATTTAACTGCTATCATTCATATTTTTATGCTAAGCTTACCAGTTATTTTAATGAAGGAAAATATCGACTGGCGGGCAGGACTCGAACCTATGACCTATGACTGCTGACCACTGTGAGTCCTACTCGCCGAGCCAATGTTTAAACAAATAACCGTGTTTAAACATTTTAGAAGAAGTGACGGCTGTAGTTGAGATTTCAAGTCTTGTTCGGGGACCTGCTTCAAACTCGACACTCGACCTCAAATTTCTTGAAGACATACTGTCAACTGAAGTCAAACCGTACTTAGGTATATAGAATAAGGTCCGATCCCACTTATCTTATTCTTAGGCTGCTTATAAACACACAATGCCTACATACAATACGATGCTTCGTATCTGATTTGTCAACTTTCTATAGTGAACTCAATGTCAAAGTCAAATATTTTATTTCAATTAAACCATTAAATTTTCTTTTGAATTTTGTAAAACTAGTTGCATGGTTCTCCTATGCACCTAGTTTTTCACAATGAAGAAAAACCTAGTTTTTGATAATCAAGAGAGAAAGATGAAGAAATCTTGCGAAAAACGCAATAATGATGGTTGAAGACAACCAATGACCACGACCACTCTGACAAGAGTGGACGACTAAGAAGAAGAAAGAAAAAAATATTCGGTGCACAATAAAGAATATAATAATCGATCTAATTATCTTCTGAAGAAGAAGTGGCAAGAAACTCTATAGATACTGCTCCGTACAAAATTAACGACCATGCCTAAATACGACGAGAAAACATGTAGGTACGGTTTGTGTACAAACAGCCTTACTTTAGAAGCGAAAAGGAAATCAATAGGCAAAACAATTGAATTACTATTTTGATTTACAACAACCTTTTCACCCATTCGAATGTTCAATTTCGAAAAAATATGCCCCCATCTATTCCACTGCCCACGATTCCTTTCCTATCACAAATTCAACCATAAAAATGACACATGTTACTTTCAACTTTCTCTTAACCAGGGACCATATATCAGGCACAAACTGGATCCCTCCGGCTGTGCTCACTCGTGCATTTGAGATTTATGCCTATATCAGACGCGTTTCTATGCTTTCATACCTACGCGTGCATACATCTTTGTGCTAGTCCGTGTAGTCTTCTTACTAGTTAGAATTTATGGCGGCAATTTTGGATTAGTCTCTTCTTGAAGTGCAAAATTATAACCATGTAATAAAAAAATCAAATAGAAAAGTATGATAAATATATTTTTGTTATATCTACTATCTATACTAATATTATAAAGAGGAAAGATTTGATTGTTTGTTTGTTTGTATTGAATAGGCTCCGAAACTACTGAACCGATTTGAAAAATTCTTTAAGATATCCCATTGTTATATAATAACCCATTTATCGGGGAAGGCTATAGGCTGTATACCATCACGCTACGACTAATAGGTGCAGCGTAGCAATGAATAATGTTGCAAAAACGGGGGAAAAAAGTAGTCAAGATCACGCGGGCGAAGCCGCAGGCGGGAAGCTAGGGTATTATAAAATTAAAATATTTTTAAACTCTTCAAGTTGTACTCTAACCGGACAAAAATCTTAACTCTGAGATGCTACGGAGAATTTCATAGAAGAACCTTTGCTCAACCTGGGAATCTGACCCAGGACTACGAGCGTACGTAGTAAAGTCTGATGCAGTAAACAGAAAGGTCACTTTGGTTCCGAGCTTCACAATGGTTTCTAAATACGCAACCAGGTATTGATCCAAACTCACAAAAACTGAAAAAAAAAACATTGATTTGGCCAACAACAATGAGCTTTGCTAAAGTTATGATGACAGAATCTTAAACAGAAAAAAAAGAATATACAAATATATGTTTTTTAATAAATGATCTATACAGTTGGATTTTTTTAACAATAAATTATCTATTCAATAGATATACACTACTTGACCTGGGGATCAAATCCAAGATCTTACGCTTTACAGGAACTGCGATAACCTAATCTAACCTAAATTAAAAATTTCGAAAACCCCCGACATGAAATGTAATTTGGCATTTTGTGGTGGCGGCCATCTTGGATTTGAAAATTATCATAGTGTATAGTATTTTCCTAATTAAGCCCTTTTATTTGATACGCATATTGAGGGAGTTGTGAAAAAATATGTAATTCGGACATTCAAAAATGTGACGAACCCTCACGGTAAAGTGATGGGACATTTTTCCAAAGCAACAATGGTAAATACCCCATCATTTCAGGGGACTCTAGGACACGTGACATAGGTACTATATTATTTTATTCACAAAAATCTCTTTTCTTTTCATATTTACGGCCCGAATTTACGACGAAGCCTATTCTTTTGGTCCTGACTATTTCGCGAGGGGTGTAAGCAATGAACTTAAAGCAATTCTACAGAAATCAATCGATCACTGTATTAGAATACTTACAAGTGTGGATTTGATGATCTGTCTGATAATTATTTCACTTACTGATTTCTGACACTTACGCGAATAAGACATTGAAATAAAACTACTTTTTACGGATTTTATCGCGTTATATTGATATTGAGATTAAAATAATATCAATATAACGCGATAAAATCCGTAAAAAGTAGTTTTATTTCAATTATTTAACTTATTTAATTACTCATTGTAATTTTTATTTACTTTTTAACTTTTTTTTATATTAGACCATCACAAATCTTTTATTGTGTCGAAATTAATAATTAATTTTTGACAGTCGGCAAATCAGCCGCAAGCCCTTTTGTCATTTTGTCTCATTGAACAACCATTTTGATAAACTGAAATAGTAGACTTCGACCCAGCTTCATTATCAGCGCCTGTAGACAAGTTGCTGTTTGACAAACGAATAGAAACAAAATGTATGGAAATGACACTAGCTTTCCCCAAATCGGGCTGTCACTAATGCCATTTCCTTATATTTTACGTTTCTATTCGATTTTCGATTCGAATGTCAAATTGCGATTTCTCTAGCCTCTAGGTCTTCAAGACTCTAGGTGAAGACCTTTTAAAGGATGCAACAATACGGAAAATTGTTATGACGTCTTGGTTTGTAACTCTTCAGTATGTCGTTTGCACCACAACATTACGTCACGTAAGTCATAAGGAGCGGGGGTCCCGCATAAAATGTGCATTAGTCTGAACAAATAAACGCTTTTATCCGTACTTTCCGAGGATTTGTGGTCGCCGCGATGTGCTAGCAATAAACTGTATTGTTGGGCTCGGCTGCAATACCAATCCGTTTAGCAATTGGATTTGTTGAGGAATGTATTCGCGGATTTGGCCTCGATTGAGCTAAATTTCGTTTGCTTAGGTCTTATTTGTTCTTATTAGGTTTCATAGAATGGATTTTTACAGAATAAGGTTTTGTTAGGTTGTTTTTCTTGGACCAGTAGGGTTTCTTTCTTCGAGTGGAATGCGAATCCAGGTTTTGCCTGTTAAAGAGTTCCAACGGTTGCATTAGACCAGACTCGTGCGTACTATTATAGGAATAAGAATTGCAAGTGCAGTTTTTAAACAAAACTGGAAAGGGGCCAAAGAACGCAGCGGAGAACATAGTATTGTGTATAAATTATATATTTGTCAAATGGTTATATTTTTGCATTAAAGAAAAAAAATTATAAAGAAAGAAAAATATTTATTTTTGCCACACAGAATAAGACACTAAAACAAATACAAACAAAAGTAAGCTATACATTTTTTTTACTCCCAACTCTAACTGAATCAGAAATACTCGTAATATGCAATATAGGTGACAACTATTAATCGTACCCCGCTTCATTACCCGACTGCCGAAGGAGGAGGGTTATGTGTTTGACGCGTATGTATGTATGTATGTATGTATGTCCGTTCCTATGTCCGGTCGTAACTACTCAACGGCTCAACCGATTTAGATAAATGACACCTCATTAGATTCGTCTTGATGGCACGACTGTCACTGGGTACATGAAATTTAAAAAAAATCAATATGGCGGATTTTATACGCTTTAATGTGCGAACTGATTTTGAAAATGATCTTTAGTTGTATCAATTTATATTTTAAATCATCATTTAGGATCTATCTAGTGATTCTATGATGATTTATAAACTAAAAAGAAGGAAATAAAATCAATTATTAAAAGAAACAAAAAACCCGACTGCGTAAAAACTACTAACTAAAAATCTAAAAACAAGCTCTGTGATGTTGGAAAATGTATTGCAGGCGGGACAAGCAGTTCGTTCATCAACAAAATTGTTTCTTTGCTTGTCCCGCCTGCAATACATTTTCCAACATCACAGAGCTTGTTTTTAGATTTTTAGTTAGTAGTTTTTACGCAGTCGGGTTTTTTGTTTCTTTTAATAATTTACAAAGTGTTTTTAAATCTGAAAATCTGTACCAATATTTTTTTCATTGAAACAAACAAACCTATAAATTCAAGATGGAACACAAAATGTAGTATTTGCAATGTTTTAAAAAAATATATCAGCTGTACAATTTTATCGGCAAGCAGACAAATTAAATAATTGTTGTCACAATAGATTTTGTCTGTTAGTTAATAGTACCCAACTCAACCTCACCTACTCACTGTGCACTCGGCTACTAACGAAGTTCTGGTTCGAACGGCCATAAGGCCAGCATTCCTTCTCCCAACCTTTTAATAGTACCAGTCGGAGTATCTGCACTAGTACGGATCTCCAATTAATTTCTACTCTGTTTTTTGCTAATCTCTCAATGGTCAAAACCGCTACACTGTTGCCAAAAGACAAAGAACTCTTTAAATGCAGAATAATGTCGCACACAATTAAACAGGAGCACACCTGTGACACTCCATACAAACTTTCCGATACCACTGCACACTACAATACCAAATGTCAAACTTGTCAAAATTACGTTTGTACACGTGCAAATGCAAATGTGTGCGTGAGAGTGCGTCGGGTTTGTTGGCAGTACGTCCGGCAAGAACACCGGCAGAATGACCAGACCTGAGGTATCTGACGTTAGGGAGGGACGGAGAGTGGCCATTCTGTATTATTTATTCTGTGACAGGAGCTTGCTTGTAACATCAAAACTGATCCGGAAATAATTACTGAAACCATTTCTAAAACTATTGTTTGTCTAGTACGGTAGATACTAGTTTCGCAATAGTTCCCGTTACAAATAGCAGTAGGTACCAGAACAGAATTAAATTGTGCCAAATCAGAAAATGTATTTTTCTGTTCACAACACCATGAATATTTTGCTAACCGTTTGTGGTATCCATATTATAGATGTATCTATATATCTGTCTGTTGACTTTTCACGATAAACCACTTAACGGATTTTGGTAAAAGAGATTTTTGGCAAGGAGATTATTGTCTTAAAACTTCTTTGATATAATGTGCAAAATCTAGTAAATAAACAAGACAAGATGCATTTTGACATTTGAATCGACAAACAAAATGTATGTAAATGACAAAAGCTTTCGCCAAATCGGGCTGTCACTAATGTCATTTAACTACATACATTTTGTTTGTCGATTCGAATGTCAAAATGCAACTTGTCTAGCCCCCCAGACTCTATTTTATAACGTCATCGTATACGACAGACAAAGAAAGAACTCAGTCTTCTCTATTATTATTAGTGAAGTTTATAGAGCATGACGTCTAACAAACTCGATTAGTAATCGAGTCACGTGTATCGGAGTAATTTTATATCGAGCCAATATCGGATGGTGCTATCATCTGTTTTGTAGTGACGCAGTGCACGACATCTTTATGTAAGTTTGTTTTGGTTTGAGTTCGTTAAACTTTTAATTTTATTGAAACTGTTAAACGAAAATGCCATGTTACAATAAATTAGAAATCATTTTTATGTAGGATTTAGATTAGAAAGCCAATTCAAGTCGGTAATTGAAACCGATAGTTCTGTTAATAGCTGTATACTCCCTTAACTATAGTCCACGCGGAACTAGTTGGCCGCGCCTTAGGTAGGGACGGGGGTAAACAAAAGCAAGCGCCCCCGCCCCTCCGTCCCACCGCGCGCAGGTGATCCCTCCCCTCCGTCCCACCGCTCACATACCTAAGGCGCGGCCAACAAGTTCCGCACAGACTATAGCCCTTATTATGTATACATGTATGACGGTATAAATAAATTATCTAAATAACCTTTTTTGTTTATCTGACTTATCGAGTAGACTTCAAAACAATTTTAATTAATAGTATAAGAATTCACATACTATAAATAAAAATAGTCTTCTTTCACACAATATCCATAAATCAATCATTGGTTTATATTGAGTTACTGTGCACTAGAGATTCCAGTACATAATAACTCAATGGACACAGCATCGTTTATTTTGCATCCACACGTGGCGAGTTTTCACGAGGCGCTTTGTTATTTGTGGAAGGTGATTGTTACGAGGTCCTTTGACAAAAGAGCGTTGCGTTTTTTGCATACCATGTTTTTTAATGTTATTTTCGATACTGTGATGCACTCAAATTAAAGACCCTGTAGCGATACAGTTTACGTTTTGGGTAAACTTTTGTACCTATTTCAATTTTGGGTCCTTGGTTGACGGATAGATTTTAGATAGATTTCCGTACAGAAAGGTATCAGAAATTCAACCTCAAACACCCGTCTATCGTAGATCTTCTGGCCACAGTCTAAGATACATGAGAAGGGTTTATTAATGTGACAAACTAGTGGTATCAAAACTAAGTGTCGGGCATCAATGTGCAAAAAATGTTTTATACCGGCTAAAAAGTAAAGACCTGAAAAAGTATAAAACTGAGAAAGTCTCTTTCAAAGACCATCCTCCCACCGTTTTTGTCCATACACTGAATCATCCAAGTATAATACTTTTTAGTCCACCCCGCCTGTTGCTCAACTAGTGTTAATTTTTTGTCCACATCACTCGCTATAAATGTTCAGAGAGAGAACAGTAAATTGTGAGCTAAAAGGAAAATATCACTTCATCGTTGCTGTTTTGAATTAAAAAGTTTAATGTGGTTTTAATATACATTAACCCTAGATTACTACTCATGTTGCGACGTACAAAGAAACTACTCATACGCCCGCGAGGCGCATCATATTTAATAATTATTTTATTCAAAACCGATAAGTGTGATTGATATGTTTTGACTGATTTTATAATTTTGTATATTACTAAAAATAGAAAAACACAATTTTAAAATAATATTCATATATTTTTATTATAAAATCTTTAGTCAAATAAATCTTACGAACAAATTTTAGGAACTTAGGCAATGGCTTATGTTTTTTTATTTTCATAAAAAATAAAAAAAACAACTTAAAGTAATAATAATTAGTAAATTATGAAGTAATTAACTAAAAACACTAACAAAGTAACAAAAAATATATGATATATATAATATTATATGATATGTATACAAGCGAGTAGCTTACTTAATACGTCTTTGGAGCGCAAAACTAGTAATATCAAAAAAACTAGCACACTTACCGTAACGCAAATACCGTCCTGCGATACGTGCTGGCGATGACGGAGATGTCCTTGACCGTGAATGACATACGCGCGAAAGATAAAAAGATATAAAAAACGCAGGCGCCTCTGCGACGTAGAGTAGTAATCTAGGGTTAAAATTAAAGGTATCTATAATTTGACAGAATAGGATTAGAAACTACATGGTCATGAGAAGTGATAAAAAGATTTAAAAAGCTTAGGAAGGCAAAGAAAGACTGGAATGCCGTAGTAGGTTGTCCAGGCAGTAGTAGGCTGACCCATATAACATCACCCATAAGCTCAATGCAATTGTTAGTGTAATCAAGAATATTTTATAACTGACTTGGAAAACGCAAGGCAGTATCGCCTCTAACGAGATGGACAAATCACCTGGGGGGCTAGAAAAGTTGCATTTTGACATTCGAATCGGCAAACAAAATGTATGGAAATGACACAAGCTTTCGACAAATCGGGCTGTCACTAATGTCATTTCCATACATGTTGTTTGTCGATTCGAAAATGCAACTTGTCTAGTCCCCCATATATAGGTAACTGACAGTCGTTGGATTTTTGTGGAGACAGGAGAAATTTTGTTCAATATTGGACCTCTTTTGGGTGATAATGGGGATGATGAAGAAATGGAAATAATTGCAGAGAAGCATACTCTTGCAACACCAACCAGGCTAACATGCGCACCACGACAAAATTTTGTCTACTCTTTTGTCTCGCTCTTTCTTATGCGAAAACGAAACAAAAGCACGACATAAGCGTAGACAACATGTTCTCGCGGCGTGCATGTTAGCCCGGGAGGGGTACCACTCGCGCGTTGCCGACCCTGTAAAAATCTTATCACACCCTTTTTGAAGAACCCAATGCTGTAGTCTCTTGGGAAAACCTTAGCAGGAAGCTGCCACAACCTGAGCATGCGTGGGAGGAAATTCCTCTGGAATTGCACCGTATGGGACTTCAGTGGTTCTAAGGTATGTGGAATTTTTAAAAACGTTACAAAACAAATGGATTATAATGTTCTATCCTAAAAAACAGACCGCAACAGACCCCATACAAAAACAGTGTTGTAACTGAGGGCCCCAAAATAACGAATAGTTCTCGATTCGCTCTCAACCTCGTAAAGTTTAATTGCAACTGTTCATTTATTTTCGTTTCTCATAGCTCAGCTCTATAGAAGTTACCAAAACAGTTCCGACCATTCCATCGTGATGGTTTCCGCTTCAGGGGGTCTACTTCCCATCTCCGTAAGCGATGTCCGCGTCCGTCCGAAAGTAGCCCAGACATAATGATCCGTTAAAACAAGTGTCAGGTTTAATTTTTCAAATAGATGAAAACACATTGGGAGTAGGGACAACTGTCAAATTGTGTTGTCATTCATTCTTTGCGAGACCTTTTTGTCTTTTCTTTCCGATTTAGCTCTAAGCCACTATTGTTAATTTTATAACTTTTGTTAGTGATAGGTACATAATTATTAATTTTGGCTAAGTCTGTACACAAAAGGCAAATAAAATTCATTTTCTTTCTTTCTTAGTTCGGGCCCATGCATCCGTAGGTGATACGGAGTAGGAAACGCCCGTAACGATGGCCGAAACTACGGACTCCGTGCTTAGCGAGTAGACCCCCTGCCATTTCTACTTCATGTCGGAAAATAATTGAGATCTATTAAAAGAGGATCGTTATATTTTGTTGTTTGCGTTTAAAATTTTGCGGCGTAGGTATTATTAAACTGTGAAAATGTTGCCATATTTTGTTTGAAACATTTAGGTACTTGTTATGTTAATGTTACGTAATCTAGTAAACTTGGTGCTTTGAACTGTCGATTTGTTTGATTTTTGTAGATTTGTAGATTTATGTATCAGTAAAGAAGGGTATGCTATGTTTACATTGGTGTTGGCAGTTTTATATAAAGGGAGGTATATCTTCGTGATGGTAAGTTATTAAATTAATATTAATTCGTTTTTAAAATCACTATGTTTTCTTTATCCATCCTTTTTCAGTCATACCCGTCATCTCAGCAACGGATAACCGAAGCCAGAAGACTTTAGGTTTCTTCCTCTTAGCCGCCTTCATGAACTACGTGTTTGAACACTAAGGAAATATCTGATGCTGGGGACAGAATAGGAGATTCCATTGGGTTAAAGTGTTACTGGCTATAAGATCAGATAAGGTTTAACCATAATTAATGTCAATGCATAGCCATATCTTATAATCCATTAACCTTATCCAACCCAATGCTGTATATGACAGCAATGTATTGCTATTAGGACAGTCGACCATATGACAACGAAATAAATTCATTTAACCCTTCAAATGTTGACATCTTAACGCAATTAAACACCTTCTCCAAATAAAATAAAACATAAAACAAATGAAACAATTCAACATGTGCGTTTGCGAGGAACACCTTCAGTCCGTGTTCGTTTATAGGGTTAGGTAAGGGCCGTGGTTTTACGGACCTTCCCTAATGCTATTTGTCCCTTTTGCCCTTAATAGTGGTTGGCTAATTCACAAGCGCAAGCGATTTTATATGTATTTTTTTGGTTGATGAACACATTTT
This sequence comes from Acronicta psi, assembly GCA_946251955.1. Taxonomy (NCBI): domain Eukaryota; kingdom Metazoa; phylum Arthropoda; class Insecta; order Lepidoptera; family Noctuidae; genus Acronicta; species Acronicta psi. The sequence goes on from OX276469.1 coordinate 1,324,500, forward strand.
TTCTCTAAATCAGGCGGTTAAAGTTTCCAACAATAATTATACCTAATTTTCTAAATCTCTCTGTTTTTGTCATGTCAACCTGACAGATAGAAGAATCAAATCAAATCGGCATCAGAACTATTGGATTGCTTTAACCCTAAAATTTATTGAATCATTAATTGCGATGCGGATTTAGAGATCTTAATACTACTTGCGGCGTTCTACAAGAATCTTTATCACCATTGCTGGTCATTTTACCTGAATACCTCCACGTAGGACGAACTTTATGCGGCCAACGCCTAAGCCCAAATTACTCCAAATACATGTAAGAAAAATTGAATCCTTTTCATTGACGAAATATTAATTCAATGATCCGCTTCTGCTTCTAACTTAAGCCTGTCAATATTCCGATTAGTCCATTCCACATTGTCCATTTTAAGGTCAATTCACCAGAGCCATTTCGTTGGGTGAATTTGTACAATGAGCTGTGCTCAAATTGATGTATTTTTGAGCCGTCTGTATTTTATTGTGTCATATACGTATTATGTTTGAGTAGTTTCAACATATTTTAGGTAGTTTGTGTTGCTATTATATTAAATTGAGGTTGTTAGTAGAATAATAAAATATATTTGTGTTATATGCGATAACGTTTTTCTATTTGGAATTTTGGAGAGCGGAATTCTGTCGTGAGGCCATAATAATAGATAAAATATGTAGTTTTGTTTTGTTATTTGTGTTTTAATGCTTGGTTATTAAAAAAACTGAATGGTAATAATGATTTCAGCGTTCTTAAGAAGTATTTTCTGAAATATTTTTTTGTGTCCTATAGTGCATTGTCAAAATTGAAATCGGGACTCACTCACTGGGAATCGAACCCGGGACGGTTCAGCAGTGCTCTTATGCGCAGCTAAATATTATAGCAGACAACATTATTAAATCTATTACCTTGAATAATTGGCAAACAGTTTCAAACATAACATAAACAAAAACTTTTCAGAAACACAATTACAACATTATAAGCAAAACATAAACACCTTTAATCAAGTTAATGCATCATCGGTCACAAACAACAAACATGTTTTTGAAAGGTTCCTGTTAAGGGACCAAAATCCAATTTGTGGGTTCAAAATTAATTTGACCGACCGAAAAACTTGGCAGTTCAGTGAAAACAACCGTCTAGAACTAATTGGTATGAATTCTTGTATTTTTACTCCGTTCGCAAATTAATTTTTGGTTTTAAGTTATTTATCGAACAATACTTGCTCACTACTGGGCATAAAAGGCGTGGAACAATCGTCTCTCACGCTAGCTTAGTGCGGGTTGGCAGACTTTACATGCGCGCCGTCGAGCAAAACCTCTTTAGGTTTCGTCACGATGTCCAATCAATGATATAAATTAATTGATTGCGAAATGTCAGAGGTTGAAGCTCTTGAATTTGAACGCCACTTTTTTGAACAATGGTCATTTAAGTTAACTAAGAATTAAATACAAGAGTTGGTATTTGAATCCGTACATTTTAAAATATACTACTATTATACTACCAAATTCAAAGATTATTTTATTGCAAATAAGGAGCCAAAACCAAGAGAGAGAAAGAAGAGCTGTTAGAAGCCAAAGCTCGACGATCGTCAAAAAAATATCATAAATAACTAGCAACATTTTTTCAAACAGAACGACGGTAATATTCGCAGGACTTTCAACTTACAGTCTGAATGCTGGAATTGCGCCAACTCACCCGACAAAATAGACAAGAATTCTGTACATAAAAAAACATAGACAAAAACTCGTTAAGTATCTCTTTTTTACACCAAAATTAAGTTAAATGTCGAGGGTTTTAGCGAGAAGTGTTCGGTGGTAAATCTGTTTTTTAATTTGCATAGAGATGTTCGAATATTTTGAGACTTTAAAAAGATAATGACGTGTTTTGAAAATGATAATTATGTCTGCTTAACTAGAATTTCTATGAAATAGAGGGGACATACCAGCGACTGTCCATGTGTTGATGGTAACCACCGGGGTAGTGGCTTTTAGTGTCTTATAAGAATCCACTAATCAGGCATTACGTTTACAGTTTGTGTTTATTAAGATTTATTTCAGAAAATATTAAACGGATATTAATATGGTAATACGGTTTACACCAAAAGAGGCATTATCTGCCCCTCAACCATGAGTTCTATCGAATGACTTTCGATAGGTTTTTTACGCATCGAAACGCTGTAATCCCATAGCAGGTTTTAGTTCTTTACGTAACCGCTAGAGGCGCTGCGAGAGTTTTCCATACAAATATTTTACCGCGTCGCTAGCGAGTCTAGTGACAAAAACTCATGGTCGAGGCACTGGTAAGGTGATTATTATGACTATCTATACAAATATTATAAAGCGAAAAAAATTTATTTTTGTTTGCATTGAATAAGCTCTGAAACTACTGAATCGATTTGAAAAATTCTTTCACCATTACAAAGCTACATCTTTACTAAATAACATAGGCATTTATAAGAAATACCCAGAGCACGCGAGCGAAGCCACTGGCGGAAAGCTAGTAATTTATATATTTTTTTTTTCGTTCCAATAAATAAATTTATAAAACCTGTGCAGCAGCGATCGATCGCTAGTAAAATGCAACTTTCTCTCCAGACAACTGTTTAAATAATTTAAAAAAACGTAGACTATTCAATAGTGGCATTAAAGGTAAAATAGTTAACTCAATGGTGTTGGTAATCGACTTCCTCTTGGTTCAATACTCACGTACCAGTTAAAGGGAATAAGTGGCCACTTCATACATACAAATAGTTTGAAAATGGCGGCATTTCGAAGTAAATTGTAGCTCTGCGTTTTTACGTAAGAGGTAAGCAGAGGCGTACTAATTTACACCCACATTTTTCCGGTATGTTTAGGTCCCATGTAATAGGGGCCTATTGCCATTATCCGGGCACAAATTCCGAGATGCAGTTGGGTTTTCAGAAAACCCAACAACACTGCACAACCCGGGGATCGAACCCAGGACCTCTAGCGTAGCAGTCGCGCTTGGGACTCACTGAACCAATAAGGCAGTCAAAAATTGAATTACAGTATAAAATTCGCAACATAGTTATCCATTAGAGAACCAAAGTAACCGACTTGGCTCAAAGAATTAGCACGCTGTAGTGGCAATAGGCTGGTCACGTCTCTTGGAGAACCGACAACCATTGGAGCTAACGAGTTTTTGAGTAGAGACCATCTCTAGGCAGGCATAGTATAGGACGCCAACCGGTCAGGTGGACTGACCACCACAATTTTCTGCTATGTTTAAGATCCTGTGTAATAGGGGGAGAGCCTATTGCCATTAACGGGGCAGGAATTCAAATTCCGAACTGCTACAGGGAATTACATAAAAGGAAAAGGTGAGTGATTGTTTTATCAAGAAAAGATTTTGGGAACTTCCCACAGAATAAGGAAAAATTGATAAACGCAAGTTTACACAGATAATAGCTATGTAAATATATACAAGGTGGAAGGGACATCGACGCACAAACGTCGCGACAAGGTGTCACTCAAGGTCAAAAATAAAATGACGTAGGTCATTCATGTAGAAAATGATCGGTTATTACAGATATTCACATTTTTGAGTGCGCAGTGTATTGCTAAAAACGCGTTCATAACGCTCCATGGTGAATGTTATCGCACGGGCGATCCGAAATCAATGAAATAATTCTTTTTTAATTATAAATCTAATTTAGGTAGATAGAAATAATGTTGTTTTACACGTTCAAGTAAAACAAACTGCAGAAAAAAAAAATTGCTGAAAAAAGTTATGGAAAATTTCAACGCAGCGGGGTCCAGAATCATGTACTGAACTCATGGTATTCGGATGTGCCTCGATGTCCCTTCCACCTTGTATTTTTAGGTGCAGACTTGCAAAGTCATAAAAATGAAAAGGTTTTTTTTAACAAAAGTTTTTTTTTGTTATTGCAATACTTCAACCTAACATCGTTGCGACTCAACCCTCCGTCCCGAACAAACACACCCAGAGGAAACCCGGTTTTATTTGGCACCAGGGTCCTGATCTGCATAATATATGAAACTCGATCCCGCCACGTTTTGAGTTTTACTGTTAAATTAAATATTGATGCAAATAAGGTGAAGTGCTAGTCTAGAGGGCCTGGGTTTGACTCCCGGGTCGCGCAGTGTTTTTTGGGGTTTTGTCAATGATATTTCTAGTAGCAGTTCGGGGTTTAGATTTGTGTCTGGTGACTGTGACCTAAACATACTAAAACTGTGGTTAACTTAACCTTTAATACATACCATCACGCCTGTATTCCCTGCATGGTTAGGTTGAGGTTTCTTAATTTACATGCATAGTTCGGCGATACGTTTAGGGTTTTAAATAAAAAAATCTAAATAATATAATAATATATAACTTTATAGGACTATAAAGGACTGGGCCTAATCCCTCTCATACTGAGAGGAGACCCGTGCCCAGCAGTGGGACAGTATATGGGTTGATTATTATTATTATTATTATATAACTTTATTGTACACCAAATAATATACAATACAAGACATAATGAAATAAAAAACATACAATGGGCGGCCTTATCGCTAACTGCAATGGCTTCCAGGCAACCAAAACACTAAATATGTAGTTTTATTGTCATATAAACCATATACAGGCACTTATGAAACGTTGAATTTAGGTGCACGGTTCCAAATTAGTCGTTTCTTATGGCGAAAAAGATCGGCATCTTTGCTACGCAGGATTCGTGAGAGTGCCAATAGCATCCTGAAAGTGATATGCGATAGTCCAGACTGTGTTTTCCTGGATTATTGGACCCGCATGCATAACGGCTGTGCCGATGCTGCAGGGAAATACATGAATTAATGGAAATATAATACGAATTAATAAGCATAAATACTAACATAGTGACATAAGCTGTATTTACTAACAAAAAATTGTATATGGAAATTGACTTCTGAAATAAATTATTATTATTATTATTATTATTATTATGGAGAAGAACCGGCAAGAAATTCCATGGTTACTCTTCATGTACTCTTCAATAGCCAGGCACGAACTCGAACTTCACTGAAACATCTAATAACACTTTGCTCGACCTGGAAATTGATACCAGGACCTCTAACGGACCACTAGACTAAAGCATTACTGTCAATAGGTCTCATTGATACATTCCGCGAGCAGTTTACATCCCTACTTACCTACATTTAAAATTAAATGATTCCAAAGACAAACATTTATAAGACCCGTTTCCAAAGTGGTTGATAGTAGAAAAAGTCTACAAAGTAGATTCTCGTAGAAATCATTAGCCGAGCAAAAAATGCAGTGGAGTGTGGTGGGGTCGAGTGGCACGGTGACAATATCTATCTTAAAGTATAAGGATATTTTTTTTGTTAATAGTGGTCTTTATTTCTTTTTTCTTTTTAAATACAGTAATGGCGGTGTATTACGAGCTGACGATTGAGGGTCTAATGTACTACCTCCTGGGGTGCTAGACAAGGTGCATTTTGACATTCGAATCGACAAACAAAATGTATGGAAATGACACAAGCTTTCGACAAATCGGGCTGTCACTTCAATACATTTTGTTTGTCGGTTCGAATTTTAAAATGCAACTTGTCTAGCCCCCTGATAAGTTCCCGTTAAATTACTTGGCAGATAATTTCATTGAAATATTGTTCCAGTTTTGAATTTATCCAGTTGATATCGGCAATTTGTCGCGGTAGAATTGGCCCGGAGTGTTCAAGTGGATGTGACGTATTTTGAACACTTATCTCGGGTTATACCTACCTACCATCAGGTAGTTCGACTATTCGTTTGTCTTAAACCTTAAAAAAGGCAATTTTCAATACAACCTGGTAAAAGATACCAAGGAAGATTCACTTTATACGTCGATCATCAAAAATATGGTTAACATTTCTAATGTCTCTTGTCTTTATTTTATGGGTATACATAAAAATGTCCAACGTAATATAAAAACATGGTGACATCAGCGTGCCGTGTTCACATCGTTAGGACACGTTAACGACACGACACGTGACGCGTCTGAGATTTATATACGAAGACTATCACGCTTGTTAGACTCGGAGGTGAATACAGTTGTTTCTTGACAATGACTTATCCATGCGTGTCGGTATCAAGGACTGGTCAACAAAATTCTCTGCGTATTTTTGGATGTTTCTTGTCGAAATTAGTCAGGAAAGGCTATCGACTAAAAAAAATATGTAAAACATTGACTTGTGGAAGTGTCTATACATTCTAACCGTTATTAGCACCTTGGGCTCGGCCTGCAGTTTCGCCAAATGCGGCTGTATATCAGTATTTTATGCGAAGTGACTGCCAACAATTTGTACCAATACCAATATTCTATGGATAAACGAATTATCTATTTTTCGGACTTCGTCGAAGGTATCTAGATGTGTAATGCGAATGGTCTCCCTCCTATCTATAGATTGCTGCGAGAATTATAAGGAAAATAAAAAGAATTATAAAATTAACATAGTTTTTACTAACTTACGAACTCTTTACTTAGAAGTACCAAAATTAGCTATTACTTGAACCTAACATTAAAGTGTAACAAAAGTCACTTGACTTTTATGATAACAAGTTATTTTCTTCTAAAACAGTGCATCTCTAACATAAAACGCTTTTTATGAACATCCACAGTTACAAGGAAAGCTAAGTAAGCGAGCGATAACGGCTCCTCTAGAGGAAGCAATAACGTTCGCTCGGGATCCCGCTCTACGCTTTTTTTACATTACAGTGCATGATCAAATTAATGACCCAACACTAATATAAACTCGTTTTAAATTTTTATTGTCCATGTGCTATAAATAATCTATTTTACCTGTTTACATAAGTTCATTGTAACACTCACTAAATTTTCTATACTTCCACGTGTTTTATTGTTCTTCTTCTAAGAAATGTTAGTAACATCTTGTTAAAAAATTACATGTAAATTCACACTAATTCACAGAAAAACATGACATAATTTTATTTGAATGATATCATAGGTATCTAACTGAATATTAAATACCTTGAAATTGTACGAGAAAAATACCTATGTTCATGTGACCAATTATTCAGGTAACATATTTCTGGCGCAAATTAGTGTTACTGTAATATTTCTGTAAGAGAACCCTTTGAAATATTGAGGCCTATTAAAGCTAGTTATAATATAAATTCCCACGCAATACCTGTCTTTTGTATTTCTATACTTACCTACCTATTATTTTATTGAAATATTTCTAAAACATTTTAAGGGTAACTGAAAACGAGGAAATAATTTTCTTTTTGCGTGTACAAGTTAAATTGGCCCGCATTGTACCAAAAAGGTTTTGTCTTACAATTTTGTGCTTTCGGCTGCCAGCCTTTTGTTCGCTACGAGGGGAATAGCAATTAAAATGTCTAAACGTCTCATATGAATTAAAATAATCTAGCCATTTTTTAAGTTAATTATATGAGGTTATTGTTATTATAGTTGGAATAACAATGATGTTTTGAATAGAGTAAGTTTTTGCTGTGTTTTATCAGAAATGGTGGAATTTTTGAAATTTTTTAAGCTTCAAGTCATATAACAATACAAGCATTGTTCAGATTGTCGAAGGAAGGAACATGAGGCGACAATAAATTTTCCTGCAAATATGCTGTTCAACAATCTTTAGCAACCTTTACCAGATTGGTCTATTTCGTTGTAGACCGCTGGGGCAGAAAGGTTCTTGAGTAGAATCCACGGACCGGAAAGCGCAGCGTGGAAAGGTATCCAACGAGATTAATTTATGAAGAAATGTAATTAGTTTATGAAGCCAAGATTATTATACAGCTTAAAACCGTCAAGATTCCGTCAAGTATTCAACTCGCATACACTGTAATAGTTGGCAAGACCAATGTTTCTGAAGACGCCGCAACTTGGCCGAGGTAACGCGCTGTTGCATTGTTGCTAACTAGTTTCTAAACTCTTGTACTAACTATTTAAGGGAGAACATACGGGCGGAGAATTGAGCGAGCGATGTAGCTCGAGAAGTAGAAAATTATGTTTAATTCAATCTACAGGTCTAACTGCTGCAAAGAAAATAGTTGAATACTTGTCTTACTTTGTCCCACTATTTCAATGGTTATCCTACTAGTTCTACTTGTCCCAGTTATACTATTATTGCTACTAGTCCTACTTGCCATACATGTCTTACTTGTCATTACGTGTTCTACTTGTAGTACGAGTTCTACTTGTCTCACATATATAACTTGTCCTACGAGTCCTACTTGTCTTACTTGTCCTGCGTGTCCAAAATTCAAAATTCAAAATATTTTATTTCAATTAGACCATATAAATAGGTACTTTTGAAACGTTAAATTAGTTGCACGGTTCCAAAAAAAGTGGGTCTTATGGAGAAGAGCCGGCAAGAAACTCCATAGATACTCTTTTTAAAAAATATGTGTGGTAACAGTAACAATTGTTGTGAATAGTAATGAGGATGATGCAGCTAGATGTGTAGTTGCAGAGATTAAAGAGTAGGTAAGTATTACAATTGAAATTACTGTCATAGCAGTAAGAGCCAACCAGTCCCGACAGACAGCACCCGTTCACGAGCATGACGTGTGTATCGGCGCCATTTGACTCAACCATGTTGTAGGGAATAAAACGACCCGACACACAGCGCCACCTACTGGTATACTACTAACTACTAGTCTTATTCGTCGTACTGCCCTACATATCCTACATATTCTCATTATCCTGTTGTCTTACTTTTCCTCCATGTCCTACTTATCTTACTAACACTTTGCTTTACTTATGCTTTTTACCTTAACTACTCTACTTTTCTCCCCTAAAATTATCTTTTACCCTTAGAATCTCTAGTCTTCTAGAGACGTGCCATTGATTTTCTTATCAAGTAACAACTTCCTCTTACTACTTTGCTCATTGGGGTAAGTAATATTCTCTCAAATACACCGAACATGCTCGCTATACTCCTCTATGAGATAAATTAATCAAAGTGCTATATTTGTTCGGTACAGCAGAAAGTTATAAGACTCACGCATCCACGAAACTTTGCATGAACCAACGTAGCAGGTACGAACTTTTGAAAACTACGCTGTAATCTTATTACGTAGACTAAAACGTCTACTTAAGGCAAGTTAAGGCGTAGACTAATAAGTATTACATCACATATTCATGTAGACTTTTTGTAAGATAGAAGCCAAAATTGAAGAATGGATTTTTAGATATTTTTTCTGTGGCTATTCCTGATTTATATTGTATTTTTTTGTGTTCCAGCTTTAGCACGTGACCAGTTCCTCCTCTCAGTTATTTTGTGAGTCTGTAAGGGTCTGTTAAAGTATAGTAACGCCACTAGCGTTACAGGTATCCTTGGGTGACGATGACTGTACTTACCATCAGGTCTCATTGCTTCGACCATAAAAGAAGGAATGAAAGAGTTGTGTTTTCTCGTTACGAGTCTTGTTTTAAGTAAAATTACTATCATATCATCATCAACTACTATCAAAGAGATATGCAGAAGTATTCACGTACACACTAACAGTATGTTTAGGATTTTTATCCGGCACAAATCGAAACCAAAATAGCGCTTTGCTCGACCTGAAAATAGAACAATGAACCTTTGCGCTTTTTTATGGATCCATTTTTCTCTATGCAATTTTATTATAATTATTATAAACAAAATGAATTCTGCTAAAAACCATCTCGATCATGTCAACTTTTAAACAGAAATAACCTTATGAAGGCTACGATGCAACAGATGACATACACAGGATAGACACGTCAATCTAATAACCCCTCTTTTTGCGTCGTGGGTTAAAAACAACGAAATATGCGGTTAACCTCTTATTGCATAAGAGAAAGGTACGCAAGGACCTGTGTGATGTCATCTATGTTATTGACATAAAATTCAAATTTCAACAATTTTACAGACTTCGTGGGATACAAGAAGTAAATTTTAAGTGAGGCGAAGTTTCCACAAACCGTTGATACAGCAAACGAATGCAAGGCGCACTCGACTTTACGAACACGGGTATCTAAGGCATTTCGCTTCCTTTATGAAAATCCTATGTGGGAATTTCGGAGAACTGTTATTGCTAGTACTTGTGGGGTTCCAGTGGGAGATAGTAAGACTTCATCGTCTTTATTTTTTTTTAGTTCAGAAAATCACCGTGAATCTTGGGGACACGGTATGTCGGTATGTCCCGTCATGGTCGTAGTGAATGTGGCTGAACCCGGCCATGGCCAGTATTTTTTTTATACCACTACTGTGGCAAACAGGCATACGGCCCGCCCGATGGTAAGCGGTTGCAGTAGCCTATGGACGGTTGCAACACCAGGGGGGCTAGACAAGTTGCATTTTGACATTCGAATCGACAAACAAAATGTATGGAAATGACACAAGCTTTCGACAAATCGGGCTGTCACTAATGTCATTTACATACATTTTGTTTGTCGATTCGAATGTCAAAATGCAACTTGTCTAACCCCCCAGGGGTATTACTGGCTCGTTGCCGACCTTTAAAGCCTCACAGCATTTCGTTCTTGAAGAGAGGTGTTTATAGGGTCGGCAACGTGTGAGTGATGCTTTTATCACAGCATAGAGTTTTTTAGACTGTGCTTTGCTGTTGTAAATGTCCATAGGCTGCGGTAACCGCCTACCATCAAGCTGCCCGCATGCTTGATTGCCACTCTTGGTATAAAAAAACATGACTTTTATGACACTGAAACTGAACTAAAATAATATTTTAATCATATTTTAAGTTCCAGAATTCCCTTTTTGGTTACAGGTTACAGCTACATACATAAACATAATGTTCACAAATCTGTAGTACGATACCGTAGCCACAAATGAAAAAAAAAGGAAAACACAAAAAAGGTTACGTTCGAACTCGAAGCTGAATGTGCAAGTAATTTGCATTTTATAGTTTTTATAGCCGCGGTGAACACTTGATAGCACCATGTAGAACTGTTACGTATATTGTGTGGTAGTTAAGTGTGTGGGGCTTTTATATAGGGTGATAGTCAGATTTGAAAAGGGTGAATTGACTTATTTTTTTATTTTCATTGATACAGGTAGCAGAATAAATAATAATAAATAAATATTTTTGGATATTTTACACAGCACCATCTAGTCCCAAACTAAAGAAAGCTTGTACCATAGGTACTAGACAATGGCCATAATTATGTTTTTTTTGTTGTAAATACATACTTATAATACATAAGAAACACCCAGACAAATATAAACACTTATAATAATCATCACATAATATTTGTGTCTTGTGGGAATTTAACTCACGTCCTCGTGATCAGGAGCTCGGTACTCGAACCACTAGACCACAGACGTCGCGCTCAAAAAGAGTCGAAAAGGGTATACTAATATTTATAATTCTTTTCATTCTAAAGGCATACCTGGAACACCTGACGATCTAGCATGGTAGCTAGCCTTGTTGAAAACAATTTGAAATACTTCCCATGCCATCGAAAAAACTCTCAGAGAAGCAGGTTTCCTTCATAACCTAACCTAAATAAAAAATTTAGAAAATCCCCGCCACGAGATATAATTTACCATTTTGTGGTGGCAGCCATCTTGGATTTGAAATTTTTCATTGTGTATAGTATTCTCCTAGTTAAGCCCTTTCATTTGATACCCATATTGAGGTAGGTGTGAAAAAATAATGTAATCCGCTATTTTTTGGCGGTGGCCATCTTGGACGGATTTTCATCAAACATAGCTAAGAACACTCCCGACTAAATCACCTTTTAAATAAAAAAAAACAACATTAAAATCGGTTCATCCGCTACGATGCCGCAGACACACACACACACAACAACATCAACATGAACATGAACATGAGTGAACAATATTTTATTTTTTGAAATATAAAGTACTTATTGCAATGAACGGATTTATTGTATTACTATAGTTTATTATTATTATTATAAATTTAATATTATACCGAACTAAATAATGACATTATAGTATTCCATCGATTGTATTATTGACGTGCTTGTGTAATCCACTATTCTAAATAAAATCTGTAAAATAATCGTAGATAGAAAATGTATGAAATTAATTTTTATTACTTTTTATTTAATTTATTGTTACTTTATATTATTGCCTATTCTTTATTTAATATTATGTATTCTGTACGATATTCGCATGCCAGAAATGGTTAATAATATGTTGGCTTCTCTCTACAAATATTTATCACCATCTTGTATAATGTACCCATATTACAGCGAATAAATTTCTGATTTCTGATTTCCAAACAGACACGTCAAACTTATAACACCCCGTCGTTTTTGCGTCGGGGGTTAGAACTTAGTGGTACTAAGCACGACTGCTATTCCCAGGGAGGTTAAGCAGTGTTGGGTTTCTCTATGACATTTTCAGTAGCAGCTCTGACTTTTGATTTGAACCAGGTTAATGGCAATAGGCCCTTATCACATGGGACCTAACTATACCGGCAAATTGGGGGTATACATAAGAACATGTCTGCTTGAATCGAATACGAGTGACGGTATCTATACTAATATTACTGAAGAGTTTGTTTGTTTGTTTGGTTGAACGCGCCAAAATCAGAAACTACTGGTCCGATTTGAAAAAATCTTCATTGTTAGATAGCCTGTTTAACGAGGAAGCCTATATACTATATATCATTACCAAGGGCGTCGCCAAGGGGGGGCAGGGGGGGGCAGCTGCCCCGCCCTAGAGATCAAATGTAGCTAGCCGCAAAGCGACCAAAGTGCGAGCAATTGACAGTTGACTTCCTTACCTATTAATAAATTCCTCATCGCATGAGAAAACTGACTGCAAAGACTTCCGAAGTGTAACACTTCATGCTTTCGGCTGTACCAGGCGTTCATATTTTTTATCCTCCATAATATTGCCCCATTGCCCCCCCCTTCGTCATAAGCTGGCGACGCCCTTGATCATTACGCTAGTAATAATAGGAGCTGAGTATAGATTAAATATGTTGCAAAAACGGGAAAATCTCCACTTCTAAAGGCTAGTGTTATATAAAAGTAATATAAAACAGTGACTGCAAGTGGGACCCCACTCCGCAACTGTAAGAATGTGTGAACAATATTAAAAGTTTGTTCGTTTAACAAAACGGAGCTCAGCGAAGATACCTTGTTTCCTTGCAAACGTTTTACTTGTATGTTATTGTAAGTTTTACATTCGCAAAAGTGAGGGTAGGTATTTTCTTTACAATAATCTTTACATACTAGTATAAAACAAAGTCGATCCCGCTGTTTGTACGCTTAGATCTTTTAAACTACGCAACGGATTTATGCAGTTTTCATCAGTAGATAGAGAGAAGCATTCACAATAGATGTCGCTACGTCACTTTAAGACGTAAGTTTAGAATGTGAAGGAAGATTTCGACTGGCGAGCGGCGCTCGCGGTAGTTTAGCGGTCAAAGCGTTTGGTGTACAGAACCAGAAGACGCAGCGCAGGTTCAAATCCTGCCCGCCAGCCGATATTTTTCTACATTAAAATAACGTGTGATCTTAGCATGGTAAATGCTTCATGGACTTATAACCAATATTATCCAAGTCAATCATCAAATAACTGAGCCCCGTCACGAAATCCAAAAAAAAATACCTACTTCTCAAACTAAATTGACACACAGAAGCTCCTACGGAGCGCAAATATTTAATAATAATAAATATTTTGTGTCAAAGCAAAACCGTTTTCGGAACTACAATATTTGTTTCCCCTCTTATAAGGTAAATATTCTAAAAGGACCTAGTTTTCCGAGGAAAATGGAGATTTCTTAAACATTAACAACATAACATCACGCCTGTATTCTCCGAAGGGAAAGGCAGAGGTGTACTAATGTTCATCCACAGGTTGTCTGTATTTTTAAGTCCCATGTTTATGAGGCGAGTCCATAGCCATTAACCGGGTGCAAATTCTAAAGGCCTCGCCAAACAGAACGCGTATACAGAGCGTACCAGACTAGCAGTGCGCTATAGCGCCGCGTTGTGTTGCACTGAACATGCTTTGGCATGTCAAACAGACCGAGCACGCTAGAATATGCGGCGTTCTAGCGCGGCGTCTTAACGTCGCGTTGTCTTTTTGTACTACATGTATACATAATCTAACCTAAATTAAAAATTTAGAAAACCCCCGACACGAAATGTAATTTTCCATTTTGTGGTGGCGGCCATCTTGGATTTGAAATTTATCATAGTGTATAGTATTTTCCTAATTAAGCCAAAGGGCTTAATGGCTCAATATGGGTATCAAATGAAAGCATTTGATACCCATATTGAGCCATTTAGCCAGATTCGGCTGAATATCAATATTTTACACGAAACGATTGCTATCAGATCTCCGCAACCCAATTTCTGGGCAATACCGATATTCGAAGGATAGACTGGTTGTCAGACTTTTTGGGCTTCTAGCAACTAACTGTTGTCATAGGTGTTTGTATGACAACTGGGACTGTTGGCTTTACGTGCTCATAGCTCTCTGCTCGGGTCTTGATTGTAAAGAATGGTCACCCATCCATAAACTGACAGTGCGACAGTGCAAAACGTAGCTTACCGATCCGCTGACCAATCAATGAGTGTAGTTATTACGAGTTTACCCACGAGCCCCTCCTTTGCTTGATCTAGGAACTGAACCAGTACCGCAAGTGTTACAGTCACGCTGACAATCACTAGGTTAAAGAAGTAATACAAGAGAAGACAATAAATATTCAGATCAAAGACGAAACGGTTTTCGTATCACAATATAATATGTTCCCTTCTCTACGAGGTAAACATCCTCAAAAGAAAAGAATTCAGTTTAGCGTGAAATAGGGAAATTCCTTATAGAATGTTAGCGGATGGGTCGACGTTGATACATCGTAAAAGATGTGGATGCAATGTTGGGAGTGTATTTACTTTTACTTGTAGGGGTGGGTTAGTAGCCGGGTTACTTGTTCGGGTTACTGGGGCACATAATAACAACAGGTATGTAGATTATTTGGCAAATGTTTACGTTTTCACTCTAATATCGCTCGATTCCGTTGTGGTATAAATTAAAGACTGGAAAAAATAAATAGATATTTGGGGTATTTTATTTTTTGTCCCGAATTTAGCAGAGTTTGTACTAGGGGATAACGAAAGAATGAATTATAGGGATATCCTTTATTTTTAAATCTATACTAATATTATAAAGAAGAAAGATTATTGATTGTTTTGACAGGACTGCCAAGTCAAAGGTCTCGAGTTCGAATCCAAGGCTCTGACTTTTCGAAATCATGTGCGTAATTATCACTCGCTTTAACGGTGAAGGAAAACATCGTGAGGAAACCTGCGTATCTGAGAAACTTTCTCAAAGGCATGTGAAGTCTACCAACCCGCATTAGGCTAGCGGGATCCCTCTAATACTGAGAGGAGACCCGTGCCCAGCTGTGGAACAGTATATAAGTTGATGGTGATTGAAGATACATCACAAAATACGTGAAGTCCGCTATCTTTTTTTCACATTAAATGTTTATAGGCTAACAACATTCCTTTGTAAACAAACAACAATACGACCGGGTACAAACCCCAATTCATCGTTGTAATTGGTCCAAAATTTTAATAAGACACGCCGAAGCGTACCTATCTTGTTACAATTAATTTATTGCCCAAGTTTACCTTATGTAAAGTTGCTAAGTTAGGAACAAGCGGGTTAGGGTGTGTTCCAAGTACCAATAAGTGGGAAATGAAATTAGACTTTAATTGTAGGTAATTTAATGTTAATTTCTTTATGTTTTTGTTTGTTTAGACCGCAAATTTTAGTCATTAGGAATAAAATTTCGAGCTAGTCTCAGTTTTAAAATGTCTTATTAATTATTATTTCTAATCTTAAAAACAACGTCAAATATAAACAAGTTACATTGCAATGCGATCGAAAATTGTGAGGTAAACGGCAATGAAACTGAACCAAATCTATTAATTAGATTTTTACGTATCAAAATTACCATTCTGGTGGAAAATTCTAGCAAATAAATATTTCAAAATAAAATTCTAGTCCAATTAATCTAAGTTTTTGATATGACGTCATCATTTAAACGTAACTTATTCGCATTTGATGTTCTTCTCTGTATAATGTTTCTTATTTGATAAGAAATTGCGATTACCGCTCAAGATCAAGAAAATACCTGTATTCAAACATTATTTAATTACTAAGTTAGTAACTATTATATATATACATATATTATATATACTACGCATAGAATATAAGGAATAGATAAAATACTTACAAATCATAACCTTCTTTTGGTTTTGCCGTGGACGTATAAAATTCGTTAGCACGCTCATACCAACTAATCCACAATATATAAATAAATAAAAAAATAATAAATATTTTGGGGACATTTTAACACAGCACCATCTAGTCCCTAAGCAGAGCTTGTACTATGGGTACTAGACAATGGATATAATACTTACATACTTTTTTTTTGTAAATACATACTTATTATACATAGGAAACACCCAGACAAACACAAATACTTATATTCATCATCACATAAATATTTGTGTCTTGTGGGAATCGGACCCACGACCTCGTGATCAGCAGTCTGTTACTCGAACCACTGGACCACAGACGTCGTCGTCGTTATAAGCCCTTAACCCACAATACTATTATCTGTTCTGTACCCTAACAAGATATACCTTGAAATACTCTCGAAACCCTAGCATTGTTTAATTATAATGAATCAAAGTTTGCTCTGGTATCATCGTTTATATTAATACCGTTTACTATATTAGCATTTCAGCTATTTCGTATGGAATGTTATAACTGAGTTATTGAAGCAGCTTCTTGCCTTAGTTTGTTGGTAGACCGTTGTTTAGTAGTGATGCCGAAATATCGAGGCTATCTGCACTGATTTTGATATATACATTCACGCTTTTTTCACACATTTGTAGGCAGAAAGCAGAGCCTGCCACTTGCTACCATACTTCATACATTTGTAAGCCTCTGCCTACCCCTTCGCGAAATACAGGCGTGATGGTATGGTATAATTATAACAAAATTCACCCTGGTAAGCTTTTAACCAAGCTCAAGCATCATATTATATTCAGCCTAATATTCTAAGAAACACAAGGCAGTGAATTGACGTCAAAATGTTATTCCCAAGCATATCCTGGGGCCATGTTATTATATCCTTGAGAAGCATGTTGGAAATGTTACGTGAGGCAAGAAACACAGTCCATAATAAGACATTGTCATTTCTATAAGATGTAGGAAACTGCGGTATAGTAATAATTTTTATTTTACATATATTGGGATGACTTACAGACTAATAACATACATAGATAAAACAAACGAATGGCTAGGTTGCTAATAAAATAATTATATTATACAGGGTGTTTGGTAGAACGTTGAACATACGAAAATGGTGGTTAGTTGGGGTCATCTGCTACCCACTTGGCCCAAATTATTTGACCTTGGCCGCACCGTTTTCATTTTTACTTTTTTTAATTTCACAGAAAATTACCAGTTTTTTTTACTTAAAATTCGAATATAATTAGACATTAATACAAAACAACATCCTGCCTGTTTTACCCATCACAAGTAAAGATATTCGAATTTAAATTGATAAAAAACTGATAATTTTCTGTGAAATTAAAAAAAAGTAAAAAAAAACCAGTGCGGCCAAGGTTAAATAATTTGGTCCCAGTGGGTAGCAGATGACCCCAACTAACCACCATTTTCGTATGTTCAACGTTCTACCAAACACCCTGTATATATAATATAATATATATTATATGCCTTTGCTCGTGACTTCATTTCCGTAGAAGTTGATTTTTTCCTCCGAATTTGCAACATTTTTAATTGATATTCCGCTCCTATTGGTCGTAGCGTGATGATATATAGCCTTTCTCGTTAAACAGGCTATCTAACACTGAAATATTTTTTCAAATCGGACCAGTAGTTCCTAAGATTATCGCGTTCCACCAAACAAACAAACAAACTCTTCAGCTATATACCATTAAGTATAGATATGAAAAGTACATTAGGTATAAGCATGATATTATTACATTCTTAACCTAACAAGGTTGGTTACAATAAAATGTATAAAACTTCTAGCTTCTACAGAATGGAAAATAAAGGAATTTAATATTCTATCCATATTAACATAATTATTATACGAGCGAAAGTAACTTTGACTGTAAACTTTTCATGTTGTAACCAGATAAAATGCATCTTGAGAAAAGACGAAACAATTAGGCAGAAAAAAGGACCATTAAAAATTATTTTATTTATTTATTTATTAAGGCACGTCAACAACATAAACACAAACATTAAAGATAATAATATGAAAAGTGATCTGGTCTAGTGGTTCCATCAATTATAGATGAGCACAACATTCCTACAATAACTTTGAACTAACTACATGCTAGGTATTTACCTGTGTTTAAATCATGTCACGTAATAATTAATATAGGAAGTTACAAAATTTAAATTTGAATAGAACAATACTTAATAATTTACTAATAACAATTATGTTGAGACAAAATTACAACCCCGACTCAAAGGACCAAAATTTAGAAAGCAAATGCAACTATAACGTAACAAAGCCCCATACATTCACTTTGAATTTAAATGATAATGGTCCATCTGACTATAAATACATGAGGTCAGAAAGTGGGGAGAAAGGGGTCAACTCAACCATAACCCGAGGAAATAATAATCAATTTTGATTGCTTATGGCTACTTGCATCTGTCCCCCCACTATCAAATAGCCTCTAGTGATGTGCCGTTGGCTAGAATGGGTATCATTGACACTTATGAGTTTTATGTGTTATTGTCGATCGGTGTTAGCTTATTCGTGTTTGCGTAAGTGCTCATAGCAATATTAATAAGTAAGTATAGTTATAGTCAATTTATAACTGTATCGCTTTGAGAGGCAGAACAATACCTACATTTGTTTTTTTGTCTAGATTGATTCTAAGACTATGTCACACATCGTGGCTTTGTGTGTGTGTGAATGTTGTGTGTGTGTGTAAAAGAAAAAAATAAATGGCAATCCAAAAAGTTATTGTCCAATACCTAATACTTAAATGACTTCGTGTGATTGCCTCCTTTGCCTAATGGTACTAAGTGCGACCGCTACGCACGAGGTCTTGGGTTCTATTCCCAAGTCGAGCAGTGTTAATGGCAATAGGCTCGCCCTCTATTACGTGGAACATAAATCATGTACATTAGTACACCTTCGCTTACCCCTTTGACAAATAATAACAGAGGCGTAATGGTGTGGTATGATTTCATCATACAATTTATATCAAAAGTTTAAAATCCAGAACTTCGCCTGAGATCTTGCACCGCTGCAATGAAACCGCTATAGTCCATGTGTGCTACCCAGGAATTGAACTAATAAAACGTTCCATTTAAAGCAGTTTGTAGAGAGAACTTGTCGGAAATTAACAAGTCTGCCAAAAGTACAGAAATATGGAACGTAGGACCAATTTTATTGTAGAATTGAAAACTTAAAACTTAAACAATATTACGCAAAATCTATTCTCTGATAAGACAAAAAATATTTAATTACTTAATAGAACGATAGAAGTCTATGATAAGATGACCTACGGACGGCGGCGTACGGGTTTACTGATTACTGCAACCGCAGCCTTAATTCAAATTCATTTGTTCACATGAAACACGGCAATACAGAGGGCATACGCATTGTCACCTTGGACCTCGGTCGTCAAGTTTAATTTGTCCATTAATTTCACTAGCTGCATGGTCCTTCCAATCTGGACAAAATGTTATCACATATATTAGCACATAGTTTTAATGTTAGCACATAGCACCGGGAGCTTAAAAATTTGTTCAATTAGGTTTTTCTGCAATTATTCTAAAATAAAGGATGTTCGTTGATACACGCAGGAAGTCATTTATGATACATCCAATAAAAACACACATTGTATGTTACCAGTTTTCGTCTCATCCAACCATAACAATAAACATTGAAACAAAACCAATTACTTAACTTAATTTGTTAAATTACATTTTAAAACTCAATTAAATAACAATAAATCATTAACAATATAAATGGCAAATGAAGTAGGAAAATTAAACTACAATTATGAATTACACGCATGAGCAAATTCAACGTTGATCATTTACAATTACTATTGAATACGTCGTTAGCTGCGTGCCCAAATAAATTTAAACTCTATTCAGTACCGTGATAATCAACGATTCTAAAAATTTCCTTTAATTATTGTGAAGTTCAGGGCAGGGCAATTATCACTCGCTATAACGGTGAAGGAAAACATCATGAGGAAACCTGCATACCTGAGAGATTTTCTCGATGGCATGTAAAGTCTGCCAACTCGCATTAGGCTAGCGGGGTAGACTATAGCCTAATCCTTCTCATACTGAGAGGAGACCAGTGCCCAGCAGTGGGACAGTATATGGTTTGATAATGAGGTCCGGGGCCTGTGTTATTGACGTCTATAGGCTAAGGGGGCCGGTTATTGGCGTTGCTTGTCTTATTAAAATACACATACTATTCCTCGAACCGTTAGGCAGTGGCGTACTAGTGTACACCCACAGATCGCATGTTTAGGTCCTATATAGGAGGCAAGCCTATTGCCATTAACCAGCCTTCTTCTTCTTCTTCAACGCAGTTATTAACATTTTTTACAATTTACATCTTTACCTATAGAGGCGCTTCTATTTGTCATAGACCCTTTAATTGTCCCTCTGCTGGGCACATCTCCTCTCAGTATGAGAAGGATTAGGCCATAGTCCACCACGATGCGACCTAATGCGGCGGTCGAGAAAATCTCTCAAGCATGATATTTTTCTTCACCATTAAAGCGTGTTATAATTACGCACATGATTACTAAAAGTGCGTGACTTGGTAGTCCAGTGTTCATTCCCCTAGGCTATCACTGTTTTACTTCTATGCAGTCTGTCCCATTTATAAAAATAAAAGCAGTCTGCAATAACTTTAGAAGCCAAACAGCCACGCAGCAGCCATATTCTTCAAGCTCATATTTCAACCGGTTTTAAAGTAAGCACTTCACAATCGAACCCTTTAAAGCCATACATCATAGTGACGGGAACAGTTCTGGCGTGGCGCCAGCCAATAGCGATGCTGATTGAGTTATTGCACGAACGTAATAGACCAAAGGATTAGTTTTGTGTGAAACCCCCGTTAGATTGGGTTTTGGCTTTGTAGTTCTTACGCTTTGAGCGCTGCGGTAGCTTTGATGCCATTTTTCTTTGTGCATAGATTTTTTTGCTGGCGGTAGTTAAACGCGAAGGAACTTCAATACGTGATGTATACCCACAGTTTGTTTGTATATTTTAGGTCCTCATGTAATAGGGGGCGGGCCTACTGCCACCAACCGGGCGCCAATCCAGAGGAAAGTGAAATTCCCAGTAGCAGCTGCTACTGGGAATTTCACAGAAAAACAGAACAACAACGGTCGACGCGGTGCTGTACACTGTTTGTCGGTATATTTTAGGTCGCCATGTAATAGAGACCGGGCCTATTGCCACCAACCGGGCTCTAATCTAGAGGCACTGCTCCGAGCTGCTACTGGGAATTTTACAAAAAATCCCAACAACACTTAGTCCACCCTAGAACCGAACCCTGAACATCTAGTGTAGCACTGAAAGAAAGAGAAAGAAAGAAAGAAAAATGGTTTATTCAGCACAATTTTAACTATACTACTTACTATCTATAATTATATTCTAATATAAATTGCGCTGAAACGGCGCTGGTTCAGCATAAGCCAGGCGGAATGCCGGACGCTGGTTTTCAACCAGACCTATAATGACGTATGGATGGTAAACCAGTGTAACAAAAATTAAAATTAAATTATACATTGAAATATGATACAGAAATGAACTGCTGCTTGGGACCTTTAGACCAACAAGACAGTTAATCTCAATAACAAAACTATAAATACTCACCTGCAATAGCTAGTCTGTTTATCATTCGTTCCGGGAACCCCAAAAACACGTCGTGAACAGATCTTGATAAAATGATGTCCAAGTTTGGCGGAGTGCCAGCCAGGTCTGCTGACCGTGTCCAGATTACAAACACTAGTGTCGTAGCTAAAAAATATAATGCTACTAGATTGTGAAACTGTAGAAAGCTCTTGGGGAACGGAATTATATTTTTGGGCTTTGGCACGATATACCAAAAAAGAAAGATATTTATTTTCCTACACAATTGCAACATAGAAACAAATTATATACAGAATAAAAAAATACCTAACAAGAAATGAGGTTAGTGGTTGTGTTTTTTTTTTATCGTTGATAGGTTTGCGCTTGACCACAATCTCACCTGATGGTAAATGTAGCTTTGGTCTAAGATGAATCTCGTCTACCTATAAGAGGCCCATTCACTCTGGAAAAGACCTATGTTGTAGGTATCAGGGAACACAATGTTACCGGTTTGGTGAGTGATTGCCATATAGAGCCAGTAGCAGCTCCAATCAGTACCTTCGGATTTGTGCCCGGTTGATGGCAATAGGCTCGCTCCCTATTAATTTCGACCTAAACAACCGGAAAACTATGGGTTATATTATATTATATTATTATATATGTATCTCTATTATTACCTCTATTATATAAGTATAAAACAAATTATTGTTATTAACAACAATGGTAACTATAATTATTATGTTTGCAAGACTGACATTCATCTGCAGTATCTTCCTTGAAGCGAAAATACAAGAAAACTTAAGGTAAATGTTACATACCTCACTGCTGACGGGACTTTGAGGATTATATGATTTGGGTTAACACAACAAACGCGTCAAACAAATCAAAATATCACCAAACATATTTGAATAGGAAGGTATCCTCAAAGTCAAACTTTTAGTTGGGGAACCGAAACAAACGTTTGCATCAAACATAACTAGAACATTCGGCTTTGGCAATCGCGGTTGACGGAAAACCCGATAGGTAACTTTGGAGAGTTCGAAGTTTGCACGAATTGAGTATAGAATCGATGCGTCCGTGTTACGAATACTACACTATGTTAAAAAGGTAATTAAATCTCCACCCAGGGGGGCTAGACAAGTTGCATTTTGACATTCGAATCGACGAACAAAATGTATGGAAATGACACAAGCTTTCGACAAATCGGGCTGTCACTAATGTCATTTACATACATTTTGTTTGTCGATTCGAATGTCAAAATGTAACTGGTCTGGCCCCCCTGTATATTATTTAGCTCGTTTAAAAGTACAGGATTTATGCTCGTGGTTGTAATACCATATTTTTCAACTAGATTGTTCTAGTCCTTTGTTAGATTTCAAGTCTTTTGTCCCGTTAACAACAAATTAAATAAATGTCTTGCCATTCTTTTATGTTTTTTTCATAATAACATTCCGTTTACTTACAGAACCCCTTTGTGCGAGATACAAGGTTTCTTTGTGGCAAGTAAAAATAAATAAACAATAACCGTGACAAAGACTAACGTTGTGTGGAAAATTCTTTTTAAAAGAAAATATTTTACTGTTTCTAGGGTTGCCTACTTTGTCATCTTTTCTAAAGACAAAACAAAAGCAAATTGAATAGTTAACAGTAAGATATTTTAACTGTTTTTGTCTTTTATAGCATCTCAGTTACAGTAGCAGTAGGATTTTAACTTTTAATGATACATATTTAAACGATACATTTTTGAACGAACGGTCTATTATAATATTATGTTTTCAAAGGCGTAATAAAATTAAAACATTCGGACAATGTAAACTGTTGATTTTGGTGCCAAAAATGTTTATATTAACGAAAACTCATGAATAATAAAGCTTTTTGCTTCGGCCACGTTCATTTTGAAAAATACTTGCGTCGATTGCGACTAGGTACTATATGATGCACCTGACCTTTTCGAAGAACGTCTCAGGTCTCAAAATAATGCTATCTATCTATCTGCATCACAATATAAATTTAATAACATTGAGTTTCGTCATTCGTCACAAGATGTATGAACATCTTATGATTCCCTCGCAATGTGTAGGAAAAAAAAAGTATGCAAGAATCGTAGCGAGTAACTATATTCTCTGCGTAGGCAGAGAATATACCTAATAAAAAAAATACTGCGAATGTATGTATGAAGGTACATTGAGCTATATCTATCAGAAACTGGAAGCCAGGGGTGAAAGGCTGATAATATATGATAATAAGCGTTT
The DNA here is from genome assembly GCA_946251955.1 of Acronicta psi. NCBI lineage: Eukaryota > Metazoa > Arthropoda > Insecta > Lepidoptera > Noctuidae > Acronicta > Acronicta psi. The sequence continues at coordinate 1,348,616 of OX276469.1, forward strand.
AAGCGATTCCTTTGAACATGCAAAACCCCGTCTTGAAAGCCACGATGAAAAAAAATACAAACCAGCAAGACTTGTAATGGAAACAGTAGGAACTGTTTACATGCTTAGATATTTTTCTAGATTTTAATCTAAGAAGCTTCTCTAGTCAAACAAAGTAATCAAGAAGGTACAAATGCGCCAGCAATTTTTTTCTCATTTCTTGTATTACACGTACAAAAGGACCAGTATAAGTTTCTTACAGGGGATAAAGGAACGAATATGTTAGGTTTACAATAAGCTCTTGTCGCAGGTGCTGCTTATAAGGATTGTAAGCAATTAGGCTTATCTTTATTCCGTCGACAATTTTTTATTGTTGATTTAAATGACTTTAACAATAGATGAACTAACTAACGTGGTATAAAATGGATGAAAATCAGCAAGTTATTATCGAATTAAATCAACACAAATGTTTGTAAACCTGTTTTTTTGTGATTAAGGGCTAGTCTCAAAGTAAAAGATGTTCAGAATAATAGTTATAAAACACATAAAGTTTTTACGGTAATTAAAAATAAAAGTGTATAAATCGTCGGATACTTTCACATACAACTGACTGATCGGAGCAAAAAACATGAGAGCAATATAAACTTCAATTTCAGCACTCTCAGTTAATTAATTAAAATGGGATGTCGGGATCAAGTGGTACACAATGCGTTACGTCGGCAACACTCGCGCCCATACACTGGTACTACAGTAAATTGCTCAGGACATAAATTATAGCAAATGGTCCTTCTGTCCGAACTTAAACTGGGTTTAAGCTACTGAATAAGAGACGTTTATAGGCAAAGTAGTTATTTTAGTTTTCTATTCACTACACAAAATAGAGGAAATATATGTATGTAATAATTTCTATATCATCGCCTGTTTACCCACAGGTTGCTACTATCCTTTTAGTATCACGCAGTCGAGGGCAAATCTATTATTATTAATAATAATCAACCTATATACTGTTCTATTGCTGGGCACGGGTCTCCTCTCAGTATAAGAGGGATTAGGCTATAGTCCACCACGCTAGCCTAATGCGGGTTGGCAGACTGATAATTACGCACATGATTTCAAAAAGTCAGAGGTGCATGGCTTGGATTCGTACTCAAGACCTTTGACTTCGCAGTACAGTGGTTATACCCCTAGGCTATCACCGCTATTCTATGAATCTATTATTATGATTTGTAAAAATATTAGTAACTCAGTGACTATATTACTTATGTGCTCCCTATATACTTATCAATAACCTCAGCTATATTTTTTAAACAGTAAATATATTTTTGACTGACGTAGTTGCACGTCGAAGTGAATAAATAAAATTTAATTACAGCACTCTCCATAAAATTGATCAATTAAAAAGCGATGTCGGGTTCAAGCGAAACACAATGCATTGCCTTCACTCACACTCGTAGGTAATATAGTAAATTGCTCAACACATTAATTACTTTGGTCCTTTTATCCGAACTCGAAACTGAAAACATTTTTTGAAAGCGTGACATTTTAATTACAGCGTTTGAGCTTCAAGCACATTAATATCTGTTACAAATGTTCGATTCTCAGGTCAAGCAAAGTATAATAGAGTTTTTCTATGAATTTTTTTGTTTGGACTTGTGCTCAGTTAATGCAACAGATCTAAACATAACGACAAACAGTGGGTGTACACCGTTAAAATTTCGGAGAATACAGACCTGATGGTATGTTATGTTTCCGAACAAAACAATTATATTTATGTAGAACAAACCAATCTTCATCCCAACATTTTGTTATGATTTCTGTGTTCCTCCGGATCCCAGGTATCAGTATATATATGCTAACAATACCTTTGGATCCCAGTTTGTATATGCTAACAATACTTATTATTAATTAATCCTTGCCAAATAATACCAGACTGCTGCATCCTAGTACCATACAGTAATAATTGTAGATCTTAAGTGGCACAAGACATTAAAGATTGGCGTTTTAAAGGTAAATATATAGGTAAACGGCGTTTTAAATAAAGCCTTAACTGCCTATGGTCCTAGGTTTCATTCTCAGGTCGAATAAAGTGTTATTCGGTTTTTCTATGAAAGTAACAGGGCGGAGTTTGGGTTTATGCCCCGCCCCATATTACATGAGACCTAAAACATGCACGAAAATTGAGGTATTTACACTTTGACCTGGGAATCGAACGCAGAACCTCGAGCGGGGCAGTTTACCAAATCCTATTAATATTAAAAAACGTAACTGTATTTCTGAACTTCGAAGTTCAAAATGTCGATGTACGGTATTCATAAAGTTAATAAGTGCGAATAACGTGAGATAGAAAGTACGTTATGCCGAATTACTGAATGTCGAACGCTTACAATCTCGATGTAACGAACTTCGAAAGTTTAGCACTCCGAATTACTTTATTGCGAATGTTCACAATCTCGATGTACGGAACTTCGAAAGTTTACTATTCCGAATTACTGAATGTCGACATTTTGAACTTCGAAGTTCAGAAATACTCGTACAGTCTTAAAATGATGTACTAGATTTAAATACTTTAACGTGACGTAATCAACGACACCCAAACGTACGAGTAAAGCCAGCAATCTAAGCTCTTAAGTAATGACGTCATTAGTGTCCTAGACTTTCTAGAACACTCATAAGAATTAGATAGGATGGGACAAAAAGCTATGAAACATTACTGTCATCATCGTTAACTACTTTTATTTGTTGAGGAGAGACGGTTGCAAACGCTGTTGGAATAAATGCATCGATGTTAGTTGAACTTACTCATAAAACTATGTATAACAACACAAGTAATATAAAACATCCTTATCTACGGATAAAATCCTTTCATTCATTTGTTTTTAACAGAGAAGGATGCCTTCCATTATTCCATTAGGTATTCTTCTTTTTCTTTTCGTATCCACTATCTATCATAAAACAAAGTCTGCCACCGCGTCTGTCTGTCGGTCTGTTCGCGTGAAACTTAAAAACTACAGCACCGATTTTTATGCTGTTTCCACTAGTGGATACAATGGTTCTCGAGGAAAGTTTTAACATATAATTTGTCAAGGTTTTGTATACATTGGCTAAAAAATATAAATGGCCACACGGACGACGCCGCTGGCGGAAAGCTAGTCAATAATAAAACGAATTCTATTTCATATAATTTGAACCCAATAGGCTAACCACGTCTTTTATACAAATTGATAAACGATGCCGCCATAACTGTGTATTAAAATATAAGTCAGTAAATAACCTACAGTCTACTTTTGAACTCCTTACTCTTCTCACATAGAGTAGATATTCAGTTAACTAACAGGCCATAATATATTGTTGTTAACTTTTTGATTAAACTGAGAACCATGATGACCTCTCCGAACTAAAGGGTTCCAAACTTTATAATTCAATAATAAATCAAAATACAGTTCCAACGCGAAACAGCCGTAGTTTACATGACCGATTGGCGCATTGGTTAAGAAATCGGCTGTTGTCTAAGGGAAGCTGGTTTGACTTACAGAAAGTCCTAAGCTCCAGTGGAAGTCTCAAGCTGGTCCATCCGCCCAATAGAAGACTAGGTTAGCGTCACGGTAGGTGTTGCTGGGCCTCACCAAGTGAATTTGCAGGTCGGACGAATATGCTGTTCCCGTAACGGTGCGATGTTTGCATTTAGTCAGAGTCTGACAGTCCCCGCGCCCCTCCACGGGGCGGGGCACATCCATGATCATTTCCATCCCTAGTTAAGACGGTCTCGTAGCTTGTTAGGAGACCGCAGTGGTGATCTTACTATTGCTGAGGTGGTGGAGTGCAAGCAGCCAATTTTCGCACAAAAGGGTGTAAGTATTAAAAGTCGCTTTGAATGTAGCGACATCTATTGAGCTACGTAAGGACCTGTACGAAGCGACAAATCCTGAATCGCGCAAGTGAAGTTTACCGTGCAACTTGCATATTATATAAAACCGCCCAACATCAACCATCGGGCAGCGGCACACCAGACATAACACCCGCCTGGTTGGAGGATCCTCCCTTTGACTGTAGTGGCAACACACCTCGTCCCTCCAAAAATGGAAGCATCTGAACGCAGCATTAGATACTACAACCACATAAATATTTTATTTTTCCGAAAAACCATTAAACAGGCTGTTGTCTAAAACCTTTGAAATTTCACAACGTTCTAAGCATTTGGACCACAGTCTAACCTCAAATATATTTAGAACTTAGTCTTAAACCCATTCTGGTCTTAGATAACGATATCCAGACGCTGGTCTCCGGATGTTTAGCTCCAAATGCATTGAAGTTATCTTTGTTCAAGACGGACTGAATCCCTTGAAATGCATTCATCTGGGAAGTAATAGAAAGATTAGTCTAGCTCTCAGGCCAGTGCAATGGATTTCTTGAAGTTGGAGCTATAAGGAGAATTAATGCACTTGGTTTTGCATCGAAATCTTGGAATAGTTCTACTAAAAATGTTTTCCTATTAAATTCTTTGACAAAATATCAACTTTAATGTTTGTCAAATAAATACAAAATAATAATAATTTGTTATTGGACAAATATTTTGCTTTATCTATAATTTATATAATTCTAATGTTTAGTTCTTTTCTATACCAAAAATACCTTCGTAAAATCACACAAGATCAAAAAAATATGACGATATTCTCTAGAATCTAATATATATATGAGAATATAATAAAAGTTATCATTATAACAGCTATAATAAAACAGTATAATATATATGTATTTTAAAATTAAATTGTTCTTTCCGTGCACTTTTTGCAGGCAATGCAAGCTTTAAATCAAATATGTATTCATTTATGTAAATGTATACATTTTTGCTATAAATCTTATTCATTCTTATTATTCGGCGCATTGCCAACGGTCATTCTTCGTTATTTTATCATTGTGTATTTTAAATTAAATTAATAAGTATGTCAGTGAATTGCATTCAAATGTTACTGCAGTGTATTACAGTGAAACTATATTATAACTGGCTGTTGCTAGCTATTCTACTCACAATCTCGTAGGTAGCTTTTTTATACCACTAAGTTGGCAAACAAGCATACGGCCCACCTGAAGGTAAGCGGTTACCGTAGCCTACAGCCGACAGTTTGAGGAAATAGTCCTCTTGCTGCCAGCACAGCGCATCCTTACAAGGAGCTCTGGCAACCTTACTCACTGCAGGAACACAACACGCAATAAAGTGTGTTATTTGGTTGCAGTTTTCTGTAAGATGCAGGTACTTCCCCAGATAGGCTGCTTCAGATTTGAGTCATAAAATATGACTGTGCCCTACCTCTCTTAAAATTTTATTTAAATCTCTGCGTTTTGGCGGCCTACTGGTTTAGGCGTTTAAAAGTAACAAGCACACAGAGAGAGTTACTTTTATACTTCTAATAGTCGATATACTGAATAATAGAAACAGTGGTGTCTACTTTACAGCCGTGAATGCATGCCGTCGTAATCTCATATCCAGGGACGGATTTTTCTATAGAACGGATAGGTCCGGGCCTAGTGCGGCAAAATTTGGGGGGCGACAATACTTGTTTTTTAGTACAAATCTTTATTGAAATACAAAAATGAAATCTTGAATTTCATTTTTGTGTCATGTTCATTGTTACTCACAAATAAAAATTTTAAGCATCAATATAAATAAAGACTTTGAGATAATTTATAATTTACAGTTATTTATTATAATTTAATTTAATAATTACATGATACAGGCGTACATAATTTAATGATACAGACGTGATGGTATGTGTGTTATCATACAATTTCATGTGCTTTATAGGAAGTAAGGGGGCGGCAATCTTTCACAGAGCTAGGACAGCCAAAGAATCAAATCCGCCCCTGTACTAGACAGATAGTCGGGCAAAAATACACGGCTTACCTAAACAAAATGAGACAAGTAACAAAATAAGATAAGTAACAAAATACGAAGCCGACGCAAACAAATGGGAAAGTAACACAATGTGATAGTATAGGAACGATAGTAATTATTGCAATAAGTCATCGTCGTCGCAAGATTAACGATGAAGAATTATGATTGATTATAATGAGCATTGGTAAATGAACAAGAAAAGAAACTATTTAGTACAACCGTTATGTGTAATTATCTGTTTTCTGGTGGAATGAAAGAAAATCCTGTGTCAACAGTTTGTATTAGGGGACAATAAAAACCATACTTACGTTATTATCACGCTTGTATTCCTCGTATAATCAGGCAGAGGTGGCACCACAGGTCACCGATTTTGTTGTTTAGGTCCCAGGAATAGGAAGCTAGTATTTGCGACACACAAATCCTAAATCCAAGTCGCTACTGAGAATCCTTCTTTAATATTATAAATTTAATATTTAAGTTTGGATGGATGCATGTTTGTTACCCTTTCACGCAAAAACTGCTGAACGGATCTGGATGAAATTTGGCACAGAGATAGATTATACTCTGGAATAGCACATAGGCTACGTATCATCCCGGTAAAATGTATGGTTCCAGTGGGATAGATTTGTGTGATTGATTTGACAACGTCTGTGGTCTAGTGCTGATCACGAGGTCGTGGGTTCGATTTCCACAGGACACAAACATTTATTGTGATGAACTTAAGTGTTTGTGTTTGTCTGGGTGTTTTAAGTATGTATTTACAAAAAAAAGTATATGAAAGTATTATATCCATTGTCTAGTAACCATAGTACAAGCTCTGCTTAGTTTGGGACTAGATGGTGCTGTGTAAAAATGTCCCAGGATATTTTTATATTTATTTATGTGTTATAATAAATAGTTTATAAGAAATACCCAAAGCACGCGGGCGAAGCCACTGGCGAAAAGCTGGTTTCCTATAAAAACCCAATAACGTAAAGTTAGAATACGATTTTCTTATATCTAAATAAGTACGGTGTACTTAATAATACGAATAATGGGATCAATTCAAAAGAAAACCCTTAGATATCGTAAAAGTGCTTCGAAATTCATACATTTAATTATCCTCCTTAGCTGTTCCCTGTCAGTAGTAATCCTCGTAGCAATACTGTAAGCACAACATCAAAGTTTTTTCAATCTTCATATGGATGCTTGAATTCTTCCCGGAAAATAGGGCGATTACATTTAAAATATCACTCACAACCGAATTTGAATCTTAGAAACGACAGTATAAAGTTCATTTCAGAATGTCCGCGAATAATCTCAGATGCTTGAGTGAGACGTGTTACGATGGCTCGCATTCATTGCAAAAGTATTGTTAGGTAACAAAGAAGGACAAGATATTCTCAAAAAGTAACGAAATAGGAAATTGTTTTTTTCAAATGTATGTTTGTTACTTTTTATTTCTTAAATTGGTATTACTTTTATATCGGTTGCTGGTAATGTAGAAACGAAAATTGAGTTTCACTTAAGGCCCCAGTCTAGCAAAATTTGGCAGTTGTCAAATTATTAGCTCATTTTCGCAACGTTTTTTTAAGGAAAGGAAGGATATAGTGTCATATATTTTTATCGCGATAGAATATATGTTATATTAGCTTTATCTACGTATTTTTTTCACGTTCCTCTGGTTAGTTTATGTTATATAAATCAGGCGTCAAAGATGGCGCTCTCGCACCCAACGCCACTTAGAGTCATGTTTGTGCACGTTAATCGGGGTATTCAAGACTACATTCAAAAATCTACTCAGCGCAAAATTATCTTAAGATAGTCGTCTTCAAAATGCGCTGAGTAGATTTTTAATTATACCTTTAGTTTCCTTAATCCGAGTGTCATAACATCGTCGAATTTTCCTGTTTTTGGTCCCAAAACAAACGGTTTTTTTTATAATAAAAACTCAAAATATTGATGAAATCATTTGATCATTTTAAAGTAAGTGTATTAAATGACACAACCAATTTAAAAAAAATGTGTACCTGCTCCACAAATATTTTTTATAGTGTTTTCAACAGGCACGGTTTATAAACGAAAATCTCAAGCCAATTTCTTCAGAGGCGGCCAGTCGGTCGTAGCGGTTGGACGTGGATTCTATGTCAAATTCAAATTTGTACCTCTCGCTCTAATTTTGCTCTCTCTCTAACCTTGCTGGCGTACTATCGGGCATTGAAACTTGCTCTACTTCATTATTTTATTTCCGACGCGCGTTTCCCGATCATGCGCGTTTTTATTCCACAAGCAGTTTAATCGATCGATTGTTTTAAAAATGCGGTGTGTTTAGGCATTTATTGGACACCTAAACGCTTGGATGTCCGTCTAACTTTATGGTCCCGATTCTTCTGTCCCTAGTTAACACCTGGGTACAGAAATAACTCGACGCCATTTTTTACATTAATAACAGACATAGATTGTTTTGTTAGCAGTAAAGTGCCATAGTAACAAGTCTGTTACTATGGTTTATTAACTTGTTACCACTAGGTAACAAGTTTGTTACTATGGTCCGTTAACTTTTTATCACTAGGAAACAAGTTCGTTACTATGGTCCGTTAACTTATTACCACTAGGTAACAAGTTTGTCCGACACCCAAAAATTTACCTATGACCCTCCCCGGTTTGAATCACACAAATTGAATAATTACTATCCTAATATAATTATAATTATCAGCCAAAACAAGTCCACTGTACTCACTCACCCATAGACTTCCACAAGGACTGGTTATATGCCGCCTGCCTCCAACGACTCCCAGCGACCTTCATCATCATTGAAAACCCACTCCTGTGTTCTCAATGATGATAAAGTCCTGTGTGTTCGGTTTCTGTACTTAGTCCTGCAGTGGACCATTGTCCCAGCTACCTTTATCGGGTCATTAGACCATAGTTAGAAAGTAGGAAAGACTTAGTTTGAAAGTGAGTGTGAAAAGTACTGAAAAGTTGTGCAGTGACCGCTTATCTACGATATATGGGCATATTATAATGCGTAGAAGTAGAGAGCCTAGTTACAAAACAGGTTTTGAACATAAATGTGGATGGATATAGTAGAAGAGGAAGACCAAAGAAAAGATGAATAGACAGTGTGAGAATGACGACGATGTACGTAAGAAAAAAACAATGCACCGACCCCAAGTGAAGGTGAGGTGGTGCCTATAGGTGTACATACACGAGCTAGATGGAAATATGACATACTGGCTGGATGTAAACGATTGCAGGGCAGATCACCCCCCGATTGTCGGTTAATATGGCAGTGGCGTAATATAGAAGAGGCCCTGACTCAGCAGTGTGTTGCACGCGGTTTTTCATTTACCCCACTTCATGTGCCCAGAAGAAAAGTCTTTTGATCGATTTTTTGGTGTTAAACATTTCTAATCCCAACTTGGACATGAGCTGTGGCTTTTGGACGGCTGAATAGATTTACATGATCCCATTTAATTTAAAAGAAATTTGTAACAGAATTACAAGACTAATCTGTGGAGGGATTTACAAATACAATAAGAGCTGGATTGAGCCGTGGGCTAGTCATTTTGTTGCTGAGCTATAAGCTCAACGGTTCAAACCTGTGTGATCTGGTTCATCTAGCTCATTGAAAGCTGAGTTTACACACCTCTAATGATAGCCAGACGGCTATAGCAGTCTTGGAAGTGTATTCTATGTCAAATTCTTACTTCTCGCTCTGAATTTTGAACCTCTAACCAGTTTAGATCAAGAAATAAAACACAAAGGTCTACTCCAAAGCAAACCATCTCCTGAAACTTGACCTTATAGTGAATCAACCTCCTTCTTTTTCATGTCTGTTAAAACGAAATTAAAACCTCGACTAAAAATATCTACGTTTCCATAAATCATAAAGTACTTAAATTATTTCAAACGACAGATATTTTTTTCAGATTTTCAGGGTATAATCCCACAGGCCACAGTAGTGTTTTTCATTATTATTAAATAGAAATATCTTTTTGTATTTTTTAAGCATTTTCCATACTAAGATTACAAGTTATTTTTAATGAAGGAAAAAATCGGCTGGCGGGCAGGTTTCGAACCTGCGTCTTCTGTTTCGGTACACCACGGTACACTACGGTTGGTTGGGGCTTGCGGTAGCTTAGTGGTCAAAGCGTCTGATGTACCGAACCAGAAGACGCAGGTTCGAATCCTGCCCGCCAGCCGATTTTTTCCTTTATTAAAAATAAATAGAAATATTTTATTTTGTAAAGTAGAGCAACTTTCATTTCGTAGCACTGCTCTACACTTTGTAATTTACGTATCACAGGATGATACAGAGGGTGCCTCGCGGGGTTCGTACCCGCGAGCTGTCAATATACTGAATTCGTTTGTTGTGCACAGCTAGACTGGGGCCTTAACACGTACGATGAGAGAAATAATATTAGTTGTGTTTCATGATGCTTGTCTTGTTGGTCCCAAGCTCGACTGCTACGCTACCGGTCCTAGGATCAATTCCCGGGTTAAGTAAAGTATTTTTGGGTTTTCCTGTGAAATTCCGATTAGAAGCCCAGTCTGGATCTGTTGGGGGGCGAGCCTATTTGCCATCAACCAGGCAACCATGCAAATCCAAAGTCCGGGCTGCTACTATTTTATGGGAGAACCCAATAACACTATAGCGGCAGTTTTATAATCTTATAATTATTTAAACAAATATAAAATAACACATTTCCAGCCGACACTGATCAGATTTTGATAAATTATCGAATTTAATCGCAACTTAAGCAGATAGATTGCATTCTGACAGGAACATGGCCTATGTCTCAGAAAAACGCAAAAAACAGTTAGTACCTATGTATTTCTGCGAAGAAAAAATCTATCCCTAAAACATTGAGTTCTTAAAAAACCCAAAGCTACCACCATTAAAAAACGATGACGGCAAAGGCATACCAACATGCAAAAACAAAAAATCATCCTTCATCGTTTATGGGGAAAAAATACCAAGAATTTCTTTTAACACCATCCGTGAACATCATATATACGACATGTATGTACGTCTCGGGGGAAATTAATAGATGTATCTGGGACTCCCAACATGCGTTACAGCCAATAGAAAAAATCTTCCTTGTCTTGAGATGATAAATGAATGAAGAAAAAGTACATTTGTTATGAAAAACCGTGAATTTATATTGTTTTAAATGATTTACGGCCAATTTTACCATGTTTGGATATGGGTACCCGCTAGCTGCTAAATAAATTAAGAAATGGATCATAACGAAAGTCATTTTTAAATTAAATTAGTAATTTGACACCGCCTCCAAATTAGTTAGAAATCTAATGTGATTATGTGCCTGTTATTTTTTAATTCCTATTCCTAGGTGTTTTTTGGAGGCGGTTAGTTTTTTGTTTAAAAATCTTTCATAGATTTTTTAAAACTGCGCGACCGATTTCGATAAAATTGATATGGAAGTACCTTGGGGGTACACCTTTCAAACAAAAGAAGAAATGTCAAAATCGGTCCAAAATTGACTGAGAAATCGCGTAACAAACATACAAAAAAAACATAGTGTCGAATTGTCGAAAAAAAACCCTTTCCGTTTTTGAAGTCGGTTAAATATAATAATAATAATAATAATAAATATCCTGGGACATTTTACACAGCACCATCTAGTCCCAAACTAAGCAGAGCTTGTACTATGGGTACTAGACAGATGGATATAATACTTATATACTTTTTTTGTAAATATATACTAATAATACATAAGAAACCCAGACAAACACAAACACTTAAGTTCATCACATAAATATTTGTGTCCTGTGGGAATCGAACCCACGACCTCGTGATCAGCAGTCCGGTACCCGAACCACTAGACGTCGTCTAAATATATATAAATGGACCGCTAGTTCACCTGATGTTAAGTGATACCGCGATCTACCATAAAGCGTGCTTGCCTACAAGAAACCAATTCACTCGTGATTTAAAAACACTCAGATTATATTTAACGTGGAAAACCTACATATTCTACTCAGAAATGAAATCCAGGACCTCGACACGGTCGCACTTACGTCCACCAGCCTAACGAGACAGCTTAAAACTTCGATCAACATCTATTGTTGATCGCTTAGGCTAAAAACAACAAACATAAGTCATTTGCAACATTTTATTACCTGCCCCACTTCTGTCACGTGATACCGAAAAGTATCCCATATGCATACCTTTATGGTGCCCTCAATAGCTTCTCCCTTTGAATTCTCGTAACAAATAATTCTGAATCCTCAGGGAGCAGATGTAAAATCGAAAATTAAATACACAGCGATTCTGTTTTGGTACAATATGCAAGATATCAATTGTTCAGCAAAAGTTAGGACGCGCAGTTTATGTATGTTTTTGTTTGTTTATAGATAGTGCTGTGTTGCATTTGTCTAGTTTCGATTAGTTCTGGTAGGAATTGATCAATATGTAGTTAGTTGTGTATTTAATGTTAGCTTTGAATATATTATATGTATTGGTAAATTGCCTATTTAGCCTATAGTATTAAGTGCAACTGATACTCGAAAAGTCAGATGTGTGTGCCTTGAATTCAAACTCGAAACCTATTACTTGACAGTCCATAACTCTAGGATTAGCAATTTGAAGTAGCCGTAGGTGATGGCATCATTTTTCTTGGCCAGCAAGTCGTCCCTTAACTCCACTTTTTACATTTCCATTTATCCACTCTGTTGTTGAAAACCGTAAGGAAATCAGTACAGGAGATTCTGAGATAAAACGAAATGGAGTGACGACTTGCGGAAAGTAAAAACACAACAACCCTTTGCTTGACCTGGATCGAAACCAGGGCCTCTAGTGTAGCAGTCGCGCTTGGGACCACTAGACCAACGAGGCAGTCTCAGAAATTACTTACCATAATTATTCTATCGAGACATAAAGGCTCTCTCACATTTATTACTTACCACGAGTGTCTAATATTGCATCATACCAATAATACATTAATGTAAGTACGGTATAAACAGGAAGCATCTCATTATCACACCTCGGGATGGTTTAATTGTCAACTCCCTTTGTTTGGCAGACAAAAGACTCGAATTAAGGGTGGCACCGAAATGTTTGGAGCATTTGAGTGACAGTTTTGTACAATGTGTCCTTTACTAGGTTTGGTAATGCATCTTTTGTTTGTCTCACTTGTATAAACAAAGACTGTAAACCAACTGTAGTGAATGTTGTATAATTATACTATACCACATTATATTCAACCCGTTATACTATAGGTTAAAGTTGAAACAAATAATTATATATTTTAATTTTATTAATCTAATTTCGGTACTTGAGAAACAATTTTGTTTTACTAACTAAAGTAACCAAATGAGACAGAGAATACTTTTTGTCATAATAATTTATCATTTTTATTTTTGGTAACATCCTATTTCGATACTTTAGACATGTTTTTTTTTCTTTTACTATTTCTTACGTTTCGAAACAGGACATAAAATAGTTTACTACAATAATTTATGTATTTGTAGTAAGTTTTTTAGGCGTTGACTACACAATCTCGCCAGAAAGTACCTTCCACAAAATGGCCACATCACTTAGTATCATGACTTACACACACCGAATTACTCCCCAGAGTTGTACCGCCATTTCGCGATATTTTCCTAAGTCGTAAACCAACTGATAAATGTACGTATATCGGAACGTAGAAACCGATTCAAATCCCAAAGGAACGGAGGGGTTTACAAAATGTTGGGCAACGTTTGAGTGATTTTGTTCGCGATGAAATGAATACGTTTTGCTTCCCTTTTAATTTGACTTTTATTTGGACTGCTTTGAGTTAATATTTGGTGTTTTAGATGATCTTTTATTAGACGCTCCCGTCTACTAAGAGTAAAATTTGTCGGTGTTGTTTTTGAACACCGTGTTTGAAGCTTAAAGAAAGATTATTTGATAAAGAACAGTGAGCAGTAATGTTTTTCTTTTAATTTCGATTGAAGAGTCAGCACGTTAACTGTAGAAGATACGTTACATATTAGTTACTATTCGCGTATATACTGTTATTGTATTTAAAAAAAAATATCTTCTATCAATGGTCACTGAAATACAGTTAACAATATTTTAAGGACCATACATAGCTTCACGCCTGTTTCCCATAGGGGTAGGCAGAGACTATAGATTTCCACTTGCTACGATCCTGGCACACCACTTTCGCTTCGTCTATGTTCATTAACCCCCCATGCATGCTCGTCGGTTTATGGTGCTCTTAACCTTGCCTTTTTTGAGAACGTCCGCACTTTGGTTGTGGTACGTTCGCCGAGATCGACACCTTCCGACTCTTTCATTCGTACTCGCCATGTACACTTGTTTCGTTAATCACCGTTCATCAGTCTTTTCTATATGCCATATTTAAGGACCAGATTTACACAGTGTCAATAAATATATAATCATTCATTAATTATACAGTTTCTAAGGCCAATCAAGTACTGAAGTTTACATATTATAATAAATATAAATAAATATCTTGGGACATTTTTACACAGCACCATCTAGTCCCAAACTAAGCAGAGCTTGTACTATGGGTACAAGACAATGGATATAATACTTCTATACTTTTTTTTTGAAAATTCATACTTATAATACATAAGAAACACCCAAACAAACACAAATACTTATATTCATCACATAAATATTTATGTCCTGTGAGAATCGAACCCACGACGTCGTCAAAGTAAGTAAAGTACAATGTAGAAACTGTTGTCACAAGTAGGTTCAGTTCACGTTCAAACTGTGACCTACCTAACAATCACAAAACGTATACTCAAGCAAACAATATACATGTGTCCAAATGGCGTTATCTAAACTCTAAATAAACTCATACAAGTCACTTGTCTAATACATTTCACGTCAACAGCATAGCATTCAAGACATAAGGTTTAATACCGCTTTGCATACCAATTAATTCGGCTCCTAAATCGGATTACGACCTACTCTTGTCGGTAAAATTTACGAAACAACTCCCTGGAGCAATCAAATTGGACACGAAGAGTTAATTTTCGCTCCCCACACGACAATATTTGATTAGAAAAATGGTAGACTGATAAAATTAATTATGAAGTTTTCAACTCTCGTTTTTGGCAGTAATTGGGGTTCGTAAATATATTGTTACGTTCTCTGTAAATGGGTTAAGTAGTAATATACGTTTATACGCTTGATTTCCCCGAAAAGGTAAGGCAGATAGCGATAATGTAATTGAAGCACAAATTGTTACGGTGCCGAGCATGCGATCGTTATCCCAACATTTTGTTTCATGAATACAATGCTAGTTGAAGACCCCCAATACAATTTTCCTTGAGTTAGAACTTAACAGTTGTAACTATGTATAACTAACAAAATCAGTACATACTATTGCAACAAATTATATACCTACTGAGTCAGTTTACGATACTTTTATTATGTTACTTTAAAAGTCTTATCTGAGTAATAATAAATAATATAATAATAATAAATGTTTATTTATTTCTTCACAATACTCATATCTCATTACTCATACTCATACTGAGTCATCTTATACAGTTCCTTTTCGGTAACGTACAGAGTAAAGAGACACTTCTTTTTTGTTACGTTAAATAATGTTACACTAAATAAATTAAAGACATTTCTTTTAAGTTACTTTAGATATTTATTTGGCTTTAATAATCTTAAATTGAATCAATTTGAGACATTTTCAGTTACCTTAAAACTCCCAATCGTTACGCCAAGTAAATAGCATATCTCGTTCATTCCGATTACAATATTTACGTATGGTAATCATGTACGAGTTAGATATCGCAGACTTTATTCCGTACAATTTATTCTGCGTACACTCTCGGGGCCGCATTACGTACGTGACGGCGACGTGACGGGGGTAAATAAAGTCCATGGTGTTCCTGACTGCGTGTTTGTATGATTGATATTCCTTTTTTTATTGCTTTGACTTGAAGAGGCGGCAGAATTTTTGCCAACATAATCTGGGGAAATTGGGTAGGGTTGTGCTGTAAAAGTAACAAAATAATGTACATTTGAATTGCGATAATATATTTTTTGATGTTTTGATACAGATTTTGCGATAAACAATTGAAATTGATGGGTTTGTTCTATAGGAATGTGTGACTTTGATTCAATAACATTTTAATTTTAGTCAAAAATTTCGTAACATGTACATCTATAGATTATTACTATCTACAGATATTTATTATACTAACTGTTGTCCGCTGTTTTGCTTGCATTCTAAAGGACTTTTTGAGAAAATAGGTAGCCTGTGTCCTTCTTGAGTGTGCATTTTTTAGAGTTCAGACAGAATAACTCTAGGATAAGGGTATTTGATTTGCATTGATATGTTGTGTGAAAAATCTAAAATTATAATGTTGGAATTTAAATAAAACTACTTTTTACCGATTTCATCGCGTTTTATTGATATTATTTTAATCCCCACGTTTCGGACCCTTTACAGCGTCCATGGTCACGCGTGACGCCTACCACGTTAGTCTCCCGTGACCATGGACGCTGTAAAGGGTCCGTAAAAAGTAGTTTTTTTTTCAATGTTGGATTTAGTGTGACGCCATTTTATAATACAAATAAAGTATCAAGACCCATAGAATTACGTCTTATTTGCAAAAATACAATAGGCAGTTTTGGTGTATACACGCAGAATTTTTTCTTTCTCCTTCTTTAATTATAACCCTTCTTTTGTTGCTGGGAAAAAATGTTTATTTCAAGACCGTCTCCCGAAGCAACGTCGTGTGCCCTTACTAAGCAAACAAAATAAGCCGTGGCAATATTTCGTCATTAGCCGTGAAGAATGGGCGCTGGTCTCCCGTTCCTTTGCTGCAAAATTCTCATTACAACACAAGGGACGGGTAAATGAACAGAAATGTCAACGTGTTTTATTAAAAAAAAAATATTGTTAAGGTAACCAAAATCTAAGACATCATTAATTTTTTTTGAAAATTAATGTGATGGAACAAACGTCACCTGGTTTAGCAACTGAACTTTGTGCTTTAAATAACGAAGAAATAAGGAAGACGTCATGTCCTATAACTGTCCCAACCTATTAGAATTCGATGCGAATTTATCTCTATACACATAGTTTAGAAAACTCATAGTATAGAAAACCATTTGCAGTACCTACAAAATTTAGTATTTCTTATGAATTATAGCTTACGTTACGTTATTCGTTAAAGATTTAGCTTTCTAATGGTGAAAGAATTTCTCAAATCGGTCCAGTAGTTTCGGCGCTCTTTTCAATGCAAACAAATCAAATCAAATCAAATCTTTCCTCTTTATAATATTTTTTTTTATTAATAAAATAATATCTATGGAGTTTCTAAACGAATTTTGTCTATATTGCACACTATTTAGAAACGTGCGTAAAGTTTTTGACATCAAAAGTCTGTAATATTCAAAATTTATAATATGTAATATTATAATGGTCTCATTAAAATACAGTAGGTAAGTATTACGATTGTCAAATTTCACTTTCAACTTTGACTTTGGCTGACTGTAATAAATTTCATTTAAGTAATTCATAAATATTATAAGATGGAATGTTCAAATATTTCAATAAGTTTCATGAATTTGCTTACTCTTCCAATATGTTTTATAGCTATACAATATATAATGTGAATGTAGCTTTATTAGACCTCAAAGTCATGTACAATCGACAAAAGACTTACCTTTATATACAAGCAGCGAACTAAATCTAAATTTTTACACAGATGACGTTATAACTCGGTACTGCCTGTGCATTGACTCGCAAACGCTGCCGATGTCCTTCGAGAATACAATCTCCTTAAGAAATTTTATCACAATATTGTATCAGAATTCTTATTTTAAAAGAGTATCTATGGAGTTTCTTCTTCGTAGAACTAACTTTTTGGGACCGTCCAACTAGAATCATTTGGTGTTTCATATAATTATGTATGTTGAATTTTATCGAAATTTGTCCAGTTTTTTAGGCGTAAAAGGCAACAAAGTTAGACGAACAGAGTTTCTGACGCAAATATTATATTGGTATGGACGCTAAAGGTACGTTTTTACACATAGGTACACACCGTTTTACCCCTGTTTCTCAGTAGGGTAAGCAAATAGGTACTATGGATTTACAAATTTTTATCTGTGTTTTGACAGTTATATCACAGATATTACACAATCTTTGTCATAACACGTGTCTTTGGCTGCCTGTATATCTAACTCTCTCGTCGACTGTACCTTGGCCAAACTTGCGCACCCAATTAAATGTTAACAAGCGCACTTAGACTTATAGCCAATCAACTCGCTGAACTAAAATTTATTTATAATAATAATATAAAATTCACAATTTTAGGTACACACGTCTACAAATTTCCAGTATTGGTTGACCTCGCAGTGACTTGGCTTTCCATGCAATAAGAGGTCGGCATATACTGGAAATGGGCGCGCACACAATATTCAAAAGCCTTCATTTATATAATACGTTTTTTTACATTGCGTTCATTCTATGTTACATTCCTTGAGAATAAATTACAAAATAAAATACCTACCATCACGCTTGAATTCTCCGAAGGATCAGACAGAGGTGTACAATGTCTGTAATGTACGCCCAGTGTTTGCCGTTATGTAAAAGTTTAATGGAATCGGGGGCGAGGCAAATTCATTATCAACACAATATCCACACACTTCGCTTGTCCCGGGAATCTAACCCAGGATCAACTGTAGCAGATAAAACTTACGACCACTGGATTTATTAGAGTTATAAGTTTTGTTAGCCCAATAGGATTAGAATTGTGACTTTTTTATTTGTAGTAGGTATATAGTATAGTTCTCGCCAAACTTATTGTCCAGCTTGAAGTTGGCATGAGCTAACTGCAATCTAGCTGTAAAAATCGGAGAGAGAATAATATTGGATTAAAATCATATAAAACGACAGCCTACTTCAGCTTTCGTTTTTATTTATTACAGTCTAATATTTTTCTTTCTCCTATTTCTACGGCCGGGTTGAAGTACCTTGTGCCAACTTCAAGCCGGACAATAAGTTTGGCGAGAACTGTTTATGTATATGTACATATTAATTAAGGAGTATAATAACTACAATCTTTGTTATTATCAGTTATTGACGATATTTACGATGTAAGAAAAATTCTGAACTGTCCTATTGAAGGAAGCAGCTTCCCAATAATAGAAGAAGAATCTTAAAAAAATACATTGGAAAATCACACTTCTCAAACGGTTTTCTATCACTTTTTCGTTCCTACGATATTATCTTCTCGCATTATCAAATGAAATGCAGATTTTTGGCTCACCACACCACTCGGTGGCATTTCACTGCAAATTGGACTTCTGGATCTATACGGACCACAAACGTCAATTGCATTCAGATAAACGATTGCGGAGACAGCAGTTCTGTTCTCTTTAGCATGAAAATGGTGATTTCCGTGAAATACGACGTAGTTATTATAATATTCCTATAGAAGAAGAGTATTCCTCTAGGACCATAAGACCGCAAATCTTCTTCTTAGAACCATAAGACCAATTAAGCTGTATTGTTTAATTTGTGTTTTGGTCCTTAGCACGCGGACCATAAGACCGCAAATCTTCTTCTTAGAACTATAAGACTAATGGAGCTGTATTGCTTAATTTGTCTTGGTACTTCTAGCAGTGTTACTGGGTTTTTCTATAATATTCCGCTTTCTGTATTATATATCTGCTACTGAGCAGCTCGAAGTTTAGATTTATGCCCGGTAAATTGGCAACAGAAAGTTTGCTCAAGTTTCGCTCACTAAGCTCACAGTTTGGCAATAAGCTCGCCCCTGTTTACATGGACCTAATCATACTGGCAAATTCAGGACGTATACTAGTACACCTCTGCCTAACCCCTTCATGGAATACAGGCATAATTGTATGTCTATGAAATGTATGTAAACGGCGTAAGCTTTCGACAAATATTACTTATTTTACATAATTTAATATTATTCTATTAAATTCTGAATGGATTCTGCCACGCGCACAATGGCATACGGATCGCGCATCTGTCGCCAAATATGAGGGTACTCGTTAAAATTCAACATTGCTCCAAAGAGTCAGTTTTGTTAGGTACTTTACAGTCTCGACAGAGTAAGTTTACGAATTGGGGAAAATTTGAAAGCTGTATGTGTACTTCTGATAATTTTGTATAAAATGTAGATACTTAGGTATATGACGTTACATAACATACTTCTGGACTTCGAGAATGGCAAATATGGACTGCCTTGGGGGCTAGACAAGGTGCATTTTGACATTCGAATCGACAAACAAAATATATGGAAATGTCTCAAGCTTTCGACAAATCGGGCTGTCACTAATGTCATTTCCATACATTTTGTTTGTCTATTCGAATGTCAAAATACACCTTGTCTAGCCCCCTTTATTAACCTCTTGGTCGTAAGCGACAAGTTACGCTAAAGGTTTGATTCCCAGGTCGAGCCAAGAGTTATTGAGTTTTTCTATGAAATTCTTATTAGCAGTACGGAGTTTGGAGTTGTGCACGGTAAATGGCAATAGGCCCGCCCCCTCTTATATAACTTTTCATACTAATGAACTGTGGGTGTACATTAGTACCCCTCTGATTAACCCTTGAGGGAATACAGGCGTGATGGTATGTTGTGTTATATAATAAAAGTTAGTCTGGGTGTTTCTTATGTAATTACCTTAGGTATTAATATATATATATATACATATATATATTATTAATATTTACAAAAAAGCGAGTAGGTACCTATATGTAGGGTTTATATCCATTGTCTTGTACCCACAGTAGAAGCTCTGCTTAGTTTGGGACTCAATTAAATAGTGCTGTGTAATATGTCAAAAAAAATATTTAGGTCTGAACTCACAAGAAAAATATAAAGTCAGCTCAAAGGGTATTTTTTTGAAATTCGTATTTTTTTTTTTAAAAATCTGTGCATTGAAGTCAACACTTAACAATGACTAGTCTTTGCACGCTACTTCGTTCCGCGAAGTTGATTTTTCCCCCGTTTTTTGCAACATTTTTAATTGATACTCCGCTCCTATTATTCTCGATAAACGGGCTATCTAACAGAGAAATAATTTTTCAAATGGGACCTGTAGTTCTTGAGATTAAATTAGCGCGTCAACAAAACTAACCCTTCAGCTTTATATTATTAGTATAGAAGCAAAATTAACATTTAATGAACTAATTTAACTAACTTTTACTCTGACTGAAGCCATTTTCCTTCTACCTAATATCAATGGCGCAGTTAGTTTTCTTCAAAAAGTAAATACCGTTCAGTTGTTCTTACCGGTAGCTGAGTCCGCAGTTTCTTGTTGAATCTTGTGAGAAGAGTCAACATTCTGATGCATCTGCGGTCTCAAAAGTACTTACAAAGGAAGAATTAAATGAATTGTTAAGTTCTGGTTACCATTTAACACACCATCACGCCTTTTGGATGTGGAAAATCCTCATGGTTCCATTTCTTTTGGTGCAGTAAATCCTGCGTCTTCTGGTTCGGTACACCAGACGCTAGGACCGCTAAGTCACCGCATATCCTGCTCGCCAACTCGAAATCATCTTTCACATTCTAAACTTAAGTCTTAAGGTGACGTAGCGAAATCCATTGATAAGCAATGAATGCTTCATAAAAAATAAGTGGTGATAATCTTAGCATGGAAAATGCTTGAAAAATACCAAAAGATACTCCTCCCTAAGAAAATCCTCTTGGATTCCCCTTACTTTTGTTGCGGAAAATCCTCTTAGATCCCACCTGGAAAGTCAGCAGGGTATGTCGGACTCATTCCGACTTAAAACCGCACTATCACTACCATGACGGGATCCTCATGGATTTCTGACATCTGGGGAGGTATGTCGGCCACCTATTGACCAAAAACCAAATATCCCTTATCCCTTGCCCTATATGTCCTAGCCATGGGCTCAGTACCATTCACTACGACCACGACGGGCTGTGGTCTATTGCGACCAACAGAGTTCCATTAGGGCGAAGTATCTTAGGGGATGCATATGCCATAATAACTATCTGGGTCCAAATTTCAGCCAAATCCGTTCAGTGGCTTAAGGTGTGCGTTGATATATAAGGCAGACAGTGGGTCACCTTTTCTTTTCAGTCAGTCAGTCACCTTTCCTTTTTATATATACGGATATAAGCCGGACTACCTGCAATCCTTCAGCTAGAACATTCGGCTAAGTGTGTCATTTATATCTGTTTTCCGGGTGGACGCGCTAAATAACGTAGGTAAAGTGGAAAAAGCGGCCATTAGCTCTCGAAAGCGCTTTCGACGGCCGATACGATGCCACAGAACAATAAAATACAGAAGTTCTACATACCGTGAAGATGGATACAGACACTGCTTGTAGGAGAAAGGCTAATCCTATTAGGATAATCTTAGAACTGAACGGGTCTGGATGGAATTTGGCACAGAGATAGATTATAGTCTGGAATAACACATAGGCACTTTTATTCCGGTAAAATGTAAGGTTCCCATGGGATAGATTTGTTTGAATAATTTATAAGAAATATCCAGACCACGCGTGCGAAGCCGCGTGCGGAAAGCTGATAATATTTTAAATGTTTGTGACGATGGCTGTTTGTTACTCTTCCACGCAAAAACTACTGAGCGGATTTTGATGAAACTTTACAGTATTATAGCTTATTACATCAGAATAACACATAATATGATCTAAAAAGGTCTTTTAGAATGCCCCGGGAAACAGCTAGTAAAAAAATAAAGATAAATAAACTTCCTTAAAGTGACCTTTCTGTATGTTATTATTTTCCTTGGCTTTAAGTTCCATCGATTTTATGTTGCGGTTTTAGAATATAGAGCCTTTTTAGCGCTGTTATGTTGTATAAAGACGTGACATAGTAAATTATGGTTTTATAATCTTGCCTACATGATTTTAAAATAAACGTATAATTTAATATTCAATGAAAGATGTCTAAAAAAGGTTAACAAAGGAGTTACTGTTAGAGCAACAGTTCTCTTACGATGTCTGGGGCTTGATAATGATTGCTTTATCAATAAATTATCCGTCAAAGAGGTATGAAGGCAGCTATCAACCAAATTATCCCATATTGGTCGTGGTGAATGTTTGGCATATTAGGGCAAGGGCGCCTAGACAATTGAATCGACTAAGGAATAGAAACAAAATGTATGGAAATGATTAGTGAGAGCCCGATTTGTCATTTCTATATATTTTGTTTCTATTCGTTTGTCGATTCGAATGTCAAATTGCAACTTGTCTCGGCCCCAAGGAAAACCAAGGGTGGTTTTTAATAGGACTCCCACATAATCCACGGCCATCCACCGGGATTCATGAGGATTTTACGCACCCCATAACGATGCGTTTTAAAAATTATCACTTTCAAAACGCAGCTTTTTGGGGTGTTTTTACACAATCATTGTCATAACACGGACGTCCTTAGGTGCTTGTATGGTATAAATACTTAACTCTTTTGTTAAAACACCTTCTATTTTTTCATAATTCCTCTATATTTATTCATGTTTTTCTATGGCCCAATACTTAATAAAATCTTATGCATACAACCCATAACAAAAACTAAACGCAAACAAAACACAGCAGACTATAAAAAAAATGACGCAAGAAGCAGCCCAAAACAAAAGAATCGCTACCAATCCAATCTACAGCGAAATAAAATCGAAAAGAATAAATCCAGAAATCTAAGCGGAGCAAAAACAATACGTTTTTCTTCAGCGCGATAGGTGTCGGGCAAGGCAGGTGATATCGAACTGTTTTTGGGGCCACGAAAACCGAAAGTTGACGCCCAAGGCAAAAGTATTATGCCTGTGTTCTGCAAAAGGTTAGGTAAAGGTAAATCATGTTATGGTCGCATATAATAGGGGTAAGCTTTTACCATCAACCAAACACATATCCAAACTCCGAGCTGTTACCAAGAATTTCACCCAAATACACGAAAATACTCCGAAAATCGCACAGCAGGCTTTACCATACATATACATACAATTCTGGGGTGGTCTGCTACATCGACTGCTACGTTTGAATGGAAAGAAAAGTTCAAGTTTCGATTTCCGGGTCGAGCAAAGTATTGTTGAGTTTTTCTGAGAAATTCCCAGTAGCAGCTCGGAGTCTGAATTTGTGCCCGCTTGATAACAATAGGCTCGCCCCCTATTACATGGGACCTAAACATACTGGCAAACTGCGGGTGCACATTAGTACCCCTCTGCCTAACCTTCGGGGAATACATTCGTGATGGTATGTTCTGTTTATTCAACCTTCTTTCTCTCTTTATATTGTGGTTATAATTTGTAACCATTTTATGCGTTGTAGGTATTTTCTTACATAACTTTATAGGGTCTTCTGTAATGGTCGTTATAGTTCTGTGAGCAAGGTTGTCTGTACTATATAAAATTGTTTTATTAGTAATAAACACTTTATGGGTATTTTAGGAAGTTTTCAAATTTTTATGAGTTCTTCTCTGGCTGTCTGACATGACTTTAGAATTTACTATCATAAAAATATCATGAATTTTATACCACTGCCAAAATTTTGAATGTATGCTAACCAAACTGAAAATAGGTATAGGTACATACTATAAACATTAGGCCATTATTAGTCTGAGGTTAATAATAGGCTGATCTCAAATCTGGCTCCTATGCTCGTTTGCCGACATAACGCATAAAAAAACTTGAATATAAAAAACACTGAAATAAAACTACTTTTTACGGATTTTATCGCGTTATATTGTTATTATTTTAATCTCGACATTTCGGACCCTTTACAGCGTCCATCGTCATGGGTGACTGAGTAAGTTACCTATAAGTTAAAAATTAAAATAAAAAGTAATTTTATTTTAGTGTCTAGTATTCGCGTAAGTGTCAGAAATCAGTATTAAAAACACTACTTGACCTGGGAGACTAACCCTGCTCAGCAGCCACGCTCGATTGACAATAAGGCAATAAATGTATATGTTACTGGCAATTTTATATATATACAATTTACTTAATCCTATCAAGACACAATGCCATTGGGTTTATACTTATGCGTACATTTACAAATACTTTAGTAGCCATTGCTTTTTATATTCCCATTGTGGTCGAAATTATGGAATTGCCTTAAAGAGCTCATATAAAAAAATATGTCTCATTTGATTGGTTTGTGAAATCTGGGGG
This sequence comes from Acronicta psi, assembly GCA_946251955.1. NCBI lineage: Eukaryota > Metazoa > Arthropoda > Insecta > Lepidoptera > Noctuidae > Acronicta > Acronicta psi. The sequence continues at coordinate 1,373,608 of OX276469.1, forward strand.
CACGATAGTGCCCCCGCTAAGACTAGGAAAAAGCGGCACGGCCGTACTATACTTTTCTCAAAGCAATTCAGGCCATTTTAGACCCCCTATAACTTCGTTGTTGATAGAACTAGAAGCCTGAATTTTCAGTAACCATTCACTTTGTCTTCTACTTCCATAGATTTTGTTTCTATTTGTTGGTCGATTCGAATTTCAAATTGCAACTTGTCTAGGCATGAAGCCTAAGTTAACTATTATTTTGGAAACACCTTTTTTTTAATTTTTATGTGCGTTTTATTTTATGTGATAATAAGCATTTACTTTCATAAATCCGCCGTCTTCAGGGACACACACTATAGTTTGTTTGCTCTCAAAATTTCTTCGGAATTTGATTCCGTGAACTGGCATCTATGGATAGGATCGAAGGCACTTCACCGCCTCTCTATTTTGCTGCCGATCACTCACATTGCTACCTTTTGCTGTACCTCTTTGAATATACAAAAAGATTTAAAACATGGAAACAGTTTGATAAAAGTCATCAGGTACTTTATTGGAAGATATCATCAAAGTTTAAAAATATACACATCCCACAATTCGCATTATGAATAAGCTGATTGCCTTATTTAGATCAAATTCAAAAATAGAAAATCCCACTGCTTGACCTGGGAATCCACATCTCACGATAAACAGCTGTGCATAAATCCACTGACCAATGGGGCTGTTCGAAAAGTCGGTGGGCGCATCAATTTATAAACTTTTCAAAATGATTTATTTTGAAAGCTCTGTCTTTTTTCTCTAATTTTTTAAATCATAAGCGTACATCATTATTAATTAATTATTTGTCTCTTTGTCTTAAAAACGTCGTGAAGTCAGCCATCCCGCACTAGGATAGCATGGTAGACTACCCTAATCCCGTCATCTCTCACAATCAAAGACCAGTACCCAGCAGTTGCAGTTACAAGTTGCAGCTTGACATTCGAATGGTCATTCAAATCGAATTACACAAGCTTTCGACAAATCGGGCTGTCACTAATGTCATTTCCATACATTTTGTTTCTATTCGAATGTCAAATTGCAACTTGTATACGAGCCCTGTAAACAATTTGATAAAGCATGGGCAGAATGAGATCGTAGAGCAAACAATGATACTGCAGATATAGATCCTGACGAGATTACGTTGTGGAAAAATTTCAGTCGCCATCTTTATTGGGTACCTCCAGGATATTGGCAATTAAGCGGCGAGTGTTGGTTGTATTTTTGCGATACTGCCTCAAGAATAACGAGATATATAAGTGTTGTGAATAGAATTGGTACAGATACAATGTGAGAAATCAAGTTGAATAACATACCATCACGCTTATATTCCTTGCAGGGTTAGGCAGAGAAGTACTGGGGGCCTAGACAAGTTGCAATTTGACATTCGAATCGATAAACGAATAGAAAGAGTGCCATTAATATGACAAAGATTTGTGTGTCTGTGTCTATACAACCACTTGTAACCTACCACAATTTACTACAAATAAAGATTATTTTATTATTATTATATTATTAAAAAAGAAAAAATATGAAAATGACATTAGTGGCAGCCCGGTTTATAAAAAGCTTGTGTGTCATTTTCATACATTTGTTTCTACTCGTTTGTCGATTCGAATGTCAAATCGCAAGTTGTCAACAGGCCCTGGGGGGCTAGACCAGTTGCATTTTGACATTCAAATCGACAAACAAAATGTATGTAAATGACATTAGTGACAGTCCGATTTTCCGAAAGCTTGTGTCATTAGTTACCATAGTTTACCCACCCATAGTTTACCGGTATAATTTTCTTAAGCCGCAAATGCCGAAGAATTAAAAAAATACAAATATTCTATTTAGAGAATTAAATATCATTGCATGTTATCATTTAATTTCATCGAACTGGGCACAAATCCAGACTCAGAGTTACTACTGGGAATATCACAGAAAAACCCGGCTACACTTTGCGTGACTCGGGGATCGCACCCAGGACTTCTAATGTTGCAGTCGCGCTAACGACCAGTCGACCAATGAGGCAGTCAAGCCAAGTTGATTGGGTGAGAATAAACCTTCCCATACTCAAGGGTTCATTATCTAAGGGTAAAGTGGGTGATATTTCCTAGTGTCATCTTTTATTTGTGTATCGAAACGACAAAGACCACGGTAATAATCGCTATATAGTTATTGCTAGTCGCAGTGAGGCGATGACACACCTGAGGGGCTAGACAAGTTGCATTTTGACATTCGAATCGACAAACAAAAGGTATGGAAATGACACAAGCTTTCGACAAATTGGGCTGTCACTAATGTCATTTACATACATTTTGTTTGTCGATTCGAATGTCAAAATGCAACTTGTCTAGCCGCCCTGTGACACTCCATACAAACTTGGGTTGGCGGCGCATGAACTTGTAGAACCGCGATGTACCTCGTCATCTCAGTTACAATAATTAATCTAATTTATTTATTATTTATTTGAAATACATATAGGTACTATTAATGATGCTGCACTAAAAAAATTGCCGTACCCGCCTGGTGCCGCGCCTCCTTAATATTTAACAAAACAATACTGATACATACTCGTTTCGTATAAAAAACAATATTTTTGAATTAAAACTGTTAGATAATTACTATTCAGCTGTTTTGAATTGAATACCTTGATTCATTCATTATTGAGGAAACAAAAAATCTCGTCTTTATCATTTTTCGATGTCGATAAATAATTAATCATATACAGCGTAATATGTTTCGATTGCAATAATTAATGCAACTACACTATAATATCGTAAATGATTTTGGAATAAAACTACTTTTTACGGATTTTATCGTAATACATCTACTTGAATCGGATTGCCAACAATTAACAAAAATGTAGGGCAGCTGTTAGTAATTGAAACGTCAAGACGCCTACCACCTTAGTCACCCGCGACCATGGACGCATATCGTAAATGATGCTTTGCTTCGCCTTCATACATAGATATGAGTCATATAAACTAGTCCATTCAATCTATTTTACTTAATCATTTAGTAAGTACTGCAAGCCCTGTTTGCAGTCCGGCAAGAATACCGGCAGGATGCGGGGGACCTGCGGTTAAAGTAAAAATTTAAACTAATTTTTAACCGTGACACCTCGCAAAGCGTCAGTGGAAGAGCTGAATAAACCCATAAATAATCCCGTCTACGTGTTTATCACTGCCTACCAACGAAGAATCAACAGAGCGTGAATATAATTGGCTTACAGGATTCTCTTTAAGTCACTTAAAACATTGATGGCATCGGTAACATGAACGCCCTCTGGAGAATTTTGTTAATGATATTTGCAAATGACATAATTTAAATTTAATTATATTCTGTTTTGGGACTTGTCTATTGTTTCCGATTCACGATAATGTTATTTTAACGTAATCTGTAATATTTCAACAATTATTTCAATGGAATACCGAGTGAGAGGTCATAAATTTATTCAATGTAGACGCATATTTATTATCTTGTCAACACAAAACTCGCTTTAGCTGTAATTCAAAATATCATAATTTGTTTGTCGTAAGTTTACTCATATCCCCAAAGGTTTTACTGAAACATACAGCTGTTACAAGATTCACGATCCTTTCTCAAGATGCAATCTATCTGCTTACCGTATTGCATCGAAATCTGTTCAGTGTGAAGGCGTGAGAAGAGAGAGTAAGGAATCCATACTTTATGTGTAACTCTGTTTCTTGAGTTAGATATATAGATAGAATATTCTTTATTGTAGGTACACCATAAATTATAAAAGGAAATATTACAGTAGTACAATTGGCGGTCTTATCGCTAATAGCAATTTCTTACAGACAACCTTTGGATGGACAAGAATCATGTAAGAAAAAAATAAACGGGCAGTTGGCAGTGTACATAATTATATGGTACATAAAAATGCATAATTATATAAAACCACAATAGTGGTGTTGTATAAATATAATACACCGAATAGGTATCTACATAATAAAAATACATATAATATATTTATGATACATCAATATATAAATATACTAAAGTACATACATATGAGACTACTGAGTTACATACATATAAGGTATGGATCTATATAATAAAAGAAAAAATATACCGATCACTTTCATCAATAATTGTGTGTTTCATTATTACTTGGAATATTACAGATATACCTACCTATTATTTATTTATTTAATAATTTACTACAAATCCACCAATTACAGTAACTAAAAAAATTAATGTACTAAAATCTACAATACAAAGTTAAGTAAATAAAAGTAGGTAAATAACACTTTCATACCTTCCTCTCACAGTACTTCTGACATACCAATAAAATCTTCGTCGACTCATCCGCAAATAGATCGCCTTATGGATTTGAATCCAACAGAATGAGAATAATGTATTTACTATGCAAAATACTGAGTGAACTGGCTCGTTAGTCTGGTAGTCCCAAGCGGGACTACTACGCTTGAGGTTCTGGGTTCGATTCCTAGGTCGAGCAAAGTGTCATTGGGATTTTCTATAAAATTCTCAGATGCAGCTCCGAGTTTGTGTCCGGTTAATGGTAAAAGTCTCGTCCCTATTACATGGGACCCGAACATACTGTCAAACTGTTGGTGTACACCGCTGCCTAACCCTTCGTAAATAAATTAAAAATTTAGAAAACCCCCGACACGAAATGTAATTTGCCATTTTGTGGTGGCAGCCATCTTGGATTTAAAATTTATCATAGTGTATAGTATTCTACTAGTCAAGCCTTTCACTTGATACCCATATGAGGGAGTTGTGAAAAAATATGTAATTCACTCTTTTGTGGCGGCGGCCATCTTGGACCGATTTTCATCAAACATAGCTAAGAACACTCCCGACTAATTCACCTTTCAAATAAAAAAAACAAAATCAAAATCGGTCCATCCGTTGGGGAGCTACGATGCCACACACACACACACACACACAGACACGTCAAACTTATAACACCCCGTCGTTTTTGCGTCGGGGGTTAAAAACAGGCGTGATGGTATGAAAATGTAAAGTTAAATCACAAACACAGACCATTTTATAAGCCGAGTATTATAAATATTTATTCACCCAACGCCCTTCTAATAAGGCGTCATTAAGCTAGGTATTACGCCGCTCCTCAAGGCTCAAAGTAGTAATTCTCGCAACAGTATCAATAACCTTTAAGATCCTATACCCATACCATGTGTTTCAGTGGTCGAAAGTCGCTAGCGTTTAACGACAGGCGCATACATCGCATAAGTGTATATTACTTCTGTCTGTGATTCCAAATATTGTATGTGTCTTGTCTATATAAATAATTTTATTTTCTTTCTTTCTCGCCAAACTTATTGTCTGGCTTGAAGTTGGCACGAGCTAATTTCAACCCAGCCGCAAAAATCAGAGAATGAAAAATATTTGACTATCAGTTATTTTTAATGAAGGAAAAAATCGGCTGGCGAGCAGGATTCGAACCTGCGTCTTCTGGTTCGGTACACCAGACGCTTTAACCGCTAAGCTATCGCGAGCCCCGCTCGCCTGTCGAAATCTTCCTTCACATTCTAAACTTACGTCTTTAAGGTGACGTCTGGTGTACCGAACCAGAAGACGCAGGTTCGAATCCTGCTCGCCAGCCGATTTTTTCCTTCATTAAAAATAACTTATAATCTTAGCACGGAAAATGATTAAAAAATACAAAAGAAAAAGATAATTGGACTATTAGTAAAAAAAAAAGAAAGCTCAAGTCGTAGGCTTTCGTTTTAAATACTATATTTTTCTCTCTTAGATTTTTACGGCCGGGTTGAAGTACGCTCGTGCCAGGGCAGGCATACCGTGCCCTGTTTCAACCACCATAAAGTGGCCACGGGCGGCTGGCTTGGGGAAGTCTGTCACCCAGCACTAGGCCTGAGTAGGTGATGCGGTCGGAGTGTGCCGCGTCCCACTCAGTGGATTGGTAGGAGAGGAGGGTGCACACCAGACGCACCCTCCTCTCCTACCAACAGAACCAGGGGGGTTATAAACAGTAACTATAACTATAACACTCATATTCCCTGAAGAGTAAGGTGGAGGTTTAATAATGTAAACCCAGGTGAGGCTATTGATGGCAATCAATCAAATCCGTCTCCGAAAATCCGCCTCCAAACTGTTATTGAGATTTTCCCTGAAAGACCCAAAACATTTTGCATGATTTGAGAATCGAACCAAGGACCATAAAAGTACCGCTTACGTCCACTATGCCAATGAGACAACAATACTTTTTCATTTTTGTACAAATGATCCTCTCCTTAATATTAGTCCCGCAAATTGCTAATGCGCCCGGCCGCCATTTCGGTGACGTAAAAATGACGTAACCGCACTCAGTACGGTTAGCACCAGTGGCTAGCAAGTACGGCGGATGACGTCATGTGGATGTTTCTTAGACAAGCGCAGTAACAATTTGCGGGATTTATACCACATTTCAAATGCCTCTTCTTTCCCTATTCCTATTGGTAAAAGTCTACGTTTCAAAGCCATAATAAAATGCTATGCTACTAACATGCATGCATACTTAAGCTTTTAACGCCCATTATTAGTCGATAGACGTTAGCAACTATCGAGAGCGCTTATCTATGGTAGAGCTTCTGATCGGCACGATTAAGTGGCGTCATTACACGAACGAGGTCAAAATGTGGATTAGAGGGTAATATATCATCTTGTATGGGCGCTAATGGTGTCGCGGTAGGGTAAAATGGCAATAACGTGTACAATGAAGGTGAGTTCCGAGTTCCACTGATTTATTTTATGTAATGAAGGCGTGACGACCTCGACTCTCGAGAGATTGGATCGTTAAGTCAACAGACGGGGGGGCTAGACAAGTTGCATTTTGACATTCGAATCGACAAACAAAATGTATGTAAATGACATTAGGGACAGCCCGATTTGTCGAAAGCTTGTGTCATTTCCATACATTTTGTTTGTCAATCCGAATGTCAAAATGGGACTTGTCTAGCCCCCCAAAGCAGCTTGGAAGGAGGTAAGCGAGGCATTTTTCCAGCAGTGCGAGAATGTGGGATTAATTGCAGAGCTGAATTAGCTTGACCTTTCATTGCTTATTGGTTCTCTAATAAATAAATATTCTGGTTTTTTTTTTTACGCAGCACCATTAATTACGCCATTTTTATCTGGTCTGGACGGTGGAAGATACTATAGATTGATATACAACTTTTTTTTGTAAATACATACTTATCTATACTAATATTATAAAGAGGAAATATTTGATTCGACAAACGATTATAAAGAAAATGTATGGAAATGACACAAGCTTTGTACAAATCGGGCTGTCACTAATGTCATATCCATACATTTTGCTTCTATTCGTTCGTCGATTCGAATGTCAAATTGCAACTTGTCTAGCCCTCCTGGGACCACAGACTTTATCAGAATGTATGTATTTCGAATAATCAAAGGCGTTCAGTTCGAAGTATTAAGCAATTACCACTGTTTTGTCAATATTTCTACTAACACTCATATAAAACCAATACACAATTTGCAATTAGGTCGTATTTAGGTTCCACACATAGAGGTAAATGGACTTACTCAGTTGCGTAATAAGTTTGTAGTTGCATACCCAATTAGTGAAACGAAACTGGTTTGAGTCTGGTAGTTAGTAATTACGGTTTACATGTTTTCATCTTCTTAGACTCGAACCCGGAAATACATCAGGTCTCGGACTTGGACTCGGACTCAGTCTCGGACTTGGACTCGGGCTTGGACTCGGACTCGGACTCGGATTCGGTCTCGGGCTCGGATTCGGACTTGAAGTTGGCCTCGGTTTCGGGCATGGAGTTGGACTCGGGTTTGAGCTTGGTCTCGGATTGGGACTCATATTCGGACTCGGACTAGGTCTCGGACGCGGACTCTTACTCGGACTTGGACTTTGACTCGGATTCGGACTCAGGCTCGAAGTTGGACTCGGTTTCGGGCATAGACTCGGACACGGGTTTGGACTTGGACTTGGACTCGGTCTGTCCATCCACAGACACGGCCCACTTCCACTTCAGCGTGCTTATTCTTCGCGCAATGTTGATGACTTTGGTTCTATGGCGAATAATCTCGTTTCGAATCCTATCCTCCAAAGTATAATTTACACCTTATTTCAATTGGCACAATACTCAATGGTCGGGGACAAATTAAAGTTTGGTTAGGACGAACGCAAACGTTCGCCGTATTGCTCAACGTATTAAAATATACATTTTATTTTACTTTTTCTTTTACAAAAGAGGTTTTTGTAATTGTATGCCTGGAGGAAATTATTTGAGGTCGTAGATGAAAGGGTTTTGGATACTGCTCCGGTTTTTGTAATAATTATAATGTACCCCATGTTCAGTCACATTAAAAAAAATTGCTAAAGGCAACGTTTCCTTTGGTAATTATCTCTGATCCACAAATCCAAACTCTGAGATTCTATTGGTTATACATATAAATTATAATAAACTAATTTCATCCAGATCCGTTCAGCCGTTCTGGCGTCATTGAGTAACAAACATCTATCCAAACTTTCACATTTAAAAAAATACATTTTATACAGCACCATCTAGTCCCAAAGGTACTAGACAATGGATATAATACTTATATACTTTTTTTTTTGTAAATACGTACTTATTATACATAGGAAACACCCAGACAAACACAAATACTTATCTTCATCACATAATTATTTGTGCCTTGTGGGAATCGAATCCACGACCTCGTGACCTACATTAATCAATTCACAAGACCCCTTCCAATGTTTTAAAATATTTGTAAGATTAAATTTCTCTTTCAATAAACTCACAACAAAATTATACAAACCCATTCCATCCAAAAAGCATTACAAAGCAATTTACCGACAAAACAAGTAATCTACCAATACACCTGGGTCGTAATCAGGTAGGGTACTTAGTTGTACAAAATTATTTGCGCCTTGGGAGCGGACCCTGAACAAAAGACCTAAAGCTCTAAATAATACTACAATTATCGTTTTCAGGGCTACGTAATATCCCTTAGGAAAACACTGGAAGGGGTCTTGTGAATTGATTAATGTAGGTAACTCAGTATCCTCCTAGCTATTTAATAACTATGCTGGGATCAGCTTGCTGCCTAACCTGATGCGGCTGAACATCAGTATTACAGAGAGCATAAAAGACCTCTCTAACCCAGGATAGACGGTTATCAGGCTTATAACTACCACTTTTCCGTCTGTTCCGTCTCGCGAAGGACAGACTGGAGTTTTCGAAAATGACAGCCAACCTCCAGTAATTGGAGAGGCACTTCGAAGAAGAAGAAAAACTACAACTTACAATTTTCATAGGTGTTCATAGGTGTGTATCTCCAACAGCTTTACGTGCTCTTCAGCGCGGAGGCACAGAGAGAAGAAAAACATTTTGAATTTGAATTGAAGATCTTGATTTCAATGCGTAGGTGTAGCATAATTATATTAGTAGCATAATTTTTTAAAACCTCAGTAGCAGCTTGGATTTTGGGTTTGCATATCCAAAACAAAAGTAAATTAGTCAAAGTCTCAAAGGTCAAGGTCGGGGCTTAACAATGCCTGTGAGTTCCAAAAATAAAAAGAAATACATTAACACTTAAGTGCCACATTTTAGCGGCATTACAATTTTCCATCAGACCTAATCGGAATAAAAAATCTTAGAACGTTCATAAACAATTTATGTAAGACTCTCGTTTTATATTATTTTATATTTCGCGGAACAGACGGGAGATGGCAGCGGCGGCGTTAAGTCATTTACCGCCCAGTTTACAGCCGCAGACATTAAAATGGTTTTTTCCTTTTTACAATTTGTGCGAAATATAAAAAAATGTTCCTGATACAATCATACCGTGACAATTTGATTTCGCTTGAAGTTTTACAGAAAAATATTGCAGTATTAGAAAGTAAAGGTCGTAGCTAAGTTGCAATCTAACGTTTGCACCGACAAACGAATAGATACGAAACAATGTTATAGGAATAACATTTATAAACGTCAGATTTGTCGAAAGCTTATGTCATTTACATACATTATGTTTGGTTAGGCCCGCAGGTGTTAATTCAGAATTATTAAAAAATAGTAAGCCAATCCAGCAATCTTAAAGGAGACACCGAAATTTATTTGATATGGTTGTATTCTTTAAATATAATCGTTTATTTGCCACGGGGGCCTAGACCGGTTTCAATTTGACATTCGAATTGACAACCGAATACAAACAAAATGTATGGAAATGATATTAGTGACAGCCCGATTTGTCGAAAGCTTGTGTCATTTCCATACATTTTCTTTTTATTTTTTTGTAAATTCGAATGTCAAATTGCTTATCCTTTCGGCTATGTCAGCAACTTTGCTTGACAGCTCATTTCTCATTTAGTTTTTGAGTCGAAAGTATCATAAATAAATACACAATGCAACTGTTTATTTGCTGGCAGTTGCACAAATGCACATGCTACTTATAACACTTTAAATTCATTTTAAAAGGCTGCTAGTCGCAACTAGGACATGTTTGACGTGTAACAAGATTAAGTGTCACGGCGCCCGTTGTCATGGTAACAGAGTGCTGTTGAATATTCAGCGCTTGAAACGTTTGCACTGAATTAACTGAGCATCGACGCTGTTTGATTACCCTTAGAATAATATTATCGAGGTTATAATTATTAATTGCGAAATGTAAACTGCCTCATTAGCTGTTGTAGGCGCGTCTGTTATGGTAGAGATCCTGGGTTTGATGCCCATGTTGGCCTGTGTTATATAACAGTTTTTTTTTATAAAATTCTGTCTGGTTAATGGCACAGTCACCTTAGATGATTGTGATGAAAACATACCGGTGAACTGTGTGTGTTATTTTAGTACAGCTCTGTTTAACACTTTGGGGAGTAAATGCGTGATGTAAAACGTACGTGGTATAATATGTACAATCATGATGAGGGGCTCGTGGCTAAATTATAGCAATGCTGATCAACCGATCTGCAAGGTTAAGCTACGCTTGTCGAGGTCAGTCTGTGGATGGGTGACCATTCTTAACACATCGAGACCCCTCCGTGCCTCGGAGAGCACGTAAAGCCGTCGGTCCCGGTTGTCATACGAACACCTATGACAATCTTTAGTGTTAGTCAGAAGCCCAAAAAGCCTGACAACCAGTCTTTCCTTCGAATATCGGTATTGCCCCGAAATTGGGTTGCGGAGGTCTGATGGCAGTCGCTTCGCGTAAAATACTGATATTCAGCCGCATCTGGTTAGACTGGAAGCCGACCCCAACATGGTTGGGAAAAGGCTAGGAGAATGAAAAATGATGTTATTATCATACACTTACCCACCTTTTTCTATGACCTACTCCATGTAGAAAAGGAACACCAAATACTATGCTACACGCTGCGATTACTAAAAATATATTTGAATTATTATATTTATTTTTAATCAATGTAACGGAAATCGACCAAAGATTTGGATACGATCAATTATGTCAAACGTCATTATAATAATGTAAACCACGTTTAGAATCATTTTTTTTTTAACAGAGCCGTCACCGGGATGTGATATTGAATTATAGTCATTGTAATTAAAATTTGAATAAGCGTCGTCATATTTTACAAGCGTATAACAAATGACGTGCGAATTTGTGGCAGGGTTGGCGATAAGTGGGTCATATATTGGTTTATGTCATTTCATTTGCCACACCGTTACCTCTGCCGTCGTTGTCGGCGTAATCGGGGTTGGGCATTAGATTTACAATTTTGCACGTTTTTGCCCATTTAAATCGCGTGAGAGCTTCCTTATTGTGACTTTATTGCTTCAATTTTACGTAACGTTTCTTCCAGTGTTACGCCATTTAAGAATTTAAGTACCTAGACGACCGAGTTTTCCTAAGGAAAATAGATAAAACTAATTTTCTAAGATCTTTTTGCAAGAAAAAAATAAAGAAAATGCGTTTTCCCAGATCAGAGGTCGTCAGTTAGGAAATGCCGGCGACATCTAGCATTAAAAAAAAATATAATGACTCTTGTAAAATTGTCTTTAAAGGATCTACTTACAGAAATAAATATCATTTCATTTCATTATGAGACCTAGCTAGATCCAAATTTTGGCCCCGTGAACCGCTGTAATGCAAAATTTATTCGAATAGGAACCGTTTAATAAGAACGTGATAAACTATTTCAGGTGTAACGTGTATAAAACTGTTAAAGAAAAAATATGTCTATGCTAAGAAGCTATTCCATTTCTGTCATTTTGACCAACATCAAAAATTGCACCAAAAAGCCAGTATGCCTAAAATTTCTCTACCCAGTTTCTTCCCTAATGCTCTAAAAGGAATGCATAAGACATAGGCTCATATATCAGCACGTGTTACCCATATTTCGTAAGCTCTTAACACATTAAGCTTTGCCAAAATATTCGCCTATAAATCCCATAGGACACATTAGGCGCAACGCATGAATAAATCATAAACGCTACGAGTACTCGAATTATGTAGAATGATGGATTTATACTAATAGATTTTCTTTGGAAACTGTGGCGAATGTCAGCAAAATCGCAAAGAAAGGAGAATCATTTCAGCCAAAAAAGGTCCCAAAAAAGGTCCACTTTTGAACAACTCCTCCATATCCACTACTCCCCCATAGACTTTCACAAGGACCGGTCATATGCCGCCTGCATCAAACGATTTCCATCCTTACCAGGCCTTCTGTCCACCCTTCACTTTCCGGTGCATGGTCTCTACTCGAAAACTTTTTTTACCCTGCAGCCAGTACCACTACCACTTCAATTTCGACGACGTCTGTGGTCTAGTGGTTCGAGTACCGGACTGCTGATCACCAGGTCGAGGGTTCAATTCCCACAAGACACAAATATTTATGTGATGAACTTAAGTGTTTGTGTTTGTCTGGGTGTTCCTTATATATTATAAGTATGTATTTACAAAAAAAAGTATATAAGCATTATATCCATTGTCTAGTACAAGCTCTGCTTAGTTTGGGACTAGATGGCGCTGTGTAAAATGTCCCAGAATATTTATTATTTATTATTATTAACTTGCTAATCACTCATGTGTACTTACTACTTACGGTAAGTAATCTTACCTCCAAAAACAAAAAAGTGAATATTGTCTGTTACAACATTTATACGAGAACTGCTGGACCGATTTTCGTGATCTTTAATTTATTGGATTTGTCTCCACCCCGAATAACAGAATAACTATGAAATGAGCTATCGCCTGCAGTATTTCCGGATCAATACGACCTTCAAACCTTCAAGAAAAGAGCGTACTCCCTTTTAAAACGACAACGCATTTGCGACTTCTTCGGTGTTGCGAGTGTCCATGGGCGGTGGTAATCGCTTACCACCAGGCGATCCGTTCACTCGTTTGCTCCCTATCCCCTAAAAAAAAACAATAACACCTCTGCCTTACCCTTCGGGATACAGCTGTGATGATAATATGTTATTAGAACTCAGTGTAATTGCGTTTTTTACATGAATTGTACGTATTTGTGAAACAGTTGAGAATATATCAAGGGTAGGTAGCGTCTCAGCCTTGAGATAGATTAATAGACCTATTGTGTTATGTTCGGAATGTGATACCAACGCGGTATGCAAATACCATGCATAAATTGTGACGTAACATAACTACCTTGTTAGTCTATTGGTCCTAAGTACGACTGCTACGCTAGTGGTCCTGAGTTCGTTTCCCAGGTAATAATAATTTGTAGATAATGATTAGGTTTTTCTGTAATATTTTTACAGCAGTCACGGCTCGGACTCAGGATTTGTGCTTAGGTTCTGGGTTCCGGTCCTGGGTTCGATACTAAGGTCTGAAATTCTTAGTAGCAGCTTGGAGGTTGGATTTTTGCCCGGTCAATAGTAATAGGCTCACTTTTACATGGGACCTAAACATACCCCAGATAAATAAATAAACATTATTAAACCTGTGGCTAGACTTTCAAGGAATACAGGCGTGTTATTAAACGCTAGCTTTCCACCAGCGGCTTCGCTCGCGTGGTCTTATAAATTTTTCCCCCCGATTTCGCAACATTTTTCATTGCTACTCCGCTCCTAATAATCGCAGTGTGATAGTATATAGCCGATAGCCTTCCCCAATTAATGGGCTATCTACCACTGAAAGAATTTTTCAAATCGGCCTAGTAGTGTTGGAGCCTATTCAATACAAACAAACAAACAATCAAATCTTTCCTCTTTATAATATTATTAGTACCTATAGATATAGATAAAATATGTTTTATATCAAAATTAATTTCATGATGTTCAAAACATCTATGGCTATTGGTAATTTGATACCATTCATTAACTGCAGTTTTTTAGGCTAAAACTTCACTACACAGCCCTAGATAAACTTTAAAAAACTTTACCATCCCCAATCAGTACGAGTACTTTCATACCAACTTTGAATCTGGAACCTGGTCAGGGAAAATTCTACTCTAGCAAAGTACCTTTTTACAGATAAAAAAGTACCACTCAAGTACCTAATTAAAATGAGCACTGATCTCAGAAATAACGAAGGAATTTCTTCAAAATGTTTTTTTTTTGCTCGCGTCTCAAACTTCGAGAGCGCGGTGCAGCTGATGGGAAATAAATATGATTCCATTTCATTTAGTTTGTGTTACACTCACTACGTTTACAGAAGTAACAAAATAGAAAAGAAAATAAACGTTTTAAGTGCACATTGAGGGAAAATTATTTTAGTTTTAATAAAGAAGACTGTAATGTTGGGCCTCGAGGATCGGGGTACTGAGAGAGTAACTCGGTTGTTTTTTATGATTGGTTCTAGTCTGGTCGATTTCCAGCGCAGAAAGCTGACTTTGGCACAGGTTATGCAGACTAAATAGTTAAATAAAATTGCCTTAAAAGGTTAGGTTATTACTGAGATCCTTAAAAAAATTTTGGTGCCTAGTACTCTAATGCGCGTGTGTATGACAAGATGTATAGTGTAGATAAAGCAAAAGAAGTATGAAGATTCGTAGCAAGTGGCATTCTATAATTCCTACGTACCGTTTTAATATAAGAAAGAAAACACATTTATTCCGGCAGACAACATCCGACAAGTACACAGATATTAGATATTGAGAAAAATTACAACAACAACATTACAATTAATTACGAATAAAAAGGTAAGTACTTACTATAGTATGTTGTCGACATGCTTGCCCTGAATGGGTTGCCAGCTCAACATTATGCTGGGATACAGATGACATGAATAATAATATGTTATATAACACTCACGCCTTTTTCCCGATGATTTTTGTCAATTAAAGACTGATGAATGATGGGAAATACAAGTAGTCATTGCCGCAATTAACTCCTGCATCACCATAGGCGTTGCTGATACAAAACTGAGCCTTTTTACCTTGCTAGAGCTGCAGCAATTAATTAAAAGCAGAAAAAAAAAGATTTTAATAAATACATATGGAACAATCCCGTCGCTCACGTGTACTTCCAAGGTAAATACCTTACAGCTTACTTTTACGATTAAATATAAAAAAACGACGTAAAGCCGACGCGTGCCGTGTTATTCTTTATGCGTCACGTAACTGGGTGTATAAGAAGGATAATTGACACGGAAAATATAAAGGTTACCATGTTTTATAGGTCCTACTGTGTGACTTTCCCATTCGTTACTTTTACGGTATAGCATACTTGAAATTTTTGTTACCATATTTTTTGTTTATTGAGAATTTCGTGTGAAATTTTCTCGGAAAATATTATCTTACGGTATGATAAAGGCACACAACGATATTGTTATTTTTGATGATAGAAAAATTTGAAGGAGAGCGCTGCGAAAATATTAAGATCTTATAGCGCTTCGTGTGTGAATTTTCTTTTCGTTACAGTTCCGAGGCATGTTTTGTTACAAAAATTGAGTATCGTTTATATTTAGGTCGGTCTTAAATAAGTAAATACAATATTTTATTTAGTAACGTTTGGCAATAAATAATTATATATTTTATGTAGGTTCCTTTTTTCATTAATCATATAAAACAACTACTTCCCCGTCAGTCTACTGGTCCTAAGCGCGACTACAACGCAATGTGTGAGTGATTCCATATGAAATTGTCAGTCACCCGGAGTCTGGATTTGTGCCTGGTTGATAGCAATAGGCTGTCTCCTATTAAGTACACAAAACAAAATGGATCAGTTTACAGGGCACACCAACGTAGATGTTGGTGTGCGTAAACTCAACGCGTTATTACTTCGCCTATTTACTACTGTTAGCTTTACAATAACCCGTTGTCCACTCACACACTTGCAATTTCTTGTTGCTTCACATTATATATGAAGCATACATTCAAAAGTATTATCAACTGATACCGTGGCATAGGTGTATATGCAAGCGGCTAGTGTGACATTAGTCTTAGGATCAAATCACGCCGGCCCGGCGCTAACTTTTTGCATTATTATCATTATTTTTTTTCGTTTTGTTGAATTTTTATTTTTGTTATTTAACCTGATAATAAGAACATTATTCCAGAAAAAATGATATATGGAAGAAAATATTAAACAATGTGTAATAATTATGATAACAACAATATTTATTGACATGGTTTTTTTAAATTATAAATACAAATTATAAAGTATTGTTCATGACAAATATTCTAAGTGGGACAAGAATTCACTTTGTTTTTCATATTCAAGAGGGTAATTTATTTATTAATGATATGAATAAACATGTTAGTAAGTTAGATAATAAGATACTGGCGATCCTAAATTGTAAATTGTAATCTCACTAACAATAACATCAATCATGTAATACAAATTACCCCTTGATATTTTTAATAGCCGATTGGTGCGCCATCACTATCTCTTTTGTAAAACATCCAAGTAACCTTGACTGGTATTGCGACTATTACTTGTTGCAAAGGTGTCCTCATGCTAGCAACCATATTCCAGCACAAAACCTGCACTAATTCACCGGGACCCATTGATGACATCCATCCCTAATAACCCAACGTAATACAGCCACTAGACCTGCATGGAATAATATTTTTTTTGTTATAGCGTTCACCATCTTTTCGCCATAATATTTTACGACCGTCCTTATCCGACTTAAAACATTTTTCATCGCTAAATATAACTATATTATTGCAACAATCAAAATCCAAATATTCTCTTGCGAAGCGAACCCGGTTTTGCATGTGAATATCAGACAGTAATATTTTCTTGGCTGGCCTACGACATGTCACACCAGCTGCACGCAAATGGTTCCGCACAGTTTGTAACGTCACATCATGTTTAGTCGCCGTGGAACGAATAGTGAGGAAGGGCTCAGCCAAATGCGTAGCAACTATATCACGGTGCCGTGCATTGGTATCTGTATATGCAAATCCAGCCTTTGGTCCCGGTCGGCAAGGATCAATGCTTCCCGAATCTGCATAACGACGGACCCACAATTGCACAGTTCTTCTCTGTGAACAATAATTAAATATTGTTACATCAATAAACAAGTTGTGTATTATTGAAACATAATAAACTTCTAAACGTAATAATAATATTTTGTTACTCACCGATATCTTTAAATGCCTCGCAATTTCACTAATTGAAACGTTTTGCTCATGCAAAATAATTATCTCAGCTCTTAAAAGTGTAGTTAAGTGATTCATATTGATTCACAAATAATAGCACTTCTCAAAATACGCAGGGTATAATGTCTAAAAACGTAACAGAAGCTCGATAGTCAATAGCATTATGACGATGAAATTAAACTACTAACATATTATGATTTGTCATTTTTAGAGGGTAGACCATTAATATAATCCAAACCAAATATAAAGAAGACTTGCTAATACTATACAATGAATTGAACAAACAAATGTAAAATATTTTTTAAAACATACAAAAAGTTGAACCGTTGATAATAAGATTCGATCTTACGGTGCCGGCGACAAGAAGCGCACGCTAAACTAATGCGCCACAGTGGCGTCTGATTCATTAGCTAAATTTATGCATCATATTCCCTGCAACTTTAAAATGACAAGAAATTGCAAATGTGTGCGTTCTAACACTAGTAAATAGGCGAAGTAATGAACGCATTGAGTTTACGCACACCAACATCTACGTTGGTGTGCCCTGTAAACCGATCTATTTTGTTTTGTGTACATGTAACTTAAACATTTTCGCGAACTTTGGGACTTCGGTGCTATATTTTCACACTTCTACCTAACTCTTCGGAATAAACAGGCGTGACATTTGCAAATAAAAACATAAGTACACAAGACACTGAGCCTTATAGCAATCGAAGTTTGAAGACTAACTTCAATTCTATACAAGTATATTCGTTTTTACAAGGTTTTTGTGTGACGTTCCCATTTTGTTTCTCACTCCTCCGAATGTTTACGTTACTTAATAATATTTGTGCCATCTTTTTGCTGAGAGAATTATTTTTTAAGCATCCTCCTTCAGAAAAAGATCCTGTTCAAAGTTTACGACACGCCCTCTTAGTTTTTGTATTTTGTTTTCAAGGGTTGTTTAGGAACATGGAGAAATGTTTTTTTCTTTTTTAATGATGCGGTGTTAGCAATTTGTGGGTTACAAAAACGTAACAAATACCTACTTTAAATAATCTTAACACCACCCATGTATTTCAAAAGTTAGGCAGAGTGATGATGGACATACAAACATGGTCCGCCATCGAATAGTAGATAATAGTAAAAGAGGGTAATTATACCTCAACAAATCAACAAACTGTGGATGTACACTAGTACTGCATGGCATGCACTGGCATGCTGGTATGTTATAATAATTTTTTTAATTGAAAATGTATTTATTTAGACAACAAGAGTCCATCGTGTTTGTAACAATCCCTTATAACTAGTGTTAGAAAATAATACAAAGGACGTCATCAAAAGCCCATACAACTCAGCCCAAATTGGTACCGGAGGTACATGACAGCTGTCAAGTTGATCGTTTTTACCATTAAATCACTATGAAACTGATAATAATCTGCCGTAATGGCTTCCGTTTGATATTCCGAAACCGACACTGACAGTTTTTACTATAAAATCATTACGAAACAGGTAATAGTGTGCCAAAATGGAGTGATTTTTCTCAAATTAAAAGTTTTTTTTACATCCCCCTGTCAACATTAAAAAAAGTACGACTAGAGTTTTAACCAGCGTAATACAGGGTATTTTTTTCAATAAGTGTACCTTCGGCACATCATTTGGGCCGATTTCGATGACCTCCTTTCAATAAGTTTTAAAATTTGACGCACTCTGCACGGACCATGAACAAGCACGAAAGTTAATTGTTCATTGTTATGTATTATGAAGGTAAGTGTACATATTGTAACATTGACAGTACAAATAGCTACAAACACGCTTGGAATGTGGATCGATCATTCGTGTAGGTTAAGCCGTTTGTGGCTGGTTAGACTGCTACCAGATATCTGTGTGAGCCACATATTGTACCTAAAATAGTGATGTGCCCATTCGATTATTTTGATCATCAAAAGTGAGGCTAAAATAATCGATTAAAAGTCGAATGGTTACATTAGTAACAATACAAATATTCGTATTGTTACTAATGTAACCATTCGACTTTTAATCGATTAGCCTCACTTTGCCAACCCAACTGTGCGACGCGAACTAATAAGGCAAATTCATTAACAAATGTATGGAATGGAATTAACAAATGGTTTTGCCACGCATCTGGTTAGACTGTAAGCCGACCCCAATATGGTTGGGAAAAAGGATGACGAAGTTTGAATTGAAAACTAACTAATATTTGTTATCGTACACAGATTCTTGTAAATTATTTTTTTGTGCCAATAAATATTTTTGTATTTATATTTTGTAGTTTTATAAACTAAACTATTCATTTCCCAACACTAACGATAAAACTTGAATTTTAAGACCTGTAGTTACTTTAAACTAAATTTTTACGACTAGAACAGCTTTAAGAGGCTGTTTGAAATTTTTAGCTCACAGTTAATAGCAGTAATAAAGGAATAAAGTGCAACTTGGGTACCATACCACTTGATATTTATAGAAAGTCTTGGCCTATACACAAAAATGTCACAGCAATGTTATTAAAATTAGACTATCGTAATAATGACATTGTTTACATTGTTACATTTTACATACAAACTTTATTCACAATACGTTTTATTATTCTCTTAAAAATGAAGATCGTATGCAAGTATTTTATTAGTAAATAAAACTTAAAAAGCCTTATTTGAAAAGTATCAGAGTTTTTTTAATCTGATTATATTATACTAGCTTCCCGCCAGCGGCTTCGCCCGCGTGGTCTTATAATTTTTTCCCCCGTTTTTGCAACATTTTTCATTACTACTCCGCTCCTATTAGTCGTAGCGTGATGATATATAGCCTATGTTACTCGGGGATAATGTAGCTTTCCAAAGGTGAAAGAATTTTTGAAATCGGTCCAGTAGTTTCGGAGCCTATTCATTACAAACAAACAAACAAACAAACAAACAAACAAACAAATCTTTCCTCTTTATAATATTAGTATAGATTAAACTGATTAAACAATAGAAGGAAGTATCTATGTATATTAGACGATGTATTCCAGGAATAGCAATGATCCGAAAAGCAATTGGCGTATTCCACGACTATCGTAATAATGACATTGTTTTACAGAAAAACTTCATAATTCCTACGTTTGTTTACATTCGCGATGTTACATAAAAAAACAAAGCATGAAAATTAATTGCGAATAATACAATCATGTACACAAAATAATACTGGGGAAGTTTATCAACCATTTTGCATGAAATAATAACGTATTTTTTTGTGTTTTCGTTTATTGTAACGACATAATTACTGTATAGGTTACTAGCATTCCGACAGCGGCTTGGCCTGCATGGTCTGGGTGTTTCTTATAAATAGGTTAGGGTATAGGGTAATAGGTTATAACCTATGCTACTCGATAAAGATGTAGCTTTCTAATGATGAAATTTTTTTTAAAATCGATTGCGTAGTTTTTGAGTGAAACCGTAACAAATAAATAAACAAAAACAGTACTAATATATTATACAGTACTAAAATCAGGGTACTAATATATTATTATACCCAATGTTAGGAATAATGCAGCATTTTGATAGTGAACGTTTTTTTTTAATTTGACCCTGTATATTCATTAATTATAAAGATATGATCTATAGATAGATGATGGATGATGGTACTTGCCATCATATTATAGTAAAACCGTTCCCGTAGAAGTTGAATTTTTCCTCCCGTTTTTGCAGCATTTTTAATTGATACTCAGCTCCTATTGGTCGTAGCGTGATGATATATAGCTTATAGCTTTTCCCGTTAAACATGCTATTAACAGTGAAATAATTTTTCAAATCGGACCAGTAGTTCTTGAGATTAGCTTTAGGTTTATAATATTAGTATAGATTATTTCCTAACTGTACCTGCAACAATTCACACTCTAAGCGCCGTCATTGACACTAATGAGCTGTTAAGTCATAATAAAGGAATTTTAATGCTAAGGCTTGAATACAGGGTTTCAGGAGATTATAACTAATAAAATTTGATGCTTATTATTATGGCTACATATTTAATGATGACATTACTGGGTGTAACATTAATGGCGCTTGGTTCAGAAATAACTATATATTTTTTTGGGTGCGGAAAATCCTCATGCATCGTCTTACATATAATGCATAATAGTGTAAAGCTGAAGAGTTTGTTTGGTTGAAGGCGCTAATCTCAGAAACTACTGGTCTGATTAAAAAAAATCATGTAGTGTTAGATAGCCTGTTTAAAGAGGAAGGCTATAGGCTATATATCATCACGCTACGACCAATAAGAGCTGAATATAAATACAAAATGTTGCAAAAACGGGGGCAAAAATTCAACTTGTACGGGAACGAAATCGCGGGCTAAGGCTAGTCTGGTATATCAGTCTTTTAATGACTAACAACTGCACCTCCTTATGTCAGCCGCCCGTAGGCCACAGCTCGTGAAGGTGAGAAGTCAGGTTCCTCGGCAAGTTGCAATTTGACATTCGAATCGACAAACGGTTAGAAACAAAATGTATGGAAATAACATTAGTGTCAGCCCGACTTGTCGAAAGCTTGTGCCATTTCCATACATTTGGTTTCTATTCGTTTGTCGATTGGAATGTTAAATTGCAACTTATCTACATGTCTTGTTTGCGGTCTCCGGCGCTCAGGGGGGCTAGACAAGTTGCATTTTGACATTCGAATCGACAAACAAAATGTATGGAAATGACAAGCTTTCGACAAATCGGGCTGTCACTAATGTCATTTCCATACATTTTCTGTCTATTCGTTTGTCGATTCGAATGTCAAAATGCAAGTTGATGCTTCTTTCTACCTTTCCGCAAGCATAACTTGTACGCAGTAAGAAGCCGCTCACACTAGTGGATGGCTAGCATCTATAAACTGCAGTTAACGGTTTTCATCAAACGGCCCGTATGCTTCGTTCTCATCTCATTACAATTAAAAAACATTAGATAAGGTACTATAACGTAAGCGAAGGCTCTTTAAGTCAAAACTTTTTATTTATCTTTGAAGAAAAATAGATAAGTACATTGCTGTGTTGTTTTGTTTATTGCTTCAAAGATAAAAAGTCGGAATTGTTGTTTATCTTTCAAAAACAGAACAAAAAATTTATCCCAATGGGTAAACACAAGCAGGATAATAAACAATTTAGCTTTGAAACAGCCCATCCATTTAATTTAGTGTTGCGTTTGCTGAATTAAAATGGGTTAATTAGCCATTATAAATTTCTTATAACGACTATGCTTTACAATTTGAGCAATGAATTTAGCCAATTTGAGCCACGCGTAATTCTTTAATGGGGCCATCGACAATTTAATTAAATGTAACGATTGTTGCTCTTGAATATATTTAATTTTGTCTTGATAAGATTATACGAGGATCTTGGTATCTCGGTAAGTAATATGTTGTGTTACTTTGTAATCTGTAACGTCGTACATTGAGAGACTCGTAAGTGAAAAAGAGATTAATTTTCAGGGGGGCTAGACAAGTTGCATTTTGACATTCGAATCGACAAACAAAATGTATGTAAATAACTTTAGTGACAGCCCGATTTGTCGAATGCTTGTGTCATTTCCATACATTTTGTTTGTCGATTCGAATATCAAAATGCAACTTGTCTAACCCCCCAGGAAGAATAAAGAACGATGTACCTATATTGCTACATTATTTGCGAGGTTCTCATAGATAGCAAAGATGGCGTTACGGGTATCAGATGATTAACATGCCTTACGAGATTTTCTTCCCACAAATGTAATTCATAAGCAAATTACTAAGACGACGATAAAACGAATTATGGTTTAAAGTGGCTTTTATACACACCAACCACAAATAAAAACCTTAACTGGTAGCGGGTGGAGTACATTTATTTTATTTATTTACCACTAAGGTGGCAAAGAAGTATACGGCCCACCTGATGGTAAGCGGTTACCATAGCCTATGGACGCTTGCAACACCAGGGGTATCGCGTACTCGCGCGTTGCCGACCCGAAAAAACTCTTAGAGGTTCTTCTTTCAATTCTTAACTTAACTGAAATTTTCGGATCAAGCCAAATAGAACAGCATATCATTATTAATATTTTACTTCATACGATTGCAACGAGACCAATGTTGCAACCAAAAACTAACCTAACTACGATAGTATTATACGTGATAATAAACTGAAAATGACCAACTTTGAACTCTATTATAATTACACTAGATGTGCGATTTTGCGTTCATTACTTCCTAGAAATAAGATAATTAAAATCTTTGCACGTTTTAAAAAAACAATAACAGGGCCACAGTCAAGGAATAAAAACAAAAATACTTCATAAAAAATATTATTTTACTAGCAACATAAAAAAAATCTTGTCATTTTCAACATGATGACGCTTGCATTTATGTTCTTGTGTTAAATAAAAGAGATGTTATGCTGTGTATTTTTAAACCATACAATATTAAATGAAGTACGCCGAACACTGATATTCTGAACATTCCACGAACATGGAATTCATGAGACGTGTACTATTTTAATGATTATGATTTATTGTAGAATTTTGTATTTCATTTAAAGCAAATTTAATAAAAGTCTGGATTATATTTTTGCATTATCTTACTAATATTATAAATATGAAAGTTTGTATGTATGGATGTTTGTTACTCTTTCACGCAAAAACTACTGAATGGATCGATGAAATTTGGCACAGAGATAGAGAATAGAAGATCAATCCCGGTATCCCAGTAAAATGTATGGTTCCCGTGGGATAGTGGGCAAAGCCGCTGGCGGAAAGCTAGTAAAAATTAATGTTATTAAAGATTTGAAGAAATAATTTCAAAAAGGGCCTGCGGGACGGAAACTTACTGAGAGGGAGTGGGTCTAGCCAAGTTGTAATCTATAGTTCGGATCAACAAACGAATAAAAGCAAAATATATGGAAATGATATAAGCTTTCGACAAATCGGGCTGTCTGTCGGCTGTCACTAATGTAATTTTTTTTTTGCCGATCCGAGATAAAGATTGCAACTTGGCTAGACCCGCTCCCTCTCAGTAAGTAAGGCTTGTGGGTTATCTTTAGCCACAAATGACTCAAAACATGCATAGCTTTAAATTTCTACACCCAGTACATTTCCGTGTCACGGTAAAATATTTCTCAAACCACTTAAGCTGATGCATTTGTGTCGGAACCACTAATGTATTACCCGACTGCGTTTGATTCATTGCATACAGATATGTTAGTGTGTTAGGTCACGGAATGTAGGAACGGGGTTGGTTTGAATAATGCAGAGAACTGGCAGAACTATAGTCTGCGTGGAACTAGTTGGCCGCGCCTTAGGTATGTGAGCGGCGGAACGGAGGGGCGGGGGCGCTTACTTTTGTTCACAGTAACCCGCCGCCTCACCCCCGTCCTTACAACGTTCTTACGCCAACTAGTTCCACGTGGACTATAGAAAGAGAAGAGAATACTAGGACTTTATTCTAGGTTCTAATTACCCTCAAAGTGACGTCATCCGCCGTACTTACCAGCTAGTGATGCTAACGCGTACTGAGAGCGGTGACGTCATTTTAACGTCACCAAGATGGCCGCTAGGCTCATTAACAATTTGTGACTCGACGGCTTGTGAAGTCTACCAACCCGAATTAGGTTAGCGTGGTAGACTATTTATTTATTTATTGTTAGGAAGATTTACAGACAAATAATAAAAATAGTATATAGAAAATACAATAGTCCTGTGCCAATTACAAATCTTCACCAATAAAATATACAAGTAGAAAAACATGAGAGCTATTAGCTAACAATGTATGATAGTTATGAACGAGAATTACACTGCTAAAGATTATGGTGATTATCGTAAAAACCTAATTAACAAAGAAGTTATTGGCTAAGTAAGAGTGTTTTAACTGAAGTAGTGCTTGAACCAAATAGGTCAATCTGAGACGGCAGTTGATTAAACGAATTACATGCTCGTGAGATAAAAGTGTTGGCTCTATAGTTCGTCTTAGCAGATGGGATATTAAGGAGAGCTTATACTATACTATATTATACTACTATAGCGTAACCCCTATCATTCTAAGATACACTGTACTGGGTTGATGATGAATATAAAGCCTTAAAATCCGTAAAAAGTAGTTTTAATTCAATTACCAGGTTTTCTTAGATTATTTCTTCTTAGAACCTGAAAATTTTAACGGAACCTCTCAAAATAATTAACATTTAACATTGATTCTCCGTTCCTTTTACCGTAACGTGATGGTATATAGCCTATAGCCTTCCTCAATAAATGATCTATCTATCTAAAATTGAAAGATTTTTTCAAATCGAACCTGGGGGGCTAGACAAGTTGCATTTTGACATTCGAATCGACAAACAAAATGTATGGGAATGACACAAGCTTTCGGAAAATCGGGCTGTCACTAATGTCATTTACATACATTTTGTTTGTCGATTCGAATGTCAAAATGCAACTTGTCTAGCCCCTCTGTACTTCTTAAGATTAGCGTGTTCAACCAAACAAACTCTTCAGCGATATAATACTAACTACTTTTAGTATGAAAACAGAGTCTGCACGTCGTCCACTTAATATAATCACGACAGCTACACAGACGTGCTCAGCACAAGTTTGCATGTCTCTCAGTGAACACTCCACTAGACCCATTAACTCGTTCTAACTACTGCGCGTGAGCTGTGAAGAACTTTCATATAAAGAGAAATTAATGTTATGTTTATTTAACTGTCTCATTAGTCTTACGCTAGAGATCTTATATTTGATTTCTCGGGTAAAGCAAAGTGGTATTGGGTTTTTACATGATATTCTCACACTTGGTAGCAACAACTTGGAATTTGGGGCCTAGACAAGATGCAATTTGACATTAGAATCGATAAACGAATAGAAACCAAAATGTATGGAAATGACATTAGTGACAGCCCGATTTGTCGAAAGCTTGTGTACATACATTTTTAACCCCCGACGCCAAAACGACGGGGTGTTATAAGTTTGACGTGTCTGTGTGTGTGTGTGTGGCATCGTAGCGCCCGAACGGATGGACCGATTTTGATTTTGTTTTTTTTTATTTGAAAGATAAATTAGTCGGGAGTGTTCTTAGCTATGTTTGATGAAAATTGGTCCAACATTGCCGCCGCTACAAAATAGCGAATTACATATTTTTTCACAACTCCCTCAATATGGGTATCAAATGAAAGGGCTTAACTAGGAGAATACTATACACTATGATAAATTTCAAATCCAAGATGGCCGCCACCACAAAATGGCAAATCACATTTCGAGTCGGGGGTTTTCTAAATTTTTAATTTAGGTTAGGTTATGTTCCTATTCGCTTGTCGATTCGAATGTCAAACTTACGATTTTGTTCGTAATGTCTCATCCATTTTCCGTAGGTAATATTCAAACCTCTTTGCTTCTAACAATCTTCTACAATCCTACTTCAAGAAGGTCAAACCAGAAAACGCTGGCTGACACAGATCTCGTCAGACAAAGTTCTAAATTCAAAAGTTTAGTCCAACCGCCAACCTCCATTAGTTAGGGGTGTTGAACATTTGCATAGTGCACTATAAGAGGTAGGGTTGACGCTGTTATTAAGAGAAATTAAATTTGAATTTAATTTGATTAGAGAGGTTTAACTAATTTTTTCGTGGTTATTACGTAGTAACTGATCTTAATAAATAAACATACACATGCTTGTAGGGTTAGGTAAAGGCGTACTTATTGTAAAATTAGTATTATGTGCGAGTAAAAAAATAAAAAGATTTTCTTTCTTTTACTAATGTAACTATTACACTCATTCAAGAGGCGTTTGTACATCCGCGGAGCACCGGTATGTTTAAGTCCTATGTAATAGGGGGCGAGCCTATAACCGGGCACAAATCCAAACTGAAACCACAGAAAAACCTTATTACATTGCACCACCTTGAAATCAAACCCAGGACCTCTAGCGTAGCGTGTAGTGCACTTGAAACCACTAGAATTTAGACCAACGATCCAAATATAAGTTAAAGGGATTTTTGTCATGTTAGAGTGATAACACTCTTGTAATGCCGAATTTACCAAATGATTTATACTTTAGGCTTGAAAAATTGCTTACATCCCCGTTATAGGGCATGATAAAATGTCAATGCTGCCACGTTTCACAAAGCCAATGTCACAAATTATCGTGATACTGATCCCATAAATAATTTGAAGTTTGAAAAAAGTGATTTGATTTGAGAGCAATAATTCATGTAGAATTGTTTTCTGCTTATATTGCATTAGGTTAGCTTTATTTTATAAGTATTTGGCGTTCATAAAAATAAAAATTAATATATGGGAAAGAAAACAGAGATATTTACTTATCGAGAATATTTTTTAGAAAGAAAGAAAGAAAGAACAATGGTTTATTCAGCACAATTTTACCTTAAATACTACTTACTATCTATAATTATACTCTAATATAAATTGCGCTGAAACGGCGCTGGTTCAGCATAAGCCAGGCGGAATGCCGGACGCTGGTTTTCAACCAGACCTATAATGACGTACGGATGGTAAACAAGTTTAACAAAAATTAAAATTAAATATAATTATGTGATTATACATTGAAATATGACATAGACCAATATATAAAGAAGAAAGATTTGATTGTTTGTTTCTTTGCATTTAGAGGCTCCGAAACAACTGGACCGATTTGAATAATTCTTTCACAATCAAGCTATATCGTTACCGTGTAACATAACATTTATAAAAAATACCTAAACCACGTGGACGAAGCTGCAGCAGGTGTAATGCTAGTTATTTAATACTTTAGTTAGGAAAAGACTAGGAACAAGAATAAAAGGGCTTTACAGGTCTCTGGATGCCATTACAACATTTTACGACATAAAAATACGTACCATTAGATTCCTTACAACACTCGACATATTTCTCGTAGAATAATTTTGGAATTTTCTAGTTTCTTCAAGCGTATTTCCTTTCAAATTACAAGTACTTCACAGACTGCGAAGACCTATTCTAGCCTTGGGTATTTCCAAAGTCAAAATACGACGGCTTTAAAAATAAGTTTGAAATAGGTTTTGTGTTTGTCTGGATGTTTCTTATATATTATAAGTATGTAATTACAAAAAAAAGTATATATGTATTATATCCATTGTCTAGTACCCATAGTACAAGCTTTGCTTAGTTTGGGACTAGATGGTGCTGTGTAAAAATATCCCACGATATTATTATTTATTTATGGTGACTTCGCCCGCTACTTCGTTCCCGTGCGTAGAAGCTTTATTTTTCCCCTTTTTTGCAACATTTTAAATTAATTAATAAATAAATAAATAAATATCCTGGGACATTTTACACAGCACCATCTAGTCCCAAACTAAGCGGAGCTTGTACTATGGGTACTAGACAATGGACATAATACTTATATACTTTTTTTTTGTAAATACATACATATAATACATAGGAAACACCCAGACAAACACAAACATTTATATTCATCACATAAATATTTGTGTCTAGTGGGAATCGAACCCACGACCTCGTGATCAGCAGTCCGGTACTCGAACCACTAGACCACAGACGTCGTCGTAATTGATACTCCGCTCCTAATAGTCGTACGTAACTAGAAATGAAAACTACATTACTTGTCTCTCAGTTTGACGTTTTTTTTAGAATATTATTTATTATGTTCTCCTTAGCGTTTGTTCCCATTAAAATTTTAAGCAAAAACTATTTTAGGCGGAACACTGTACTAAATGAAATTGTAAGTAATTTTTATTACAACGACTTAAGTAACCTAAGATGGTATTAGGGACCTCTGAATAGGAAATCCTAAAAGTTTATTTCACGCCTGCCGAGAGAGAGATTAATATTAATTTGAGAGTTCATTTTTATTATGAATAGTTGCAAATATAATATAATGCAAGGTAAATAGTTTGAAAGGAAAAACGGGTGAGTTTAGAGAATTAAACTATCTCGTTAATCTAGTGGTCCCAAGCGCGACTGTTCTGAAAGGTTTTGAGTTCGATTCCCGGATCGAACAAAGTGTTGTTGAGTTTTTCTGTGACGTTCCCAGTAGCAGCTCGGAGTCTGGTTTTGTGCAAGGCTGGTGGCAATAGGCTCGCCCTCTATTAACTGAAACCTAAACATACCGGCGAATTGTGGGTGTAAATTAGGATCTGCCTAACTCTTCGGGAAAACAGGCATGATGGTGTATATGTAAGTATTTGAAAAATTAGGAAATTATCATTCTGAGTCCTCATACCTCATTATTGTCATTGTGTTTTGCGACCTTATCTGCTTGCAAATAAGATCACAAACACAATGTTGCCTTCTGCCGGGGCGTGCCATCCTCTTGGATGAGAAGGAGCCTGAAGATTCTAAACAGTTCTACCATATATTGCAGGTACTAACTTATGTGGGCGACAACCGGGACTGATGTATTTATGACTTTTAAGCCCGTCATATATTACGACTGTTGTGAAAGATAAATGCACAATTGTCAGATGACTTCTATAGTTTAGTGGTTCGAGTGACTGACTGATCAGTAGGCCGTGGGTTCCCACGTCCAGTAGCCGCCAATCTTTATGGCCGGGCTGCTTGCAATTAGTGCGAGCCAACTCCACTCTTTTAACTTTACTGTGCCTGACAGTGCCGATATAAACAAAACCTAACTCTGAGCTGTTATTGTTTGCATACATTACTTGAATTGGGAAGTTGACAGTCACGCTTGGTAACATTAGACTAATAAGATATATAACTAGCGACCCGCTTCATCTGGGGGGCTAGACAAGTTGCATTTTGACATTCGAATCGACAAACAAAATGTATGGAAATGACACAAGCTTTCGACAAATCGGGCTGTCACTAATGTCATTTACATACATTTTGTTTGTCGATTCGAATGTCAAAATGCAACTTGTTTAGCCACCCTGTATTTCCCGGTGCACCGACAGCAGTGCCACCTACCAGGTCCAATGTGTTTTCAAACTATTCAGGAACCAATTGTAATACATTACATACATACATAATTTCAACCAAATCGGTCTACGCTAGGAAACAAACACACGTACAGAAGAATTAAAGTAGCTAACCCTGAAATCTGAAAAAAAAAACAATTGTTCTATACATTTTGTCGAGTTCAGTGTACATAAGTTTATGGTACAGCTGATTATTTATTTCACCGTTACCTCCATAGTAAAAGTTGCTCATAATGATCAGATTCAACCACAAATTCAAGCACAATGCCATTTTTCCGTATCTAAAACGACTAAACAGTCACTGTATGCCACATTGATGCTAAATACAAAAAAACACTAATTGTTTTACTCCTATAATATTATATATAATACTAGCTTTCCACCAGCGGCTTCGCTCGCGTGGTCTGGGTATTTCTTATAACTTTCATCCCCTATTTCAACCCCTTATAGCCCTTTTTTCGCATTAAAAAGTAGCCTATGTCCTTTCTCAGGCTCTAGACTATCTGTGTACCAAATTTCATTTTAATCGGTTCAGTAGTTTTGGCGTGAAAGCGCGACAGACAGAGTTACTTTCGCATTTACAATATTAAGTAAGCATTGAAAAACATTTTGTTACGAGCTCATTACATGCTCGAACAAAATGATTACTTGAATCTGCCGATAACAGGAAAATTAATTATTCAACGAATTCACCCCGGGCTTTGCTGCAAGCAGCTTATTCATAAATAGTTCATACGAACCTCATCATAATACGCTCCAGGCTGCGCTCTGCAAAGGAAAAAGCATAACAAGCATTCATAATAACCTAAAGATATTAAAAGCAATAGCAACACCAACACATACAATTTTGGACTTTATATTGAAACGAATAATGTCCAAAATGAGGTTGCAAGTGAACTAATTAAAATGTAATTTGATCGACGTGCGCGGAAGTGTGGAGAAATTTTATTAATTACAAGCGTGCTGAGAGAAACGTTTTCTAAGAAGTTGGAGGTAGTAGGGGAATGTTTAAGGGGGGTATACTCTTAGGGGTCTTAGTATATGGGGCCCCGAGTCCTCGTCGAACCACCTCGTTGGTCTAGTGGTCCCAAGCGCGCTACGCTAGATGTCCTGCGATTCTCAGATCGAGCAAAACATCCTTGGGTTTTTCTATGTTTACAGTTTTTTTTTGTATTTCAAATTTCTTTAACGCTGACCTCCATACGAGGCGCTGTATTGTATATCTGTATATATAATATAATCTGTACCTTGGCGGTCAGAGTTACAGCATTCTCGTGATTCTCGTAAGCTGTATATGTGTGGAAAATGTTAATTTAACTTAATACACTTATTGGTGTACTTGAAGCTAACTGTAAGAAACTTGGGAAAAGACTACGAAAACAAAGACAATTATTGCAAAATAGCTTGGTGCAAATAGCAGAAGGCTATTTGATATCACAAATAGCCTCAAAGTACAACCAATCGTGGGCTCTTAATCCAGGAAAATCCAAAAAAGCTTTTTAAATGAGAAAAGCTGGGGGTAATTCCATTGAATTATAAATTCAAGACTCGATCTTGTCTCAAAATTAGCGGAATTCGAGTCAAAGAAATCCACTTAGTCACTACTTTACAAGTAAACACGCTAAAATATTAGAACATCAAAGTATCAAGTAAGTTACACAATTTGCTAAATTAACAGTTCCAGTTTAATGTAGAGATAAGAGAATTCTTGATTCAAATTAATTAATTATCATTTCATTTTAAGGAAATACTTATTAATATCTACTATAGGGACTTGGCCACGGCTCCACCTGTGTATATTTCGATCAAGGTGAAAATGATCCTAGGTGCATAAAAATCTATTGCTGTTAGCTGGATACAAACCCATACTCCGAGGTATTACTAGAATTTCGTAGAAAAATCCAACAACACTATGCTCAACCCGGGAATTGAACCCAGGACCCTCAGCTTAGTATTGCTCACGGGCCCTAGCCTTACGAGACAGTTTATCAAAACAGAGCTCTTTAAAAATGGAACGTAACAGAATGGAGTAATTCCATTCCGTTACGTAAGTAATAAATTTACACAAATCAGCCCAACTGACGTGACATTTACGCGACGAAACGTTAACATCGACGTTCGCGTTGAGAATGAATTGTTTTAAATTTATTTTATGTGTATTCCCCGTATGTGACGAAATCGCCCCATTGTTAAGCGATAAATTGATTAATGAGAAAATTTATCGAATTTCAGGAAATTTACAATTGTGTATGCTTTTTCTTTTGTCAAAAATTAAGAATTTAACTGCCTATTAATGATTGTTTACAGTATATTTAACTCATATTCCATGAATGAAACTTCGGCTGAACCATTGCTAAACTGCAATAAAGCGTCGCGTATATTCCAAGATAAAAAAAAAATTCTATAGACCATAAGATAAATAAATATCCTTGGACATTTTACACAGCACCATCTAGTCCCAAACTAAGCAGAGCTTGTACTATGGGTACAAGAAAATGGATATAATAATACTTATATACTTTTTTTTGTAAATACATACTTATAATACATAAGAAACACCCAGACAAACACAAACACTTAAGTTCATCACAATAAATGTTTGTGTCCGGTGGGAATCGACCCACGACCTCGTGATCAGTAGACCGGTACTCGAACTACTTGACCACAGACGTTGTCAAGGAGGACTAAGGTATTTTTCTACGGGGGACTTGCGTTTGGTTTAGATTTATATACTTACTAGCTTTTCGCCAGTGGCGTCGCCCGCATGATCTGTATATTTCTTATAAATTTCATCCCCTATTTCAACCCCTTACAGCTCTTTTTCGCATTAAATTAGCTTATGTCCTTTCTCAGGCTCTAGACTATCTGTGTACCAAATTTCATTTAAATCGGTTCTGTAGTTTTGACGTGAAAGCGCAACAGACAAATAGACAGACAGGGAGGCCAGACAAGTTGCATTTTGACATTCGAATCGACAAACAAAATGTAGTGTAATGTTAGTTTTATATATTATTATGGGCTCAAATATGACAATAATGGTGGAAGATATTGTTCCGTGGAAAGCACTGGGCGCGCGCTAGTCAAAACTAAAAATTTAAACCTAATAATAAATCTCCGCGATGACCCCGACAGTACTGCAGAAAATTCTAGTGTTTTGGCAAAGTTTTATCAAGTAAGCTAAATCTTCAGTGACTGTATCCACAATTTGTACAAACTTACATTCTGGTCCAGTAGCTTACAATATCCGTTTCACATTAGCTCGAGCAGAAATGCAAAATCATCGATTCGATTACGTGAACGAGACGCTAGATTGTAATCGGAACTGCGTGACGTGAAAGATGTAGTGTACTGTCGAGGTCTAAAATATATATCACCCACCTTAAATTGAAAATACCTCTAAGCGTAGTATAGTAGCCACGCAGCTGCAATAACTTAACCCTCAACCAACATCTTTTGACATAATATATTTCAATTATAAATCATTTTTTGTTTTACAATTATTTATTTAATTTGCACTATTTAATGTTTTATGTATGTACTTTTTTAGTATACTTTAACGTGAGTATTATGGTAAAAATAATTATTAGAGTACCTATTTGTCGTTCGAGCGTATGGCACCCGTGGGTTGCAGCTGAAAATCGGCGTCAGGTGGTAGTCCCTATCACTGCTGTGCAGTACATTATGCTGAGCTGTGGCCCTTTTGGCACAATGACTAGGTAGTTATATTGTTAGATTTATTAAATTTATGTTTTTTTAAGTGACCTCGTTTTTGTGCCAATAAATGCATTTTCTTTCTTTCTAATTTGATTGCACGTTGTAGTGGATAAGGTGGTTGGTGGATTCGATTCACACGTGAGAGAAATCTTTGTATAATAGTTTTTTTTTTAAGTCTAGGCGTACATGGTGTCTATAAAATCTCCTCTCGATCTCCGATATAGTGCAGGTGCTGCTTTTGTTAATTGTGCAATAATTTTTTATAAGGACGTTTGCCAAAAAAAATTAGTTTTTACAATTTAATTTCAATGTTTTTCATTCTGACAATATGAATTTCTGTTTGTACAATATCAAAGCTTTGCGATGCTATCATATTTACATAAAGCAAAGGTGTACATATAAATGCAAAATATGAATTAATCAAAATGTACTTAACAGCTATAAAATTCATTAATCATTCCTTAAAATCAATTCATTCATTCCCAACTTCAAAATTTAAAAAAATATTACGTACATTGTTAAGATATTTGACATAATATCTAATTATCTTTTTGTAATTTTTAAGCATTTTCCATGCTAAGATTACAAGTTATTTTTAATAATACGCTACGTCACCTTAAAGACGTAAGTTTAGAATGTGAAGGAAGATTTCGACAAGGCGAGCGGGGCTCGCCATAGCTTAGCGGTTAAAGTGTCTGGTGTACCGAACCAGAAGACGCAGGTTCGAATCCAGCACGCCAGCCGATTTTTTCCTTCATTAAAAATAACTTAATATCTAATTATTATTGCGTACAGTGCAGTGAGTAAGAATAGAACTTAAGGGGAATAAGAATTTAGACCGCGATTGTACTTTACTGGAATACCTGTACAGGCTTGATATTTCTATACTACGTGTGTACCTTTTGAGTTTGATTATAGAAACACAACAGAAAATTCACTCAAAAATTCAACCGTATTTTGTTAGACTGAAAGTCAACCCCAATGTAGTTAAGGAAAGGAATGGATATTAATGAATATCAACTTTACTTGGTACCATTGACCTACATATTACTGCGTAAAGACTGGGCGGACCGCATATCACAATGACATCCCGAACTTGGTCCCAAACTCCCCTAATGGTCTTATCTAAACCAAGGTGAATTAGTCCGTGCTTGGCTAAAAAACAAACGCCATGCGATACTAACAAAGATGGCGTTAGTCTTTCTGTGTAGAATGGCGAATGGGCCTGTCAAACGTTCGGACGGCCCTACCTTTAGTAAAAGTAGGTATATTAAATCAGTGCTTGGTACTATAGTCTGCGCGAAACTAGTTGGCCGCGTCTTTAATTGTTTTTTTCCTTCATTAAAAAAAACCTACATTAAATCGGTAAAATAATATCAAGAATGTTTACAAACTCTGTTAGATATACAAGTACTGCATATAAAATAGTAGCGTTGGCGCTGACACGTCAATTACGAGTGATGAATGAACTAGAACTAATAGTACGTCGCTGATTATGACGAATGATTGATTGACCGTTCATGCCGTAAGACGGCTAATAGAATTGCGAAAGCAATTTTCCTAGCTCTCGCTTTTTGAGGGTTTTTTATGGGTAGTAATAGAAATGTTTTAAGAGGAGTGTAAAAAAATGTGTCAAATTTCAGATAGTTATTAAAACCATTGTTGTAAATAATAAAATAAATACTATAATATAATAAATACAATAAATAACAATGTAATAAAATAATAACACCTACTGTAAATTCATTTGTGTAAAATACAAATCAAATGCTGGTAATTTTAATAAATGAGAATTTTATTGCATTAAGAACTTTATAGAGGTACTAGCTTTCCGCCAGCGGCTTCACCCGCTATCCCACGGGAAACATACATTTAACCGGGATAATACGTAGCCTATGTGATATTTCAGACTATAATCTATCTCTGTGCCAAATTTCATTCAGATCCGTTCAGTAGTTTTTGCTTGAAAGAGTAACAAACATCCATCCATCCATCCATCCTCACAAACTTTCACATTTATAATATTAATAGGACTACAATATTTTAAAATTAATTATACAAAAAATTATAAAGTTAATCGTATAAAACAATATAGGACAACTGACTAACTGATTTAACAACGCACAGCCAAAACCACTGACGAATCGGAGTGAAATTTGGCACACCATGAGATTTATTACGACGCAGGCATAAGCTAAGAAAATTAGATGCACGCGAGTAACACCGTGGGAAAATACTAATATTATAAAGCGAAAAGATTTGATTGTTTGTTTGTATTAAATAGGCTAGGAAACTACTGTTCCGATTTGAAAAATTCTTTCAGTGTTAGATAGCTCATTTATCGGAGTAGGCTATAGGCTATACCACGCTACGACTAATAGGAGCGGAGTATCAATGAAAAATTTTATAAAAACGGGAGAAAAATTATAAGACCACGCGGGCGAAGCCGCTGGCGAAAACCTTGTGTAAAATGATTATTTTTTTCAATTATGTAATTTTTAATTTATATTACATAAATTAAAACTACCAAATTATGAAAATAAATTGCCATAAAATACAAGTTAATAAATTATGTAAAATATGAATAATGTATGTGGAGGGACGAGGTGTGTTGTCCCTCGCACCAAAGGGAGGATCCTCCGACCAGGCGGGTGTAATGCCTGGCGGGCCACTGCCCGACGGTTGATGTCGGGCGGTTGTATTTATGCAAGTTGCACGGTAAATTTCACTTGCGCGATTCAGGATTTGTAGCTTCGTACAAGTTCTTATGTAGCGCGTTAGATGTCGCTACATGTAAACTAATTTTTGTGATATACTAATTAAATGTAAATCAGTTTATGTAAACAATATTTCGGGTACAAAAAAGAGATCTAAAAATTAAAAAGTAAACCTTTTTTAAATAAATTCATAAAACACAATAGCACTGTTAAGTGGGCATAGCTTTATTTACATTAATTTAATATTTCGCTTCCTGAATTAAGGCGTAGGTGATTTAAGTCATCTCAACCCGGTCCCAAACAATTAATCACAACGTATTTGTCTACTAGATAAGTTTTACGACACAATTTATCTGAGCCGTAAATCACTGAAATGTTTTGTAATAATTTCAAACGAGCGCCAAGATATGTGGGTACAGTCGCACCGAATATGATAACATAAAATAAATTGGTTTTCTGTCTATATTTTTTTTGTATTTAGCCTTTTTTGGACATTGTGTGGTTTATTTTTTTACTAGTTTTTTATAAAGCTTCATCATCATCATTGAAACCGAACCCACACCTGTGTGGGTTCGGTTTCCGCACTTAGTCCTGCAGTGGACCATTGTACGTGTTTTATGAAGCTTTAAAAAGTACTTTATTGTGTACTAGCTTCCCGCCAGCAGCTTCGTCCGTGTGGTATGTTATTATACATATAAACCTTCCTTAAGAATCACTCTATCTATTAAAAAAACCGCATCAAAATCCGTGGCGTAGTTTTAAATATCTAAGCATACATAGGGACAGACAGACGCGACGGAGGACTTTGTTTTATAATATGTAGTGATGCACTTTTGCTTCCTCCAAGTTCATACATCTTGTTATATACACCGGTTGTGAATAAGTTTAGGCACGTGACCTTTTTGAAGGGCCAAAGCAATAAGGTCAGTGTAAGTCTTTCTAGAGCATCGTAATTATAGTGTAATACTTAATTATCTTGGTGTTTCTCTTCACGACCAAATCAGAATTGAGGAGATCCGTAGAAGAACCAAAATCCAGTCAGTCAATCCAGGATTTTGCGTGGGACCTTCCAACGTGATGGACCGACGACCTGGTCAAGGTTGCTGGGAGTCGTTAGATGCAGAAATATCTTTTGAAATAAAATTACTTTTTACGGATTTTATCGCGTTATATTTATATTTTAATCCCGACGTTATTGCCAATAATTAGCAAATATGTAGGGTAGCTGTTAGTAACTGAAACGTCAAGATGCCTACCACCTTAGTCACCCGTGACCATGGACTCTGAAAAGGGTCCGAAACGTCGGGACTAAAATAATATCAAAATAACGAGATAAAATCCGTAAACAGTAGTTTTATTTCAATGTCTAGTATTCGCGTAAGTGTCAGAAATCAGTATGAATATCTTTTGTCCCTCATTGTACTTGTAAAACGTAACTCATTCATTTAATTATCGCTTCTATATTGTAATGATTACAAGTGAGCGTATTCATTAACGTTACAAAACAGATGTAATGGATAGTTAATGTTCGCAAACACTTCATTTTGTAATTAAATCTTGTGTTGATTATAGTCGAGTTATTTCGTACCTGTCTGTCTGTATCTATACTAATACTATAAAGCTAAAGAGTTTGTTTGTTTATTTGGTTGAACGGGCTAATCTCAGGAACTACTGGTTCGAGTTGAAAAATTCTTTCAATATTAGATAGCTTGTTTAACGAGGAAGGCTATAAGCTATATATCATCACGCTACGACTAATAGGAGCTGAGTATAAATAAAATGCTGCAAAAACAGGGGGGACAATTCAACTTCAACGGGAACGAAGTCGGAGCAAAGGCTAGTTACTAAGTATTTGGAGAAGTTTTCTTGAATTTGTGTGAGTCATTTAAATACATTAAAATAGTTTAATATAGATTCCTAACTAATTCCAATGAGATTTCATAAAACGGAGAATTGGTAAGCTTCAAAAAAATCTATACATATCGTTATTTAATGAATTCATAATTATGTTGTATATTCTTCATAACACAACATACCATCACGCTTGTATTTCCTCGAAGGGGAAGGCAGGGTTGGGCAGAGGTGTACTAAATTGTACACCTATACTTCGCTGATAAATTAAGGTCCCATACACATAAGAGGAGAGTCATTTTTTTAAATCAGTGTTAATAGCTCCATTGTTGGTCGTTCTGATGCAATGAAAATAAATTAATAAATAACACAAATGCTATTTCACGCGCTGTTTTAAAAGTCTCCTAGACCTGCAGATTTCCTCATGATGTTTTCGTTCATCTTTGTAACCGAGTGATATTAATACGCCCATATTTACGAAAACTCAGAGGAGCGTGAATTTAAACTCCAAACATACGACTTAGCATTTCAATTCTTCACTTAACTAATGCTTAACTTCAATGGTGATAACACTAGGCTATCACTGCTTATCACTAAAGAAACTGCTTTAAGTAATTTAATCTTCATCTACTAAAAGCCTTATCCACATACCAAAGTTACAAAAAAAAGTAAGGACTGCAAATTAAATAAAAGAAACACAATACAATCCAGCTTTTAGTACAATAGAAATTCATTGTTCATTCTATACCCACATTTGATATAAAACACATTATTTTGAGACCCTTGAAAAAACTCGTCTAGTCTAACCGTAGCTATCTCAATTTATTTAGCTTTAAGATAATGCCTTTGTGTGTTTTCAACGCTGCTTTCAAACAAAATCTTTATTTTCAACCCCTCGACGCAAACAAATATACATAGATGATCAGGTTAAAGGAGGTCATCGAAATCGGCCCAAACGATGTACCGAAGGTACACTTATTGGAAAAAATACTCTGTATTACGCTGGTTAAAACTTTAGTCGTACTTTATTATGTCGTCTGGGCGAAAAAAACTTTAAATTTCAGAAAAATCGATACGCCATTTTGGCACACTATTATCTGTTTCGTAATGATTTCATAGTAAAACTGTCAGTGTCAGTTTCGGAATGTCAAACGCACGCCATTATGGCAGATTATTATCTTAATATTATCAGTTTCATAGTGATGTCATGGTAAAAACTATCAACTTGACGTGTACTGTCATATACCGGTATGTTCCGGTACAAATTTGGGCTAAGTTGTATGTGCTTTTGATGATCTCCTTTATTCAATCCGCCGTGTGTATATGTGCATCTTTGTGGATTTACCAATTTTGATTTAACTACTTCGGCCCGAACTCAGTGACGTCACGTAATCATTACACTGAATACAAACTCAAATATGGAAAGATAGGCCAAGATATAGTGGCCAGTGTTTGTTGGCGATTCGCTAACGTTATTTGACGTTGTTGAGTGCGTAATCTATAGTAGCTTTAGTTCACAATAATAACAAAATAACAGAATCGATGCGTCACATAAAACAGTTACATATTGAGATATAACAATAAGATTCATTTTGTGATAAAATAGTCTACAATTTTACATAATAAATATTTAAAAAAAGAAGAAGAAACAGACTTGTAACGTTTTAAAAACGGCATTTTGTGACTACAGTTCAGTAACACACCAATATCTAGCCATGACCTATCTCGATCTACTACTACGCTGTAGCAAGTGTAGCTTTCGTAGCATTTCGAATGCTACGGCGTAGCTGCGTGGTCCAGTCCTGTGTAACTTTCTTTAAACAACTTATCTGGAGTGTTATATTTTTATTATTATCTTAACTATTACTAACATTATAAATCAAGTGCCATTTCACATTCAAGTCTCGTTCAATTAAGCGAGGAGACTGTCTCTCCATCTTTTTGTTCAAAATGGTTACCCATCCACAGACTGGACATGGCAAGCGTAGCTTCACATTGCAGATCAGGTTAATCAGCGTGTTATGAATTAGCCACGAAGCCCACGAGAACCTTTGGTACTTAAAAAAAATTGTTGCATATAAAGGCATACAATAAAAAAACAAACCCTATTTAGGTAAATACGTGAATATATAAAAGAATTTTACCAATTCAACACAAAGCCCAGATTACAATACTATAGTTGTTTTGGTAAAACACAATGAGCTTAACCAATTCAATCGGAATTATAAAACAAAGGCTTCACATAAATGATTAATAAATAAACTTTTATACAAACAGGCTTTGTTTGGTTGTTGTAATTTTATTATTTTTATGGATGAATAGGTTTTCTATGTTATCAGTCGAAGAGTTCTCGCTCGCTAGCTATGTTAGTAAAAATAAAACTAATATTTGTATGAAAACCCCTCCAACGCCTTTAGCGAGTACGTAAGGAACTTGACGACGTCTGTGGTCTAGTGGTTCGAGTACCGGACTGCTGATCACGAGGTCATGGGTTCGATTCCCACAGGACACAAACATTTATTGTGATGAATTGAAGTGTTTGTGTTTGTCTGGGTGTTTCTTATTTATTATAAGTATGTATTTACAAAAAAAAAGTATATAAGTATTGTATCCATTGTCTAGTACCCATAGTACAAGCTCTGCTTAGTTTGGGACTAGATGGTGTTGTGTAAAAATGTGCTAGGATATTTATTAAAAAAAAGGACCTAAAATCGGCAAAACCTATTATAGTGTAGATACCTGCCTGCCTAACCTTTCGAGGAATACAGGCTTGATGGTATTATGTTATATTTATCTACGCCACGAACCAGCAAAAACCAGTAATAATTTTTCATTCTATTAAGTGCCACTTGGCACTCGCTTCCAGCCGCTTGCGTCCATGATGAATTAAAATGATTCCACACGACACCATCAAACCGTTTGACAAATGATCTGACATATGAAAAACAGGAAAAACAGTATATTTTTTAACCACCAAAGGTTTAACGCCCCCTTTTGTTTGAATACCAAATTGATTTGGTCGGACGTGAGTGACGTGACCTGTGTTTTTAGAGGTGTAATGTCGATAAAATTTTATGATATAGAGTGGGTGTTATTAAGAAGAAAATGATCAAGAATTGGGAGCCTAGACAAGTTGCAATTTGACATTCGTATGGACAAACGAATAGAAACAAAAAGTATGGAAATTACATTATTGACAGCCCGATTTGTCGAAAGCTTGTGTTATTTCCATAGATTTTGTTTCTATTTGTTTGTTGATTCGAAATGCAACTTGTCTAGGTTCCGAATATGAGCGATAACGCACCCTTGTTTGAGACTTTCTATAATAACATACATAAATACGACCTTCTTCGATTTTGGTTGAGTTTTGTTCTGGATTCGCTACAGACAATAAAATTGTTGAATTCTATAAAAAAGCCAATGGAGGCGTTGCGTAAAATTAGGCACCTATACAGGAATACTTTTTAAGCAGTGCGCAAAAAATTTTTGGTTGTTCAGTATCAGTAATAGAACACATTCACATTATTACTTAAAAACTTTTTTTTGAATTTTTATCCGGCTTGAAATCAGCAAAATATGGACACTTATCTATTCAGATAGTCGCCGCGCGCCATACCCACGCGAGTGGATCGAACGAGCGAACAGCTGATGTAGGTAGGTACTAAGGCGCGCGCGCTTTGCCGTGCGCTAGCGAGTAAACATAAAATCAGTTTCAAAGTAAACATCTTTCGCTAACGATAACTTTGACCATTTGTACTAAGACATATCAAAATAACAAATTGGTGTTTAATAATAGTCGTTTAAGTTTCAATTGACGAAGCTTGCGCACTGAATAAAAAGTAATCCTGTATAACCGTATATTATAAATCTATGCATTAAACGATGTGAACTTTGACATCTGGTTTTTTTTTCAAGTTTACGAAGTTCAATCTGTTCGATCCTTCTTGCTTGATGAATATCACGAACATAGTCTTAAGAGGAACCCAGCAATTAAAGTTAATACCCTTAAATGCTCTAGCTGATATACAAACAACAATATTTGTCACCATACCATCACGCTTACTTCCCCGAATGGTTAGGCAGAGGTGTATTAATATATCCACTCGTAGTTCGCGTATTGCTATTAACCGGGCATAAATCCAAATTACGGCTATTGAACATTTCATAGAAAAACCCATAACTGTGCCCGACCTAGGAATCGAACCTAGGACCTCTGGCTTAGCAGTCGCACTTAGGATCACTAAACTAACGAGGCAGTTTTAATGATGTTTATATTATATCATTTAACTTTTCATGTACCTAATTATTTACAAACATTTTATTTTTTACCTTTAACATCATATTCCAGAACCTTCGATGAAAGTAGAGTATTTTCCCCCATACTTAATTGATAATTAATGAACAAGGACGGCATGACAGCACGAATTATTCAAGCAAATTATAATCTTTTTAAGAATTGCTAATTGGATTAACATGGGAATGTTTTAATTAAATTGTTTTGGAACAGATTTTTGTCAGTCTTTGTAACAAACAAGTTGGAAACAAGATATTCATAAACGTACATATACCTCGGAGAGCACGTAAACCCGTCGGTTTCGTTTGTCATACAAACACCTATGACAATCGTTAGTGGAAGTCAGAAGCCCAAAAAGCCTGACAACCTGTCTATCTTTCGAATATCGGTATGTCCCAAAATTGGGTTGCGGAGATATATTGCTAGTCAATTCGTGTAAAATATTGATGTTCAGCCGCATCTGGTTAGACTGGAACCCAACCCTGACATACTTGGAAAAATGTTGTGATGATGGAAAAATTAAATTACTTTTCTGAATGTTCACAGTTAGTTTTCTTTTTTGGTAATTTTGTAGTTGTTAAATGCAGAGTCAATATATTCTTCTTCCGACATCGTTATTTTTATGGCCCGAATATCTTCATGAATCGCACAAACGGATAACACGAGTATTTTTGTCATCGCATTATCTCGTCTTTAGCCATACTTTCAGCACGAGATATACAATGACAAAATGTTCTCATAGGCTAACAACCTACCAATAACTACCGATAAAGAATGCACTTTCCTTCCCTTGACCTAAGGAAAGTTCACATAAATTTAATGAAAAATGAACCTTATTTGTTCTACAAAAACCAACAAACAGCGATACATTGGCACAAAGAGCGAGTCACGCAACAAAATGAGCTCCCAAACTTGTTCAGTACTGTTTGGTTGTGTTATTAACATGAGTTGTTTTGGTCCTAACTTACTCCTACATACAAAATTAAATATAAGCGAGAGCGGGTACATATCAATAAATTGTATTTTACATACCATGACGCCTGTATTCAAGGAAAGGTTAGGCAGAGGTGTACTAATACATACACACGGACATAGGAACGGACATACACATATACACGTCAAACACATAACCCTCCTTCCGCAGTCGTGTAAAAAACTCGAGCGTTATACTAAGTCATACAAATATAATATCCATCCTACGCGAAGATACACCCGCGATAGATACGAAATTAGCCTGGCATTCAAAATATTTTTTAAAGCCAATTAAAATGTTCTTTTCGTTATTTTTAATGAAGGAAAAAATCCGCTGGCGGGCAGGATTCAAACCTGCGTCTTCTGGTTCGGTACACCAGACGCTTTGACCACTAAGCCACCGCGAGCCCTGCTCGGCAGTCGAAATCTTCCTTCACATTTTTTACGTCTTAAAGGTGACGTATTTTTTCCTTCATTAAAAATAACTTGTAAACTTAGCATGGAAAATGCTTAAAAAATACAAAAAGATTGTTCTTCTCGTGTTAAAACCTTGGTAGAAAAACCTCTTTGTATGTCAACTGATCCAGTTAATTAAATTCACCACAGAGTCCACACTCTAACGAAGTCCAAAGCGGCTTTACAACTTTGTGTTACAGCGGATGTCGCTTTGTACATACAGACTCCAGCGCGTACATTCTGGT
Organism: Acronicta psi; assembly: GCA_946251955.1. NCBI lineage: Eukaryota > Metazoa > Arthropoda > Insecta > Lepidoptera > Noctuidae > Acronicta > Acronicta psi. The sequence continues at coordinate 1,418,275 of OX276469.1, forward strand.
GTCGACTGAGACTTTTCAATATACATAATTACGATACAAAAGACCAAAGAGACGCGGAGCCAAAGAGTTTGCAATTTAATTAATTGTTTCAAGGAGTATGGCAATTTGAATTCTACAAAAGAGGTTTATACAAGCCTCTATGGATATCTGTGTTTTGAGAAAATTTGGGTACGGTATACCTTCAAGAAAAAAAAATGTTATACATATCTAATATGACAAATAAATAAAATTGAAGTGTCTGTTTGTCAAACAAACAGATACATCAATTTTATTTATTTGTTTGTATATTACCAAATTTTATACCCAAATTTTCTTTTCAGTAAATGATATACCTACGGCACTTAGACCAAAAAAAAATTTTTATAAAAAAAAAAAAATTTTTGTCTGTCAGCCTATCTGTTTGTTCCGGCTAATCTCTGAAACAACTGGACCGATTTTGGTGGGATTTTCATTCCCAGATAGCTAATGTTATAAGGAATAACTAAGACTACTTTAAATTAGGAAATTTTATTGCGGTTGCTTTAATTCACAGTAACCCGCCGCCTCACCCCCGTCCCTACCTAAGGATCGGCCACCTAGTTCCGCGCGGACTGTAGATAGGTACACACTATAATGCCTCTACCTACCTACGGAGAGACAGGCGTCATGATATTACGTATCAACATTTTCAAGTACTTCTCATCTTCTGAGTAATCCCACATCGACAGGCTCAATACGGAGATTTGCATTAATTTCCATTGTATACAAACTCCTAACTCCGCTTACGTTCAACAATAATCTAGAAGGGTATAGCATATTGTTTTCAGAGAATATGTAAAGATGTGTATCGACTTTGCGCGAATGTTGCGAATCGCGGCAAATATAATGTTTATTCTTGCCGCGAGCCACTTGCATAACATAACATACCACGCCGGTATTTCCTGAAGGGCTAGGCAGTTGATAGTCACGAGATAAGATATACTATAACAACTAGCAAAAGTGCTAAAGCTATTTTCCCATTAATTTACGATTGCAACTTTGAGATAACACCATCATCATCTTCCTGCCCTTGTCCCAATTTATTTGGGGTCGGCGCAGCCTATCCTTTTCTTCCATTCATCCCTATTAGCCGTCACCTGCTTTGAGATAACACCGATCAAATGTCACTATAGTATTGCTTCGTAAATACTATGTTCGTAATTCCACAAATTTTCTATTAGTACTTTTGGAGAAAATCGCTTTTTAATTTTGCCTAGTGTAATACATATTTATGCTCGTGCAGTACACCACTTCTATACACACACAGTTTGGCGGGTATGCCTAGCTCCCATGTAAAAGGGACAAGCCTTTTGCCGAAATTACACAGAAAAATCCAATAACAATTAGCTCGGCCTGGAAAACGAACCCAAAACCTCGTGCTCAGTACAACACGGGAGCTTAATGAGGCAATTTTCACGATACGATAGCTTGACAAGCTTTATCGCCCGTGTATCACCATTAGATCGCGTACTTTAAAGCCGCCGCTACAGTTCGTCAGTGATCCAACCGGTTTTAAGTTCGCGGTCTTAAAAACCGCGTACTTTAAGTTTTCGCGTCTATCTAGCTCTTTATCTTCTTTTGCGTGTGTTTCTTAAGTATTGTATGCCTTCTTCTGTCTTAAACAATGGTTTTTCTATTATTGCGACCTGTAAAATATATCATATCAGGCCCTATGTAAACCAACCCACGATGTAAATAGAAAACGCGGCACGCAAATTCTATTTATAAGTGGAAGCCTAAACAAATTGTGTATTTCCATAGCAAAGTGTAGCTAACACCCAAATGCCTTCACAAAGTATTATATCCATTGTCTAGTACCATAGTTCAAGCTCTGCTTAGTTTGGGACTAGATGGTGCTGTGTGAAAATGTCCCAGGATATTTTATTATTTATTTATTATTATTAAAAGAGAATAATATTTGCCAAGTTAATCAAATCAAATCATTTATTAATCAAAGAAAAACTAACATAAAAATGGCGTTATACATGTAAAGTAGGTATTAGACAGCGGTGATTGCGAATTTTCGAGGTAGCCACACTAGGCAAGCCTGTATCGTGGATACCAGTTAATTTAACATAATCAATTTTACTTTTAGAGTTTTGGCCTCAGTACACAGCAACTTAAGTATAAAATTATAACATGAAAGTAATACAATGTTATGAGAATATAATAATAATATGGTATTTAGGTAATGTAAATTATGAGTAAGTCTATATATAATTAAATATGGTCATATATTATTTTATAATGTAAGAATAAATACAAATATAAGTATATTATATCTTTATATAAAATAACATAAGGAAATCGTGTGAAGTCGGTTATCGAATAGGAGTTAGTATGTCTTCAGTTTCATCATATGTCTTATGTGCTAACCACTTCGATACTATGGACTTGGATTCGCGAACTGATGAATGTTAATATTACATTCAGAGACTACTTTGTTATAGGTAAAATGTTTTTTGTATGGGAAAAATCTTTTAGCAAATGATGAATTAACAGAACAGGTTTTTACTTTAAATACTCTACTCTTTAACATGTCTTTATACTCGCAGGACTGAATTATTTCTTTATGAGTTAAGAGCGTTAATTTAAGTATGAACAGCTGACGTACGCTAAGCACACCACTTTCTCGGTATACGTCAACTGTTCTATACCAACGTGGTTTTTTGAGCATTGTCTTAATTACTGATCGCTGGGCTCTTTCTACTTGAAGCATGTAGGCATGTCTACTTGAAGCATGTGGGCAGAGTATCGAGCGGAAACGCATGTTTGATGGGTGATGATACTTTGGACTTGCAAGAAATAAGCGACAGGCGGGTTGAATTTTATTTACTAAAAGCAAAAACTTTTGAAATTTGTTGGGTTATTGTTTTTCTTTAGGAGGGAGCAAAAAGGACATAAACGCAGGGCCTATGTTTAAGGTCCTTTTCTTTGATATATAAACTTTTCTTTGAACCGTCTGCTCCCAAACTAAAAGGCTAGACAAGCTGCAATTTGCGATCCAAATCGACAAACGAATAGAAAGAAAACGTAAGGAATTGACACAAGCTTTCGGCAAATCGCGCTGTCACTAATGTCATTTCCATACATTTTGTTTCTATTCGTTTGTCGATTCGAATGTCAAATTGCAATTTGTCTACAGGCACAGAGCTTGGTACTATTAGTACTGTAGACAATGGATATATTAAGTACTCGATTGTACTTCATTTTATAAGTTCTTACACTCGACGACATCTGTGGTCTAGTGATTCGAGTACCGGACTGCTGATCACGAGGTCGTGGGTTCGATTCCCACAAGACACAAATATTTATGTGTTGATGAATATAAGTATTTGTGTTTGTCTGGGTATTTCCTATGTATAACGAGTATGTATTTACAAAAAAGTATATAAGTATTATATCCATTGTCTAGTACCCATAGTACAAGCTCTGCTTAGTTTGGGACTAGATGGTGCAGTGTAAAAATGTTTTTTTTTTATACTATACCTTAGAAACACCCACAGATAAAGACAAATAAAAAAAAATTGATTAAGTAGGTAGATTAATATAAGTTTTTTGTTAAATTATTTGGCTTAGTAGCGGTTTCGCCCGAAATTGGTTCGCCCGAAATGGGCGAATGAACTACTTTCAATTTTGAATATTTTTTAGGGCCGGTTTCGCCCGAGACAAATTTATTACCGGGCGAATCAGGTCAATTAAAATTTAGTAATGGACTATTCGCCCAAATACTACTATGCCTCTAAAAATAAGCCTTTATTTAATAATAAAATGTGAAATTTTATAAAAAAGTACAGTTGCGTACACAATTGTTACTTACAATAAAACAAATACTGTTAGTGAATCTGTTTATTCCTGTATGTCTAATATTATCTACTCAACAAACGAGCCATTTATATAAATATAATGTATATAACTATTATGTCAGTCCGTTGTTTAAATGGGATCCAGAACGGGTGGATAAGTATTAAATAAAAATAAAACATAATAATCAGATATATTTTAATTTACACAAAACAATTTGAAATAAAAACTAATAATATAGAAACACTTACATATTTCTTATAATTATACTTCACAGTCTTCTACTCATTATAACTGTACTTACTAATAATCAAAAATAGCACAAAAAAAAAACTATTAATAATATATCAACACTTACATATTTCTTATAATTACACTTCTACTCATTATAACTTTGTACTTACTAATAATCAATCACTAAGTATATATTTACAACTTACTTCTTAGTGTATCCAGGCTTTTTTGAAGAAACATTAAACATAAAATAAATTATGTGATGTGAAGTCAGAAAGTGTGTACTTTATGCAGTTATGTTGTTATACTGTCAGTATTTTAGACACACTAAACCAAATGATGGGAAACACGCTGCACAATTTGCAAATGAGTGACAGAGACAGCATTATACTACTATTTTTGTGTTCCTGTGGGTGCGTTTATTTGCTGTGTCTTTAATTCTATCGCTGAGTAACAAATGTCATTGTGCATATTATCTATAGTCCGTTTTTTAATCTCAGAGACTAGATTGACACATGCAACTGTCAAAATTACAAATAATGATACCAGCTTTTTTGTATAGGGTTGTACCAACGATATCGGTTAGTTGAATCGTAACTTTTAGACGATTAGCTTAAAAATTTTCTATTCCAAATCGTATACCTAAAACCCAAATTAATTAAAATTGTACGAATGCACAATAAAGTCTATCAAAGGTAAGTCGTCGTAGAGTTTTAAGTACCAAATGACGTAAAATCACCTACCAAAAAAAAACTAAGAAATGACTTTAATAAATTTAGTCTTATGTTCCAACGAGGTAAAAAAGTATTAGAAAACTATATCAATCGCTGTAAAAAAGTTTTAGAAAACTATGTTGATTTCGCTGTCGATATTTAGTCCTTCAAAACTCTACCTAAGCCGACTCATGATTATTACGTTGTAAATAAGACCTACTATTTTTTTCAGGATAATTTAATGTAAAAAACCGACACTTCAATTTAGTAGCGATAATTTTCGATAGAGGCACATTACTATTTAAGAAATGCAAAAAACTGGTATCCCACGTAATGTCACTTTAGTCTCTGAGATTAAAAAACAGACTATAGTAGGTTACTTACTATTTTCGAGTAACACATGTGCCTAAGTAAATCCTCTTTAAAAACATTTGTATTTGTACATATTACGGTGTGCTCGACTGTACTACTTATTTTTTCGAATGTATAATAGTATTTGGGCGAATAGTCCATTACTAAATTTTACTTGACCTGTTTCGCCCGCTATTAAATTTGTCTCGGGCGAAACCGGCCCTAAAAAATATTCAAAACTAAAAGTAGTTCATTCGCCCTTTTCGGGCGAACCAATTTCGGGCGAAACCGCTACTAAGCCAATTATTTATAAAAGAAGATCCGTAAATTTCTCTACAGGCGTTACTAAATAAATAACAAGACGCGGCTTTACATAAAAAACAAGATGGATTACATAATAAGTACGCTTATGATTGAAGATATATTTCACCTTGTTAGAACACGACTTTGTGAAATAATAAAGGCTTTCTGTTGACTTATAAATGTAAATACATAAGCCAAGGCTAATACCGACTACATAAAATAAAATTAATTATGATGTAATATTCTAGTTGCTGGTATAATTAACACATAATATTTAGTTTTGATTAATATCATGAGTGCAAAATTTATAAAAACTATGTTCTTTTTTAAATTTTATTTATAAATAAAAATGTCAAAAAAGGGTTCAAAATATTATTACCCGACTGCCGAAGGAGGGTAATAATATTCTAATAATAATAATCTATTCAAATTTACCCGTCACACGGCTTTTTAAGAACAAACTATTCTTTTGTTACCAAAGAACTACGTCGAGTAACTACGTCGAAAACAGTTTATAAATTTAAAAATACCGAATAAAATTGTTGGATAATTTGCCTCAAAATAGGATCAAGAGTAAGGTAACATTCCCTCTAAACGGACTATAGAAATTCCATTGAATGACAAGCATCAACCACTTCTCCCTAAATCACCGAACCTTCACAAAACCATGATAAATAGACATTTATCTCTTATAATTTAGGGCCGCGAATATCAGAACGGTCTCAATTTCTCTCATTGATTGATTACGTCTACCCAGGGACACCCCTAACCGGATTCGCACATTTTTCAAACTGTGACACCCCTGACAATGGCTTTATTGAATGACGGTATCTAAGATTGATAGTTTCGTTAATTTTGTACTTGTAAAAGGAATGTTTTTAAGAGATGAAAATGTCAAGAGTTCAAGATTAAATTCGACTCACGGGAGTAGTGCTTGAGGAGCATTTTATTCTGGTTTTAAGTATTTCTCTTGGGATTAGTTGGTCTTCAACTTGTATCAAAATACTTGTACAGTTTTACAAGTATCTTTGGCGTATCTTGAGCTCGCTCCGCTTAAAATAAACTTAGAATGCGCTAATAAATAGTATTGCGAAAAGTTACCGAATATACTCAGAATAAAATTGTATCTTTGATGACAAGTTTGTGTCGTAAGCAACCGGCTTCTGCGCATGTAACAAATAGTTTACAAATAAATCATTGCGTATGTATTTCCAAGAAATACACCTCTGTCTTTTTGTATTGACGATGTCTATGGTCTAGTGGTTCGAGTACCGGACTGCAGATCACGACGTCGTGGGTTCGATTCCCACAGGACACAAACATTTACTGTGATGAACTTAAGTGTTTGTGTTTGTCTGGGCGTTTTCTATGTATTATAAGTATGTATTGACAAAAAAAGTATATAAGTATTATATCAATTGTCTAGTACCCATATTACAAGCTCTGCTTAGTTTGGGACTAGATGGTGCTGTGTAAAAATGTCCCAGGATATTTATTTATTTTATTTATTATAATAAAATTATGTGCGTGTAGGTATGTACTTACAATAGTGAAGGAAAACATCGTGAGGAAACCTGTATGCCGGTGACACTTGATGATAAAAGTGCCAGTTTGGCAATTATTTTGATGTGGGGCGTTTATGGGGCGAGGCTTTTGCTATCCAAACTCGGAGAAAAGCCAAATAAGACTTTGTTCCACCTGGGAATCGAACCCAGGACCTCAAGCGTAGCAGTCACGATTAGAACCACAAACTAAACAACCAAAACGTACCTACATCAAATCGTTGTTTCATACATAACTACAATACCTTTACAATTTTTACGACCTCCAACCACTCCATGTACCGGAAAAATCTTCACCTTAATGACCACTCAAGCCTTTTATTGTTCTTCTTACAAAAAAAAACTCTGTCTTTTCCCCTTCGATTCCGCGATTGCGACACTACGGAATAATTGCTGCCTCTTAAAGTTCTGTTCGGGGTGAATGCGACTGAATAATCGCAAAAACGTTTTGTAGCTTTTGTGTCTATTCATTTGTTTTCTATAGAAATTACTGGAAGTGCAAAGGGTGTTGTGTGAATAATTAAAAAGCTACAATTAAAAGCTTATAAATTATTTTTATAAGCATTTTCCATGCTAAGAGCTATTAGTTAATTTAATGACGGAAAAAATCGACTCGCGGGCAGGACTTTGCTGCTGTCTGCTGGTTAACCAGAAGATCGACCTCACCTTGTCACCTTGAAAAGTCGTAAAAATATTCTACTTTATTTAAAATCAACGCAACTACTATAGACGCCAAAATTCAGTCAGTATTTAATGAGGATTGGTATGTACATGTTGGTTACAGTACATCAAAAAGTCTTCTTAACATATTAGACTCCCCAAAAGAACAGGAAAACGTTCATCGTTCAGCTTGGAGTGTGCCACTCACACTTACCTCAATTGTTACCAAATTGAGTGGAGATTTATTTGAACCAGTTGCCCTTTACAGTCTGACTAATAATTTCCTCGTCTCTCCCTCTCGTTTCCTAGAGGTCCAGCAAAATATTATTGGCTTTTTATAAAAAACTAGCGACCCGTACTCACCTTCACTTGCGAGTTCCGGTGGATTAAAAAAAAATTGTCCTGTCAATAATGAACACAACAAAAAAAGAATTATTCAATTTGGTGCAGTTGTTGGAAAGTTGTGTGCGTACAAACATTTCGGCGATATTTCACCCCCTATTTCAACCCCTTACAGCCTTTTTTTCGTATCAAAAAATAGCCTATAACCTTTCTCAGGGTCTAGGCTACCTGTGTACCAAATTTAATTTAATTAGGTTCAGTAGTTTTGGCGTGAAAGCGCGACAGACAGACAGGCAGAGTTACTTTCGCATTTATAACATTAGTAAGGATAAAGATAGATTCTCAGTAGCTCTAAGTTTGACATAGACAACGAGTTCTTCATTGTTCATTAAAACACAAATAAACTATAGTCCGCGCGGAACTAGTTGGCCGCGCCTTAGGTAAGGACGGGGGTGAGGCGGCGGGTACTGTGAACTAAAACAAGCGCCCCCGCACTTCCGTCCCATCGCGCGCAGGCGACCCCGCCCCTCCGTCCCACCGCTCACAAACCTAAGCCGCGGCCAACTAGTTCCGCGCAGACTATATTACAAAACCTCTAGTTGACACCACAAAAATCCTTGCTTGAATATGCATGAAACAACAGTCCATCCGCCATGAATGGCGAGTACATCTAGTCCCAGCTGGCTCGTATTTTTGCATCCAACCTCATTTGCATGTGGTCGCATTGGAGCCTCGCGGTAAAGTTCTTAACAAGTGTAGTTCTGGGTTGAAATTATTATGTAAACATACATTGGTACTTACAATCTTTAATATGTGTAGTAACGCCATCACGCTTGTATTATCCAAAGGGTTCGGCAGACTAATGTGGACCCACATCATCATCATTATTGACATTGACATTGACGACGTCTGTAGTCTAGTGGTTCGAGTACCGGACTGCTGATCACGACTTCACGAGGTCGTGGGTCCGATTCCCACAAGACACAAATATTTATGTGATGAATATAATTGTTTGTGTTTGTCTGGGTGTTTCTTATATATAATAAGTATGTATTACAAAAAGTATATACATAAGTGTTATATCCATTGTCTAGACTACCCATAGTACAAGCTCTGCTTAGTTTGGTGTTGTGTAAAATGTCCAAAAATATTTATTTACTCTTTAGTTTTTTATCTAATATATAAAATTCTCGTGTCACAGTTTTAGTTGCCATACTCCTCCGAAACGGTTGGACCGATTTGTATGAAATTTTGTGTGCATATCGGGTAGGTCTGAGAATCGGCCAACATTTATTTTTCATACCCCTAAATGATAAGGGTGACCCACCCCTATATGGCAAAACAACGTTTGCCGGGTCAGCTAGTTAACTATAAGTGTACAGCAGTACACCTGTGCCTATCCTTTTGGGGATATAGAGGCGTGATGGCGTGTTTTCTATGCAAGCTCAAGCAAACTAAAGACATGAACACAACTACTGCAAAATATTTGTATATATATTCATAATGGAAACAGTTCACGAACTTGCGCAGGCCTTGGCGGGTTAACCAACTTACCATATCTTAAGAACTTATTTACTTTGGATGAACTTATCAGAAAATCCCCGAAGATTACTTTCTATATACATTTTTATTAAGCAAGTTAGTTTAATTATAGAACTTCGTGTGAGTCTGCCAACTTCAACCTTGAGTGTAATGTATTCAAAAGTGTATCTGTATTATCACTCGCTTTACGGTGAAGGAAAACATCGTGAGGAAACTTAAATGCTTAAGAGATTTGCTCGACAGCATATGAAGTCTGCCAACCTGCACGAGGCCAGCGTGGTGGACTATGTCCTATTTCCTCTCATACTGAGAGGAGACCCGTGCCCAGCAGTGGGACAGGTAATGGGTTGATGATGATGATGATCTGTATATATATATCAAATAAATAAATAATAAAATAAAATAAATATCTTGGGACATTTTTACACAGCACCATCTAGTCCCAAACTAAGCAGAGCTTGTACTATGGGACAATGGATAAAATACTTATATACTTTTTTTTTGTAAATACATACTTATAATATATAAGATACACCCAGACAAACACAAACACCTAAGTTCATCACATAAAATATTTGTGTCTTGTGGGAATCGAACCCACGACCTCGTGATCAGCAGTCCGGTACTCGAACCACTAGACCACAGACGTCGTCTAAATCTTAGGTTACAACTTATTTAATAGCTATTTCATTTCATTAAATACATTTTACTGTAGCACTATGCATGTGAACTGGTTATTTATTTCAATGAACATCACATAGCACATAAACATTTCTCACTGCTAATGTATCTCCCGACCTGCGATATACATCCAAGCAGACACTACATGTTGTCAAATAAAAAACAGTTACAGAAGATTCACTACTAACAAAATGCAAAGTTGTTTAATCAAATTTTATTTAATTTTTGACCACGTCTGTGGTTTTGTGGTTCGAGTACCGAACTGCTGATCACGAGGTCGCGTGATATTATGTACATAAGTAATTGCGTTTATCTGAAGGTTTCATATATTGTAAGTATGTATATACAAAAAATATATAAGTATTATATCCATTATCTTGTGCCCATAGTATAAGGTCTGCTTAGATTGTCCTGTGTAAAATGTCCCAGGATATTTATGTCGTGATGATGATAGTTAGAATAATAAATATAAAATTATACATACTAATAAAAACTAACAAATGCCTTCATATCAACGGATGCGTAACTTAAATTAATATATCGTATTTGTATTCTTAAACGCTTATATTGTTAAGATAAGTAGTGTTACTTACTCTTAAAAATATTATCCATAACAAATTCTGCCACTAAACAGATATATCTAGAAGGTCTCCTAAAGACCTTCTAGATATATCTGTTTAGTGGCAGAATTGTTTGGCGTCCGGCCACCGTCTCAAGTGGTGGTCTAACTTCCAGATATGCGAGTAGGTGCAACAGTACCGTTGTCTGAAGTACGAGTATGTGCTGACACTGTAGTGATCATTAATGTAGGAAGCTCACGGAGAGAGTTATTACTTGAAAGTAAATTTGGCACGACGTGCAACACGCTTGTGCAGCGGTGGCCAGTTAATAGTGGGCCAGCTTGTGTGTACTGTGATTTCAAGCGGGAATATACTGCTGTTAATAAAGTGTAAACGCGTATAGTTTGAAATTGCTTCAGTTACGAAGAAGAAATATCTTAACTGTATTTATATAATATTGCAGTTTTTAGGTTAACCTGACTTAGAATAATTCATAATTGTCTTTGTTGGTAGACTATACTAATCACAAAATTTGTAAATGGGTCCAGTTGCTATTTTAAATACCCATACATTAGGTCGATTAGATCTGCGGGACCAATTAAAACGGGGGCATTTAACTAAAGAGCCTTTATTAAAATTGAGGCTAACTTGATGAAAACTAAGATATACATGATCTATCACTGCTTTACAAGAAAACAAGAATGAACTGCAAATGTAAGTCTTCAAAAATCTAGGTCTATAGAACACACAATACACATATCGTGTAGTCTTCAGTGGATGTACATCTTCAGTAGATGTACATATTATTACGATGCTTACATAATTTATCCACGCATCTTATAACTTAGGTTGTGAGTACAACCCACCTGACCTTTTTAAAGGCCACCCACAAGACGATCGGTTTGTGTTTCTTTCAACTTTAAACTTACGAGTATTTAAATAAGTTATTAATAATATATACTACTAGCTTTCTGCCAGCGGCTTCGCCCACTTGGTCTGGGTATTCATCATCATTGAGAGAACCCCCTGTGTGGGTTCGGTTTCCGCACTTAATCCTGCAGTGGACCATTGTACGTGAGCCACGGTGCTGTTATTCTAGCCAGCCCAACTCCCTCCAGAACCAGATTAGTCTTGCCGGCCTCCGCAGTGTGTCCGCTACAGATCTTGGTGATCCTAGGGCTTTTTCCCGTATCTGGGTGACGCCTGTGCATTCAAGCAGCACGTGTGCCTGGGTGGGTCGTAGTCTGGGTATTTCTTTTAACTTTTATCCCCTATTTAAACCCCTTACACCCCTTTTTTCGCATTAAAAAGTAGCCTATGTCCTTTCTCAGGCTCTAGGCTATCTGTGTGCCAAATTTATTTTAAATCGGTTTAGTGGTTTTGGTGTGAAAGCGCGACAGACAGACAGACAGAGTTATTTTCGCATTTATAATATTAAGTAAGGATAAGTTAATCTAAGCCAGAATGCTATTTACTACATACCTACACGGTTAAATAACACGTACCAGAGTTTGAGTAATAATACGAATATCAGCACTTTACTCTTATAAGTATGTACCAACGCTAAGAAGATTACGTGCTTCGCTAAGTGCTTCGGTGTTTAGCACAATGGCGAGCAAAATAAATGACCTAGTTTAAGAGCAGCTGAATTACCTTTGTGTTAAGCTAAAAATATTAAACTGACAAGTTAATTTTAGGTTAAGAATGTCAAGTAATTTTTGGCCTCATTGAAAAGGAAAAATAATAGTTTTTTTTTGGAACCACCTGACTGAGGTTTGTATAACTTCACGCTGCTACTAAGAATTTCTCAACCAATAAAAGATCATACAAACTATCATACCAGTATTCTTGTAGGCAGATACGTACTAATCACCCACAGGTTACTGGCATACTTAGCTCCCGTGTAATAGGGGAAAGCTTATTATTATCGGGTACAAATCCAAACTACAAGCTGCTACTGAGAATTTATTCGACCTGGGAATTAAATCCGAAGCGTAGCAGTTGCACCGATGACTACTAGGCTAAAGTGTCAGTTTGGTGGGTCAATTATTGATTCATGAGATGTAGTTGTGTAATTAATTCATACACATTTTATTTCAGTAAAACAAAATTATTTTCAAAAAAAACAATGACAGAAGATCAACAAGAACATAGACAACTAATGCCATTTTTTTTATTGTAACAAATCTGTTTTGTTATTTTGCCATAAACAACAATGCGCCCATTAATTTGGTCCGCCACTATCTAATAATCAATATAGGTATAAAGATTAGGACGAGTACAGTCAAAGGCAGCCATAATATGATCTATAAGAGTCGCCAGATTAACTGTAAGCCTCTCTTGGGTATGTCATGAAGAGTTCTCAGGTAATGCGTTGTGTTAGGGATTTCACTGACTGGACGGTTTCTTGGAACTCCATATACATTTAATGAATATTGTTGTATTTCGTGCTCATAAATTAAAGTTTTGGTAGAAAAAATAGTTATTTTATTATTATTTTATTTTAGTTATAGAATAGAATAGAATAGAATATACTTTATTGTACACCAAGAAACAATACAAAGTAAAAATAAAGAAATAATGATACAAGAGTACAATAATTGGGGGTCTTATCGCTAAAAGCAATTTCTTCCAGACAACCACTAGGAATATAATAATATATTTAGGAATAGATTTTTAATTTAGTACTTAGATACATTGTAATATATAGTTTTAGTGAATATCTATACTAATATTATAAAGAGGAAAGATTTGTTTGTTTGTTTGTTTGTAATGAATAGGCTCCGAAACTACTGGACCGATTTCAAAAATTCTTTCACTTTTGGAAAGCTACATTATCCCCGAGTAACATAGGCTATATATCATCACGCTACGACTAATAGGAGCGGAGTAGTAATAAAAAATGTAGCAAAAACGGGGAAAAAATTATAAGACCACGCGGGCGAAGCCGCTGGCGGGACGCTAGTCTTTAAATAAAATAATCCAGTTTCAAAAAACTAAAAACAAATTTAAAAAAATTGTGCCCGGTTTTTAAAAACTGTTCTACGTTAAATAGGTTCGCCCATTATATGGGACCTAAACGAACCTAATGAACGTAGTCCAATTTTAAAAAACCTGTCAAAATACCATATTGTATGTTAAATATAAATACTTACCAAGTTTGTAAGCAGCCTAAGTTGAACTCTCACGAGGTAAATACTTTGCGGTGAAATTGCTTTACTTACGGTTTTAAGTGCTGTTAAAAGAATGTTGAAGGAATACTAATGGTCTTTGGGGAGTGAAGCGAAGATATTGCCTAATTTTAAACGATAATATGGTATTCGGTATATCAAACTACACATTACCATATTCCTCGGGATAGGCAGAGCATGTAGATACAAGCAGATCATCGATATGTTTACGTTCCATAACAGGGGGTGACCGGGGCGAAAGCCTATTGTAAACTCTGAGGTGCTACTGAAAATAATGGCAATTATAGGCACACACTCTATTACATAGGACCTATATTCTGGGACATTTTACCACAACATCTACATGGTGTGGTGTTGTGTAGGAAAGAAATGTATTTATTTTCACAGAAACGAGAAGGTCACTTAAAATTATCATAAATGGGCACTAACCCATAGTACAAGCAGTATCTATAGTTATATTATATCTGTAGTTATATTGTTAGTCATATTAAATTTATGATAATTTTAAGTGACCTTCTCGTTTCTGTGAAAATAAATAAATTTCTTTCCTATTTTTTTTCTATCTATACTGTTTTTTGTAAATATATGTTTGAAACATTATGTATAAGAAACACCCAGACAAACACAAACACCTATGTTCATCACATAAATATTAATTGTGCCCTCTTGATCAGTAGTCCGGTACTCAAACCACTAGACCACAGACGTCATCGTCCTTGGGCGTACAGTGGTACACCTCTGTCTAACCCATCGAGTAATATACCGTGTTGGTATATAACTTTCAATCTATACTATAATATATTATAAAGCTGAAGAGTTTGTTTGTTTGGCAGACACTACACTACACTGAAATAATTTTTACAAATTTCTTTCAGTGTTAGATAGTCTGTTTATAGAGGAAGGCTGTAGGCTATATATCATCACGCTACAACCAATAGGAGCAGAGTATCAATTAGAAACATTGTAAAACCGGGGAAAAAAAGCAACCTCGTCTGTCTAATATCATTCCGATGAAAATAGGATCAAATAATCGACTAAATGCATGTCCAGTTGTCCAACTCCTCTTGTGTAAAATTCAGTTACCCAAATTAAATTTACATTAGCACCCAACACCCAACAAATCTTGGTCACAAAAGACAAGAGTCAACCCTTTCTTCGCTTTATAATGGAACATCTGTGTTGTAGGTATATTCCACCACTTTTTATACAAAGCAACCCGCATCAACTCTGTCAGCCGCAATGTTTTAGAAAAACAGTACGAAAATGTAAGTCGTACATTGACTGGTTAGGGCAGGGTTGAGATAAACCATATCACACAAAGATGGTGGAGTTTGTAGTTCGTTGACCTTGATTTCTTTCATGGGAACAAAACAACTGCCTCGTTAGTCTAGTGGTCCCAAGCGCGACTGCTACGCTAGAGGTCCTGGGTTCGATCCCCGGGTCGAGCAAAGTGTTGTTGGGGTTTTCTGTAAAATTCCCAGTAGCACTTTGAGTCTGGATTTGTGCCCGGTTGATGGCAATAGGCTCGCCCCCTATTACATGGGACCTAAACATACCGGCGAAATGTGGGTGTACATTATTATGCCTCTGCCTACCCCTTCGGGGAATTTAAGCGTAATGGCATGTATGGGAACAAAAGTAATGCCATCATCATCCTCTTAGCTTTTTCCCCACCATATTTGGAATCAAATGCAGCTGTATATCATATCAGTATCACTACATAGTATAAAACAAAGTCGCTATCCGCCGTCTGTCTGTCCCTTTGTATGCTTAGATCTTTAAAACTACGCAACGGATTTTGATGCGTTTTTTTTTAATATATAGAGTGATTCTTAAGGAAGATTTATATCTATAATAACATACCACGCGGGCGAAGCCGCTGGCGGGAAGCTAGTTTGTATATATGCATATCAGTATTTTACACGAAGCGACAGCCATCAGATCTCCGCAGCCCAATGGGCAGGTTGTCAGGCTTTTTGGGTTTCTGATTACCACTAATATTGTCATAGATGTTTGTATGACAATCGGGACCAATCGTTTTCGTGCTTTTCGAAGGACGTATTTCATGATGTGTTAAGAATTGTCTACCATTTACAGACTGGCCGCGGCAAACCTAGCTCGGCATTGGAGCTCTTACAGGGTACTTCACCACAAATGACATGCTCCATAAAATGAAGCTAGGTTTGAATAACGTCTGCAGAGCCTGTGGTGAATTCAAGGAAACTATGCAGCACATCCTGTGCGATTGTGACGTCCTGGCGACGAAACGGATGAGTCTTCTCGGCAACGAGTACCCGAAGCCGGAAGATTTTAGGTTCCTTCCTCTCAGTGGGTTAGCCGCCTTCGTAAACCACGTCTTCAAAGAGTAAGGAATATACGGTAATGGGGACAACACAAAAGATCCTATTGGGTTCGAAGTGTTGCTGGTTGTACCAGCCCCCATAGTAAGATAAAGATAAAAGCCTAGCTTAACCTTGCAGATTTGTTGATCAGCGTAGTTTTAATCATACCATCACGCCTGTACTCCCCAAAGGATTAGACAGAGTAGGTGTACTGTACTTATATCCACAAACAGTTTGTCAGTATGTTTAGGTCCCATGTAATAAGGAGCGAGCCTACATTAACCGAGCACGAATCTAAACTTCGAGCTGAAACTTAGAATAACATAGAATAACCCAATAACACTTATCTCGACCTGGGAATCAGACCAAGGACCTCAAGAATAATAGTCACATTTAAGAACACTAAGCTAACGAGGCAATATTCGATATTACTCACTCCAAAAATAAATTTTTACAGTCGCATGATAATTAACCCATATACTGTCCCACTGCTGGGCACGGGTCTCCTCTCAGTATTAGAGGAATTAGGCTACAGTCTACCACGCTGGCCTAATGCGGGTTGGCAGACTTCACAAGCCGTCGAGAAAATCTCTCAGGCGTGCAGGTTTCCTCACGATGTTTTCATTCACCGTTAAAGCGAGTGATAAATACGCACATGATTTCGAAAAGTCAGAGGCGTGCCTTGGATTTGAACTCGAGACCTTTGATTTGGCGGTCTAGTGGTCATACCGCTAGGCTATCACTGCTTCACAGTCGCATATATTTCTTACTAGCTTCCCGCCAGCGGCTTCGCCCGCGTGGTCTTATAATTTTTTCCCCCGTTTTTGCAACATTTTTCATTACAACTCCGCTGCTATTAGTCGTAGCGGGATGATATATAGCCTATTGCCTTCCCCGATAAATGGGCTATCTAACATGGAAATAATTTTTCAAATCCGTCCAGTACTTTTTGAGTTTATTCGTTACATACAAAAATACAAATCTTTCCTCTTTATAATATTAGTGTATGTAGAAAACAATAATATTGTTACAGCCTACTCTCGTACACACAAATCTCACTGATTACGTCACTGACGAAAATAGACGAAACAACTTTGCAAAGCCAGGTAACTCTTGAAAACAAACGCCAGTAATTATACAACTTGCAGGATTAATTAACTTGGGTGTTAATTAAAATGTATTGCGTCGGTAGCATACGCGGTGTAACAATCGTGTTTGCATACGGTTTCATTGCAGTATTACATGTGGTATATTGATTTCTAGTATTGGTGTACCTAATAGATTTTGTTGAATCAAAGTAGAATTGAAATAAAACTACTTTTTACGGATTTTATCGCGTTATATTGATATTATTTTAATCCGTAAAGAGTTCGAAATGTCGGGATTAAAATAATATCAATATAACGCGATAAAATCCGTAAAAAGTAGTTTTATTTCAATGTCTAGTATTCGCGTAAGTGTCAAAAATCAGTATCAAAGTAGAATGTTATAGACGAGAGCAATTTGATGGCGTTTGACATTCCGAAACTGACACTGACAGTTTTTACTATGAAATCATTACGAAACAGATAAAAGTGTGCCAAAATGGCGTGATTTTTCTCAAATTAAAAGTTTTTTTCTCATCCCCCAGTCAAAATTAAAAAAGTACGACTAGAGTTTTAACCAGCGTAATACAGAGTATTTTTTCCAACACCTTCGGTACATCATTTGGCCCGATTTCGATGACCTCCTTTGGTAGTTTAGAGCCTGAGAAAGGACATAGGCTACTTTTTAATGCGAAAACAGGGCTGTAAGGCGTAAAAACAGGGGATCAAAGTTAAAAGAAATATCGAGACTATGCGGGCGAAGCCGCTGGCGGAAAGCTATTATATTATTAAGAAAAAAAGATTTGATTGTTTGTTTGAATTGAATAAGCTCTAAAACTACTGGACCGATTTGAAAAATTCTTTCACCTTTAGAAAGCTACATCTTTACCAAATAACATAAGCTATCATTTATAAGAAATACTCACACCACGCGGGCAAAGCCACTGGCGGAAAGCTAGTTATTAAGATAGCAATAATTTTGTTGAATTCCGGTGCCATCAACATTTTATTACAATATATCTACGCAACGTTCGCAAAACCAACGAGGATAAAATAAACACACAACGGTAGTGCTTTGTCAGAAATTCCTTAAGAATACTTGGTCTTTACAAAAGCTTTTGAGACCCTCCGCTATTGTAAGATTTGTCTCCTCAATGAACCCCACAACATTGCACTACGTACTGTGAATATACTTTTATAATAAAAACTTTTTATGATCTTGGCAAAATTTTGGTAAGCCTTGTTTTTATTTCTAACGACGAGTAATCCACAGTTTCAGATGCCTTTGCTCCTAACCCGAGTAGGTATAGCCTTTGAATAACCTTCTTCAAAAATTGGGCTTTTGAAATGCAAAAATATTTTTTCAAATCCGACTGTTTAAAGCACATTAAAAAAAAATTGTTTATAAAAAAAATACTAAGTATTATTATTATAATTATCTGTATTGAAGCCAAAAATTTTAAAAAATACTTTTAAAATGATAAAGTATCGTTCTAAAATGATATTTTAATATTCAAATTGAAAAATTCGTCTCAACTTTTGCAGTTTTCTTGAACCGAGTAAAAGTGTCTGAATAATATGTAAATTAGAATAGCAATGCAGTACAAAAATGCTTTGAGACGCGAAGAAGTGCAAACTATAAACAAAAATGGAAGATTTTTTTGACAGTACAATGTTTTAAAATTCGTTCGAGGGGCTCGTGGCTAAGTTATAGCAACGCTGATCAAGCAATCTGCAATGTTAAGCTGCGCTTACCGAGGTCAGTCTGTGGATGGGTGACCATTCTTAACACATCGAGACCCCTCTGTGCCTCGGAGAGCACGTTAAGCCGTCGGTCCCGGTTGGCATACGATCACCTATGACAATCGTAAGTGGTAGTCAGAAGTCCAAAAAGCCTGACAACCAGTCGAATATCGGTATTGCCCAGAAATTGTATTGCGGAGATCTGATGGCGGTCGCTTCGTGTAAAATACTGATATTCAGCCGCATCTGATTAGAATGGAAGCCGACCCCAACATGGTTGGGAAAAAGGCTAGGAGGATGAGTTTCTTTCTTTCTATTTTTCAGATATAGGTTAAATAAATAATTTATAATCCCTCTATTAATATAACCCAGAAAGACTTACCTACACTTTATCGGTGAGGTCCTACAAAAATTTCAGGTACAAAAATGTCAAGTACATCTTGTCATACACAGGCGCCGGTTGCCAATACTATGGCAACCGGCGCCTGTGTATGACAAGATGTAGGAATGTGGACAAAGTACAAGAAGAATGCAATATAGTAAATGACGTTCTATAGTTTCTGCCTACCCATATAAGGGTAAATTCGTGAGTCTATGTATGTATCAATTAACCAGAGATAAAAAGATAACATAAGTACATAACAGTTCTCGCAAAACTTATTGTCCGGGTTGAAGTTGGCACGAGCTAACTCTAACCCGGCCGTAAAAATTGGAGAAAAAAAATTGTGATACATAAAAACAAAAGCTCAAGTCGTAGGCTGTCGTTTTAAATAATTTAAGCCGATATTTTTCTCTCTCTGATTTTTACGGCTGGGTTAAAGTTAGCTCGTGCCAACTTCAACCCGGACAATAAGTTTGGCGAGAACTGTACAATAAAATACTCCGGTGCTACTCAAGTTCATCTAATTTTTCCCAATTCCGTGGGATTAATCACAAAGCCTATGTCACACAGGAAAGAAACAAAGAAAGAACGAAAGAAACATTTATTCAGCTGCAAGCGAGACACGTACATAACTTACTTACTAAGAGAAAAAATTGATATGATACCAAAATAGAAGTAAAATGTACTATGCCTCACGGCTGCGCTGAAAGGGATCAGGCTAATGTATCTTTCTATTGATGAATATTTTTTTTCAAAATCGGTTCAGTAATACAATAAATTACTTCCTACAAACAAAATTAAAAACTTTATCTTTTTATAACATTAGTGTAGATTTATGTGTACAGACGAAGTGAAAACCTCCTTATTTATTTTTAAATTGATTCAATAGAATTAAGTGGTCTGGCTCCAGCGAAGCTCTACGTTGTTTCATATTAGGTAGATAACACAAAATTTCGAGAGAACAAAACAGCATTTCACCCGTACAAATTCCAAGTTATTGCTTTTGTTCAAATTGTAAGTTTCACTGCAGAACCCGAATTTGAGATACAAATTTCGCGTTTTGCAAACTTAATAAGATCTGCTAACAAATTCAAACTATATCTGCATAGATATCCCCGCTCGCTAAATACAAACGAAATTTTTTATCCAAAACTACTTCATCTTTCTAGAATTAAATATTCAAACAATTTGCATCGATGTAATTTTATTATTAATTTGTTTTATATTTTAGTAGCTCTAACCTTGTCTAAATTTGTAATTTTGTAACAATTTTATTGTGTGCTTCAGTGGTAAATGTTGTGTATACCTGTAATTGGCATATGAATCAGACCTTTTCTACGTACATTTTCTATTGATTGTAAAAATATATATGCTGTTGATGTACCTAATCTTATTAGATATTATAAAACAAAGTCGGGTTTGTTACAACACTTATAACTCCAGAACGCTTGGACCGATTTTCATGATCTTTGATTTGTTGGATTTTTCTCCACCCCGAATAACAGAATAACAAAAACGGGGTTCAAACTTAGCGCGAGCGAAGCTGCGAGCAAAAGCTAGTTAAATATAAAACAACGTCGGGTTTGTTACAACACTTATAACTCGAAAACGGTTGGACCGATTTTTATGATCTTTAATTTGTTGGATTTGCCACCACCTCGATTAACTTAAAAAAAAATTGGTGTAACGGAGTCAAACGCGAGCGAAGTTTCGGGAATCAGCTAGTAAATAACTAAATAAATATATATGCATGCAGTACTATCACGCTTTTATACCCTGGAATAGGCAGAGATGGTACATGTCTGCCACAACTTTTGCCGGTATGTTTAGGTCCCATGTAGTGTGGCTATTGTCGTTATCATAATCTTCCCACAGCACGGGTCCCCTTTCAGAATGAGAGGGGTTAGGCTATTGTTCACCACGCTAGCCCAGTGCGGGTTGGCATTATCCTGGCACGAAACTCCTAAAATTACAAGCTCTTTAGAGCGTTATTTTAAATAAATTTCACACTGTATACACACATACTGTTACCGATGAAGTAGCACCCCGCCCGCCGTTCACTTAAAACTGTAAAACAAAAAGAACATTGTTGTTATATTAAAGTAATAAAATAATAGGATGTATACTTACCTGTTGTTGTAACGCCGCCGCATCACTAAAATTTGTCGCCACATCACTATTTTTATTTTACCGCGCCGCGCTGCTGTGCGCGGCGCGGTTGCCGCCAAGCGCTCGATGCGCCACTACGTGTCGCCTCTGCGTACGCGACTCTCGTTATGTAGCTCAGTTTTAACAATATATACCTTTTACTTCAACTGTATCATGTTTTGTTTTCTCGTATGATCCCCATCCGCCTCACATACACTCACGCCACTCACTTTTTTCAACAGGGGTAGGCAGAAACTAGAGACCGCCACTTGCTATGATTCTAGCATACTTCTTTAGCTTCCTTCACGTTCATACATCTTGTCATACACACGCGCCAGTTGTGAGTACTACAAAATAAATTCCTTTCTTGCTTAAACTGGCTACAAAACCATTTAAGTACAGAATCAGGTATTTTTTTTCTATTTATTTGGGAAACCAACAATTGTACAATGAGTTTTACAGTTAGATTTAAAAGTTACATAGATTATTGTACAATCTAAGACGTTTCCACAGATTACTCTATAAAATTATAAAATACAGTGAAGTTAGGTATGTACAATATCAAATATTCTTATGTAAAAGTATTTAAAGTGATTGCCCTTTTAAGCTATCAATGATTACATTTCTAATTATCTTCTAATCATCGTATTCTCGAATCACTTATAACCTCTTACTCAAAGCCAAGTCAAAGCGAAATTGTTTAGTATTTCCTTGCTTTAGCCTACCAACTGCGGACTGTGAAGAGCTTACTTACAGCAATAGCTTCTAGATAGAGAATTCTAAATTGATTCACGATTTGAATTGCTATGAGTTTCAAAACATTTAGCAAAATACCAGTTATACATAAATAATCTTAGAATATTTCACGCGACAAAACCGATATGATAGGGGTGTTTAAAAAAAACTAAGCCATCATCATGGGCCATCCGCCATTTTGAATTTAGACTGAAGTGATTTAAATTTTCGTATTCTTCTCGGCAAACTATTCCTAACGGGAGTGCTTAAAAAATAACTAGTCCGCCATATTGGTTTAGAATGACGACATTATTAATAATATAACCATGCATTTTTATCCTAAGTAATCGTGTATGCAAAATTTCATCTTAATCAGTTGAGGAGGGTAATTTAATAAGACATTACATACATTTTTTTATAGGTAGGTAGTAGAAAAATTACAATATCAAATTTCAGGTCAGACAACTTTGAACACAATTCGCTTGAAATTTTCTTGTTAGTTTGATTGCATTATTCTCTAGCACAAAATTATATGCTCTTTTCTCGGATTTTTGTCAGTTCCAACATGATATCTCCACGCATTCCTGAGTAAAAGTATGCCAACAGAGAGACAATGGATATCGAAGTGATCCTATAACGTTTCCACTTTCTTTTGAGTTACGGGACCATAAAAATGAAAAATCTAATGCTATATTAGTCAACCAAACCTTATCAAGCTTGAAGAAGTATGATGCCACTTGATACCCAATATAATAGTTATGTAACTAACGAACCCTATTCAGTTTGAATCAAAGAGCGGTCACTCAACCCTTAATCATAGTACCACTATATGATAAGCTTGTTACCAATTTAATTGGACCTCTTTTTACGAGTTTATTGGTTAGTTAAGTTTCAAAGGAGGTAATCAAAAGCCCAAACAACTCAGCCCAAATGTGTACCGGAGGTACATGACAGCTGTCAAGTTGACAGTTTTTACCGTGAAATCACTATGAAACTGATAATAATGCGTGTAGCGTGCGTTTGACATTTCGAAACTGACACTGACAGCAAATAGCTGTCAAGTTGAGAGTTTTTATTATGAAATCATTACGAAACAGATAATAGTGTGCCTAAATGGCGTGATTTTTCTCAAATTATAAGCTATTTTCCTCATCCAATATAAAATAATGGTACGACTAGAGTTTTAACCAGCGTAAATTTATATAATACAGGGTATTTTTTCCAATAAATGTACCTTCGGTACATCATTTGGGCCGACTTCGATGACCTCCTTTAAATAGTTTATTTCAAACTATTTAGATATAGCAAGAAACTGACTGACTGATCGATCAAAGTGCAGCTAAAACTGCTGAACGGATCGGGCTGAAATAAGGCACATAGACAGTTGTTACGACGTAAGCACGCTCTTAGAAAGGATTTCGGGAAATTTCTATAATTGAGAAAAAAACAGCTATCACGGGTGACTAAGGTGGTAGGCGTCTTGACGTTTCAATTACTGACAGCTACCCTACGTCGGGATTAAAATAATAATTATCAATATAACGCGATAAAACTTTCATTTTCATTTAAGATGAAGCGGTTATACCTAATTATTTTCTGAGTCAGAGTAAAAATAATTATCTTATCTGTTGTAATAAACTCATTTTAAATGCTTCATCGTCTGCTTTGATTGCGTACCTCAAAATTAATTGGAGTGTTTTAATTTAATGAGCAACTTTGCTTGAAAAATTTGGTTAAAATTGTCTTCATTTGTTTTGGACAGTTCACGAGTAAAGGGTAAATTTTGGTAATTAGTTTATTTGACTCTCTATTTGTAAGTGGATTGAAGATAATTCTAAATTGACTGCTACTCTAGAGGTCCTGGGTTCGATTCCCGGGTCGAGCAGTGTTGTTGGGTTTTCTTCTTCTTCTTTCTTTCTTAAGTTGTAGCTCGGAGTTTAAATTTGTGCCCCATTGATGGCAATAGGCTCTCAATTATATGAGACCTAAACATACCCGCAAATTTTGGGTGTACATTAGTACATCTCTGCCTAACCCTATGGGAAATACAGGCGTGATAGTATGTCTTTTCTGCTGCATTATTAATATTTATAGTAAAATAGAATACTCCTTGTACTTTTTTTTATTGCTGGGAGGAGAAACTTAATAGTAGGATGACACCTCTTTTTGTTAATTCCTTATAATATTAAACTATCTTCTAGGCATAAAATATATCAACATATTTTTAGTATTCTCAGAATAATATTTCAAAAATTTCTCCGTCTCACCCACAATATATTTCTAGTGAAATATACCCTCATATCTTTTAAAAATCCTACCAATGGATATCGATAAAATATTCCAAATCTATGACACGCTACTGCGAGGCTTCGGTTGTTATAAAATATTATCTTTTGGAAACAACGTTTCTTTATCTTTTGACGGCCGAAGCATAACTTCTCGACTCTATTTCGTTTACATTTTTCTCTATTGAATTGGTAACGTATTTTGAGGAAAAAGTTGTTGAAAAGTTCGTAGCGATATTGAATGGTTCCGTAGTTGTTTTATTTTTAGTTTGTTTTTATTTACTTATGTAAAATAAGGAAAATTTGTGATTTTGAGTTTTATTTGGATTATTTCGTTACGAAGGGACATTACGATTACACGCTGACACACTTTATATTATTTCAATACTGATTGAACATTCAATGCTGACTGACCTGAAAAATAAAAAGTGACACTTATACATAGCAATCAGTACCTAATCGTACCAAACTAAAAACAAAAACGGCACGATTTAAACTAGTACTCCAAAAAGGACACTAAAAACAAGAGCGCAACTGCAAAATGTCATTTCATTTTCTTTGCGAAACACAATTTTAAAGGTCCGCTTATTTTTCCCGGTCTTCGGAATTATGCAAAATTGTTCCCCTTCCGTCTGGTTCAAGGATAGACTCTTTTGCAGATGGAAGAGGTACTTGGATTAAATCAACGTACGGTGGTGTGCTGATATTATGCGGTAGTTTGATTAGTGAAGTACTCGTAGTTGTTGATTTAACTTTGGCACGATGAAAAAGGAGGTAGACTCCTTTACGAATTATTTAATTAATAAAGATTTGAAGCAGTTGAAGAGAAAATTCTAAGATTTAGTATATGAATAAATAATATAAAGAGTAAGCCTTAAGCTTAAGACTTTAATTATAATGGATATAATAAGCTAGGTAATATTTTTATGACCATTATTGTAGATAAGTCCACACATCTAAGATTTTAAATTTTTCATGTATAGCCTATGTAGGCATAAGGTGGCAGGATATGTCGAAGTCATATTGACTAAAAACCATAATTACCTTCCCTTTCTTCATTATGTCGGGGAACCCTAAAAATAAATAATGAAATAAAAATGAAAAATTTGTATTTTGAGACTAAATCTTAGAATTTTCTATTCATTTACGTTAGTCTTGCTATCAAAATATCATTATTTTTAATAATAACTAATTGTCTATATTTCCTCGTATTTTAATTAAAACGTAATTTAGCCGTTTTGTTCATTAATAAGAAGACAATGTCTTCATAAAAGATGTTCGCTTGAAATGTAATAACGTTGACATTATATAAAGGTTCTCAGATTTTTGACATAATTTATTTAATAATTAATTTAACTTAACAGTTTCACGATAAACAACGTTTTTGATGGAATAAAAAGTATCATGGAACTGTAAATTATTATTAACTAGCTTTTTGCCGCAACTTCGCTCGCGTCAAGTTTGAACCCCGTTTTACATACATTGTTATTCTGTTATTTGGGGCGGAGACAAATCCAACAAATAAAAAACGATGAAAATCGGTCCAGTAGTTCTCGAGTTATAAGTGTTGTAACAAACCCGACTTTGTTTTATATAATAAGATAAGTGAAGAAATAACTTGGTACCCATTTTTAATATATAGCCATTAGCCAGTCAAATACTGACTATACAATGTAATCTTAAAAAAATATGTCTAAAAACTTGTCAAATAATTTAAAGCGCTAAAGGAGATCATCGAAACCGGATATTATTGGAAAAAATACGCTGTATTACGCTGGTTAAAACTCGTCATATTTCTTTAATGTTGACTGGGGGAAGAGAAAAAAAAAATTAATTTGAGCAAAATCTCGCCATTGTGGCACACTATTAGCTGTTTCGTGGTGATTTCATATTAAAAATTGTGTCAGTTTCAGAATGTCAAACGCACGCCATTACGGCAGATTATTATCAGTTTCATAGTGACTTCATGGTAAAAACTATCAACTTGACAGCTGTCATGTACCGGTACTTTGGGCTGAGTTGTATGAGCTTTTGATGACCTCCTTTTAGACAAACATATCATGAGCTTTTTACGTCACTGTAAATTCAAGGACCCCTAAAAGCCGGCCATCTAGCGTCTGTTCGAATAAAATTCTATGAGAATTGTCGTGCCGTTTTTTGTTTACTTGATAAAGTGCTTTAGTTTCAATACATATCGATGTCAGTGTGGCCTGCCTCTTTATATACGTGTGAATTTTTATCTACGTTTTTGTCGATAATTGTTTACTTTTGTTGATAGTTTTGGAGGAATATATTGTATTTTTTTAGAAACTTTACTACCTTACGACAATTCATGTATAATTGAATATGAAAATCTGTTGAGATTTTCCCTGGGTAGGTACAGTCACGAGCTAAATGCTAAAGCGATTTTTTCATGATAGAACGATTGCAACTTTGAGATAACACCAATGTCAGTACCTATAGTATTGTTGTTGCACTTTTGTTAGTGTAAACATATTTTTGCTCATGACTGTACGGTGTTTATATGACAAAGCCATGTCAAAGATTTTTGGAGATTATGATATTATGTGATCATTCCCTGCAATATCACATTTAAGATAAGAATTTATATCTTCAGCTTTTATAGAAAAAAAAAAACTGTATTATTTTCTACTTAACATTCCTAACTGTGTCCCACTCCCGGAGATCCCACGCATTTATATCGCATTGTAGGTGTGAATAACATAACAAAAAAAAAACATTGAATAAGTTTGATCCTATCACCTATGTTGAATACTTAATAAATTCAATGAAATTTTGATCGTATATTAGTGTAGGTACGTAGGTATATATTAATGCATATATAATAGTGTATTTATTTAAATATACATACCTACAGTTATAAGTAACACGAGTTGATAGATCTGTAAGTTGTGACTTGTAATTTTTCAGCGCAAAGTTATTTTTCAAGAAAAGGTACCACATCTGAACCATTTGTAATCACCATGAGTCTAGATAATGTACCGATTATTCTATAAAAATACATTATCGACGTAGGTAATAACTATAGTAAAATAATCGTTACGAAAACATAATAAATAAGCGCGGAAATAAAAAAAATAGTGTTCTTTCATTCTTTGCATCGCGACCGATAAAGACAGCAACAACAGTATCAAAATACCTACATTTTACCTTCTCTTATAATAATTATTCCAAAGACGAGCACCGCTAAAATCACACAAGAACGATCCTACCAACATTACAATATCATAAATTTAACAAACGTCCACAGTTTCTTGTAATTGATCATGAATAATGCAGATCTGTTCATTTATCGTTCTCTCCGAGATAAATTGATTTCTATTGTATTAATATTCCTTGGGGATTCAGGTAGATAGAAATCGTTCGTGGAGGTCTTTGAGAATTTCTGATTGACCTTTAAGCAGCTTTGCTGGGGAGATAAGATTATAAGCTGTTTATCAAAGGTAATGCTTTGTTCAGGGATCGGGTTAGGCCGTGTCCTTTGAGGCGTGCTTGCATGTAAAAACACTAGCAAGTATCACTTATATTAAGAATATCTACCCTACAAACGAGAATGTATAGTCAACCATAAAATTCCTATACCACTTTTGACAAAATTTCCGTCCAAATTAAATTAAGGCTCATTATCAATCATACTCACTATCACACATTATCGGTCTGATAAGCAAAAATAGACCTTGTTGTTTTGTGATGTGCAAACGACATTCACTCTAAGGGTTGTAAAGCAATTTTGTGGTCGACTATACTTACGAGCTATTTCCCTCGGTGTTGTAATCATAAATTTTAACTGACGAGCATGCACGGGGAGTTTGATGACCATAAATGAAACGAAAGTGGTGTGCCAGGATCGTAGCAAATGGAAATAGCATAGTCTCTGGAACAATTGGGTGTTTCTTAATTATTATATGTATTTAGAAAAAAAAAATGTAAGTATTATATCCATTGTCTACTACCCATAGTACAAGCTCTGGTTAGTTTGGGACTAGATAGTGCTGTATAAAAATGTCCCAGGATTCAGGATATTTATTTATTTAATTCCTCGGAGTACTCCCCATAGTATATGCGATAGAAGATGCAAAGCGAGGCTACATCTCTACTTTATACGTAGTAGTTACAATGGAGGTCGTGAATCGGAGACTCGACAAAATTGTTACCGCGCCATTATTCATCGGGTGCCGTGCGTCCGCGCCGCAAATTAGTGAGGAACATTAGCATGATTTGGCTAATAGCTAGTGCGGATAATGTTAGCGATAGCTTGTAGTGGAACTATTCCTGTGGGACAGAAGATTGTCACAGTAATGACTAGTATCAATATCTAAGTTAAGTAAGTAAAACCTATATGCTGTTTGTTGCACTAACTGCCGCACTCAGAGACGTCAATTTACGTTAAACATTGGTTATCAGAACTGGGCTACTAATTCTTGGCCTAACTTTTCCGTGTTTTTTGTTATGGACACTGGGTCCAAATATACTAGGTATTATTAGCTAATGATTCATCGTCATCATCATTCGTTAATTGACGTATCTGAGTGCAACAGTTAGCTCTAAACTTCAGTTATTTGTAATTTTTTTGAGATATCAACGTTTTATTTTTATTTTGTACGTTTTAAATGTGGTTAAAAAAATCTCTTTTATGATTTTAGTTAATTTAATTGATTGTAATACAACCGTTAGAAATAAATCCTGGGTGCGATTCCAGTGTCGAGAAAAGTGTTGTTTGTTTTTTTTTTAAATTCCCAGTAGCAGCTCGGAGTCTGGATTTGTGCTTGATGGCAATAGGCTCGCTCCTCATTACATATGGGACCTAAGCATACCGGCGAACTGTGGGTGTACATTAGTACACTTCTCTAACCCTTCGGGCAATATAGGCGTAATGGTATGATGTTATGAATGGATACAAAAAATAAGAGAATTCCGCCATCCTGTACCTTTCCTGGAAAAGTTCAAGATAAAAAAATAACGTCGGCATTACTTAAACACTAACTTTTGGTAGCAACTACGTCCACGCTAATGATTTTAGCAGACCCAGCTTACGTAAGCCAAGCTTAGTTAAGTTTTAAACCGGCTTGTTAACCGACGCGGTTTTTACGGAGTAAAATGAGGGAAAAATTCAATTTTATCAACAAAATGGAGCGACGAAAGCGAATTTTTCTGCAAATAAGTCCTTCAAGGACACTCTTACAAGTCAAAGACAGTTTTACAATAAATAAAGACTTGACATTTTTCCATAGCACCCAAACTAAGCAGAGCTTGTACTATGGGTACTAACCAATGGATACAATACAATTTTTTTTGTTGAAACACCCGAAAAAACGCGAACACTTATATTCTATGGGAATCGAAACCTCGTGATCAGCAGTCCGGTACTTGAGCCCCTAGACCACAGACGTTGGACTTAGGCTAATATTCAGAGACGACCCTAAGTGTAAACTTACGCTTCCTTGTAAATTTGACATACGTAAGCATTACTTTACGCTTAGCGTCGTCTCTGAATAAGACTCATGCTAAGATTCAGAGAAGAGACTCAGCATGAACTTACGCCTTACTTTACGCTGAGCATCGTCTCTGAATATTAGCGTTAGACTAAGGCTAATATTCAGAGACGAAACTAAGCATGAACTTAGGCTTCCGTGTGTCAAATTGTCATACAAATTTGATGTACGGAAGCGTTACTTTACGCACAGCGTCGTCTCTGAATAGCCTTAGACTTATTACGACGCGTCGCTAACAACCCATATTCATCCAGCTTACAGTAATAAAATCTCTTACTGAAATTCAAACGTGAATGTTTCTACATTTTTCAATAAGACGTATTGAAAAATGTAGAATGTATTGACATAATGAATTCTTCTTATTTGCTCCGTTTCTTACACAATGCCTTCAAATGAGAAATGAAAAAAGGGTCTTGCGATTCAACACATTTTTCTAGATGCTATCAGTATTTTAAGTAATTTTTTTGCACTCCTATTGTCTACTCACTAGTCGACTATACTAACAAAGCATTTTACTGGTGAAAGAATTTTTAGAATCCTGTATGTTTTTGACTCGTTCGTTACAAACAAAGCTACAAATAGTTTTTTCAATAAACGTTAATTACTCGTCGTATGTTACGATATTTCTTCGTCAATCGTAGACCGATTTTATAATTTCTTTTTTGTTTGGAAGGGTATACACTCGAGGTGGTTCCGTATAAATGTTATCGAAATCGTTCAAACGAATTTAAAAAAATCAACAAAAATATTTAAAAAATTAATAGAAATTGCATTGGGGAATTCGTTTAGCTGGCCTACCCATTTTATAAAACAAACAGGTATAAACAAAATACTAATTTTCACTAAATATTTTAAAATAATTTAGAGTACATCTTCAACCGTCCGTCATCTGTTTTCTTTTTCGATCTTTATCCATCCAGTGATTGTATTGAAGAAATTGCTCTTAGCGATAAGACCGCTAAATTGTACTCTTGCAGTATTTAAGTAATCATTTCCATTGTGTTGTTTCTTGGTGTACAATAAAGTATATCATATCTATCTATCGCAAACTATTGTATGGCACCTCTCGACGTTATCTAAACTAAGTTGAACTGTGAAGTGCCTATCGCATCCGATGTACGTCAAAACTTACAGCCGATGTTCACAGTTACTGAACACCGTATTGATAAGATAACAGGGTCATGCCGGTCGGGGATTCTGGCACACTGACATATAACTAGACATAGTCAACTGTTGATGTCATTTTACCCCGTGTAGGCGTTGGGTACTGGTGAAGGCGGTGATATAGTATATATTATACAACTATTTTTGGAAATTACAGAGGATTATGAATTTACTGGTACACTTATTTACTTTAGACATACAATTACAAGTATTAGAAGACATACAATTACAATTAGCGTTTTTTCATACAGACAGAACAGGGGGGCTAGACAAGTTGCATTTTGACATTCGAATCGACAA
This sequence comes from Acronicta psi, assembly GCA_946251955.1. NCBI lineage: Eukaryota > Metazoa > Arthropoda > Insecta > Lepidoptera > Noctuidae > Acronicta > Acronicta psi. The sequence continues at coordinate 1,449,933 of OX276469.1, forward strand.
ACAAAATGTATGGAAATGACATTAGTGACAGCCCGATTTGTCGAAAGCTTGTGTCATTTCCATACATTTTGTTTGTCGATTCGAATGTCAAAATGCAACTTGTCTAGCCCCCCAGACAGACAGACCTGACACTTGACTTTGACACTTGACGTTTTGACAGATAAGATGCAGCGAGACACGCCGTTTACACCCCGTTTTGGAGCGGTTAAGGGCCTGATTCACCAACCCCTTCTAAGTTCCCTAATTTTACACAAATATTGTTCCATTTTTTATTTATAGGGAGGTAACTGCTATCCAGTCACGGTGAAACAGCTAGACCCTTAATATAAATATAGGTACCTACCTACCTGTAGTAATTTCAAAAGGCTAGTTGACTATATATTTTCTTTCTAGCCTATAACCTTGGCTCACAGCCCTTTCACACGGCAGTCCAGTTTTTTGCAGGATTCCGTTTTCTGCAGGATCCCGTTTGATGGCGAATGTGTTTATATGCTAGCGTTCACACGAGCATCCCGCATGCGGGATCCTGCAAAAAACCGATCCGGTCGAATTGTACCATTCGGTTTTGTCACTAGAAACTGGATCCGTAGTCCAGTAAGAAGCGGGATCCCGTTTAATCACACAGATATTTCAATAGCAGTGTTCATACGGCAGTGTAGTTTTGCGGGACCAACTTTTTACTGAGTTCTGCAAAACTGAACTGCCATGTGAACACAGCGTCCAGTTTTGCAGGATACCGTAAAAAGCCGCTCCTGCAAAACTGGACTGCCGTGTAAAAGGGCTGTTATAAAATCCGGACACAAAACCAATTAATTATGACCTCTATTCTAAACAAATTTACATACAAAAGCGATATCAAGTTGTGGTATTACACAGCAGGATTCAGTCGGAAATTATTTCAATAAAGTCTCAGTACATACTACGTAAGATCTAGATTCCTTTAAATCCATTCCACATCGGTAAGCCGCATCTGTTTACATTTTAATTAGTCGTTGTCTATTTGATTAGTTTTTTAATGAAACTTTTTTAGAACGGTACTCAGCAAAGAGTTTTTAATTGAAAGTATCGTGTGATTAAGTTTCCTGATGGTTTTTTTTTAACAGACCGATGATGGCGACTACAGATGGATAATTAGGAGCTTAGTAAAGGATAGAAATAAAAATATCACTACCCTTGTATTCCAGAAGGGTTAGGCAGAGTTGTGCTAAACGTGTACTCACAGTTCGCCGTTATGTTTAATTCCCATGTGAAGTAATAGGGGGCTAACCTATTGCAACCGGGCAGAAATCCAGGCTCCGAGCTGCTACTCGGAATTTCACAGAAAAGACCAACTACACTGCTCGATCCCAGGAATCAAACCAGGGTCTTTAGGGTGTAGCAGCACGAATGCTTCGCTACGTGTAGACTAGTCGCATTTAAAATGCGCAATAGAGATTGCAATCGCATTTTATCGAAGCGATTTGTAACAATGAAATGTCCCCCCCCCCATTCTTCTAGGCTTTTTTCCCAACCATGTTGGGGTCGGCTTCCAGTCTAACCAGATCCGTATTTTACACGAAGCGACGGCCATCAATCTTCCGCAACCCAATTTCTGGACAATACCGATATTCGAAGGATAGACTCTTTGTCAGGCTTTTTGGGCTTCTGACTACCACTAACGATTGTCATAGTTATGACAACCGGGACCGACGGCTTTACGTGCTCTCCGAGGCACGGAGGGGTTTCGATGTTTTAAGAATGGTCACCCATCCACAGACTGACGTCGGCAAGCGTTGCTTAACCTTATAGATCTGTTGATTAGCGTTGCTATAACTTAGCCACGAGCCCCTCCGTTACAATAAGTGTCTCAAATACTTACCTATATCTATTTAAAGTTTTTCAATGTCAGGCGACTTTCATCCTTATTACTTACTTCATCGTAAGCAAGATACTCGTGTAACACGGCCGTGTTCGATTGCACACACCGTTTGGCACGTTCGCGGTAATCTGGAATTAAGTGAACACGACGTGCCATAGTGGGTGCCTGCCAACCATTGCCGATATTTTCTTTATCCTGATATCTATATATTTGTCTTATATTGGAGACTGGTTACCTCATTAGTCTAGTGGTCTTAAGCGCGGCTGCGACACTAGAATTATGCAATGTCGAGCAAAGTGTTATAATTAGATATCATCATCATCAACCAATGTACTGTCTCACTGCTGGACACGAGTCTCCTCTCAGTATGAGAGGGATTAGGCTATAGTCCACCACGTTGGCCCATTGCAGGTTAGCACACAACACATGTCGTCGAGGAAATCTGTCAGACATGCAGGTTTTCTCACGATGTTTTCCTTCACTGTTATAGCGAGTGATAATTACGCACATGATTTCGAAAAGTCAGAGATGCGAGCCTTTGATTCTAACTAGAGACCTTTGACTTAGTAGTCCAGTGGTCATATATAGGCTATTACTGCTAAGTGTTATAACAACGTTAGTTTTTGTTTATACGAAAGTTGAAAGTAGTTTGTTCAGAATCACTAACAGAATCGATTGCAATGGTTTTTAACCTATGTTATATTTTTTTCTCAAAGAAATGGTTAAAATTATTCAAGTAGGACACCCACTTTTATTACGAAAATCGGCGCAATAACCGAACAGGGAAGTCACTCACTCGCCCTTAGATACTTTGGGCCCATCCGCGCGCGCGCAGAGCGCCCCTTGCCCGCGGTGTACCGGGCGTGTTACTAACTTTCAGAGCTCATCACCACGTAAATTTTAACCATTTCTTTTGTTTTGTATCTTTTTCTTGCCCTTCTAATCAAAATGAAGTTGACGTGTTTCGGCTTTAGTGTAAACAAAAACTTACGTTGTATATGAAATTCATAAAAACCCTAAGTTGCATACTTTGATAGAAAGGCACACATTCAAAACTCTGTTCACACTGTGAATATACACTATACTATGTCTACTATACATACATATAATATTATGATAGCCCGCACGCGATTTTAGATTACTGGGAACGTGACATAGGGGGAGACGTGCTATTGTAGGTGAGGAGGATCTTTACACTTGGATACGTGTCTCAAACTAAACTTGCATTTGATTGAACTTATCTGTGAACATTCTGGCTTTCGACACTAAATGGTACATGGTACTAAGACCCAAGGAGGTTCCTCTACAGAGGCTGCTTCGTACAAGTTCTAGTTGGCACAAGAGCTGTCATTAAGTAGAGAAAAGTATGTTTTACTATAGCTAAATTTTAAGACAAATTTTCAACAATCCAGTAACAAAATTTCAAGCTATTAGCATATCTCTACGAAAACGCAAACGTGTGACCATTTGAAAATCAGACTTTCAAATCTTATCCCGTCCTACCTGAAACCGCAAGAATAAATTTATTCGCATACTTAATCTTTTTAAGTCTTGTCAAGGAAACGTTTCCGAAATTTTGTCAGTATTTTTGATATCATCTGACTGTTTGTTGATACTTATACTACATCTATAAACCTATACTAAAACTAATATACTAATAATATTATAAAGAGGAAAGATTTGATAGTTTGTTTGTTTGTATTGAATAGGCTCCAAAACTACTGGACCGATTTGAAAAATTCTTTCAGTGTTAGATAGCTTATTTATCGGGCAAAGCTAAAGGCTATATACCATCACGCTACGTCTAATAGGAGTGGAGTAGCAACGAAAAATGTTGCAAAAACGGGGGAAAAGTTATCAAGACCACGCGGGCTAGTACTATTATAAAATCGTAAAAAAGCCGTGTCTGTTCATTGAAGATATATAAACACAAAACGAAACGAAGCGAACACAAAACAGTGATATTTGGAATTCTTATCTGTTCGTGTTGGTCGGCGCTAATTTTCTAAACGGATTCGAATTTTGTGTTAGGTAACTGTAAAGCATATGCTCCAACTTGAACATTGAAGTGAAGCTTTTTACGATTATTTGAATAGATCCTGAGATAGATCTTGACCTGTCTGTATGCAAACCCATATAAAGAAGAGATCATTGATCAACATTGTTGGTTTTTGATCGATGTTTTTCTATTTCCAAGAGAGTGAAGCCGCGGGGAAAAACTAGTTCTATATATTTGTATGTAATCACGTTATCGAAAAAGGTTTCGAAGAAAATTTTAATATATGTGTTTACGGGGGGAAAATCTCCATTTTCACTAAAACTCGGTCGCTCAGGTACTAGTAATATTATAAATGCTAAAGAATAAAAAACACTCCGTTTACCTGTATAGTCTGCCGTCTGTCATTTGTTAACTGTTTACTCCTAAACCATTGAACAGAATACGATAAAATTTGGCGAGGAGATAGATGGCATTCCAAAAAAGGATAAAGAAAAGTCAATAATAAAGAAAGGAAGCGTTCTCTATACAGCAATTGGCCAGGATACTTGAGCTTCTGACTACAACTAACGATTTCATAAAAGACTTTGTTTCAGGCTTACTAAAAAGCTTAAAATCGGTTAGAATACTTCGTACAAAAATCTTTGATTTTATTAAACGGTAAAACTTGAAACTTGTAACTGAGTAAGCTCGTTTTATGAAATATTCCCCTGCTGTTCCGGGCTTAAATTGTTACGTAGTAAGCAGCGACGTAGCGTAAAATAATATCTTGCTGATGATACGAAGCTTTGTATTTATGAAGTAGCTCCATGTAAACAATTTGGAAGTTTTATAATTCCTTGTCAATTTGACGCATTAGCTGCCTATAAACAACAACATTACTATAATACTTAAATAACATAATTAAAATATTTACATAAAACACAATTATACACCTACAGAGAAAAAAAAACCGTTAAACTAAGCGTCGAAGAATTCCTCCGCATCACTGTCGTCTGGCAACGTGCCCAGAAGACTGGCAGCATTGCCACGTTGAATGGCAATGCTTAACGCTCTCCTAGAAACAAGCCAGCCCTCTGGTCACGTGAAGAGTCGACCAGTCTCCTCGATATTTCTTTAAAAAGGAGACCAGCACTCGGACCCCTCGTACCGAGCGTTTCGACTATCGACTAGCTGCCTATTAAAGTGTTTATGAAAGAAAGAAAGAGAGAAAATGTTTTATTATGATAATATGACAGGTGTGACATTTTGTGTATGACAAGATGTATGAACGTGAGTATATGCAAGTAGCGTACTTTTATAGGAAAAATATTTATGGAACAAACAATTTGCCCGACCTGCGAATCGAACCCAGGACAATAAAAAAGTCACAACAATACTAATCATCACTACATATTATAAAACAAAGCCCGCTGCCCGCTTTTTGTTCGCGACAAACTCAAAAACTACAGAATGGATTTTCATGCGATTTCAACCAATAGACAAGCAATTCATGAGGAAGGTTGAGGTATATACATATATAATTAGTTTCGTGTAAATAAGCTGAAATATGACGCTCCGTGCGAAGCCGCGGGATGGGCTGCCAATAGGTACTCAATCAATTCATTAATAATACAAATACCATACCAAATAAACTGTGGTTTAGTTTATAACACATTCAACGATTTATTTACTGTTAATATAATTGGTTATTAATCAGGGTTTTGTAGTTTAGCACCGGATTATTTACAAAACATCACATGAATTTGGAATAATTTATATGGACGGTTATCTAATTTTCAAATGGATTGCTTACGTCATACCAAACAGTATAATTAATGTTTGATGAGAGTCAATTCATTCAATTATCTTCTTCATATATCCTACTAATATTGGAATCTAAAAGTTTGGATAGATGCAACTTTGTTACTCTTTCACGCAAAAACTACTGAACGGATCTGGATAAAATTTAGCACAGAGATAGATTATAGTCTGTAATAGCACATTGTCTGCTTTTTATCCCGGTGAAATTTATAGTTTCCTTAAGATAGTGGGGAAAGCGGCTGGTGGAAAGCTAGTATTATAAATGCAAAAATAGATTGAATGGATCTGGATGAAATTTAGCACAGAGATAGATTATAGTCTGTGATAGCACATAGGCTTTCTATCCCGGTAGAATGTATGGTTCTCGTGGGATAGATTTTTCTTAATAATTTATAAGAAATACGACGAACAGACTACGCGGGCGAAGCCGCTGGCAGAAAGATAGTATTACGTAGAGTAAAAAAACTGACTGACTGATTCACTGACTGATCGATCAACGCACAGCTGATTTTGGGAATTTAGCAAAATTCCTTCGGTGAAATTCTCAGTAGCAGCTCGGAGTCTGGATTTGTTCCCGATTGATAGCAATAGGCTCGTTATTATCGATATGGGACCTAAACATACCGGTAAACTCTGGATGCACATTAGTACGCCATTGCCTAACTCTTTAGGGAATACAGGCGTGATGGTGTGTTTTTTGTTTTAAGAACATTATTTCAGCAACATCATTCTCCTAGCCTTTTTCCCAATCATGTTGGGGTCGGCTTCCAGTCTAACCAGATACGGCTGAATATCAGTATTTTACATGAAACAACTACCATCAGACCTCCGCAACCCAATTTCTGGGCAATACCGGTATTCGAAGGATAGACTGGTTGTCAGACTTTTTGGGCTTGACATCCACTAACGATTGGCATAGGTGTTCGTATGACAACTGGGACTGTCTGAGACAGGGGTTTCGATGTGTTAAGAATGATGTCACCCATCCACAGAATGACCTCGGCAAGTGCAGCTTAACCTTGCAGATCTGATGATCAGCATTGCTATAACTTAGCCACGAGCCCCTTTTATTATTTCAACAATATAAATCCTTTAAATAAATAATCTGTATTCCGTACCATACATAAATTATGTTGTATATTTACTGCCATATAACCGGCATGCTCTTTGAATCAAACGGCGGTATATGCTTGGGTGATGACGTCACCCCGCTTCCACACGACAGATTTATCTCCCCTTACTACGTAGCATACACATTACTTATGATTTCCTTTCGGAGCTTTGAGTGTATTTGAAATTTTGAATTTAATATTTTGATATAAGATTCACGATGTAGTACGTTGTGCTTTTGATAAAAATAGATCCTATTCTACTTATATTGTAAACTAGTTTTTCGGCCAGAACTTGTTTTCCCACATTTCTCTTAAACTGGGAGGAATGTATGGGAAAAGAAATTTGTAGTTATTACTTTTTTCTCGTATTTTTTACGAATTTTCTCTCCATAAGAACCTCAGACTTCATTAAACACAACAAATAGAAATCAACCAAATCGGTTCTGCCGTTCTCGAATTTTGCCCTTAGCACACACACACACTAGAGATTCATTTTTATTTATATATAGATGTGAATAGTTTGTGAGGATGTCTGGATGGATGTTTGTTACTCTTTTGCGGAAAATTTACTGAACTGATTTTACAGTATTGTTGTTTTTACATCAGAATATGCATCAGCAGAAACTACAACCCCTTGCTATGATTCTCGCTTACCTCTTTTGCATTCTTCTTTTGTTTTCTGAACGTTCGTTCATCTTGTCATAAAGACTTGGTTAGCCTCGGGACAATAATAACGCTAATAAATTATAAATTTTACAACGGACTAACAGGATGGTGAAATCGCTACTTGATCAATCTTTAGACGAATGAAATTATCTGTAAAATACTCCACTTGTACCTGATTTAAGCCTATTCTGGCGGAATATTTGGCAATACTTTGATACTGCCCCAAAAAACGTCAGCAACGAAATATACTTCTAACGAAGAGCCAATCCAATTAACCTTTGTTGATACCAGACTGACGGACAGGCATATCCTCTAGACCTAAAAACCACGCCACTAAATTCCCCTCAAACCAGTGCATACGACCATATTTCAGTTACAATGGACAGCGGTTTATCAAGCAGAGGATCGTCGCATAAATCAGTGGGCAAATACTCTGCGTTACAATATGCCATGAAAAATTCAGCCAATTTAGTAGCTTGTCATATTAATTGGCGGTAAAGTGGTTCAGCTGGACTAAGTTCGTGTATTTTTCTGGTAATTATGTTGTGTGGAAGTATATTGGTTTGTCTGGCGGATAAATTGGGAGTTACTAGGTGCCGATGATAAAAAAAAATGTAATAGTACTTAACGTACCATTACGCCTGTATTCCCCGAAGAGTAAGGCAGAGGTGTGCTGAAAAGTAAATCCACCGTTTGATGGTATGTTTAGGTCCTATGGTGCGATCATTTTGCCATTAACCGGGCACTAATTCAAAACTGCCACTGATAATTTCATAGAAGAACCCAATAAGTCTTTGCTTGATTTAGGAATCGAATTCAGGGCCTCTAGCTTAGAAGTCTTGCGACCTAGGATTCAAAGTATTTTATATTTCGTAAAACAATGAGATCCATTTTCACGAAATGACGTTACACAATGCAACTTTAAATTGAGTTGAAGAGATAGAGAAATTCATAATATGCTACACACAAATTTGTTCCAAAAATGTCCTCCAATTCCGCAGACAATATAATGAGCAATATATTATAGAGAAACTATGTTACTAGTTTCTGAAATCCTGTTAACAACGTTTTAACGACGTCAAAGAAAATCGAACAAAAATAAGTACCCATTATTTTTGTATCTACAGATATCCGTTTCAATATATTTTTTCCCTTCGCAAACCTGTCAAGTAGCTCGACCCTCGCAGCATGCCCTTTTTCCTCAATTTGAAACCCTTATTGGGTGACATTATTCAATTTGAACTGTAAGCATTTTTTTCGTACATGTAAACATTTATTTCTTAAACGACAACCGGTATCTGATCTACCAGTCGAAGCTTTAGCTTGTGATCAGAAAGTGAGTAACAAAATTTTGTTACCGAGCAAACAAAATTACATTTTAATAATTTTTGTTACATTTCAATATCCCTAATCCCTTTCATACTGAGAGGAGACCTGTGCCCAGCACTGGGACACTATTTGGGTTGATTATTATTATTATTATTCAATAACGTATACATTTCTGAATTTGCTTGGAACAGAACCAAACCTAATGTCCTACAAGTCTATAATTATTAAAATATGATAGTTGTGAATGTCAATAACTTGGCATTTAGAAGGCTAAGGGCCTATTTGACTATCTCTGGATAGCCGTTATATGACAAATAAATTATAAAATGTAACAACATTTGTATGAAATTATCTGACAGATAATTTAACGGGATTTTACTTGGGGTGCTCAAACAGGCTTTGGTTCTAGTAAATGCCACTTGAATTGTCGTTCAATCTTCGATCACCTAACAATACTTCTATTCTCTTTTCATTTGACGTTGTTTAATAGTTTAGAGGATTCATTTTTAAGTTTTAAGGAAGGAATCTCCAGATCAGGAATTCTATTAGCATCATTTTTGAAACTAGCTTTGGCATTTTGACACAATCTAACCAAGAATTCTTTAATTTATCAATATTTATTCTTCAAAATTCAACCACCAAACCAAAACTGGTCTAATGAAGCTCAACAAGAGAACGAAGTCACGAAAAGACGGTAATCCTTCTATATAACGTATAAAACAATCTAAAAAGACTTCGCAACTCATTCATTGAAATTGAAAGCTTAATACCCTGAAGCAATATAAAAAAAGAAATTCTAACAGAGTACCCTGGCAAATTAAATTAAGTAACAAAACAAGCGGACCGTCCATTCAACAATGGACGTCCAACAATAATGGACTTGCTGATAAACTATCCTTTCATCTCGGCCTTTCTTCCGGCCTATTGTGGCCTCAATTTGGCAATAAATCGCCTATTTGTGGCCTCGAGTGCGCGTCGTTGATTGGTTTTATTTGTTCGATTGCTTGCTGTTTAAGTTGTGGAATGTCTGGTTTGTATGTCTCGGGTTTCTTTGTTTTAAGGACGATTGTCTCCCAATGAGATTTCTTCGTAAACATGAAATCTTCAAGACAAAATAAGTATAAGTTTAACTTAATCAATTGTTTTATTTTCATTCAATCAACTATCGTCAACGCGTTTACTGCTTGCTTGCTTGAGAGGAGACTCATGCCCAATGAGTCTCCTTTCAAAATGAGAGTGATTAATCTATAGTTCATATTGCTACCCGAGTGTGGGTTAGCCGGCTTCACAAGTTGTATAAATATCTTAGCTATTAAATACTAGTACATACCGAGTCATAATATTGAAAAATAGTAGCAAACTTGTTTCGTGTTGTATAAAAATGTTAATAAAAATTGCAAGATAGTTGTCAAGAATTATGTCAGGAACGCCGAATGTTTTTGTAAAATAATCATATCATTAGGATATCTCTGTTTCTTTTTGTTACTTGGTTTGTTCTAAGAAGAACATCGTCAGTCGTAGTCATTTGTTTCGGATTTCTTGGCAGGACTATGACTGTAGGGCAAGAGATTTTAGTCATTACGAGTCCAAAATACATTGCCAGCTTCCCTGTAGACAAGTTGCAATTCGACATACGAATAGAAACAAAATGTATGGAAATCACACAAGCTTTCGACAAGTCAGGCTTTGTCACTAATGTCATTTCCATACACTTTCTTTCTATTCGTTTGTCGATTTGAATGTAGAATTATAACATGTCTGGGGACTCAGGTTCCTTAAAAAATAGAAGTAGGATCATTAAAAAAATTGCTTACATTTTTGCTTTAAGTATTTGAGAATTTAAGAGTCACTCGACGCTCTTAAGTGTTACGAATGTATATCTATCTATACTTAATATTATTCCCTCAAAGGACAAAAGCACTATGTTCCACATTTTTTATCTGAAAAAGGTTAGGACGGTTAAGTGGTGACCCTTTTAACGAAATTGTTGCTTTTACACAAGGGTTGGTATGCAAAAGCTTTTTGAAATAGTTTACTATAAACTATGTACTTATAAATACGAATAGGAAAGTATTAAATATTTATTTTATAGTGTTAAATTTTCTTCAAAATTGGAAAGTCGATAATGAAATAATAATGATGTATTCCGATTAAAGGATCGTTTATTAAAGTAATGACTTATGATTCTTCTTTAATTTGAGCTTTCTTTATCTAAGCTCATTTATATAAAGCAGTTTCAGTTGCAGGTTTCTATACTCTGCCGCCTGTTTGCCAACTTGATATAACTCTCACTTTTCCTTTACTCGTATAAAGTATTATCTTAGTCTTTTTCTTCCTCACTTTCCTTTCATATTATCTTCTAAAATTATTCAGATTATTCCCTCATAATTTTTGGATGAGAATGATGCAAATTTAGAATTAGAAAGTAGAAGGATGGACAGGTGCAGGAAGGGGGAAGAGAAGATGGAAATTATATGGGCGGGAATAAAGAAGAGGCTACGGCTAATAGGAATGAATGAAAGAAAGACATATGCTGCGCCAACGCCAAAATAAATTTGGCCACGGGCCAAGAAAGATGATGAATTCTTCGTATTTTAGATACTAAATACTACCTTACGGTACACAGAGCAACAGAGGGGCCATTGTGGAAGAGATTACATGACATCCATGACAGGGAACTGTGAAAGAATATGGGGGAGGCCTATGCGAAGGCAAACAGTCTTCTGAAACCGGTGTCAAAAAAATTAAACAAAGAATAAAATCAGGATATTATTATTATTATACTACCCTACATATCCGTAATGATGGACAGAAACTAATTACTCTGCCATTTTCTTGCACAATCAGATAGATAATTATGCAAACGTTTACTACAGAATATTGGTTTGCCAGTTTGGTCTCAATCTATTCATCTAATATGACAACATCATGTCATCAAAGCAACAACAGCTCAATCGCAGAACATGGCAGTAAGTTTGATACGCTCCTTTGTTATAACTGTGGTCAATCTAGCGCAAACGTTTTAGCTTAATTGAACAGCGTCCGAGCTATAATTAAACGATTAATTTTCACTTTAATCGATGGTTGGTCCTGTTAATATTGATTTTGGTTCGGGGGAAATATTCGATGAAGGAAGTTTTGGTTTTGCATAAAAATATGCAATTGTGAAAGATTTTTTCTGAGCAAATTAAGTCTATCTGGAAGAGGAGGAGTCAGATGAAGAGAAGAAAAAAGAATGAGAAAAACAAAGAGGAACAAGTGGGCGATAGAGCGCTCTAGCATGAGTTTGAAGGATTAGAGCAAGAGAGAACCTCATTAGATTCATCTTGATAGCACGAATGTCACTGGGTACATGAAATTATAAAAAAAACAATATTATACGCTTTAATGTGCGAACTGATTTTGAAAATTATCTTTAGTTGTACCAATTTTCATTTTAAATTATCATTTAGGATCTATCTAGTGATTCTATAATGAATTAATGATTCGTAAACTAAAAAGTAGGAAATAAAATAAATTATTAAATGAAACAAAATAGATATCTTATCTACATAATTATATTTAAAAAGGGTCACCCATCATTAAAAGAGCCTAGGCCTCTGATGTAACCTCTCATCTGCATCATAATAAATTAAGAACTGCAAAGGGACCGAGAGACAGACTTCTACTAGGTATGTTAGTATATGCGTAGCTCAGCCTAGAAAGTTCTAATATAATAGTCATAACGCTTAAAATTGTTTGTTTTGCGGAGTAGGAGTGTATGGGCTGGGTCATAAGCGGGAGCGGAAAAAAGCCAGTTATTCTAGTGAGCGCTTTGTATAACTGTTTACGTTGTTAAAGAGAGTCCGATAGACCAATATCTCAGCTTTAATACAACTTAGATTGTCAATGAACTATGTAATGTGTACTCTTTCGAAGTTAAGTATTTTCTTTAAATAAGACAATTACCAATTACCTCTTAGGCTTATGTCCAGCAGTGGACATCAGTAGGCTGAAGTGATGATGATAAAGACAATTACCCATTTCATGTACCTAATTTTGGTGTCTAAAACGATGTAGTTCCATCATTCCAATAAGTGGGTCTCGAAAAAGTCAACAGTAATCTCCAAAAAACCATATATCATCACGTTTTTATCACGGTGTTAGGCAGAGGCGTAATACTCTAAATATAATACAGTTCGACATCCATATTATTATCTCGAATAAAGTCTTCTTGTCCTCTTTGTCAAACATTTTTCTTGCTTTTTTGTAAATATATCTAACCTGTTATTAGCTGACTAACTCATTTATCCAAGGGCTGACAAGCGTTTTGTCAAAATAGTCACACCTTTTTTTAAACTACCCGCTAATCGCTTGTGACTTAAACCCGCTCACAAACACGACACTCGAGTGACAGCTACAATATATTCAGAGCGAACGTGTTGGCACGTTCGTGTTCCGCTTACCGTTGATAAGTACGTTACGTTTACGTTACGTTTCTTATGTGGTACAACAGCGAGTAATTAAGATTAACGGGTACCTATGTGTGGGAGGGTAGTTAAGTAGATAGTTGAATGAATGTTTTAGAGTTTATGAGACTCGAGTCTTGGCTTAGTAATAACTACGATTATCTATCGAACCATGGTTTGATAGTGGCGCCAGTGACAGATAAGTTGAAGGGGAATCGTTTGTCTTGGTATGGGCACGTGATGAGGAGTATGAAACGCATGTGACTAAAAGAGTGATGACATTGAATATCGAAGGATGGAAGGATAGGCTAAAGAAAAGTTGGATGTATTGTGTTAAGGTCGATATGATGGAAAAGAGATTGAATGAGCAGGTGACGGCTAACAGGTGCAGCGACATCTATCGCGTTACATAAGAACGTCTACGAAGCAAAAATCCTGAATCGCGCAAGTGAAGTTTACCGTGCAACTTGCATATATACAACCGCCCGACATCAACCGTCAGGCATTGGCCCACCAGGCATACCACCCGCCTGGTCGGAGGATCCTCCCTTTGGTGCGACACAGGGATGAATGGAAGAAAAGGATAGGTTGCACCGACCCGAAATAAATTGGGAGAAGGGCAGGAAGATGATAATGATGATCTATCGAACCGCGGTCAAATTATGGATGGGTTAAAACGTCAATACTCTTCCGTGCCTTGAAGAGCACGTAAAACCGTAGCTTTTAGTTGCTATACGAACACTATTGACATTATATGATCAAAAATCTCATTTTTTTCTCGTTAGGACTCTGAAAGATCTCAATATCTTAAATTGCGTAGATTACTTAGACTGTCTCGTTGGTCTAGTGGGGACCACTAGACCAACGAGTCAGTCTCGTTAGACGCGAGACTGCTACGCTAGAGGTCCTAGGTTCGATCCCCGGGTCGAGCAGTGTTATTGGGTTTTCTGTGAAATTCCCAGTAGCAGCTCGGAATCTAGATTTTTTCTCGGTTGATAGCAATAGGCTCGCCCCCTATCATTTAGGACATAAATATACCGGCGAACTGTGGGTGTACATTAGTACGCCTCTGCCTAATCCTTCGGGAAATACAGGCGTGATGATATGCTATGTTCTTTTCATATGCATTTGTGAGTCCAAAAAGGTTCTGATGTTTCTCCTTACCATAATTTGAATGAACTTCTTTCCTATCTTATATATGTCAGCATATCAATACATGTTTACGGTACCATAAAATATAGTCGTAAACACAGTAATAAACCGGTCATTCGACTTATATAGAGACGATAGGTTATGACCAGTCATGTGTGAAGTCATAAATTCTCGTCTTTGTGTAGGTGATTTGTTTATTGTTTTAGGTGAAGGGGTGAGTAAGATTCGAAAAACTTTAATAAGAGGCCGTTTTTTTTTTCTAAATTTTATATACCTATCCTACTTTTTATTTGTACTTGCAAGCAGATTTTAGTCTGTCTTCGGCTTCAGTATTTGGTATTTTTCACCTGTCTCTTTGGTAGGGGGAGGTTTAGGAGGGGTTTTAAATTCAATCTCGGGTAGAGCAAAGAGTTTTGGTGATTCTGTGAAATTCTCAGTTGCAGCATATTTATGCACGATCGAAGGCAATATACCCGCCCTGTTATTGAATTATAATAAAAAACCAATTTTAAATTATGAGGAGTAATTTAATGTAAATAAAATGTCAAAGTAATTTTTAAAGGTGTTTAATTAAAAAAATATCTTCAAAGCTAAACATGATTTTGTTAATTTTGTTATTTTAAAGATAAAAGAATTAACAAGATGAAACTCAGTAGAATACTTTTCATTACCCGTTGAGCACGTCTTTGAAATTTATTACATTGCGAAAATACCTGTTTTTAACAGCAATAGCTGCAGGAAATGTTTTCAAAGTTGGACACTACGCATCCTTAAAAAGTTAAGTTCCATAACTGGGATGTATTTAATAAATATCGGAATATATTTATAGGAATACCAAGGAATACACAATCATACTCCTCCTTTAATCGTACCCTTCAGCGATTCAGGGTTTTGACTTCCCTAGGAATCCCTAGGAATCAATTTCTCAGATGATACTTCCATCCGTCATCAGCCATCCGTTTCGGTCACCAGTCGCCTGGACAGCATCGAGAATGGTAGTTGAAAGATTGGAGCGAATCTGGTTCGTCCAACGCGTGGGACTGCGGCCTCGTTGTCTTTTCCCTTCCACTTTGCCAGTGACAATAAGTTTTTATAAATTGTCGCCAGACTTTCTTGCGGTGTGACCAAAGTACTCTGAAATCCAGCGTAGGCATATGGTGGATAGTTTTACGGCAATTCTGAGTTCTTGTAGATACAATCATATAGATAAGACTAGCTTCCCGCCCTTCTCGCTTGGTCTTGATAACGTTTTTCCCCCGTTTTTGCAATGTTTTTGACCCCCGACGCAAAAACGACGGGGTGTTATTCATTACTACTTCGCTCCTATTAGTCGTAGCGGTGATGATGATATATAGCCTTTCCCGATAAATAGGCTATACAATACTGAAAGAATTTTTCAAATCGGTCTAGTAGTTTCAGCAAAAAAACAACCAAATCTTGCCTTTTTATAATATTAAGTATAGATACATAAAAATAAAATGCTCCTGCTCAAACTGCGAAGGAAAAACCTCAAGGGAAAACTCTAGTATAAGCACGACTGCTAAAGTAGAAGTTCTGGATTCGATTTCCGAGTCGAGAAAATTGTAGTTATGCTGTGAAAATCTTAATAGATTTGTGCGCAGTTGATGGCAATAGGGTAATAAATGAGACATAAACATATCGGATAACTTTAGGTGTACTGCAGTCTATCTCTGCCTAACCTTTCGGGGAATACTGGCGTGATGGTATGTTATGTTACGAGGAAAGTAATGCTATATCTTTCCCGAGCGAGCGCTTGCAAGCACGAGGCCACTGAACTCTTTCATTTAAACATTTTAGTTCACACATTAAATTTTACATCTACATGGCGAGTTACACTATTTAAACTCTCTCTACCAACGAATGAAACTAAACAGTAATGTTTGCACTAGCCTACTAACATAAATACCTACCGCTGTTGTTGCTTTTAGGTATTCCCGGGAGGCCACGTCACAGGCAAATGACAAAATTAGTAATTCGATCACATTTCTGGTTCACATACACGTGACTAAACTAGTAATGTAGTGATAAATGTTATTACGTAAGCAGTGATAACCTAGTGATAAATGACCATTGGACTGCTTAGTAGGTCTCGGATTCCTACCTAAAGCATGCACCTCTAACTTTTCGAAATCATATGTGGTTAAAAGATGAAGGAAAACATCGTAAGGTATGTCTGAGAGATTTTCTCGATGGCGTGTGAAATCTGCCAACCCGCACTAGATCACTGCAAGCGTGGTGGACTATAACTTTTTACATGCATTAATATTCGAGTTCTACTCGAGTGGATGACTCAGTTATGACAGAACAAGCTCAAACCCGTCACATCAAACAACCATTACTGAAAATGAATGTGAGAAATTCCTTGAAATTTTGACAGGAGTCCAATTTCAGTCATATTAAAAGTAATTTGAGTCACATCACTATAAAAACGAAGCTACACTGATAATAAAATAGATAAACTCACAATGTATTAAGTATAATGAATAAATACTTTAACCATAAAATACATTGAACTAACCAATAAAATTATCTTTGAAAAAATTGCTTTAAATGTTCTACACGAAACACTAATTTCAATAAATGTCTCATCTTTATTTGGATGCACTAACACAGTTAATTACCTCTCTTAAAAAGACACTAAAATAATACCAGTTAAAATACAACCATGCACTAATACGGATAAGGTTGATAATCCAAGTGTGGCTGTAATGCTATTGCTTGCGAAAGGAAAAATATACGGACGACCATTAAAAAGTTCTGTTTCTGCAATACAGGAACGGATGTTGTGAATTTATAACATAGTAGCTATTGCATTGGAGGTCGTTCAGGTTAATTTATTCTTTGCTCACTGCCAGGCTCTGGGAATTATAAGCATAACGATCATGTTACTATGTTTTTTTTTTATTCAGCCATTATCGTTTCACTGCAGTTCAAAGACCTATCTACCCTCGTTCCACTCTTTTTGGTTTAAAATTGTCTACAGCCAATCGTTTCAATAAACACGTACACATACCATCACGCTTATCCTAAAGGGATAAGAAAGTGTATTCCACATTCCGCTCTAATTTTAGGCGCCACGCAATAATACGAGTATCGGAATTATAGATAAAAACAAACCGCCTCCAATAAGAACTAAAAAGCAAAAAATTACATATTTACATTATGATTTCTAACTAATTTTGAGTGGGTGCCAAACAAACAATCAACGAAAGTCATATTTAAATTAAATTAGTTGTTTGGCACCGCCTCCAAATTAGTTAGAAATCATAATGTGATAAGAAATATGTTATTTTTTGCTTTTTAGTTCTTTTTTTGGAGGCGGTTTGTTTTTGCGAGGTTTCGGAGTGAACCATAATATCATCATGTATCATGTATATTTTTTTTTAAATTTTCGTTGATATTTTTACAACCGCTCACCGTATTTCGATAAAAAAATTATGGGAACAATCTGTAAGCACCACCAGCTTTCGAATTGAAAATCGGTGCACCCAGTCGAAAGTTATGAGGTAACAAACATAAAAAAAGTACAGTTGAATTGAGAACCTCCTCCTTTTTTGAAGTCGGTTGAAAAGACGAGAAATTCGCCATTTAACTGAAAAGAAAGAATTCTAATTTATAAATATCAATATGGATGCTAATGTTACTTACTTTGCTAATAATAATAATCTTTATTTAAAATAAACATTGATTTACCGTGAAAGATTACATAATGTACAGAAACAATTACAATAGTATAGTACGTATAAATAATGGTAATTATTAGTGAATAGTAGTGCCAATATGTAGCTTAGGATACATCTAAAGTCACGAGCACACCATTATAAACACTTCCAAAATATAAACGACTAAAGCAATTTTTTCATGAATGTACGATATGAACGATACGATAGCAATTTTATGCTAATACTGATGACCATAAAGTATTGATTCTAAATACTGTGTTTGTAATTTCACAAAAGTTTACACTTTATGAGAAACTCGATTTAGCACTTTTGTTAGTGTATACATATTTTTTGCTCGTGACTGTACATAAATCTACATTAATGTATAGCCTTCCTTTCAGACATTCAAATAATCACGTTTATTGGAGGAGTGTGCATTTGTAGACTAACCAGATTATCTGTTATCGTCTGGTCAAAATGGGTTATGTACAAGTCACAACATTTTTACAAGTCTATCGCATGAAACAAGTTTCAGTTACGACTTTTTTCTATAACAAACATTTTGTAGACGATCTCGTATATCGTAGTCTTTCATAATTATTTAGTTGGAAAGAGAGAGATGTAAGTATCATTCAGTGCTGTGATGTCGCGACAGCGTATTAAGATAGTGGTATTAAATTTTAAATCACTAAGTATATGTTTATGTATAAGCGCAGTAACGTGCAGGCAAATACGATCCTTGGCATGAATGGACTTATGACCTCTTACTGTACATAATTTTTATTTAAAAAAACTACATAATTGTAATCCTGCCTCCTAAACTGACATATTTTTACTAGCGAGTTCACTAAACGCATTTCTGTTCTCATAGTACATCGTATGTTATATCTGCACTGACTGCAGTCACGTAGCTAACAGACTGTAAGCACCGTTGTCTTATTGGCTTAAAGCGGTGACGTCACTGACGTCCGAGTATTTTCATACTGTGGGTTGCTGTGGGTTGACATTACACACTTCAGCTCTTTCGCTGTTCTATCTAGTTTATAATTTATTTTCGTTAGACTGTTTTTTTACCCGACTGCTGAAGGAGGGTTATGTGTTTGACGTGTATGTATGTATGTTCGTTCCTATGTCCGCGTCGTTGTCGTAACTACTCAACGGATTTAGATAAATGATAGATACATCATTAGATTCGTCTTGATGGCACGAGTGTCACTGGGTACATGAAATTCCGATTTATTTTTCTAGTTCTAGTACTATTTTTCTAGTACTCGCAAGAGAGTGATTGCGTAACCTCCAGGTTCTGGGTTCGATTCTCAGTTTTTCCCATTTCTCAGTTTCATTAATGACAATAGCCATATTGGGATCGTTAATGGGATCTTTAAAATATACCAGTAAATAGTGGATGTACATCAAATGTTCCTCTGCCAAAGCCTTTGATTATTAAAGCATTGTGTTTATCTTATAACATCGTATTTTTTTAACATGGCTATAATATTATTTATTCCTCTAACTACCTGCCATCTACCCTAAATGACTCTTCAATTAAGTTCAATGCTCTTTTCATTGTCATTGTAAAACTCCTTACTATAAAACTTCGCATCACTATAACAAACAACATCTTTCACATCTACATTTCCATTTACTTCTATACATACATCTACTCTCCACTCAGACAATTGCTATTCATCCGAGAGGGGCTCATGTCGAATGTTTCAGTGTCGACTCTGACGTAGAATTGTGCTCTGCACCCTTTATCAATTGCCCTACGTGACTTGCCTTTTGTATGCGACGATGCGAATTAACTGAATTGAGATTTATTTTAGATTTCGTGCTACGTTTTGGTTTTTATTAGTATCTGATATCTTGGGGAAATAAAGACTAATAAACAGTGTCATTTTTCGTATTATATTATACACTAGCGAATCGCAGTCGCTTCTCTCCAGGTACCATTATTATATTATATATGGAGCCTATAATTTTCATTTACGTTAGAGGTCTAACTAACTTTATTTTCAGTTAGATCATTAGCAATAAATCTGTGAAAAATGTTGTTGTTTTGGCTTCTGCTGTTAATGAAGAGCATATTCGTTTTTCTTTCAATATCTATAATTGCCAGACGTTGGCCTGTAAAATGTTTATTACTAAGTGTAAATTATAGTCTAGCATCCATAGTAGGTACGATGTAAAATTCCCCAGAATACCTATTTATTATTCAACAAAAGGTGATTGTTTGTGTGTTTTGGCCAATTTCTATCAGAGTTATTGTTGATGTAATGATACTAAGTTTCACCAGGTACAAATCTAAGTGGTGAAACATTTTGAATACATCAAATTCATTAGAATAGGAATTAATTATGTTTTTTTTTCTGGAATAAAAATTATATCAAATGATAGCAGTACTACATAACACTGAGCAGCTGGCAGAAAAAGATGATGATGCAATGATGATGATGAAATTGACGGACTTAAACAAAGAGACTATAAAACAGACAACAACAAAAAACATGATAATTAAGAAAATGAAAATAAATTATTCAGCGACTACCTGTAATTTTCACACAAAGTCCTTGAAATAAATAATTCAGTGTAACACAAAGGAATATTGACTAACATCTACAAACAGCTGCGAGGTAATCAAATAAGCGGAACGCGCGACTGCCTTACAATCCAACTAGTCTCTACATCTAGCTGTAATTAACTAATAGTTACTTCTGTTGCTCCTTCTTGTTATGAGGTCATCTATATATAACAATAATAATATCTAATAATTAGTCATAAATTTTTTGGTCTAAGCAGTGACTGGAAGTTTTACGTGATATATTCGTTTTCATTTGTATGAAGATAAATTATCGTTCCTATATAAAATAGTATAGGAACCATTTTTTATTTTTGTTATTGACATCAGAATTTGACATTATCCCTGATTCGTTACCCATAATAATGTTCTTCATTCTATCAGATCAGATTCAAGGTAAAAAGCTAAACTTTATTTTGCCAAATAATCGTCCTTTCCGTATCTTTACGATGTCTATACATCATGTGTTTTATACGACCCAACTTATTGACTGGAAAACTTCTGAAGCGATAAGAACTAAACAATTAGACAGTCCATTGACTGGCTTCTTCGAAAAGACTTTACGTTTCACTTCTCTTTATTGCCGAGTGGGATGTGCCTAAACGGCAACGTATCAATTATAGGATCGCGACGCGAGAATACCCAGTATTACGACGACATAAATTTTATAGCGGTTTCACCCATAAAAATGGGAAATTATCAAACTGTGACGAAATTACCTCAATAAATTATTGCGTTTAGGGCGAACGTTGAAAGTAATGCTGTTGATACACTAGATTGGATTAACTCGCTTAATTTGTCTAGGGAAGTGCGAGGGAGGAATAGTGATGTTGGATTCGGGGTAGCGGAAAGCAAGACAATTGATGTTGTTTCTCTGTTTGTCTTAGTTTAGTTTGTTATTTGACAGCATACACTTTATCTTTGGCTGCTACTCTGGAATGTAATTAAGGAGTGGTTACTGTAGTAAAGTTAGTTATAGAATATTATAAGTAAAAAAATATACGTTCGTTTTTGGTCGGTTAAGAATGACAACTTCTCTATACTTGCTGGTTTTTATCATAATAAAAATAAAATCGTAATAATATAGCACTACGCCTAATTTCCGCAACGGCAGAGGTGTTCACAAGGTACATACAGTTATTATTTCTCCTGTAAAATAAAAATATAGAAGTACAAATTCCACCTCAGCGTGGAGTGGATCCATAATCAAAATTGATCGGAGGTCTGCGCTAACGTCAAATGGAATTTGCAATCACCGTTCAGGGCGAACGGAGATTGCGATGGTCAAAGCCGAAAAGAGAAACCAATAGCCGATTTATGTTAACCACAGGACGGGCTCTATGTGGTTTGGTACCAAACCTGACTTTCATCTAGTATTCCTAGTACATATTATTGAACTTCAGATCCCAGAATCGGAATTTGCCAAAATTAGCAAAACTTTTGACCTGAATCGCTGTGACATTTTTAAAAGGTAAGACTATAATATTTTTTATCATTCCAGTATCAACATCCACTGTATCGTAGTCAAAACAATGTAATTAATAATCACTTTATTGTTTTAAAGTTTATTTTGTTCACGGTTTCACTGGCAATTGCCAATATACCTACTCTGGAATATTTTCGAACTGATTTTGAAAGATAAAAAATAGACCAAAATGATTGCTTTTAAGATTTCTAAATCGTAATTATTTAAGTACCTTTGACCGTCTGAAGGGCTAGATTAAAATCATCTGAAGCAAACACAACCCTTTCATTTCATTAACAACGGAAGACTAATGTTACAACCCCACAATTAGTCAGTGTTACCGCAAGACCATTGTGACCACAACTTAGCAATACAGTGTTCCCGTAAAATTAATCTTTTAGGCTCTTCGTCGTAATAGGTGTATTAATTGATCAAGTACGTAGTGAGTTTTTGATAACCAATAATAATAATTCTTTAACTGTAACAAAACTTGGATTTTATGTCTCACAAACATGTTCTGTTGACATTAAATCGTTTGTGTCCATTTAATTAAATTACGTTCAGCATGCGACATTTTTTTTTGTAATGCAAAAAAGGCTGTCCTTTTCGGGTTTTTGATGTTGCCATAAACCAGGAAAAGCTTAGTCACAGTAACGGTTCAAATATCCTTCCTAATAATTAAGGCAGTAACTTCAATCCAGACTCTTTAAAAACTGACTGTTCGTACAAAAGTGATATTAGGAATTATGAAATAAATTAGGATTCTATTTGTCCAAGTAGAATCCTAATTTATTTGTGCGAGACTAGCGTTGTTTTAACACTGTTAAATTTTTTGATTAATAATTTTGTGTGTAGTTGCCCATATGTTTTACGTTCTTATTTTTACCTATGTATGCGTATTCTTGCTTTAACTTTGGCCATTACACGATTTAGTCATTAATAATACTTTACAGCTGAGTCCATCAGTAGCACCGAATGAGTTGCTCAACTTGGCTTTTATACATTGACTTTCTGGTCGACCTTAGGAACATTTTCTCATCGATTACTGAAACTTTAGATGACTTCCAGTATAGCGCTTTGTTTTATTGATGAGTTTTCAAGTTTTGCGTATTAGGTGTATTGAATTTTGTATCAGGAGAAGTGAGTGGTTTTGTAGATTAAAGGTAAAGTTAAGATCTTCTTCGATAATGTTATGTACATTATTATTATTGTATCTAACCGCTGATAAACGCTGTTTTATCTTCAGTTATCAAGAAATTTATATATATTTATATATTTTTTTTTTTTCATTTGTTTTACAAACATAAAATGTTTAACACCAATGTTCTTAACATCAATGTTCAATGTACTTAATCTCATCTCGTTTGTAGTTGTAATGTGTAGTTTCTTTCATAAATATTCTGCACAGGAAAATATAAACCGTCTAGTATAATTACATTTGGAACAAATAATACTATTCTCCTTGGAATTCCCCACAATATCTCATAATTATTGCAGACATCCGATAGTCACGCTTTCACAGACAGGTAGAATTGGTTTAATTGTGCAACCGATGGCTATTGCTAAATAAGTTAGCAGTTTCTGGTCACGTAAAGCATTGGCCGCAGAATGCTGCCACAACTGTTGAAGCTTCAGAAATTAAATGGCATTTAGGGATTGCGAAGTTTTAAGCTTTGGTTTAGATTTTAATAGCGGAACAAATAGAGGAAAGTAATTACGAAAAATATTTCTTGTTTAATAAACATTTTCTTATATAACCTAACCTAAATTAAAATTTTAGAAAACCCCCGACACGAAATGTAATTAGCCATTTTGTGATGGCGGCCATCTTGGATTTGAAATTTATCATAGTGTATAAATTCTACTAGTTAAACCTTTTCATTTGATACCCATATTGACGGAGTTGCGAAAAAATATGTAATTCGCTATTTTGTAGCGGCGGCCATCTTGGACCGATTTTCATCAAACATAGCTAAGAACACTCCCGACTAATTGACATTCCAAATACAAAAAACAAAATCAAAATCGGTCCATCCGTTCGGGAGCAACGATGCCACAGACAGACACACACACACACACAGACACGTCAAACTTATAACAACCCGTCGTTTTTGCGTCGGGGGTTAAAAATAAAAAAGTAATGTAGTAAGGTGTAAATAATTTTATTTATTATCAGCAGGGTAGCAAGGAAATGTGTCTCGTGGAGTATCTATAACAAATAAAAATATTATTATAATGCTAAGTTTACCTATAGTAAAAATTATGATTTTCAGAAACATAAATACAAAATAATGTTTGATGACTATAACACTTGACAGTGAACAAGAAAATAACTCGAGTGTAGGTATTTATGCAAAAACAGATGAACATGGAAATAAATCAAACGCCTTGTAATCTTAAATTCTCACTAATACCCTACTATGCGAACTCATTTCGAAATCGATTACCCCAGATCAAAGACGTGTTAACACTTCGTAGATTATAGTAATGAGATTTTTATTCTGAAACAAGATTATTTCGAATTATTGGTTGGGAATTAACGTGTCTTTGAAGAAACGTCGAGGACCATGTAGGTTGAATGAGCACGGGATTATGAGCGTCTTTGAGTTCGGGAACGTTGAGTGCCTCTTGATAATCTTATTGGTTCATTTTCTTAGTAAGGGATGGCTGTAATTAAGCTGATATTCCATCAACATCAAGATATTTGGATTTTTAATTAAATTATTACGTAACCGTTCTTCTGTTTCTAATTTTAATAAAATTTTTGTTTGAATATCTTGTTCTCTTTTAAGTAAAAATACAGTAGTTTTGAATGTTATTTGGACTATTGCTTCAAAGACATTTTCTTTGTAAGTTTAGGGACGCTATATTTTTTTTTTTTTTTGTAATCATTAAGTTATGTTGCTTGAATAAACTTACTAGTGGCTTACCTGATTTTATTGATTGCCAAATCGTAATGCCTTACATCTATAGACTCATTATATATTTTCTGTTGTTGTAAATCACAACCTTTTTTAAACATTACTTTATTATATTACCTATCTGTTCTTTTGTCATTTTCAAGTCTCTGTGTATATAATTTCATTTCACTTATTCTAATAATATTCATTTACTTTTGTTGAATAAATACGAAGGATTTCACATTATCTGGTATCCGGCCGAGCGGCTTCCTTCCCTTTTGAAATACATATCTATTTCCATTCTCTGTTCATCTTTCAGAAAACGTTATTTTACCTGGTTAAGTAAATATTACGTACGAAAATTTATACGTCGCTGGTTGGCATAATTTTGCTCACTTGAAATTATCTTACATAATATTCATAATATTTTGATATACTCATGATGATGATATTGGGTATGCGTTAAAAGCAGGGTTAATTTAATGTATCATTAACATTAAGATGGGTAAAAGTGGAATGGATTTTATTTTTGTAAGTAATATAACAGTGGCTTGGCCGTTTTGTGTCGTACCGTCACCGCTATCAATTTAAAAGCTTGACTGGAACACAAAACGTCATTGTCAAAGGTTGTCATTCGTACTGGATTGACGTAAAATGTCAAGCGTGCGCGTCTCTCGTGTTATTCCGTGTCTGTACTATCATTTGATTGACGTCTTTGTTCCTTGGTAGAATAAGTACATCAATTTTTGTACAATTTATTTAAGCTGACCATATCGCTACGTTATATTATGTTAAAATATCCTCATCATCCTCTTGTCCTTATCCCATTTAAATTCGGGTTCTGGGCGGTGCAGTTTGTCTATTTCTTCTTTATGTCATATTCTATCTCACGGAGTGCAACTATATTATATCCCTTGGTCTCCTTCTTTCCTATTCTTACATAATTATTTATTTCAGGTTCCTACTTAAAACTCTTTTGGTTATAAATATGCTCATCATCATTTACCCATCGGTCTTCCCACTCATGGACACGGGTCTCTACTCAGGATGAGAGGGGTTAGGTTATAATCCACCACGCTGGCCAAATGCGGAATGGCAGACTTCACACGCGGTAGAGAAACATACTCATAATGTTATGTAAAAAATATACGTCATATTAGACCTAATTTACCTCATAAAGCAATATAATGAATAAATAAAAAAATAAATTCCTAAAAGCATTTTTGTGCGTGACTAATAATAAAACAAGTGAATAATAATATAATGTTGTTCAGCTGAATTGACAAAGCCAACAAGAGTCATTCAGTGTTTCGCACCACGGTGCAAATCGACGCAGTACAAAAAAGATTATCCGCTGATTAACACCACTGTGCGAACAGCTCGTGGTGCAAATCGACAAAGTACCCATATCAAATGAATTATTATCAAGAGTAATCAAAACGAACAATTGTACTTTATTTAACTGTCCGACTCAATTCCGTACTGTATTTGCGAACCACGAAATTACACCGATCCCGTATTGGATTATGGAAATGTGGATACGAAAACGCAAATTCTTGAATTCATTGGATTTTATTACAGTTTACACACAGTTATTAAATTGTGTGGCAACTTCGATACAGCAATTTGTTTTTTATTAAAGCAATTCTATTTCGGTACGATGAGATTTTAGTACACCCTCAAATTGTACATTAAAATCGAATTTGCGGATTGCATGGATGTTAATGGTCGCGGTTTCAATCAAATCCATAACATAGGTTACATAATATTATGACCTAATAGAAGATCTATCTTCTTGCAAAATTGTGTAAAAACTGTTCAGCGATTTATGTGTGAAAACAGTCACAGACTAATAACTTTCACGTTCGTATATTAGTACCAATTGAAGATTGTTTTTTATAATACTTTATGAATTAAATGAACTATTAATTGCTTCAAATATCGAAGATTTTAATGAGAAATATTTACCCAACTATAACACAAGTACTATAATTCCTTAGAACAAAAACAAAATTGATTATTTAACAATGCTTGCACTAACACCTGATGCCGACATCACTGAAAGTTTCACGCTGAAGGGTACGGCAAGAGAAAACTTTTCCTGAAAAGGGAGTGAAAAGTTTCTAATGAACAAACTCACGCGTACCCCATGGAAATTAGTACATTGTTTCCACATACTTTCGTGTCTTTGGGTTGGCTTTCTAGTGGTGACGGGAATGCCTTTAATGAATCATCAAGTGTAATAACATTATAACTTACAACACTTACATTGACTGTCTCTTGCACATTTAAAACAAAAGCTTATTGTTTATCAATAAGGTTCCTTTTGTTTTGTTGAACATTATCACTAATATTACTTAGGGCCTGTTTCACAGATTACAGATAAGTTTCCGTTAAATTAGCTGACATATATTTTGATACAAATTTTGTTCCATTTTTTAATTTATCCGACAGTTATCCAGAAGTTGTGAAATAGGTCCTTAGTCTAATACTGACTGTTACACAAATTAGCAAAGAAAATATTTATTTTCTCTACAAGAAATTAGGTTATTTGCTTTGTAATTCTTTCAAAGTAGGTATGTTAAAGATTTGAAATAAGTACTTTATTATTTATTGCTTACAAACCCGGGTATATTATTTTATTATTAAGAGGTTTTACGGATAGGGACGAAGGGTGTATAAGATAGCTAAGATCCGAAATAACATAGAAATTAACAATTAATAATAAATAAAGCTAAAATTACAACAACGTAGGATTAGATACCTATGAAATATTCCTTTCGAGAGTATAATTATTTTAACAATTTGATTTATGAACAGAATAATTGTATAAAAATCAAAGAAAAAGAGTTTTATTATTGAAGTCTGAGTTTTAAGGGTTTTAAAGGCGGTTTTAGGCCCTATGATTTAAATGTATAAAGATTTTTTCAAATCTGGCCAGTAGTTCTAGAGCTTAGCGGATTCAAACAAACTAATAAAGATTACCAAACATATACTTTTTTAATGATTTTGAATAATTTAGGTATTTGAATTTTTTCCTGAAATTTCGGAAAAAAACGTTAAGAAATTTGCCTCATTATTATTTTCTCTTCCACAAATTATACATTCCAGCCCCGGAGTTTATTGGTACATCACTAACAACACGCAATTCGTTGCCCTCACAATTTCACCTCTCATTTACTACTTTCTTATGCCACAATTACATTTACAGCCGTGTCTCTGGTGTGTTATCATGTAACTTGGTAGCTGTTGTGTAATTATATGAGACTTTTCCTTACCCTGATCTTACATTAAGGGGTGAAATATTGGTGATGACGTAGAGTGAATTTGCGGGAAATAATATACTATAGCTCCTATTCTGGGTCCGTTTTGTTTTCTCACGTATCTCGAATGTTCCGTTTGAGTTCCGATAGATTAGATTTTTAGGTCAAGTACTTTTAGGTTTTAGGTCTCTCTACTACGTCTATCAATTATTGGGTTTTTCTAGGAAATTTTTAATAACAGCTCGGAGTTTGAATTTGTGCCTGTAAATGACAATAGGCTCGCTTCAATTTGACATACCGGCGAAATGTGATTGCTTAGCCTAACCTTCAGAATAGAAGCGTAGTGTAGATGGCATGTTTACATAATTAGATAAATCTCACAAAACATGAATAATTCCTAGGCTTAAATAATAATCAAGTCTGTCTAACTTTTACCTAATGTCAACGCGGTTCGCCGCAGAAGCTCCGTAGTCTGCGATAAACCACAGGCTGTCAGTCACGTACCTACTAACGGTTATGTGTGTTTGTGTATGTGTGTGTGACCTATGCCTACATCGTTATTGTGAAATATAGCATACTAGCTAACACGCCGTGGCTCTACGTAAAACACAGATTGAAAGAAAGAAAATTGATAAAGGCATTGCGTTTCAAACATTTTTTTAGATAAATTGAAACACCTCGAGTAAATAATGGATTAAGACACATGACAAGATTGGCGCAGTTCCTAGAATTGAGCAAGCGTCTCATACGTTTCGAATTCGATTTCCGCATGTAGCAAACTTTTTAGATTTTTTCAGTACATTTTTGAAAGGAATACACTTACGTCTTAGCGAAAGAAAAACACGTTCACAGGCAGGTGTTCGAACCTACATCCCTTCGGTTGAGTACACCGGACGCTTTACCCTCAAAGCTGCCGAGACTAGCTAGTAGAGTAGCTTGGAACCCTGCCTGAGATCATATTCGCTAAAATATTATAATGCCAAATAAAGTACAAGTAGCCGAAATTATATACAAATATATTTTTTTGTTTGCTTGTCCCTTCAACAATCTATGATAATTACTAACGGTAATACATAGAGCTTGTTTTTAGATTTTTGTTAATACTTTTAACGCAGTGGGGTTTATGTTTCAGTCACTAATTCACTTAGGTACTTCTTAGTTTTTAACTTTATAAGCTTCACCGTAGACAGGGTAACAAATAGCTTATACATATTATTATATTACATACACAATTGTTACGAGAGAGCTAAGAGCTATATATATATTGTTTAGACGTCTTCGATTGTCTGAAACTCAACTCATGTTTCTGCGGCAAATACTATACTATATCAACCATATGTACTTATGTATGAACAAAACATGTCCACCTTTTTGTCCTTGACCCCGTAAATAATAAATGCCAGACCTTCATAGGTAATGAACCCATAAACCTTGAATATAAAGTGGGCATTTGGCACAAACACTCAACATCACCGATTGCCAAGTTTACGGCAAAAGTTTTGTTTGGGAACACATTAGATATGCATCTCACTTAAGAGCTTTATTGCAAAGGGTATTAGAGTCAATATTGAATACGTTTTCGGAAGTTTGGCTCATATGGTAAACGCAAACACATTAGTAGCTACTCATTTAGCTGCCTTCGTGTATATTGCATGATCGGCATAAGAACTCAACAATTGAAATGATTTCGTTCACCGTTAAAGCGCGTAATTATCACTCGCTTTAACGGTAAAGGAAAACTTTGTGAGTAAACCTGCATGCCTGAGAAATTTTCTCGATGGCATGTGAAGTCTGCCAACGCATTAGACCAGCGTGGTGGATTGTGGGACCCGTTCCCAGCAGTAAGACAATGAAAGGTGCGACAGAAAATCAGCGCCACGCTGTCCGACCGAGGTATTTATGCTGAGTCGTAGCCTTTTTACTGCCGCAGCAAATATTTTTAACCTGTACTGTACAGTGCTAACTTTGTAGCATTTAATAAATGTTTTCTTTCTTTCTTTTTTCTTTCTAACGGGCTGATGATGAAAGTTCGGAAGTGGAAGTGGACGGAGAAATACGATCTCAAGCAAGGTTCGAACCTGCTTCCCTCCGGTTCAGTATACCGGACGCTTTAGCCAACTAAGCTACCGGGACCATTGCCTCTAATGTCGAATTTTGCTTCTATCTAGGTGATATCGTCAATTGAGTTATTTACAATACTTACTAGTGTTGTGACTACAAAATTTGTATCCAAGTCACGCGTTTTTCGTAAATTATTTCGTAGATTTCGTAAATTATCACTCACATATACATATACAGTGAAGGTTAACATCGTAAGGTTATCGACATGCCTGAGAGACCTGAGAAATCGGTGACGTGTGAAATCTGGCATGCATGGTCCACCATGCTTGGATAGTGCGTAATTGCCAGACTAGTAGTAGCTATCCAAATTAACTCCTTTTAAAAATGAGAGCTAGTGTCCAATATCCAGGAATGTAGAAAAGTAGTGTTTTGCGAATTATAGGATCTATGTTTTCATAATAGCAGTGATAGCCTAGGGGTATGACCACTGGACTGCCAAGTCGAAGGTCTCGAGTTCGAATCCAAGGCACGCACCTCTTGACTTTTCGAAATCATGTGCGTAATTATCACTCGCTTTAACAGTGAAGGAAAACATCGTGAGAAAACCTGCATGCCTGAGAGATTTTCTCGACGGCATGTGAAGTCTGCCAACCCGCATTAGGCTAGCGTGGTGGACTATAGCCTAATCCCTCTCATACTGAGAGAAGACCCGTGCCCAGCATTGGGACAGTATATGGGTTGATCATTATCATTATATTTTTTCATAATGACATAGCCTGTTGAAGAGGTACGACGAATCCTATGTTTACGTTAGATGTATAGTTTGTGTGCTAGTGTACTTTTGGTCGGACCGATATTCATCAGATTCAGATTTAGAACATCTAGAAACCTTCAAGTTCTGGATTTAGCTCGAACTGTGGGTGTCACAGCAGAGAACACTTCTGCATAACCCTTCGACAAACACAAGCGTGATGATGGTCTTCAGGTAAACAACCAAAAAAATAACATTTCCTACCCTCGTAAACATGTCATGTCATTTAAGAACAAATTGAAAAAGGTGAAAGGTAATGCGATAAATTGTGCCACTAACGGAGGGTAGTTGTAAATAAAAAATGTAACAATTGCTATAGGTACGTGTGGGGCATTCAATGCTTAGATGAGAGGTCGCTAGTGCTGCCAGACAGCCACACAAACAAACGACTTAATCGTCAACTGGCGAGCGCGAATCTCGCGAGCGCGCGCGAGTTGGCACTTTTCGATTTTGCCTACTTTTTTTGTCGTCAACTCGCGCGTCTATATAATTTGATGTTTTAATGTATAGTCAGCTACAAAAACGTTATAACAAATTTAATTTAGTTAGGTACTTACCTACTATAAATGTATAAGAAACTTTATGAAATTTGATTTTTAAAATAAAACAAAATATACATCGTTTTGAAATCAGTTTATTATAAATCAACAGGACAAAATATAAATTATTAGTAGTATTTCCCTTACTAATTATCAACAATATCACATTGATTTGAGAATTTGGCTTATTATCTTATTATCTAGTATGTAAATTGTAAAAAACTAAGTAAATAAAATAGAAACAACGAAAACACTCCCCTCACATACTCGTATACTGAATATTGGTAAGTATAAAATAGTAAAGCTAAACATAGTAATTGACAACAAACTGACTTATTATTGCTCCCTAATAAAATCAATCTTAGGAACCATAGAAAGAGTCTTAGAAACTATAAAATCACAGATCACATATGGTTGTAAATGATTTTTACAAAAAACGCTAAACACTATCAATAAGTAGATTCATCAATTGGCTAAGTTATTACTGACGACCTACTAATAAAACTAATCACAGACTATACAATCACAGATCATGGTTTGTTATAAATGATTTTTATAGCAAACGTTAAAATAAACAGACTATGCTAAATTAAATCAAAAATCCCAAGATCAAAAGTTCGATACATAAGTCAATATTTATAACCCCATGGATAAATTCGTTAACAGTGTTGGTAATGTGCTCGTCAATAGCACAAGTTTCTTTACATTTTGCAGTTATATTAGACTTCTTTAAGTATAAAGTCTGATAATAATTATCTTCTTCTTTTAAGATGGTCAAAAAATGTGCAATACTTTTGGGTTTGCTATTAATTTTTTTATTTAC
Organism: Acronicta psi; assembly: GCA_946251955.1. Taxonomy (NCBI): domain Eukaryota; kingdom Metazoa; phylum Arthropoda; class Insecta; order Lepidoptera; family Noctuidae; genus Acronicta; species Acronicta psi. The sequence continues at coordinate 1,482,420 of OX276469.1, forward strand.
CGTAGAATGCCAGCTCTCAACCATGTTCGTAGTGCGGTGTTGGCTAAAATTACAAGACCATTTGTCTGCAAAAATGGAAGTCTCATTCAACCAAGTTCTTACAAAATAATCATTAAATTTTACAATATTTTTATCATTCGGACATTGAGACATAATATACAACCAACCATTCTCAACAGCTTCTTTGGGCAAATGTGCCAAAACAACGCACCTCTTTATATGTTTTCTAAATAGTACAGATTTTGTTATGCCTATTTCGTCAGCTTTCCGCCACAAACTTCGCGAAAAATGAAAGAAACACCCTCTAACGCTTGTTTCAGGGAATATGTCTTTGACTGCTAACATTGCAGCCTTCTCGAAGTCTAGTAGAATAGTTTTGGGATTAAACTGAGGAATTTGGCTCTTGATAAGGCGAAACAAAATTTTGTAAGTTGCTCTTGTTTTGTTACCCAACAACGCATAAATAACGGGTATAATATTATTATGAGTTTTACTACTTCCTAAATCAACATGTAAAGTGTACAACTGCTGGAAAGGTTTTAAACAAAATTTAAAAGTACCATCGCATAAAATGGTCAAATTTGGTTTTGCTAAAATTGTTTTACAATTTTCACTAGCGAATATTAAAATTCTATTGATTGTTTGGTAGTCGGCTAGTAAAAAGTTTGCAAATATTTCGGGCACAGTAACATTCTTAATCGACTTAAAACATACCTTTCTTACCCCCAATGACTTATTCCGTTTTCGGTAAAATTTGTTTTTAATATTTTTATATGTAGGTATTTTTTTTATGAGGTCAATTCCTTTATCTTTAAGGGTTGAGACCGTATGTCGAAATGCATTTGGTATGGGTATAGTACAGTCACTTTTTACTTTTTCCATGCACTTGTCGAAGTTAAGCTCCAGTTCATTTGATACAAAATCAGGCTCACAGTCGTGCTTGTCATCTCGTTTGATGCAGTTATTGCTATCAATAATTAATCTTGCCTTGCAAACAGTCCTCTTCGAACACCTCCAGATACAGGAACCATCTTTATTTTCTCGGTCTTTATTATATTTGTGTCCTGCACGAAGTAGTATCGAACTTCCTCGCTGAGATGTAATGATGTCGTGTCCAGTTACATTTCTGGACGAACCTGCCTGTGGTCCACTTCCTAAAAATATTGTTTTTAATGACAAACATTTTCTAAAAAGCTAAATCACAAAAAAATATAAATTATCTATATAAAAAATGGAAAATCAACGTATATTTTTTACTATGGAATAAATATACTGTGTAAAATTGCCACGTGGTATTTATTTTAAAGTGCAATCGCACTATAAGAAAGTAAACGACAATCAAGTTAAAGTGAACAAAACAATTAAGTAACCGATAAACTGCTTAAGGAAACAATTTTTTCCAAAATTGAACACCCTTGACTGCTTCTGGCAACAATCGTTTCCAACAACCAATTTTTACTAATCGACTTTAAACTTTATGTTGTAGTTCATAAAGTCCTCGTGAAACGTTTCTAAACCATAGACTGATATATCATCCGACCTTCAAATACAAGTTGACAACATTATAAATCTAATTCTTAGTACACGATACGAAATAAAGTTGACGTCGCCATTTTTTTTTTTTCAAGTTGTAGTTCCCTTAATGTTTTAAATATTTTATTCCACATGAAATATATCCATGTGTTATTAAATGTATCTAGTAATTAATCTAGTTTATAAATAAAATAAGAAACAATACTCTTGTCGATCTTAGTTTTTAGTAAAACGCATTTTTCCATACAAGTAGCTAATATTTGGGTAGTTAAAGTTTCAAGGTACATAGGAAAATACGGAAACAAGATCTATTAAAAAACAGACACAATGTTTAGGCTTATTTTAATGGCTATTCAGAGCAGTTAAAACATTTGAAGTGCGCTTCTGGAGCGAGTCACAGTCAAATTTTTATTACGGCGCGTCGTACGCTCAGATGCGGTCAAAAATCACTGGCAAGCGACCCTCTTTGCATTTTTTTGCGAAGCAACCGAGCGGGTAAAGCCATATGTTAATTCAAAAAAGTAAAATAGCAAGAACAACGAGTTAATCTAAGGTTTAACTAATCAAGATGCCTGATAAAAGTAACAGAACACTTTGAGAGTATTACCCGAAAAGTTTAATTGTTATAAACTTACCCCCACAGTACATCAAAATCACTAAAAACTTCCACATTTTCACACCAAATGGCATTCTTATAGACTTAATAAAAACATTTATACTCTGTAAGTATGTTTACTCCGTAAGTGCACTGTAAACGTCAGCTTAGCTTACGTAACACTAACGTCACTAAAATAATAACTAGGGTGCTTACTCCTGATGAACTTCGAACGGCTAAACGATGTACCCGTCCCTGTCACACACACACACCACTTCCCCCATGTTAGACGTGACAGGTACATCGTTTGTAACTAAGTGCATAAGGAGTAGGCACTCAGTTTGCAAAATGAATTAGAAAGAGATAGCGCTATGACAGCTATACTGTTGTGCGCATGCGCGTTAGACGAGATAGTATGTGTCATTGGATGCGTTCCCCAGGCCTTCTCATTTCGGCCCTCTAAATCGTAATCTAAGTCAGTACTTCACAGAATCAGCTAACGCGGTCAATAAATAATTATTAATAGTTTTTGTTTTCAATCTCTTTTTATTTGACTGTACTTTACATAGACGCGCGAGTTGACGACAAAAAAAGTAGGTAAAATCGAAAAGTGCCAACTCGCGCGCGCTCGCGAGATTCGCGCTCGCCAGTTGACGATTAAGTCAAACAAACACATACGTAAATATTCTCCAACGTATCATATTGAAGATTTAGGCAGGTTTTTATTATTGTAAAATTATCTCGGCCCTTTCTGTTTCGTTAGCCTGGAGGTCCTAAGCGCGACTACAACGTTCGAGGTCCTGAGATCGGCGAGAAATATTTTTTTGAAGTTTTGAATTGTTGTTAATGAAACGATTTTTAACAATTCTCTTTTTACTTGAGAGTTTATTCTTCCAAATAAATTGTAAAGTTCATATTAACATCATTTAAAGTAAGTCGATAATATCCAGACATTGACTAAATTTTATCAATTTCGACTAAAATCGATACATAGTTTTTCGATTCTCAAGTCAAATTACTCGAATTCTGCTTTCATTTTCTAATAAGTTAATAATAATCATATAGAAGTTAAGTATTTTATTATATTATAAAATACTTAACTTCTATATTACTATTACGATTATACACCGTATTTTTTTTTTTTTTTTTTTATTTAATAATGTGCAAATTGAATCAACTTGATTCAATTTTCACAATTGAGTACATTGGAGCCATATTGTTTGCTCAATACATTTAATACATTTCAAGAAAACTCAAGTCATTCCACCAAATTAAATTCTCTGTATTCAACCTCTTCATTTTTTGCTTTATCTTAGATTAAACTAAGAACATACGTTTCAAGCTGAGCAAGTTTTATTTAAAATCCAATTGCGTTTCAAAAGTGCAATTAAATTTATTGGAATTTTAAATTGTTTTTGTAATAGAAGCGACTTTTTCGTTGTGATTTTTTATGTTAATTGAAACCGCTGGAATAATATCTGGAACTGATTTCATTTAAATCGCTCAGAGACATTCTACCGTTTCCGTATATTTTTTATTTATGTTAAAGGTCACGGAACTGACAGATGGCCGGTGGGGTAAAAGTATTTTCAAGTGAAGACCCGCCTTGTTAGCCTAGTGGTTGTAAGTGTGGATGCTTCGCGGTACTGGCTTCGATTCCCAGGACAAGCAAAGTTTTATCGGGTTTTTCTTTGAAATTCTGGGTAGCAGTACGTTATTTAGTAAATTATCTCAAAATAGACAAAGATACGTAACAATAGGTAGAAGGACCAAATAGGGAACAATAATTAATTATGTGATTAATAATGTGATTTATTTGAATTGGCAATATAACACTATATTGCTATTTCAAATGAAATCACATTATTAATTATTGTTCATATTGTTTAGGTCCAGTTGTTTAATTGTTCAAAGGCTCCGTATTGTCCTTATAAACACACCTAGTTCAGATTATTTATACAATAACATAGGTAAGTATCATCAGGGGTAGCGGACACTTCCTAATAGTGTCAAAACAGGGAGCATTATTTAAAAAAGTGACATCTGTTATCCCCATCCAAAAAATCTCAGAGAATCATGTTTAAAATTTATTTTTTATGTATAAATTGACATGTTTCTTATTCTAATTTAAATGTAAAATCTTCTTAAAAAAGTGACACTATATTCTTCTTTTTTTTTATTCTGTTTAATCTAGTGCCAACGTTACGAGCTAAACGAAATATTTACCTGGTTATTGCATGTATTAAATTAATATACTATTAATACTCATCCCTAACGCTATCTATCGCTATAGACACACCATCCAGCGGATAGACCACTATCCGCTCAATCAACTAGGATAAACTAATTACGGAGCTGTATTTAGGAACTTCATACTACACTATCTACCGGCTTGCAGTGAACTTTGGGATTGGCCGACAAACTTTGGCAACCTGCACAGAGCTATTGAATATTCATGAACCAAAAATTCGAATACCAAAAACGCCTGATGGAATTTTTTGTGGAATACAAAAAATGTACGTAAATATTTTTTCTGTATTCTTTTCCCCGGTCAATTAATGTATTCTTTTCATTTGTTTCTGTATTATTTTTCTCTTTTTTAATAATTGTATTCGTTTTGTTTCAAGTTTGCTTGCTGTTTATATTTCTGGAACTCTGTGAAGGGTTTGTTTTAATTTCGCAGAAGCAATTTTGCCTAAGAAATCTTTTTAACAAAAAAGTACGAGGTTATACAATTTTTTTATAAAGTGTAAGAACATTATTTTGCACAAGAATTTACACAAACAAATTACGTAGGTACTGAGTAATGTATACATACAAACATTAAATTATTAAATTATAGTGAGCGTACTGAATATAAAGACTTATTAAACATTATCTACTTTTATAAAAGGTGGGTAATGAGATATCATGTAATTACTACCCTTTACCCGCGACTTCGTTCCCGTAGAAGTTGAATGCTTCCCCCGTTTTTGCAACATTTTTAATTGATACTCCGCTCCTATTGGTCGTAGCGTGATGATATATATAGCCTAAAGCCTTCCTCGCTAAACAGGCTATCCGGGACTGAAATAATTTTTCAAATCTGACCATTTATTTATTTAATATTATACGACAGTATATAAGTATAATAATTTAATTGTAGTAAAAGTCACATCCCAAAAATCTTGCCATATAAAATGAAGTACATACTTAATCCATTTTATCTCAAAGGATAAAAGAATCTTATTCCAGATACAATTTTCTTTCTAATGAATACATTTTTGGTTGCCAGCTACTAATATTTTATACCGTATTTCTCTTAAGTAAAAACGAAATACCAAACAAATAAAATTTTCAGCCTTCGAAAATTAGATCAAGATATTAATTTAGTTTTAGTAATATTAATAAATAATCGCCTGCAGACTCCAGTTTATTTTAGCAGCCGCAGGGTGCTTCTTCGCAACGCGGCGAAGCTGTTAATTGACCCGTTGACCTAACTGTAAGGTCACGAGCCTTGTTGTTATAGACCAGACAATAATAGTTGCTGAAAATGTTAGGCTGAATTAATAAAATAATACGTAGTTGCTACTAACAGGTATTAATTAATACACGAACAGGTTAATAATAATCAGTTTTAATGAACAGTCATGTTCTTTATTTTGATGAATACTCGTACAAACTAAAAACATCACGTCTATCTTCTCCAAAGGGTTAGGAGCTGGGTTGAGGGCAGAGGCGTTAACAATTGTACACCAACAGTTCGCCAGTATGTTTAGGTTCCATGTAATTGAGGGCGTGCCTATTTCCATTAACCGGGCTTCAAAAGAGAGACAAGAGAATTTAATAAAAAACACCAATTCTATTTTGTTCGACCTAGTATCACAGTGGCACTTACGAAACTAAGATCATAGACTAATAAGTGCTTACTTGATAGAAATCCTACTAAACCAAACCCACTTATGTATAGTATAAATGTAAAATTGGATGGAATGAAACACTACTGAACTGATCCCGATGGATTTTGGATTGATTATAGTCTGGAATAGCACGTGTACTTTTTATCCCGGTAAAATTTATAGTTGCCGTGGAAGAGATTTGTTTTAAGAAGATGAGTATAGACAATTTCTCGTATAATCCTATCCTACTTCCTATCCTACTAATATTATAAATGTGAAAGTTTGTGAGGATGGATGGATGGATGCATGGATGGATGTTTGTTACTCTTTCACGCAAAAACTACTGAACGGATCTGGATGAAATTTGGCACAGAGATAGATTATAGTCTGGAATAGCACATAGGCTACTTGATATCCCGGTAAAATGTATGGTTCCCGTGGGATAGCGGGCGAAGCCGCTGGCGGAAAGCTAGTAATTTATAAGAAATACCACGACCCCGCAGCGGAAAGCTAGTATTTTAATAAATGTATAAACTGTAAAAAACTACTTTTCAAAACAGAAATTCATTACGCTTTCTCATCTATAAACTTCAAAATATAATAACCGTGATACTACTTGGCATCGTCGGTCTTCCTCGCTTTTGCCTGCTAGGTATAAACAACCGCTGCAAACGCTTAAGCTTCTGAAGACAGTCGAAATTAAACAACTCCCTGACCGGTACTGCTTGCAAGAACTTTGAGGTACTGCGGCCCAAGTTATTAGCGATCATCACATGATAAATAATATTTAAATCTGTAACACTGATAATTCAATATTATAGCGCTGGTAGGCCAAATAGGGTGGTTGTTGAATGAAACGGCGGTAGTATTCACACACAGAATCTAATTTGGAAGGCACTTAACAGCTAAACAATACAAGATAACAAGATTACTAGCGCAAGCGCGGGAAGCCGAGGACGGGAGAACCGTGGCGCCGCGCAGCGCGTCTCGAGGAGCACTGGTTAGTCTGGCGCGCAGCGGCGCGCACACACCTCTGCCGCGCACTCTAGTGGGCGTTAAATTTGGTTTCCACTAGGCGATTCGCCCACTTGGTCTAACAAATGTAGCCTTTTTACTTGGTAAAAATGTAGCTTTCTAATAGTGAATGATTTTATCAAATCGGTCTAGTAGTTTCGGAGCTTATTTAATTTAAACAAATAATCAAATATATCGTCATTATAATATTAGTAATATAAGACTTATTTCAACATATTTCATTGATACTTCGCTCGTATTGGTCGTAGCGTGATGATATATTAGCCTATAGGTATAAATGGGTTACCTAAAACTCAAATCGGACGAGTAGGTAATTCTTTGGTTGAATTAGGAACTACTAAAACAAAACAAATGGCACCAGCCATCATCGAAACTATAATATTATAAAGCTGAAGAAATGCTGGTGCATTTCTTACCTGACTGAAAAGAAACACCAAAACTAACGTAAGTAATCATGGTCTCTTTTAAAGTCCATACAATATCATGTAAATTAAACAATGTAAGGCAAAGTTTGAATTATTGACCTTTCATATTGCTCATGAAGTCAAAAGTACTGTAATTCACTCGGGATAAAAATATGTACAGTTCTTGCCAATCTTATTGTCGGGGTTAAAGTTAGCTCGTGCCAACTTCAACCCGGACAATAAGTTTGGCGAGAACTGTACCTATAGATTACCAACTCATGTCATGTCATACTGAAAAGTAAAGTATAACTTTCTGTCCTTGATGAACAATCTAACTACTATTATACTAAAATTTAATGCAAAATTCTTAAAACAATAATTTGATTTATTCGGATGATATGAATTTACTTACTTTTCTAAAATTATCATTGCGTGAAAAGAAATTCCATTTTTCGAATAAAAGCGTTTAGTTTTTCTTGTGAGCGTACTATAGGGACTCGTTAAAAAGAGATTACTGACCGTTGAACTTGTGACATTGTAACCTAGGACTAATGAGTCTGGTCCTTATATCACCAAGACCTTTGTATACATAAATGTCTATGTATAAATAGTTATTATGTCTAGACTTATAATCTATTTTCTAAATGACATAATCAACACCGTAATTTCTTTTTTAATCGTCGAAATGTTGTCGACAGATGTTCTATGTTCAACTGTGTGTGTTTCTTTTTTATTTTAAACGTGTTAACAACAATGAAAAAAAGAAATGGAATTTAATGTTATTTGGTTGAAAATTGATTCGTTCTTCTATTCACGATGTTTCTTTCTAAATTAAAATTGAACAGAAATTACAATGTTAATTATGGTTTGCAATACAGTTCTACATTTTTTAACTAAAACTCATTTAAAATAATAATATTGGAAAAAAAATCCTTTTGAAATTACACCACACACATAAGGACACTTTTCTCCTGTATCGGATTAGATGGGAATAGGCTCCCCCCTATTACATGGAACCTAAACATCCTGGAAAACTGTTGGTGTACATTACTAGGCCTCTACCAAACTCTTCGGGGAATACAGGCTTACTTAATTAAGTTTGGCAAAAACGACGTAAAAATGGTTTGAGAATTATTTTTGCCTGAAACAGGACCAAAGATTAGGCTTACAAATTTCTACATTACAAAAGATATCTAAATTCGCTGTCTCTCTTCTTTTAGACTGCCGGTCTCCCACTTGTGTCTGGTAACAGGTCCTATTGTTTGCGCAGCCGTCTCCAAGGACCAGGCTACCTATCTACAAACTTGAATGGGGACTTACGATCCGCTCTTATAAAGGAATGTTATATAATGGAGGCGTTAATGAAACTTTTAGGCAGTGATACTTGAGGCCGTATTTCAAAATGCTTTGTAAGCACATTAAATGTTATATCTATCTTTGTCATTTTAGTTTAAATTGAGTGAGATGGAAATAGGGATACCTATCTACTAACTAGTCTTCTGAAAAAATAAAATGAAAGGGGGGGCGAGCCTTTTGCCATCACCCGGACAAAAATCTAGACTCAGAATACTGCGAATTTTCTAGAAATCCTAATAACAGTTTTCTTAGTCTGGGAATTGAACCTCTAGCGTAGAAGTTGCGCTTAGGACCACTAGATCTACGAGAAAGTCCTTCGAACCAATCCTCAGATATAACGTTCTCCCAACATTGAACCAACTCCATTGAGTAGAAAGGTCGATTTCACAGTCGTATTTCAATGGGAAAATATTGTAATGGAATATCCCTGCAAAAGCGGTTTTGCGGTCGCGATTTTAAAAGTCGTATAAAGAGAATTATTGGCGGATCGGATTCTGATAAAAGAAGTTCACAGTTTCTGGTATAGGAATTCTTTAGAATGCGTGGTTTTCCGGCAGTTTTCTTGAAATTGAATAAGGTCAGAAACGAAGCTCGATAAAATGTTTCTGAAATGGTTTTCGGTAAATTCTTAGTTTCTATAACCAGACTTTTATTATTGCGTTTTATCTTATGCGTTAATAACGTTATTACTGGTGTAGTGACATCTATGCAGCCACGAGTACATAAGAACTTGTACCAAAAAACATACCTGAATCGCGCAAGTGAACTTTTACAGTGCAACTTGCTTATACAATCGCCCGACTTCAACCGTCGGGCAGTGGCCCGCCAGGCATAACACCTCCGCCTGGTCGGATGATCCTCCTTTTGGACGGAGGGACTTCACACCCTCTTCCCTTTATACTGGTGATCCTGACGTGATCCTAGTGTCTTCATACTGGTTTAAATTTTTATTTATTTATTATATTTGTAAGAAAGGTACATGATACAGCTTACGAACTAACAGTGTCCCATAAAACTGTATAAACACCGACCGACCGACCTTTGACCGTGGAATCAAAATCACATAATTATAAGGAATATATATCATTGCCACTCATATCTATATCTCGTAAGAGGCGAGAAAAGATCTGACCAGCTCAGTGGTGGACCTTTTTGAGCCAGATTAGAGCCAGTTTCCCATCTCGGCTGCTTTGCAGTTGGAACTTTGAAGGGTTGACAACGCATCAGCAACACCTTTGATGTTGTTAGGTATCCACAGACGAAGAAGATTACTTACTATAGGGTGTCCCATCTGCTCTTTTGCTGGATTCAATAAAAAAGTGAATTTCTACAACATTAATTTTCTCTTTGTCTATTAATTTTTTTCCTATAGCCGGCTATACGGGCCTATTTGCCTGGGCAAACTAATTTGTGCAGTATTGACTATACAAAAAGACGGAACATTGGGGACTTGCCGTCCACGCGCACGCGCTTACCTGCGCAAACTGGTTTGTGTAGGCATACTCTCAGGTAAAATGGAACGTATAAACGGGCCATTTAATATCTTATTATCATTTCTTCACTACATAGTATAAAACAAAGTCGCTTTCTCTGTCCCTATATCCCTATGTATGCTTAAATCTTTAAAACTACGCAACGGATTTTGATGCGGTTTTTTTAATAGATAGAGTGATTGAAGAGGAAGGTTTATATGTATAATACATACATATTATAGTACAGAAAATACAAGAAATTTAAACCAATGCGAAGCCGGGGCGGGTCGCTAGTATTAAATAAAACAAAGTCGTGTTTGTTACAGCACTTATAACTCGAGAACCGCTGGACCGATTATCATGGTTTTTGATTTCTTAGATTTGACTTTACCTTGAGTAACAGAATAACTATCAAAGCATCAGTAAATTTGGCATGTAAAGAAAAAGCTAGTAATTAATAAACCATTGTCATTTGTGTCTGCAGTTCCCTCATTATGTCAAATGTATTGCTTTATACACTAAGTTTATACACACGAGCAAGTTTGTTACACAACAATTTAGTGGCAGGCCTTGTAACAATCTCCTTAGTGCTAAAGTTTTGTTACTTCATATAAATGTGTGGGGAATATTACATGATAATATTAAAGGAATATGTATTTATTATACAAAATTGTACAAGTACCAATATTAATATTGCTAAAGTCAAAGTCTGGAGTCGAAGGTTTTAATTAAGTAAGGAATATAAACGCAAGTTACATTCAACGGGGAAAGTAGACGGTCATAATTTGACGTGTGTGGTCTAGTGGTTCGAGTACCGGACTGCTGATCACGAGGTGGTGAGTTCGATTCCCACAGGACACAAACATTTATTGTGATGAGCTTAAGTGTTTGTGTTTGTCTGGGTGTTTTCTATGTATTATAAGTAGGTATTTACAACAAAAAAAAGTATATAAGTATTATATCCATTGTCTAGTACCCATAGTACAAGCTCTGCTTAGTTTGGGACTAGATGGTGATGTGTAAAAATGTCCCAGGATATTTATAAAAAAGAAATAAATAACTGTGTGTAGTAATGTGTGGTAGTAATTTGGTCAGCATCGGTGGTCAAACTAAAACATGGGTGGGATCAAATTGGAGGTATATATTTTAACTTAGATAAAAACTTTTTTTATATTGAACTTGCTTTCCACCAGCGGCCTCGCCAGCATTATAAATGATAGCATAAGCTACTCGGTAAAGATGTAGCTTTCTAATGGTGAAGTAATTTTTGAAATCGGTCCAGTAATTATTGAGTTTACGTATTACAAACTTACAAAAATACAAATCTTTATTACATTAGTCTAGTTGAATCGTATCAATGATTCACATACAAAAAAAATGTGGATCTGCTATAAATGTTGTAAATTTTAAAGGGTCTGTCTCGTTGGTTAAGTGGCCCCAAGCGAGATTGCTACGCTAGAGGTCCTGGGTTCAATTCCCGGGGCGAGCAATGTAGTTGAATTTTTCTGTGAAGTTTTCAGTAGCAGCTTGGAGTCTGGATTTGTTTTCAGTTTATGGCAATAGACACCCCCTATTGTGGGACCTAAAGGTATCGGCAAACTAGTAGTGTAATTAGGTAGGAACACTTCTGCCTAACCCTTCGGGGAATACAGGCGTAATGGCATGTTGAATTATATTATTTCCAAAATATTTCTTCTACAACCACAATCTTCACAAATATTTCCCAAGAATAGGGGAGAAGACTGGTGTTGAATTTGTTAATAATCACACGCTTATTGAAAAATATCATTTGCATACTTCGTATATTGAAAATACATAATTAATCTACCAAGAAATTTCTGAGATAAATGCGTTAAAAGGTTTTGGTGGGGATTGAGAGGGTATGCTATGTCTCTTTCCCGCAAAACGGGTGTTAGTATAGAATTTGTATGGCGCACGCTACTTTTGACGTCAGTTGTAAGTATAGTGCTGTCAACTTGTGCATGAGGCCATAAAAAATAATTAGTCGCATAGCGTATTCTCCATCTCATGCTGTCTGATCCCGAAAAGAGCATTTAAGTTGGATGATCGCAAAAATATTGTTTAGACAAGTTGAAATCTTTGCATGCAAGCAAGGCGACGGATTAGGTCGTAATAACATGCAAATTAGCCCTTTATTCCTTATTGTTGGGCACAAGATGGAGGATGAAGCGATACAGGTGATTAGAAAAGTTAGATGATTCATATCTCGTTGTTCGTGAGAGAAGTGGACTGATGAAGAAAATCAAACTATGGTGGTTTTTTAAGAGAAATTTAGTAGCACTGGAAGTATTTTATTTTACAATAATCGACATGACACAGGCACTGACAGAACAAAAAACAATACAATCAAATATCAAAAATAAAAACTATCAAAAACAGAACTGTTGCCAACCAGTCGCCAACACTCGTGGACTAAAATCTCCTTGGAATCGTAGGCATTCATAGCAGCGATTGCATTTAATATCGTGTCGAATTTGGAAGCAGTACATTATCACACAGTCTGCCAACCTTCAATAGGCCAGCGCGGTGGACTATAGCCTAATCCCTCTTATACTGAGAGGACACCCGTGCCCAGCAGTGGGACAGTATATGTGTTAATGGTGATGACATTATCACCCATATGAATCCACAAAATCATGGTAAATTAATAACCGATGCAACGCTTGGCCGATAAAAAATATACTTATTTAAAAACCTCTTTACAAAAATATTACAAATAGGTGCAGTAATAAATTTATAGAAATTTGTAGGTGTAACAATTCCAATAAGTGCTAAATAATCAATAGTGTACATCTAACTTAAATATATAATAGTCACGTCACCTTTAAGACGTAAAAATCAAATCAAATCAAAATCAAAATCATTTATTTGCGTCAAATGTAGTATGTACAATGTAAATTAGAATGTGAAGGAAGATTTTGACTGGCGAGTGGGGCTCGCGGTAGCTTAGCGGTCAAAGCGTCTGGTGTACCGAACCAGAAGACGCAGGTTCGCATCCTGCCCGCCATCCGATTTTTTCCTTCATTAAAAATAACATATAATAGTGCTGTTTTCTCTTCAATTTACGTCTGTAAGAGGACCTACCTGTGTTTTATTCAAATCTGTGTTTCAGCCCATACCTTTACACATTTTTTATTGGGATAATTTAATAAAAAAACCTATCACAGCTTTATCCTTCCTAATATTATTAATGCGAAAGTAACTCCTGTCGGTCGCGCTTTCACACCAAAACTTCTTAACCGATTTAAATGAAATTTGGAACACAGATAGTCTAGAGCCTGAGAAAGGACATAGGGTACTTTCTAATGCGAAAAAAGGGCTGTACAGGGTTGAAATAGGGGATGGAATTTATAATAAATACACAGACCACGCGGGCGAAGCCGCTGGCAGAAGCCAGCGGCTTGATTGAAGGCAAAAGAAAAAAGTTTGCAGTCTGCGGGTTTCTACGTCATACATATTGTCTTATTCTAAGAAAATTTGACCTCGTCACCGCTGTAACCTACAAATTGCACTGCGTAACGGCTCATACATAATTCATGCACTGTAAGTTTTAGTTTTGCAGGTACACACACTGAACAACCTGTGGGTGCCTGTTGTTAACCGTTTAATATAAGCGCTCGGCTCAGTTTGATGTGGTAATCCTTGCTGTGGGGCAATTAGGCACAAATTCGTCTGAGGAGTCTTGCTTGTAAACAATTTGCCTGTATTATTGTGCCTATTAAAGGGGAAGGCGTTTTGATCTGGTTTATTGATGTGAGTGATTTATTTATTTAATTAATTAATTACTACGGATCCACCAATTACAGTAACTAAAAAAAACTAAACTTATTAAAATCTACAAAACAAAGCAAAGTAAATAAAAGAAGGTAAAAACACTTTCATACCTTGCTTTCACAGTACTTCTGATATACCAATATAATCTTCGTCCACTCATCCGCAAACAGATCGCCTGTTGGATTAGAATCCAAGAGATCGTTTAGCGCGGCCAGGGTGCGAGGAATTGGTGACTTAGCACGTGCAACGGTACGGCATGGGGGTACGGCAAACAGATGGAGGATGAAGCGATACAGGTGATTAGAAAAGTTTGATGATTCATATCTCGTGATACAATAATGACATCAATGTCAGTTGTTTTTTCTGTAGGTCGTGGCAGTTAATTCTGCAGCTGAGTGTTTTCAAGGGATTTTTTGCAGTATGAAGGTTATATAGCGCTTAGGAAATAACACGTACCATTACCGAAAAGGAGGTTACACGTCCTATGTCCTATATTGTCATCAACCGGACACAAAAATAAAGTCTCAAGCTTCTCGGGGAATTTCAAAGAAAAACCTAATATCGGCGTGATAGCTCAATTTAAGATCTGTTTATAAAAAAGTAAAATAAAACATTCTTTAATTAAATAGTTTTATTTCTTTGTTTCATTAGACCTTAGGGTATGACCACTGGACTGCCAAGTGTCAAAGGTCTGGAATCTTAGGCACGCACCTCTAACTTTTGAAAACCATGTGCGTAAATTTTCGCGGTGAAGGAAATCATCGTGAGGAAACCTGCATGCCTCAGAGATTTTCTCGACAGTATATGAAGTCTGCCAACCCGCATTAAGCTAGCGTAGTGGACTATGGCCTAATCCTTCTCATACTGAGAGGACACCCGTGCCCAACAGTGAGACAGTATATGGGTTGATGATGATATATATCAGCCTATTGCCGTCCTGCTGAACGTAGGCCTCCCCCAAAGAGCGCCAACAGCTTGGGCAGCTCGCATCCATCCGCTGCCAGCCACCTTCTTTAAATCGTCGGCCATGTCTGTAGACGGACAGATGGTCGATGGAGTAGACAAGTGCTAGAGTCGAGACCATGTTCAGGCAAGCGTAGTGTAGGACGCCCTGCGACATGATGGACCGACGACATAAAGAAGGTGATTATGATTATCAAAGTAAATTAAATGACTATTTTTTCTTATCGACATTCAATATCGATATAAAAAGTTCAGGGGGGCTAGACAAGTTGTATTTTGACATTCGAATCGACAAGCAAAATGTATGTAAATGACATAAGCTTTCGACAAATCGGGCTGTCACTAATGTCATTTACATACATTTTGCTTGTCGATTCGAATGTCAAAATGCAACTTGTCTAGCCCCCCAGAACATGAATAAATTAAAACTTCCAATGTAACCTTCCATTCGAGATATTGGTACACAAAAACAACGAACGCAAACATTGTTTATTAAAAACGCAATCTCTTTTCGTTCATTCAAAAGTAATATTGGAGTGATATTGATTTGAAGTCTGCAACGGGTATTTATAAACATGGAAAGATGCCAAAAACAAAAGATGTAAGTAATATTCTAGAGTAAGTAATAGTAATATAATTAGTAAGACTGCTTCGTTAGTCTAGTGGTCCTAAACGCCACTGCTACGCTCGAGGTCCTGGGTTCGATTCCCAGGTTTAGCAAAGTGCTATAAGATTTTCTTTCAAATTCATTGCTTTATTTTTATAAAGTAATCTAGGAAAAGCTGTTAACTATTACAGTTACTTTACACACACACACACACACACACACACACACACACACACACACACACACACACACACACACACACACACACACACACACACACACACACACACACACACGTACACACACACACACACACACACGCACACACACACACACACACACACACACGCACACACACACACACGCACGCACACACACGCACACGCACGCACGCACGCACGCACGCACGCACGCACGCACGCAAACTTATAACACCCCGTCGTTTTTGCGTCGGGGGTTAATAACAACCGTACCATTTGCAATCAAAGTAATGTCTAATCCTTTGACAATTTGATCACAGTCTTTGTACCTTCAAACAATTCCACCAGCTTCCCTCTATGAAGATTTCTAGAAATAAAGTATTTATTCCTGTGCGCAGTATCTAGAAAAATCAATGGACCGAGTCAGCACCGGCAGGTATAACGTATCGTGTGTTTGCTTTGTGAAATGCACTTTGAAACGCAGGCTTTGTGTGACCAATGTTAGCATTGAGCAACTTGGCGTTCTGTTTTCGAAAAATGTCTCTGGTAAAGTTATAAGGAGCAAACGAGTTGTTGAGTGGAGTTCACGTCCAGACAAGCGTAGTGTAGGATGCCCGATAAGCACTGCACGAATACGCAATGAATGAATGAATGAATGAATGAATGAATGAATGAATGAATGAATGAATGAATGAGTGAATGAATGAATGAATGAATAAATGAATGAATGAATGAATAAATGAATGAATGAATGAATGAATGAATGAATGAATGAATGAATGAATGAATGAATGAATGAATGAATGAATGAATGATGAATGATGAAATGAGTGATGATGATAAGATAGATAGATAGATAGAATAATCTTTATTGTACACCATATCCAAAAACAACATAACAATTTTTAAACACTAAGGTACAATGGCGGTCTTATCGCTAAAAGCGATATCTACCAGACAACCTTTGGATGGACAGGAAAGATATGAAAATCGAGAGTTAAGGATGGAACTTTGAACTTATCGAGATTAAAATGTAGCTTTTGTTCTAATCCAAGGTACAAGCCATCACCATTTTCAACTTTCAGCATAATCAGTGCAGCCAAAAAAGCAACAAACATCTGAACATTCAAACTTACAAACTTTCACCTATTATTAGTATTATCATCATCATCAACAATCCATATACTGTCTCACTGCTGGGCACGGGTCTCCTCTCAGTATAAGAGAGATTAGGCTATAGTCCACGCTAGCCTAAAGCGGGTTGGCAGACTTCACACGCCGTCGAAAACATCTCTCAGGCATGCAGGTTTCTTCACGATAAGATACATTTTATTGCTATTTCTGCATGAAAGACATTTTTAATAGTTCAGATACAATGAGTTTAAATCTGAAGAGTTTATTTGTTTGTTTGGTTCAACGCGCTAATCTCAGGAACTACTGGTCCGATTTCAATAATTCTTTCAGTGTTAGATAGTCCGTTTATTGAGGGATGCTATAGGCTATATATCATCACGCTACGACCAATAGGAGTATCAACTAAAATGTGGCAGAACTAGTAGTAGTCATAACTGTTAGTTATTTATAAATCAACTTACTGTATCTCAACTATTTGTACCATGCAATTTTTTTAATAATTTTATTGTTACATTCATCAAAAATCTAGAACGTGATTCCTTAAACCAATTCCATCCTTGAACCAGTTGCACTTTATAATGAGAAAAATTTAACATTTAAATTTTGTCATACCATTATAAATAGATAAAATATTTCGTTACAGGCGCCCCTAAAATATGTTTTCTCCCTTAGGGGCAAGCTATCTTTATATCTATTTATACCCATCCTTCATAACTTGAATTCGCCAACCCCCGACAATATTAGAAACCAATAGACTCTTATTAAAAACCGGCGAGGTATAAAATCGGTTGTGACATTCTTGTAACAGGGGCCCCGAATAACGCGATTGATTTACATAACATAGCTTATAAGGTATGCTATGGTATGTTAACAGGCTTGATAGTAACCAAGCCCGTATACCCTGAATGGTTAGGGAGAGTTGTAAGACTAAAGGTTGACTTGTAGACCATTTTCTACAATCCATATTAGACGACGTCTGTGGTCTAGTGGTTCGAGTACCGGACTGCTGATCTCGAGGTCGTGGGTTCGATTCCCACAAGACAAAAACATTTATGTGATGAACTTAGGTGTTTGTGTTTGTCTGGGTGTTTCTTATATATTATAAGTATATATTTACAAAAAAAAAGCATATAAGTATTATATCCATTGTCTAGTACCCATAGTACAAGCTCTGCTTAGTTTGGGACTAGATGGTGCTGTATAAAAACGTCCCAGGATATTTATTTTAATTTTATATTTATATGGCATTAAGTCCCCCTTATGTACTAGGTACTGTTGTACATAAAATTATAAACAAAAAGTAATGCACAACCAAAAGTTTGCTTTTGTTTGTTTAGGTCCCATGTAACAGATGGGCGACCCTAAGCATTTTAATTTTGGAAATTCGGAAAATTCCCACGAGATGGGGAAATAATAGATAAACGCGGGTAACGCCGCGAGGAACAGCTATTATAACTTTAATACAGTAAGCCATTCCAACACTTTATTTTGCAGGAAAGGGACAGAGCATCCAAAATCCCCACTAAAGCTTTAAATGCACACAAATATTTTATTAGTCAACTTGTTTTAGCAAGAGTTATTTAAAAAAAAATCATTGAAACATTTCCACGGAAATTCCCCGAAATTTCGTCTTGAAATAGTTTTGTAATAGGTACATACCTAAATATTTTTTTAATTTATATCTAGCTCGCTTCTTTCGTGGCCACAAGTAACTGCTACTCCGCTCGCGGCCACACCCCAAAAATACTTTGGGCTATCAATGAAATGTTTTCCAACGCCGCCCAATATTTATACCGTTTGGGCCTTTGTTGCCAAACTCGTGTTGATTTTGCGCAAAACAAATTATTATTCTTGTGTGTAACACAGGAACCAAAGTCTTTGTGTACGGAATGTATTTATTTTGTTTCGAAACACTGTCTTTTTGGGGATTAATTCGTCGCGCCCGTCGGCGTCAGTCGTGTCTAGGCTAAAAATAAAGTGCCCTACACCTATTATGAGTTAAAGGCAGTGACCCAACATAATGGATTGGCGACATTTGAGGCTAAAGACTAAACATACCATCACGGCTGTATTCCCCGAAGGGTTAGGCAGCGGTGTACCATGTACACCGACAGTTTGCCGGTATGTTTAGGTCCCATGTAATAGGGGGCGAGCCTATTGCCATCAACTGGACACAATTCCAGTCCCCGAGCTGCTACCGGGAATTCCACTGAAAAACCTAACACCAATTTGCTCGACCCGGGAATCGAACCCAGGATCTCTAGCGTAGCAGATGCGTTTGTAACCACAAGACCAACGAGGCAGGCCGATAGGTTTTATAAAGAAAATCATGGTTGAGATATTTTGGTACCAGTTCTCTTTTTAAGTAATAATAATACGAGTATTCGCCGGTGTGTTCTGGTCCTTTATTATAGAGTATCCTGTAATATAAATTTTCGATATACAAGGTGGAAGGGACATCGACGCACATCCGAATACCATGAGTTCAGTACACGATTCTGGACCCCCCTGCGTTGAAATTTTCCGTAACTTTTTTCATCATTTTTTCTGCGGTTTTTTTACTTGAATGTGTAAAAAAACATTATTTCTATCTACTCAAGTTATATTTATAATTAAAAGATCATTATTTCAATTATTTCGGATCGCGCGCGCGATAAATTTCGTGGAGGGTTATAATCGCGTTTTTAGCAATACACTGCGCGTTTAAAAATTTCAATATCTGTAATAACCGATCATTTTCTACATGAATGACCTAGGTCATTTTATTTTTGACCTTGAGTGAAACCTTGTCACGACGTTTGTGCGTCGATGTCCCTTCCATCTTGTATACGGGCGTATATAAAAAAAAATATCTATTTATCTTTGAACGGTGTGCCGAATTTAACTTGAAGCAACGACTACGCTCAACAAAAGGCCATCGACCCAACGAAATTGCTTCGTACGTAAGAAAAAATCCTCATACTTAGCCCGAAGACTAGATCTAAGAATCCTTTGTGCTATAACAATGCAGAGAAAATATAGTTGTATAGAAATATAATACAATTCTAAGCAAACGCGTCTGTTTGTTTAGAATGTATTATTGTTCTCGCAACTCGATCTGAATAGCGTAAATAAATTGTATTTTCAGTTGTGTTCACACAATTACTTGGATCAATGTCGATTGTTGTAACTGGTTTAACCGTAAATAAATAATGTTGGTTTATTGGAGGCGTGTTATCGTAGCGTAGTGGTGTCACTAACTACTTGAGACCCCTCGAACGCTCCATAGAAACGCTCTGATATAATAATAATATCCTTCAAGGCCGGTTAAGATTCCAAAGCTCCTGAGCTAGAATCTACATCCGTCCTAAAAAAAAAAAAAATTAATAATATCCTGGGACATTTTACACAGCACCATCTAGTGCCAAACTAAGCAGAGCTACTAGACAATGCATATAATACTTATATACGTTTTTTTTGTAAATACATACTTATTATATATAAGATACACCCAGACAAACACAATGTCTTAAGTTCATCACAATAAATGTTTGTGTCCTGTGGGAATCGAACCCACGACCTCATGATCAGCAGTCCGGTATTCGAACCACTAGACCACAGACGTCGTCAAACCTTTTGATTCCTTTTTTTGTGGTGTGGATAAACATCATGGGTACCTACTACCGATCGATGGCTTTACGTGCTCTTTTTGGCACGGAGAGGGTGTCGATCAATGTGTTAGAAATGGTCACCCATCCTCAGACTGACCGTAAACTTGCACATCAATTGATCAGCCTATTTACAACTCAGCCACGAGCCCCTGAATTTGGTTAGCAGTGTTACATTTCAATAATACAGCGAAGAACTAACGATGTTTTCCCAATAAAGTAAAACCGATACTGTATTTCTGTGAAATATAAACAATTTTGTTTAATTTATTAAAACAAAAAAGGTATATTTTACAAAAGATCGCAGTAGGTAACTGTAGGCTCATTAGCAAGCATACGAACGTTCATAAATCCATGATACAGCGTGTTCTACTTTTACAAAGCTTTGGTTTTTACGCACTGGAATTGAGCTGGCTCTTATATTTTGAGCGCTTTCATATTCAAAGGGTATTTTGAACATTATTGAAAATGTCTGTGTTTGTTTTTTGTTAACATTTTTATCAATTCAGCATCGGCATTTATTTTATGCCAAGCTGCCTCATTGATTTAGTGATTGACGTGACAGACGCGGCCGCTGAGCTGAGGAGTTCGATTCCTAGGTGCAGTATTTTATTTTTTTACATATATTACCTAAAATAGCCCAAACCGCAACAAATTCGCTAAATTGGCTGAGAACGTCTGTGGTCTAGTGGTTCGAGAACCGGACTGCTGATTATAAGATCGTGTTTTCGAATCCCACAGGACACAAAATATTTATGCGATAAATATGTGTTTTTGCAAAAAAATAATTATAAGTATTATATCCACTGTCTAGTATCTATCTATAGTACAAGCTCTGCTTAGTTTGGGACTAGATACTAAATAAATATCTTGGTACATTTTTACACAGCACCATCTAGTCCCAAACTAAGCAGAGCTTGTACTATGGGTACTAGACAATGGATATAATACTTTTATACTTTTTTTTGTAAATACATACTTATAATATACAAGAAACACCCAGACAAACATAAACACCTAAGTTCATCACATAAATGTTTGTGTCTTGCGGGAATCGAACCCAGGACCTCGTGAGCAGCAATCCGGTACTCGAACCACTAGACCACAGACGTCGTTTGGTGATGGTTGATTAGAATAGGCTCTAGCACTATTGCATGGGTCCTTAACATACCAGTAAACTGTGCGTGTACATAAGTAAATCATATCAGTCTACATTGGTCCACTGCTGAACAAAGGCCTCACCCATAGATTTCCACAAGGCCCGGTTATATGCCACCGGGGTGTAATACTAGGTGTTACAGTGGGCCGGTCATGTCTGTCGAAGGACCGATAGCCGATGAAGCAGACGAGTCCTAGAGTGAAGACCACGAACTGGCAAGCGAAGTGTGGGACGCCCTCCAGCTCGCTGGTCCGATGACCTGAAAAGGATAGCCGGTAGCAGCTGGATGCGGAAGGCAGAGGACCAGGAGAAATAGCGCGCCATGAAGGAGGCTTATATCCAGCAGTGGACATCAGTAGGCTGAAGTGATGATGATGATGACAGGTACATAATATTATGTAGCAAGAAATACCAAAATTATTGTTGATATTAATTGCATCGTTAATAACAATTCCACTATGCCAAGCACGTAATCTAATGGATTGCAATTGCACGGATACTGATGCTTGGTGATTAGGTTATCTAAATAAGCCAGCTGTTAATTGATAAACACGTTAAATATAACGTGATCTGATTCGCAGATTCAGTACTTAATCTCTACATATTATTATAGCGATAACAATGATCTATTAAATGAAATAAAAAACCCGACTGCGTAAAAAGAACTCACAAAACTTTTTTAAGAGAGGTAGGGCACAGCCATTTATGGCTCAAATCTGGAGCAGCCCATCTGGGGAAGTACCTCCACCTTACAGAAAACTGCAGTCAAATAACACACTTTATTGTGTGTTGTGTTCCTGCAGTGAGTAAGGTCGCCAGAGCTCTTTCTAAGGATGCGCTGCGCCGGCAGCAAGAAGTATATTCCCTCCAACTGTCGGCGCAGTGAATTCTCCATTAACCTCTAAGAGGTTTTTCGGGTCGGAAACGAGCGAGTGATACCCCTGGTGTTGCAAGCGTCCATAGGCTACGGTAACCGCTTACCATCAGGCGGGGTGTATGCTTGTTTGCCATCTTAGTGGTATAAAAAAAAAGATTCTTCTGAA
This sequence comes from Acronicta psi, assembly GCA_946251955.1. Taxonomy (NCBI): domain Eukaryota; kingdom Metazoa; phylum Arthropoda; class Insecta; order Lepidoptera; family Noctuidae; genus Acronicta; species Acronicta psi. The sequence continues at coordinate 1,505,241 of OX276469.1, forward strand.
TCCGTCTATTTCAAATCTCTGGATCTATCTGGCTCTATCTGGATCAAACCGTTACGATCCACAAAATCGACAAACATACACTAGAGACGGCCACTTGCTACTGTTCTCGCATACTTCTTTAGCTTCCTCCAAGTTCATACATTGTGATAAACAAAATCGAATCGTACTTAAAAAAGCACATCCCTACTAGACTACGCCAAGCGGACTGTAAATTATGCATATTTTGTCGATCATTGAATTTAACCGCCCGAATCCGTCTGACCGCGTTGCGCCTATACACCGTATTCTATACACAGGATCATAATGAAATTCGATTGTAACTGCCTGTGTAGACACTTAATGGAGCGGTCTATAGACGTTTAATTGAGTAAGGTCTTCCACAATGCGTGCAGGCTATTAAATATTTATTGAGTGCAATGATCCTTTAGTGATATAATAATTTTCACATAATTTTGATTAGTATAAGTGTTCTTTTTATTAAAGGACTCCATCATCGTTACCATGACGACGTCTGTGGTCTAGTGGTTCGAGTACCGGACTGCTGATCACGAGGTCGTGGGTTCGATTCCCACAGGGCACAAACATTTATTGTGATGAACTTAAGTGTTTGTGTTTGTCTGCGTGTTTTTTATGTATTTACAAAACTAATACCCATAGTACAAGCTCTGCTTAGTTTGGGACTAGATGGTGCTGTGTGACAAATAACCCAGGATATTTATTTATGAGTCCATTGCTCAATCCAACCCACGATTTTTATTCTGCCAAAGTCAAAATATTGTCAAATACAATAGCTACACGTCTGTTTCCCATAAATGTATAAGAAACTATAGATTTCCATTTGCTTACGATCCTGGCACACCACTTTCGCATCATCTATGCTCTTAAACCTCCTGATGCATGCTGGTAGGTTTCTTGTTTTATGCTAAGTTTTATGTTCCATCAAAAAAGAACTTCTTAATATCGTATCAAGCTGCACGATTTCAAAAATTAGGTCATAAGGGGAAGAACTACGAAGGGGTCAGTCTATGGGTGACGGACAATACTTACCATATGAAGACCCCCTCTATACCAAGAGCTTGAACTTGCCAGCCAGTTTATCACTACCCCTACCTTGACAACCAGACCAACGACTTCCTCGTTGGTCTGGTTGTCACGCAACTGCTACGCTAGAGGTCCTGGGTTCGATTCACGTGTCGAGCGTTATTGGGGTTTATCCCGTTATCTGTTAGAATCCTTGTACTGTTGCTTCACGATGCAATTGATGGCAATAGATTCGAGACTCCCACTACTACATGGAACCTTAAAATACCGGCGAACTGTGGGTATCGTGACTATCTCTGCCTAACCTTTCGGGGAATACAGGCGTGATTGTGTGTCCTAGATCTCTATTAGCAGCGAGCAAAGACCTCAGGTCAACAGCCTTTATTGCAACCACCAGACTAGTAAATATATCTACAAATAGCTCTCGCCAAACTTATTGTCCGGGTTGAAGTTGGGACGAGCTAACTTTAACCCGGCCTTAAAAATCGGAGAAAGAAAAATATTGGACTGTAATAAAAAAGTAAGAAAGCCCAAAGTCGTAGGTTATCATTTTAAATAATTTTTATGCAATATTTTTCTTTCTCCGATTTTTAAGGCCGGGTTAAAGTTAGCTCGTCCCAACTTCAACCCGGACAATAAGTTTGGCGAGAACTGTAAATAGTTGAAAAAGAGAGCAATAAAAGTGAGTTCACTGAATTGAAGAGAGGCGTGCCCGTTAGGTACACCACTTTGAACTCGTGAGCTTCTTTGAAATATCCATTCTGGTGCACTGGTCTGCAAATTCGTGAATAAAATTAAATAGAATAACATCTGATACGATTCTATTTGAGTTTCTAGTGCTGATTTCATTTGGGAAGTTTTATATGGCTTTAGCTGGAAAACAAGCAGACGACCCACCTCATAGTCATCGTCAGCTATGGATATTTGGAATACCAGAGACATGTTTTGGCTATGTATGGTTAGGCTCTGTCCCCAGAATTCTACACGAATTTCGTAGCCCCTAATTTCATCATCTTGTTGCTCTTATCCCCTTTAGATGGGATCGGCGCAGTATGTCCTTGTCTTCCTTACATTTCTATCACTTCTTCACTTCTTCTTTAACGATATCCTTTCTGTCGAAATCCCTCCCTAATTCTCTCCCTATTCATGCTCAAAACTTTTCTCGTTACACGTTCTTCTCTTCTACGCATCATAATACTTATAACTGGTTCCGCTTTTAAACTTCTCATTTTTGTAACCCCTTACATTTCTCTCAGTCTTGTCACAGCTGCTTGAAATTGTTTTTCTTCGTTATGTTGGCTACAGCCAACATTCAGACCCATACTCGAATAATACATATAAAAATGCTCCTGCCCCTATTTATTTAACCTAAATTCTACCATTTCGTTACTCGTCCAAACACTATTGCAATTTGAGTCACCCCGCACGTTCCCTCGATGTAATCTTATTACACGATACATATAACTATATGTTTAACAATACATACTAGTCAGCATAATGCGATTTACTACGGGAACCGCTTCGCCTGTACAGATATTATATTTTATGCGCTTTATTATTATTCTCTATAAGTAATATGCTGTTCCTCGTTAGGCTAGTGGTCCTTAGAGCGCTCGAAGTCCTGGGTTCGATTCCCAAGTCGAGCAAAGTGTTATTGTTTTTTTTTATAAAATTATCAGTTCAGAGTTTAAAGGTGTTCCCGGTTAATGGCAATAGGCTCGCATCCTATTACATGAGACCTAAACATACCGCTGAACTGCGGGCGTACGTTAGTACACCTCTGCCTAACCCTTCGGGAATACAGGCATGATGTATGTGTATGTTTCACTGTATGTTGATAATCTTTGTATCATTAACATTATCTGAGGTTACTGTAGTGATATTGGATACATGGACATTGCACAAAGCACAAAGATCCAAAAAGAAACAGAATTATAATAAGAATGATCACCCATGTATAGACAGAGCACATACCAAGTTCAATCTATTTTCCTTATGTCTTTCTAATCTCACAGATCGATCAATCAACGCGGCTTTCGCTGAACCAAAACTCCCCCATGTATAAAACAAGCCACCTATTTAGTAAACGAATAAAAAGCTATCCATAAAGTATTTATTAATCTATTTGTTCGAAAGTTGGATTATTGTAATCCAACTTCCGAACAAATAGATTTACAGCATCTTAGAAGGTCATACTAAATTTCGATCTGTTAACCCATATATTACTAATCCGTTTACTAGTTCAAGGTCTACTCCACGCATCGTATTCCTAGAGGAATTATTCGGGTTTGACGCTTCACCAATCTCCTAGGTTCCATCCTTTGGAAATAATTTATGACAGCCCGCACGCACGTAAGACATTCTGTGAGGGTTATTTGGGGTAGGCAATGGGTTAAGTCACAAGAGGTTTATTTTAGAAGGTCGGAAGATGTTTGTTGCTGTTTTAGTTTGTATGTGCGAGACATAAACTGTTATGGATGAGGCATTAAAATATCATAAACAGGTATAATGGCTTTGCTTTTCGTGTGAAAATATAATTCACTATTAGAATTTACTATGTTTTTTGCAGTAACTACTCTCTAATCTGTAACCCTCCTTCGACAGTCGGGTAATAAAGCCTTCGACCACTTACAAGACTTACTTACTAATTTTTTTTGATAGGGTTAACAATTTCCATATTAATAAATTAGGAGATAATAATAATAATAATTAAAATATTTATTGATTTGAACACATTTTACAGAGTAATTAACCTGTGTGGCAGTTTGTCGGCGGTGATAAAAACCTACAGTTTAATACTTGGACCACTCAAGTCATAAAAGTAGCAGCGCGTAGCTGGGCTCTAAGAAAATTTGTATCCAAAATAAAGAGGGACGGAAATATACAAATAGCTGAAGAAAAACAGAGACCAACAATATAAAACGTATAACCATAAATACGGTTTGCGGCAAACGTTTAGGTTGAAAACGAAGCGAAGAAAATTTCCCACATAAAATATTCCGAAGATGGTAACACCTCATTGAAATTGTAATTAGAAAATAATTGGATGTCTGAGGGGACGACCGAATCCTCTGTTATCGAATAAAATCGAATAGCACCCGGAATATTTGATGAAACAACTCATATTATACCAAAGTGATTGTAAAGATTAATCTGAGAATATATAGACATTGTTATTACTTTTATCCCATCTCTTGAACGCTCTATCGTAATTATGATTTCTCATTTTATGAAAACTAGAGCTGTAAGAGTATCAAAGCAAATTTGTATCTTTCTTTTCTTTCAAGAGAATTATTGATGAGAAAAGTTTTGTATCTATTCCGAACTAACGAAACTATTTTAATTACTTTTACTTACCTAGTTTCTTTTTTCAAGCAAATTTAACTTGATACTTCGTTGGTTGAACCAAATGAATTATGTAACATGTCTGTGTCTTCTGTACCATTTCCTTGAATTAGCGAATTACGTCTTTTACTACTTCTTAAGAATCGTAAATCTTTGAAAGCGTCTCATTATGCGCGACACTCGAATCTTCTCCTATCTTCCCCTTATCTATTATTTCTAAAATTCACTTGTGTTCAGGCCCACAAAGATTTTTACTTGTGAATTTACGACGCCCTTAAGTCTGGATTTTATTGAGAATCTAACCTATATTTACAGTACTCTAATATTTATGGCATACATTTGTGGCGTTAGCAGTGGTTTTAGTAAAATCAGTTTGATGCGGTGACAGTTTTATGGATTGAGTACGGGCAAATGTTCACATTTGCTGGCTAATCGTGCGAAAGGAATGAGATTGTTCTATCTATTCTAGAATGTTCGTCGGGTATTTGTTTGTGTCACCATGTTTGTTTACTGGCTCAGGGAGTATTGAGTAATCTTTTGGCGCATTACTAGGCTGTCTGTTTTGTATTCCATTTTGTCATACTCAATTAAAATTATGAGAGGTATTACATACTGCCTCATTGCCTAAAGGCTGGCTGGTGACCACACCTATGTTGGTGTCTGTCGAAAAGCATCTGTACTGTATTTGCGTCATACATACTTATGCACATCGTTACGGTTTAGGTGTGCATTATATTGAATGCTATATTATTTATAATGTAGAATTATGTAATTTTTAGTAGTGACAATAAATCCATCAAGGGAAACGTTCGTCTACTCATTTCCAACATATTCCAAATAACACAACACTATACAACATAACATAACATTTCACTGTTGGGCGTCACACCCAACAGCATCTGTGTAAACGTTGCACGTGATAATTGGTTCCCTCTCTCGCTTGACAGTCGATAGAGCCTTTAAGGGTCACCAACGCTTCTGGTGTTTCAGGTATCAATAAGGGCAATGATTACTTACCAGAAGGTGATACAGAGGCGTATTAAAAAAAAAAAACTGGATTATAATATAATTATTTCCAATTTTAAAGTGATTCATTAGGCTATGGATAGGCTATGATTTTATTAAATTTAATCGTTGTTTGTATTGTCGTATCTAGCCTATGTACGTACAGCTCAATGGTTTCAAGGGCATCTATATCTTACGATCTGAGATCCAGTCTAGAGTATCCAGTCAGGTAAAGATAAATTTCAAACTAAACATTACACAACTATATTTTAATCACATCATGTTAAATTGCGGTCATAAATTAACCGAACAATTAATTTGTGCCCACTAGAATTCCAATTACGTAGCCTGATGAAATCTAAATTAGAAGATAGATAACATTGATAAATTCTATAATAATGACAAATTGAGTTCGTTGCGAACTAATAAAACAAGTGTTGGTTAAAATGTGGTTACCAACTGAATTAATTATATTATCGTTACTGTGGACGCGCGAATTGTGATATCCCTCAATATTCAAAGGGCCAACCAGTCCAGTGTTTTTTTTATAGAAGAGGTAATAATAATAATAAATATCTTGGGACATTTTTTTTTACACAGCACCATCTAGTCCCAAACTAAGCAGAGCTTGTACTATGGGTACTAGACAATGGATATAATACTTATATACTTTTTTTGTATAAATGCATACTTATAATACAAAGGAAACACCCAGACAAACACAAACACTTAAGTTTATCACAATAAATGTGTGTGTTCTGTGGGAATCGAACCCACGACATCGTAATCAGCAGTCCAGTACTCGAACCACTAGACCATAGACGTCGTCCTGATATGTATAAACAAGGAGCAAGAACTTCTAACAGAAGCTTTTAATGCGTAAATGTTTTATTTATACCGGTATGTTGGGTTAGACAGAACTTAAATTCAAACAAAATTAGCAGCTTTATTAAAGCAAGCACCGAGCAACAGAACAAACAGCGGTATTTATTTGTAGTTTCCCTTAATTCGTGCTATGTGGTTTCCAGTGAAACGGGGCACCTGTACAAACCGTGTTTTCCACGAAAAGCGCAAATGTGACAATTGCCAGTATTCCAATTCCACGAACAGAGCAATTTTTTGGCTCTGTGTATTTCGTGGAACGGTGAAATACGTAAGAAAGTTAATAAATATTATCTATGAAAAGTGTAATTTTTTTTTGGGCGCTTAAAGTGAAATGCTGTTGTTGTTGGACAGCATTACTCACCCTATGCCTATATAGTCGAGTGGTAAAAAGTATCACTACTGAGCATGAGGTATTAAATTCGATTTCCTGATCGAGTAGTTTCTCTATGATATTCTCAGTAAGCTCGCTCCGTATAGCATGGGACTTGAATTGGCGAAATGTGAGTGTACGTTAGAATACCACTGCCTAACATGGTACAATCTAACAACGTTTTCCGTTCTAGGCGAGCCTATTCTGAGCTACTAATGAGAATTCCAAAGAGAAACTCAATAACACTGCTTGACCTGGGAGTCGAACTCAGAATATCTAGAGTAACTTAAGAGCAAAGGAACGCAACTTATTTTCAAAAATTATTATAAACGATAATAAGTTGCGTCGCAGATTGTTCTATCGATATTACTAGGATTAGTCCACACAAGGTGGAAGGGACTTCGACGCATAAACGTTGTGACAAGGTTTCACTCAAGGTCAAAAATAAAATGACCTACGTCATTCATGTAGAAAATGATCAGTTATTACAGATATTGTCATTTTTGAACGCGCAGAGATTTGCTAAAAACTCGATCATAACGCTCCGCATGAATGTTATCGCGCGCGCGAACCGAAAAAAGTGAAATATTATTTTTTTAAATTATAAATCTAATTTGGCTAAATAGAAATAATGTTTTTTACACGTTCAAGTACAAAAACCTGCAGAAAAAATTGAAAAATTGATGAAAAATGTTACGGAAAATTTTAACGCAGTGGTGTCCAGAATCATGTACTGAACTCATGGTATTCGGATGTGCGTCTATATCCCTTCCACCTTGTATAATGTAAAATATCGTTTAGGTAAATGGTAAACTTAGGCTAAAAAACTGCGTAAAAATATACCCCGTAATATGTTTTACGTTCTCTGAGTCTGAAGATATTGATATAACACACCCTTCTCGCTCCCTGCAAAGTTATATCATCACATAAAGTATATCTAAAAAAATATTACCTTAACCCAATATTTCTGCACTTATCCAATAAAATATGGTACATAATATAGACTGCTATACGCTCAACTTAACATCGTAAGTTTTTTCGCTTCGCTAAACTTATTCGGTAACTTTAAGTTGCTTGAATAGGCTAATAAAGTTAAGGAATTCGCCAAAAAAGGCATTTTGCTAAGTGTATGAACGTAATAGCTTAGGCAAACTTAATTCTTGGCTCGGATGAAAGATGTTGGGAGGTTTTTGAAGGGTATTTTTTTTTGGTAAAAAATGTTTTGAAAGAGCCTTCACTATATGCTGAGTGACTGGTCGAGGATGGAGTGTATTCTAGAGCCTAATATACTAATAAGGTAGAGTTCTTTTTTAATCCAATCTCTTTTTTCACTCCCAGCGCAAAATCGACAAGTTCAAATAAGTATAAAACCCCAGAGAGAGAAACAGAGAAAATTTTATCCGCCGTGTAGCATAGTGTATACTACAAATCATGCTCAGTTGCTCACATTTGATATTCATATTGAGGGAGTTGTAAAAAAATATGTGTAAAGAAATACCTAGTGGTGCCTAGGATCCCTTTATGTTTTAATTTAATATAATTTCATTTATTGAATAATGTTAAAGTTTATTTATCGCTCTTTAACATTATTTAATAAATTAAATTATATTTTCCATGACTCAAATGTCAGTTACATAGAGTAAAAACAATAGCTGCAATACTGTTTAGCCAATCTTCAGTAGTTAGCGCCATCTATTCTAGGCACCACTTGGTATTCCTTTACATGATGTAATCCGCTGTTTTGTGGCGGCGGCCATCTTGGATCGATTTTCATCAAACATAGGTAAGAATACTCCGGACTACATCACCTTTCAATCAAAATCAAAATCGGTTCATCCGTTCGGGAGCTACGATACCACAGACAGACACACATACACACAGACACGTCAAACTTATAACACCCCGTCGTTTTGCGTCTGAGTTTAATAAACAAAACAAGAAGAGTCAAAATAAACCAGCAAAATAACTAAACCACATTGCAATACAAGCATTCTAACCGGCCGACATAACAAACATGGCCGGGCCATCCCGGCAGTCTTGTTAAAAGAATTCCACACGTCGTGAGACGGATATCCGTGGCTAATAAAAAGCCTTCGCCGGGAGCAGGCTTTAGTCTGCGTCTACACCAGAGATATGCAAGGTAGATAAGCGGTGAAGTAGGAAAGATCCATCAATATTCTGAGACATTTTTTACATAGCCCCATCTAGTCCTAAACTAAGCAAAGCTTGTACTATGGGCACTAAACAATGGATATAATACTTACATATGTATTTTTTTAATACAGACATAACAATAATATAACATATGCTACGTTTCCATAAATAAAAATGTGTTGCATATCTATAGTGTAGACGGAGCCTTATGATGACCCGATTTTTAACAGATATTTCAAAATTGTTCAGAGAAGGGACGGAATTATTACAAAGCTGTATGCAAGTATATAAATTACTTGTTAGACTAGTGATCCTGCGCTGGTACGCTTGAGGTTCTAGGTTCGATTCCCTGTCAAGCAAAATGTTATTGAGTTTTTATATGACATTCTGGTAATAGGCTAGGTAGTTAATGGCAATGGTCTCGCCCCTACATGAGACCCATAAAGGGGAACTGTGGGTTACGTTACCACACCTCTGCCGAACTCTTTGGGGTATACAGGGGTGATGGTACCTGTTTTGTTATGTAAAAAATATTCAAGTCTGTTACTACTGTAGTGTGTGACGCGCCTCCACCCAATATATTGGAAGTGTAGCCTGTAATTGATCATTATATTATAGACTGTCCTAAAGCTGGGGATACACATGCCCGTAGCTTGCACACTAGCATGCCAGCTCCTTGCACGTGCCAGCTACTGTCATGTGTATACGCTAACTGGCATGCCTGTAACTGGCATACATGTAGTTAGCACAACATTTGATTTACTTGCATGCCCGTTGAGGGAGGGGTCGCGGGGGTTTGCGGTTATCTCTCATTAGTTTAGCTACACATTCAATTGCTAGTAATAACACGATTTTGTTTAACCTCTCCCACGATTAGAATGCAACCTATGCAAAATAGTGCAGTATGCGGGTGCATATATGACTATTATTGCCATCCTTTTCGTTTCCCTACAATTTTTGCAAATTAGAGCAGGAAAAATATAGTTTTACGAATTTCCATGATAAAAAAAATCGCCAATTTCTTTGCGCACTTGGTGTGCAAACTACGATACTTCGATTGTTATCAATTTTTGGCGTGTAATGATAGGTACGAGTTCTCTCACGAACTGTCCTGTGTATACGCGATGGTAATACTGGCATGCAAGGGCACAACTTGCATGCCAGAATTACTTGCAAATGTATCCGCACTGTGCTAGTTACTCGTACATGCCAGTAACTTTTATGCCAGCTACTTTCCTGATTTACGGGCATGTGTATCCCCAGCTTAAGAGCTAGTAGTGTTTCACTCATTCCCGAACTCCCGTCATTATACTAAGCAGAACACGATATAAATATGTCGCCTCCATATTGATTGTAAACCATATTTATCAAACGAATGACATGTGTGTACATTGTCTGCCCAATCTATCAACCAGCTTAGACAACACAGGGAAACAACGCCAAGAAACTCGCGTACTCACATAAATGAACTGTAATATATTGAACAAGTAGTTGTAAGGTACAATGAACTGAAAATGGCATGTGCTGTCACTTTATTTCTTTACTTGCTTTTGCGAGTGAGTTTGTCACCGTGGAATAATTCCTTTATAGTCGGCGCGAACTAGTTGGCCGCGCCTTAGGTAGGGACGGGGGTGAGGCGTCGGGTTACTGTGAACAAAAGCAAGTGTCTCCGCTCCTCTGTTCCTCCCACCGCGCACAGGCGACCCCGCCCCTCCGTCCCGCCGTTCACATACCTAATGCGCGGCCAACTAGTTCCGCGCAGACCATAGTAATTGTTTATTTATTTCTTATTATTTTCTGACACAGATCAGTGATTTAGGTTTCTGCAATAATGACGAACTTTGGCCAGCAGAGGGACGAACTGAGCTAAAAAAATTACGGTCTCCCATACATACTTCAAGCTTTTTTCATCTACCTATCTCTGTACTTAATAAATTACATCAAAATCGCATCAACTTTCGCATTTATAATATTAGTAAGGATTTATAACTTAGCGGCATACCTCGGCTTCGCACGGGTTATTAAATTATAGCCCTTGTACACACACAGCGTTTGTCTGATAAATATGGTCTAAAATCAATTCCATATTGATTTTTATTTAACACATTACATTACTATATCGTTCTATTTATGCAGTAAAAAATTACGAACCTTATATATATTATATTATATTATAGTATGTAGGTAGGTATATGTATTTATATAAATTTAGTCTTACTTTAAATTCTGCACCATTGACTAATCCATTTATTTCGGTCAGTGCAAATACATATTTCCATCCCAAGGTTGCCTGGAAGAAATCGCAGTTAGCGATACGGCCGACAGTTGTATATTTAAAAAATCGTGTGTCCTTTGTATGTGTTTTTATCGGTGTACAATAAAGAATATATAAATAAACCTTGCAAGCACAACAATATTTTCAACACTAAACAAACCCACTTCAATAACACAAATCTTATACCATTTCCACAACATACGTATACAATATTCTAACAATAACTATTATAATTTTCTTCCACTAGCATCACAAACCCAGCCATCCGCGAATATTAATAAACACACTACAGCAAACCCGATATCATATGTGCGTATCCTTTATTTATTTAAGACAGTAGTTCTCAAACTGTGGACGTGTAGATTCAAAGATTATTTTCCCACCTAAATAAATAATAATAATAATAATAATCAACCCATATACTGTCCCACTGCTGGGCACGGGTCTCCTCTCAGTATGAGAGGGATTAGGCTACAGTCCACCACCTAAATAAATAGTGGAGATAAAATAAAATAGGTCTTTTAAGCTCTTTCACCTTTTTGAACCGATGAAAAAATGCAGAATCGTGTACATAAAATTAAAAATAAATAAAAAAAGAAAAATATCTTACTATTAATAATATTTTTATTGAACACTAGCCCCAGAATGACTATCAAAAACGTGGTAATTATGGTAGAAAAAGACATGCAATAGCAAAATCTGTAACATAGTCCTTGTAAGAATTGTCACGGAGAGAGCTCCATTAAATATGACTAAAACAATCTGACGTGTTAGCGATATTTATAGCTACAAAACATAAATCTTATTTTATAGTGTAATGAGTAATAATATGTAGAACTCACACGCAGCCACATTATACACATTGCAGCATGTTAATTAATTAGTACCGTCTTAAAAATTCAATTCAATTGTTTTTTTTCTAGATTCAAATTATTTTCAGCATTGATCTTGTTTTTTTTAATATAATATTATACACTCCGTCTTTGCCAGACATCAAATAAAAGATAAAATATAGAAACTGTTCGCTTCGTGATATAAAACTAACACGTGATACTTTGAGCACCACTGACCTAATACGTAGAGAGAAACGTATTTTATGCTTTATCAAAACACGGGAGAAACTTGCGCAAATATTACTAAGGGGCTTAATTGCATGTGGAGGGATAATTTGGTAGCGAGATAATATTCGCTGGTCGGTAATAGCTTAAATAATCACGATTTTCTCGCTATTTAGTTTCGCTATTTCGCATAGGGTTTTCGGGTAGGTAGAGACTGCCACTTGCAACGATATACTTCTTTTGCTTGTTCCAAAATTTTGTCATACACCTGGGGGGCTAGACAAGTTGCATTTTGACATTCGAATCAAAAAACAAAATGTATGAAAATGACTCAAGCTTTCGACAAATCGGGCTGTCACTAATGTCATTTACATACATTTTGTTTGTCGATTCGAATGTCAAAATGCAACTTGTCTAGCCCCCCTTCGCGCGTTTTATTCTACTTTTCTTTTAGATGTGGACTCTTGATTAAGTACTTGATAATGACGACCTCAGTGTAGTGTCTTTGCCTAGTGGTTGGAGTGTCGGACTGCTGATCTTGGGTTCGATTCCTAGGATACAAATATTTATGTGATAAACTTACGTTTTTGTGTTGGTCTGGGGGTTTCATAATTATGTATGTTGTAATAATTTACAAAATAAACGTTTATAAGTTTGGGACTTGGTGGTGCTGTTTAAAGTAAATGTCTATTTATAATAAATGTGTATTTATTTCTCCACAATACTCATATTTCAATACTCATAATCACTACAATTTACAATAATATATATTGTGGAGACTGGTGCCCGAGAAAGTATATATATAAAATAGTGACTATGTATAAATTAATATAATACACTTACTGCAGAGAGCGACAAAGAAAGCCATGTTCAGTGTTCTGCTGTTTGACAGTCTGCCTTAAACGCAACTGCTACGCTCGAGGTCCTGGGTTCGATTCCCAGGTCAAGCAGCATTATTGGGTTTTACTATGAAATTCTCAGAAACAGCTTGAAGTCCGAATTGGGGCCCAGATAATAGCAATAGACTCGCCTTTATAACATGGAACCTAAATATGGAGAGCTGCAGCTTATATACACCTCTGCCTAAACCTTCGCGGCGTGAGAGTATGCTAAACCAAGTTGATAGATACGTTCAAAGGATTATAAACAAACATAAAGTGTGACTGCCTCGTTGGTCTAGTGGTCCCAAAAGCGGCTGCTACGCTAGAGGTCCTGGGTTCGATCCCCGGGTCGAGCAAAGTGTTGTTGGGTTTTCTGTGGAATTCCGAATAACAGCTCGGAGTCTGGATTTGTGCCCGGTTTATGGCAATAGGCTCGCCCCCTACTACATGGGACCTAAACATACTGGCGAAATGTGGGTGTACATTAGTACGCCTCTGCCTACCCCTTCGGGGAATATGGGCGTGATGGTATGTATAAAGTGTAGATGATGTTCAAATTCTCAATTCGTCCGTTCATTCTTCTGTTTACAATCCATTGAGCTACTAGAACTAGATTATCAACTCTAGTATCAAACACTACTGCGATCTCATCTCAATGTGTCTGATGACGTAAGCGGTAAATGTTTACGTATGACCCGGAGCGACACAAAGATCTTTATTGTCCTGTTTATCGTCGACCCAGCCCGAAGCATTGTTTAAGTAAAACTTTCCAAGTATCCATGATTAGTCCTCTCATTACTTATGGTATAGTCCACGCGGGACTAGTTGGCCGCGCCTTAGGTTGGGACGGGGGTGAGGCGGCGGGTTACTGTGAACAAAAGCGAACGCCCCGCCCCTCCGTTCCAAAAAAATAAAGCTCCAAAAGCTTTAATAACATTACGATAACAATTTATTTTTTTGTTAAGTTTAGGCTATTTAGATTGGTAAGATTTTAGGTTCAATTAATTATGAAAGCTTCTAAAAAAGCTAGAAGGGCTTTTTTTGGTCATAATTTAGCCAATTAATCATTTGTCTAGTGAGAATATATTTTGTTTTTTGTACGTTAGAGATCATTTATCATGCAGATAGTTTAAAAATTATATAAATTACTTATACATACCTTCCATCATGCCATCATTCCCAGAAGAGCTTGGCAGTAGTATACTTACGTACAGTTCTCGCCAAAGTTATTGTCCTGGTTGAAGTTGGCACGAGCTAACTTTAACCCACCCGTACAAATCGGAGAAAGAAAATTATTGGATTAGAATGATTTAAAACGACAGCCTACGACTTTAGCTTTCTTTATTTATTTTTTACTAGCCCACTTTGTCCCACTGCTGGGCAAAGGCCTCCCTTCCCTCCTTCCAAGCCACTCTGTCTGTTGACTTGAGAATCCAATCTCTCTCGTGGGAGTCAAGTTCGTCACGCCATCTCCGTCTGGGCCGACCACGCTGTCGCTTCATTCCGTGTGGGTTCCAATTTATGGTAACTTTTGCCCACAGTTCGTCTGGCATGCAACATACGTGCCCCGCCCAATCCCCTTCCCTCGTTTTTAATTATTACAATCTAAAAAAAATCTTTCTTCGATTTTTATGGCCAGTTAAAGTTAGCACGTGCCGACTTCAACCCAATAACTTTTGTGAGAATTGTGGGTTCATTTTGACGTTGTGTTTAAGCTCCTAAGGGGCGAGTCTACTTTGTGACTAGCCGCACAAATCCGAACTCCAAAATGCTTCTATGAATAAAACGATAAACTTTGATCGACCTGGGAATCGATCCCAGGACCTCCATCAGTCGGCAGTCATGCTTACGCCCACTAGAGTGACAAGGCAGCTTTATATAACGAGAATATTTTAATGCTCTTAACATGTAGCTTCTAGAACCGTAAACAGTTGAATGAATGGACTGAATGAAGTACTTCAAACGCATTCAGCGTTCCAGCTCAATGGAGTCGGGGTTCTTATCGATAGTCAATATTAGCCAGTCATTGATCAATTGACGCCTCAATTCCATTATCGATTTGTAATGTATTTTTCTTAAACCAACTTATATTTTTTTATGACATTAATTAATATATTAGTTGCTCGTGTACTCAGACTCCTATTTTTTAACAGTCTGCCAAAGAAGGTTTATTTGTTATCTATTAATTAGTTTTTGTTTAGGTCTGAGGTTTGAACGGAACTATGAACTCCTTGATACTTATACTTATTTTGTTTATGTGATAGTTGTCATTTCAAAAAGGAAAAAGAAACAAATATGAAGAGCGTTGTGACTAAAACATACAAGTAAAAATACCGTATAATGTGAGTTTTATTACTACCATCAACCCCTTACTAACGGTCAAGAGTGCCGCAGGGAGTGTTCAGTATTTTATGTTTATCTTTTTGTATTTTTTTAAGCATTTTCGATGCTAAGATTACAAGTTATTTTATGTTTTCTAAAATTACAAGTATTGACTTCAGGCAAGACTAAAACCGGCAACCTTCTATTTAGTATATTTTATATCGAACGTATTAGCCAACTAAGCCACGAATGTTGCTTGTGATGTCGAAATATTTGATATAAAAAGTAGTATCACAAAAAGAAAGAAAGAAAACACTTAAATAGAAAACTATATGTACCTATAAAGTTTTCTAACGTTGTTTCTGTTGATAGGATTATGTGCAAACCGTTACCGTTAACACGTTAAGACATCCTAAGTATTTAATTAACGAAATTGCCCATACTTATTTTAAAAGCTAAAGTTTTTGGTATATATTTATTTATCTTATCCTGAAGCTTTGTTTTTTATACTACATATATTTGAAATTTACACAAAAAGACCTAAATCTACAAGTTCTCGCTCATATGCATGACCTTTCTGAAACAACTTTAACAACTTATTTGAGTTGAAACTGAACTTGGCCTTTACTTGAAATAATTAAATAGAACTTTCATACTAGCTTGAATTCCATAAACTTACGAGTACCTATTACTATAAAATATGTTGCGTAGCTAACCAGGGATTCATCAGAACAAAAAAAAATGTCTATGATACAATTGATTTTATTCGATAATCATATTCCAATTCGGAGAAAATCGATAACATTCCTAAAAAAAAATCTCGACGACCTCATAGTACAATAGTATTTACAACCATACAATTACACACACACTTTTAATCCTGTAATGTACAGTCAGATGGGATTAACTGTCACACTCTCATCTCGTCAATGGCGGCTTGCGGGAGGTTCGAGTGAAGGGAGGCCTTCCCTCTTCGGAGGGTCGCATGCGCCCCCCTACCCTCCACCTCCCTCCCCGGGGAGTTCTGAGCCGTCGATCCGTTCGGAGGCTGGAATTTCTGTTGCCGTAACTCTTGTAAAGGCGGCGAGTTATTAAACTGGCTCAAATTCTTTGGCATTGTCGCGTAACCCATCTGCGGGTAGCTCACGTTGGGAATTCGAAAACTGTTGCTTCTGCTCCCAAGTTTACTCGGCAGCATCATGTTATCCATACTCAGAGTTGGACTTGGGGGTGACTTCGGGACGTCCAATGGCCCTTTAAAATTTAAATTAGCCAAGTGATCTTGACTCATCATGTGCTTCTTCCTATTTTGCCTTTCCACGTCCACAACCAAACTGGGCGCGTGCGTGGGATCCATATGATAATGCGAATGCTTTCCAGAAATAGTTTCAAAATGTTTCTCGTTAAACCGCGTTTGTTTACCACGCGACCTCGACTTATCTCTCTGGTAGTAAACGCCAGCAAAAATTAGGACGTTCAAAATTAGTAGGGAGCATCCTATAGCTATTGTTACACTTAAGGCCGTTGAATAGGCGGCGTACCCGGCCGCTTCCAAATTAGCCAAAGTGTTTTCAGTAGCATTCAATGTTTGCAGATCTCTTCCTGGCAGTATTGTGGCGCACGTCGCCAGTATCGTATCTACGGTTGTTAGTCCTGTGTCGGTGTACACTGAACCATTTGTACGTCTGATTGCATCATTATCGTTGATGTTCCTCGCCAATGGATCCGGTCTGACGATACCTTCGTACAAATCTTGCTCATTGTGGTTTTTGAATAGGTTGTGTCGAGCTGCCACGTCCTCCATGCCCGCTCTATGGAGTTCAGGAACTAAACGAAGCCAAACGGATAGTTGATGAGCTCTGTAGTGGTTCTTCAGACGAGGTTTCATACCTGTACAAAGATTTATATTATGTAGCGAAGATTGTATGAAGTTTATGTTACATTATTGTTATTGTTAGAAAGTGGAAGAAAAATTTCGACTTGTCGGGTAGGATTCGTGGTGACTTAGAGGTCTGTTGTATTTAACCAGAAGACGCAGATCCAAATCCTGCCCACCATTCGATTGTTTTCTTCATTAAAAATAACAAGTTAATTTTATTTATTATCATTTTATCATATTTATATAGGTAACACAAAAACTTGTGTCGTAATTTTTATGTCATTGATATCAAATCTCAATATTTTTACTTTACTCTTATTGGTTACTCTTGTAGCAATATCTTAAAATTTGTAAACAAACTGTGTAAACAATTGTTAGATCAACTTAATAAATAATCCAAATAAGTTAACTGTATCGGACGTTTATAATATTGCCTCGCGGATATGAGTGTCAGTCGTCAAAATGCTCCGTTGTAACCTGTCATATTGGGTGAAATTTACGTCATGCTCGCTTTACTCTATCTCAAAGGCCTATTGTTTACTTTCATATTATATACAATGGATGTGCGAAAGTCGACGTTAATATACTCTCGTCTGAGAAATATAATGTACTATTTAAAATTATTTGTTATATAGATACTTTGTTAAGCATCCGCTTGGATTTGTACTCAGGAAAAGACACATAGGTATATATGGGGTCCATGGTTTTACTATTAAATTATCAAGATTGGAAATGAAGGACAAAAATAATCTTATTTTCTTGTTTGTTTTGTGGCGACATTGTAATGCTGACACAGCTCCTTCAGAGCTCGCTCGCCCTCCAGCTTATACTTTATGCTACTATTTTGGACAATATTTCAACCATTTATATTTCTGTGTAATTTCACACATATTGTTTTCCCCTTTGCTCCATTAGTAAAGCATTATTTTTGTTTGTTGTTTTTTTTTTTCAAAAAGTAGGGGGTTACTGTGGCGACATTGTAATGCTAACACAGCTCCTTCAGAGCTCGCTGGCCCTCCCGCTCAGTTTGCTTAACTTGCATAATTTAACAGCCTATATTTATCGAATAAAACCTTTATATTTTTGTTTTATTTTAAATGGAATATTATAACTAAACATATTAAAAAAAATTACTGCTACCACATCTAAAGGATATTTAGATGGCACATTAGCCTAAATATGTAGTTTAAAACTTTGACTGTTAACATACTAGAATTTGGAATATATCGTTTTATAGCAAAAGTTGTCTCATTTATGGCTTTAAGCAAATTAACTTTTGTTTTTCTCACTTCTATTCTACTTTCTGTTTTTGTTATCATTTAGGTCAAACATAATCGCTCGGTTTGTTACAAATCTGTGTGTATTTTAAGTCTAAAGCAATTTGACTTATTACAGCAGACCTGCTTGTGCAGGTTTGTATAAAAGCGAGCCTTTGTAAGTGTTTCCTTTTTATATTCATTCTCAAAACACAACTCACTCTTTTTTGTCTGTTCTTCTAACTATAAATAAAAAAAGTAATGAAAGTATCTTTTATTAGGCTGCACACTAAATCAAAATGCATCCTTTCCAAAAAGTAACACCTGTTAACAATGTTTAAATATTAAGTTACAAAATAAATTTGAAAAGAAGAAAATATATGAATATTCTTCCTCAAGAATAGAGAAGACGCCTTTACTCAGTAGTGAGAGTTACGTGCTAAACAGATAGAGAGATGGATATATTCTTGCTCAATTATAAAAAATTCTTCTACCATTACGTTTTCAAAATCTCTCGTTTCACAAAAGCACTTTTCGCTGTACACATCATGACTTCTAAAATACAATTACTATCAGAACTTAAATAAAACGAACCTATTTCCAAATACTTTTGATGTGTAGAGTCGTATTCTTCCCAATTTATTCCTCTGAATTTATTTCTCTCTCTCGATGCGGGTAGCAGGGATTCTTGTCGCGCGTTGTCGTTTGGGTTTCTGCAACAAACATTCTGCTATAAACCTATGAGACACGGATATGTAGCATATTTACTCATGTCAGTTGAGGGGCTCGTGGTATAACAACGCTGATCAACCGATCTGCAGGTTAAACTACGCTTGCCGAGGTTAGTTTGTGGATGAGTGACCAGTCTTAACACATCGAGATTACTCCGTGCTTCGGAGAGTACGTAAAGCCGTCGGTCCCGGTTGTCATACGAATACCTATGACAATCGTTAATGGTAGTCAGAAGCCTAAAAAGCCTGACAGCCAGTCTATCCTTCGAATATCGGCATTGCCCAGAAATTGGGTTGCGGAGATCTGATGGCAGTCTTCGTGTAAAATACTGATGTCAGCGGCGTCTGGTTAGACTGGAAGCCGACCCCAACATATATGATCGGGAAAAAGGCCAGGAAGATGATGATTTACTGGTGTCAGTGCTATTAAGAGGTTTTAACTTATAAGCATCTCAAGAAATAGCCGTTCATAAACTATAATAATTATCTTTGTTTAGGTTAAACATAACAAAAAAGGTAAGAAAATGATTTGACGACCGTCTTAAAACGATGTAATGTAATGAATAATCAGTATAAAACCGTGTTCTTTATTTATTTAACAATAAGGTGTAGCATGGTTACAATAATAAACCTCTTTCGGTAATCTGCAAAAAAAATACATTCAAACTATAATTCGGTAACACTAGAAAACAAAAGAATTTAAATTTTTAGAAGCACTCAAAACAAAATGTATCCGCTGATCCCTCTACTGTTAGTTTTTATGCAAAGCTCTAGTAAAACCTATTTAAATCCTAGCGGAGTACAGTTCAAATGCCATAAAAACAACAAAACGGATTTAGGGAATAAAGTTAAAATTTTAAAAGACTTTCCCTGTTTTAACTAAAAGCAGGGTCTCTTAAAATTCACTGCTACAATTATTAATGCCTCCGTAATTATTATAACCCATTCTAAATAACAGTAATTATAAAACACTTCCAAAAATTTTAGGAATTATAACACATAATTAAAGGAAGAGATTATCGTTAAGCGACGCACAAAAGCACAGATGAAAACTAACATCAAAGTAATTTCAACCTTAATATCTTAAGCGCAAAGTTAACACTTCTTTGCAAGTTTCTGAAACTTTGAAGAGCTATTAAATAGAAATTGAGAACAAGACATTAGCGCATCAAATGGTCCTTTTTCCCTTATAAATAAGGTTCACGTTACTGAGGCAATTAGAGACACTTTGAGCAAACTTATGTTTAGCAAATTGTTAGATGTTATTAAAGGTGACGTGGATTTGTGCACCTTTGACTCAGCGCGAAGATAATACACCGAGTAGACTTTAGCTACAAACTTAAAGCTACCTCTTTTCTAAATTGCATTTAAGAGTTATGACTTTATTAAAATTCATGATTCGCAACGAGCTTAAGAAAAATGAGAATTGTATTGTAAATGAAACTGACTTAGTAAAAAGATAATATAATGTTGGAATTTTCTTTAAAATGTTGATCTATAAGTATGTTACCTACAGGTATTGTTACTGGCACTGGGTGTTGTTATTTATAAACTCATTCAGAATGTAAAAGAAGTAGTAAGTGCGAAGAAACATCTTATACATATAATAAAACAATTTCCGTGCGTTAGTCTTGAAAATTCTCGAAAACAGCTCAATTGATTGTAATAAAACTTTGTTGTGTGTGCGTTATTGCAAATAAATAATTTTTATTTTTATTTGATAGAGCCTTAAGAAAACTAAATTGCAAGGAATACCAGACATCAAATAGTTTGAAATGAAAAAAATGCGAAAATCACATCTTGATGATTATTTGGTATATACTACTTACCCAGTCTTCACGAAGTTAGCAAGGAACAGCATGATTGACTCTGATAGCGCGACTTCGGACTTCGTGTAGTTTTGGGGAAAGTGGCCGAACCCATCCACCAGGGGCGCTCCAAGCACGTAAGGCAGCTCCTCACCGTGAACTACTCCCATTCTCTGAAACAAATGGAAGTAATTTATAACATTGCCATTAAGGGCATGTTTTAATATTTTAGATATTACTTGGCAGATTTTATTTATTTATTTATTTATAATTTTATGTACACTAGCACATAAGGCGGACTTAATGCCATATGGCATTCTATGCCAGTCAACCTTTGAGTTAAAATTATTAAGTAAAAATAGAAGATTTAACCGACGACAAAAAACGGAGGAGGTTCTCAAGTCGACACCTGTAGTTTTTTTTGTATGACTACGCATAACTTTTTACAGAGTAGTCCGATTTTGATCATTCTTTTTTATTGGAAAGGGTATCCCGGGTTAGGGTACCCCGAAGTTGGTCACATTATATAAATTTGGAAAAAAAAACAACCAAAACCAAGCCTAATGGTATAAAACAGGGGATGATTAATTTCTGAATTTTTAAATTTTTACAAATCCAAGCTTCGAGCTATTACTGTGCATTTCATACAAAAATCTAATATCACTGCTCAACCTGGGAATCGAACCTAAGCGCGACTGATACCCCCGAGGTTCTGGGTTCGATTCCCAGGTCTAGCAAAGTGCTATTGGGGGATTCAATTAAATTCTTAGTAGCAACTGTTACGATTGGTAGTAGCTGTTATTGATAAGTGACCTAGATGATGGCGATAGGCTCGCTCCCTACTTACACCTCTGCTGTGCACTTCGGAAATTACAGGCTTGATGGTATGTGCATAATACCTGCATTTTGACACAATCATATTCCGAAGTACATTACTTCACAATCTTTGTCATCACAGATGTGCTTTCTAACCAACTTATCGACATACATACCTATATATACATAGCTGCAAACGCAGGCCCAATAGTTGCTATGTCAGGTCATTAATTATTAATCTATCCTCGATACACAAGCAGCACTGTGGCAACCATACCTATGTTATATAACTACATATAACGTACACGTCGTAATTGTGGTTAATAGAGTGTTCATGATATAATGAGGTAACAGGATTTCAGTTAAGCTCGTGGTTTAGTTATAACTACGGTGATTAACGGGTCTACAGCGTATGTTATGACAGTCTATACATGGGTGCTTGAAATAAAGAAAGAATATCAGTTTATTTTCGCCCAAAACGACCTAAGACCTGGCAGAGTTAGTTATTATTCTTTGCTCGACCTAGGAATTGAAGCAATCGTAGCAGTCGCAATTACGACCACTAGACTCTAAATTTCTATTTCTAAAATTACTTCAAGCACAAAAGAGGCAGCCTAATTGTAAATACGAATAGACAGCAAAGCATACGCAAAATTACTAGTGATCGCACTAGTGTGATGTAACATAGGCTTTAAGAGAGTTAGGGCACAGCCATTTATTGCTCAAATTTGGAGCAGCCCATCTGGGAAAGTACCTCCACTTTACATAAAATTGCAGCCAAATAATACACTTTATTGTGTGTTGTGTTCCTGCATCGAGTAAGATTGCCAGAGCTCCTTCTAAAGATGCGCTGCGCTGCTGGCAGCTAGAACAATATTCCCTTAAACTGTCGGCGCAGTGAATCCTCCATAAACCTCTAAGATGTTATTAGGGTCGGCAACGCGCGAGTGATACCCCTGGTGTTGCAAGCGTCCATAGGCTACGGTAACCGTTTACCATCAGGCGGGGCGTGGTATAAAAAATGAACCAAATTATTCAAACCAACCAATTTTTTATGTAACATTTTCACATATAACAAATCTACTCCTTAATCAGGCTTTCTACCCACGACCAACCAAGATAGTACCAGTAACATTTTGATATTATCAGACATGTTACGAGCCAGGATTGCGTAAGAATTGTCCGGAGTGTCCGCAGGGACCTAATTTAAGTAGTGACGATATAATTTACCGGTTGCGAATATTTTCCTTCCAATGTTCAAGGACACATTACGGTACAAAACTTCATTGCAAAATATCACTACTCGACCTTGAATTGGATAAATACGATTTTTTTTTATAAAAAAAATTATAAAGAAAAAAATTCTTCCAATTCAAGTGTTTTATTTCAATAAGGCCATATAAATTACTTGGTACTTTGGAAAAGTCACTAGTTGCATGGTTCCAAAAAGTGGGACTTTTGGAAAAGAGGTGGCAAGAAACTCCACAAATACTGTTTTTAAAAACTACGATATACGATACGAACTACGATACATTTGATACTACTGGTACCCGTTGCATTCAATTGAGGTAACCTTTAAAAATACCTGTAAAACTACTACTACCGAAAAAATATCGGTATAACCGGTTTTGGTACCTGCTATTAACAATTTAATTTTTTTTTAATAATAATACAATATCTTGGGACATTTTATTAAGCACCATCTAGTCCCAAACTAATCAGAGCTTGTACTATGGGTACTAGACAATGGATATAATACTTATATACTTATACTACATAAGAAACACCCAGACAAACACAAGCACTTAAGTTCCTCTCAATAAACGTTTGTTTCCTGTGAAAATCCAACCCACGACCTCGTGATCAGCAGTCTGGTACTCGAACCACTAGGCCACAGACGTCGTCAATATGTATATATTATGTTCAATGTTTCAAATGTTCTCACCTGAGGATAGTACCCATCCTTCGTCTGGTAATCAAATACATAGAAGAAGGTCTTCGTTGGTCTCCGTGGTCCATCTTCCTCAGTCAGAGCTGGCTTTGGTCCTCCGCTCAGCAGATCCCCACTTTGTACTAGTGGGGCAACGTACTGCGCATCTGATAACGCTGCCACTGTTGCATCTCTTGTGTTGATCGGATTCTACAATATTAAAAAACCGGTCAAATGCGAGTCGGACACATAAAGGGTTTTATACCATTTTAATTATTATCAATACAATTCGTATTTGTAGTGATATTAAAAATAGAAATTGTGAAAATTTCAACACTCTACCTATTACAGACAGATAAACGGACGGATGGACAGTGCAGTTTTAGTAATAAGCTCCCTAAAAATGTATTTAGGTCTTTGTTTAAGCTTTTGGCATATGATTGTTTAGTTGCTTATGCAACCAAAGAAAGAAAGAATTCATACATGAGCGTATCAAAAAGAAATCTTTACATATTACTTCATAAGGTAAATATACTACTGCATTTTTAATTTTAAACAAATCTTTAATAACATGTCTATTTTATCAGAAATATCTAAACGCAAATAAAGACTCGCACTGTTCCAAGCACGTGTGATAAACGTATGGAAATGAGCTCATAACCTTGGACTTAAATACACACAATAATCGTCTATAACACCTGAATTATACGATTCAAAATCGCAGCAATCTCCAAGGGAATTGTTACCACATTTAATTTCGCAAGCTCCGTCGAATATTTGACGAAGTAATCCGAAATCAAATCTAAGAGAGATTGGGGTTCAACCGTTTAAGATTCAGCTTTTATATTCCTTTGGAATTGTTATTTGAGATCTACAAAGTATAATTTATATTTCTGACAACTAATATCGTTTAGTGAGATATGATTGGGCTCTTAGGCGTGAGTTTGAGAAAACGTCTCCTCGTTTTCGTCTTAAAATATATGACGCAGTTTGTTAGTTCTGCTTATGGCATCCTATGTACCTGCAATTTGGCCGCTAATTACATTTCTTGGAAGTCAAATTTAATTTTAAGTAACATGTCAACATTTCATTGTACAAATATATTTTATAATGTTCAATATATTTGCGAAGTAGTTATCTTTTCTATTTCGTTATCTAGAGTTTGAAGATAATAAGACCGTGAATCTATATATAAAATAATTTATCTTATAATATTCGTCAGAGAATTAAGAAATGCCCCAAGTGAATTTTGAATCTCTGCATAATATTGCTAAATACGAATAAATATCAAGTGATCCACTTGTGAATTGCTCAAAGTAAGAGCAAACTTCAACCGACTGCCATGGCTAAGGACTTTAAAAGTAAAGAGGTTCTCAAAGAAATAATTCAAGAAAACATCGAGACAGTCTTGAAGGAGTCACGCGAAGATCTCAAGAAGTCTGACAACAATATCTCTACGTTTATAGACAAACAAACCTCTACCGTTCTTTCCCAATCCGTGTACTCGTTGACGATTGTGTAGAATATCTCGCTCAAGTGATAAGTGTATGAGTTTCTCACGTATGTTCTGAAAGGAAATAACATTTTAGTATAGATTTGAATTGTAAAATATTTACAATACCTATACATCGTAATCGTGTTGTTTATATTCAAGTCTTATTCAGTAATATAATCAATAATAAAACTAGGGTGTTTTAAAATGGTAATCAATGAATCAAAACTGAAGGATAAAAGAGATTTATTTATCCAAACAAAAAAACTCACAGCACAAAAAAAAATATTACTTAAGTCAACATAAAAAATACCTTAAATATAAAGCCTTAAATATATACCTTAAATGTAAAGAAAATACAATATAAATGTTATATTGTAACGTAGAAATATTATAGACTTGCTCAAAATCAAGATTAAATTAAAAACCAATAAACGGACGGGTTCTTTGAGATTGTAATTTTGAAGGTGCGTCCTAAAAACATGCGGTATTCACAAAATGACAAATAATTTTCGCGTACGAGTAAATTCAAACATTGTTGCTCCGTTCGAGCATGTATCGCGGTCAACCACATCCGCTCCGTGTCCGCGTCACTGTTTGGCATGCGTGAATTTGTGACAAGCGAAATTGTTCGTGACTCCGATAACTAAAATTCTTGAAAGTAATTTTTCATTGGATACTTGTCGATGTATGTCTAACATTTATTGTCTTGTCTTTTTTGTTATTGCGTATATTAGGACACATTGTGGTTGTTTTTAAGTAAACAAATTAACGACAATCCTATAGAAATTTATATTTGTAACATGCGAGTTGATGCTTCAATCTTCACCAAATATACCTTCATATTTTTCTTGACTTTCAATTACACGATACGGTTGCTTTGTAAAAGAAAGATATACATCACAATAGCACTAACACCAATACAAAAATCATAAAACTGCCAACCTTAGCATTCGATCCCTTTTATCTGGCTCAATCCCATTTTGCACATCATGAGCCGAGAATTTCCACAACGCTTCACTCGTAACAACACCAAACAACAAATCATATTTGTTTTGAAACAACCTTCTTCCACTATCGCTCCTTTTCTTATGGATATTTAAGTTTATATTCATGTTATTTAGAGGTCCAAAACTTGGGAAGTCTCCGGTTGAATACATTGTCAGAAAGTCTTTTGCGAAATCCGTCTTAATGACTACTCCATCAACTGATGGTCCAAAAGCAGTCAGAAAGTTTGGAGGAGATATGTCTGCGGATAGTAATTCTTCTATTGAGGCTTCTCGTAGACAGTCTACTATGATCTCATGGTCTTTCGTGAGGTCTTCTGGTATACTACAATTCATATGTTTGGCTAGTTTTAATGAATAGTATACAGGGTCATCTACAATAGCCCAAGAGCTTAGAGCTGAACCTGATAGAAGAATTGCTCTATGGAATAGACCTGAAAATAAAATTCTGACTGTAGTAATACATACAACATAGTTATTTAATATAATACTTATACTTATAGGGGCCTAGACAAATTGCATTTTGACATTCGAATCGACAAACTAAATGTATGGAAATGACACAAGCTTTCGACAAATCGGGCTGTCACTAATGTCATTTACATACATTATTTTGTTTGTCGATTCGAATGTCAAAATGCAACTTGTCTAGCCCCCCAGGGCTCTCTAGAAAAGAAAAAAAATATTTCGATAATCGTTGTTTCCAATCAAAATTCTCTATTCGTCCCGTTATATATACGTTCACATATAACATTGCTAGGTATCAGCTGATTATGACTTTATTTTACAAGATTTTGTTAATTTTTAAATACATAGTATAGACTGAATCCAAAGTAGCATCACCGAAAATTGCTTTCCCAAAATGCTGTTTTCGATCTTTTGATGCCAACATATTATCACCTCTCTCAAAAGTAGGTAGCTAGTTTTTACTAGGACTTATATGATTATGAATTTCATTCCTTTGTTTGCCAACCAATCGTTTCTGTCAAACAATGGAATAAATATGGAGGTTCAAAACATAAACGTGGCGTAAATGCTTGTAAGCTTAACAACTAGCCCCAAAGTCATGATTCGAACAAATTTCTTCGTACCGACAAAAAACAAGTCAAGCAAATTGATGATGAACATTGCAAAAGTTACCGATATCTATATTTTTTACGATAATGTTCAAGAATATTTTTATCGAAACTCGATCCAGACAGTATTAAGGTAGTCGGTAAGAAAACAAGCTCGGTTCCAATATGATTTTTTATAGACTGAATGAACACAAATGAACTTTCTAGACTGATAGGAAAATATGAATATTCATAGCTTCATTATGCTCTAGATTCATAGCCTGTTGAATTAAGATCTCATAAAATGGTTGATTTATGAGCTCGACGTTCAGATTTTTCTGACCCAATTCCATATCATATGACTTACGTAAGTTTTTAACTTGTAAATAAAAAACAAGGGACAAATTTTGCTTGCAGAGAAATATTATAACAGTGATTGAAAATATTTTTTCAGCAGTCATAATATATTTAAATTATTATCTATTTATTTCCTGTAGGATTGCTTGCTGAGAAGTGTAATGAATCTTATATTATTATATGAGTAATATTTGTATAATTTTATATCTGTAATTACGTTCTCAAAAACGGATCTTACGATTTCCATAGAAGTTGCATTAAAGGGGCAAAAATCGATCGAGGTCCCAATTTTAGAAAAAATATTTTTATCTATTTTCACCTAAGTAGAGCTCGGTCGCACATGTACTAGGTACCAATAAAACTGAGATAAACACAAAATCTAAAATATTATAAACTTGAATCAAAACTACCTTAAAGCTATAAAAATAATAATATACTCACCAGGCATAACAGTTGGCGATATCATAAGGAAATTGATGCAGGCGGCCCCAGAACCGTGGCCCATTAACGTTATGTTGGTTGGATCGCCTCCAAACAGTGCTATGTTCTGCTGCACCCAATGTAAGGCCGCTATCTGATCCATCAACCCGTAGTTTGCCACCCGGGCCTTTAAATGCGGGGCCGGATTCGCGTTGAGGAAGCCTGTGAAAATTGGCACATGTAGACTTCGTTTACAGTGAATCATTTATTCACTTTGAGCTATTAGCTGGCATACTAGTACCTACTAGTAGTTTTTTGGTATCGTTACACGTTTTGGCTTGATTGACATAATAATAATAACGTTTATTTATTTTAAATAAAGCCTAATACATTTATGGGGTCCTGATTCTATGACAGTTGGCTGCTTAAAACTAAATGAACTCCTGACTTCCAAACTAGGTCCAAATACCTGTATCATGGAAGTCAGTGCCCTTCCGTGAAATCAATCCAATGCTAAAGCTTACAAGTTAATACATATATTAAGACACTGAACATAAAAGTAAGATTAGGCAGTAAAAGATTAGTAAAGAAAAGGAACTAATTTTAAAAGTTCGTGTTGTGTTGTGTGTGTGTGCGTGTGTGTGCGTGTGTGTGCGTGTGTGTGCGTATGTGTGCGTATGTGTGCGTGTGTGATAACTTTCTTTAAACTCATTTATAGTTCGCTTATTTATTTATTCAGGGACAATAAACATCTACATTATGTTGTATGTTGTTATGTATGATGGTACAGGGAAAAGAAAAGACAAAAATGTCAAAGGTATTATAACAATATTGCAGCCCACTGCGTTATCTTATCTTATTTGGCATTGCTACAGTTAGCCACATATTTAGTATGTAGTGATTAAAGCTTGAGTAATTTCATCATATTCGGCTTAAGTTTTTTTTTAATAAAGGAGTTAGATTTTTTGAGAAATTTTGAAAGCTATGTTAAATGAATAGTAGCCTAGATTGGACTAGTAGGCAGTGAGCCGCTTATATTGAGCTTAGTGAGAACAAAACTTAACATTTCATGTTTAGGTGTTGCGAAGTGAAACTGTAATTACAAACCACTTAAAGTTTTAAAGCCACATGTGTTGCAAAGTGAAATGAAAGTTATACAATGTTTAATGTGGTCTGCACTCCAACGTTCATAAGTGGTAATTTTCCACTCAAAGTAACCAAATTACATAAGTATAATATTCAAAAGTTTTAAAGCTAAAATAACAACTCTAAACATGTTATCCTAAGGGAATATGTTACAAAATTCGCATTTAACTAATATAAGACGATTTGTAAAATCCAATATTATGAATTTTATTTTGAATATTTTATTAATAAACCTCACACATTGGAAAACTAGTGACATCACGCGCGTCCAATTAAAATGACAAAAATAAATTAAAAATTAAAAAAACAACATGCATTGAACCAGTTCAGAACGATGATTACAGCGGTTCATTCCACGAAACGTTTGCGCGCCGAACCTTCCTATAAAATTTATTCCCGATAAATTTTGCCGTGAAAACTATCCTCAAGGGTTGGATTTAATTCAAACAGCGGGGAATTTTGAAAGTTTCTATAGCCTAACTAGGAGTTTAGTAAAGGATAGATAGATGATAGACTAAGATCAATAGGAAAAATGTTATGCTGCTATTTTAGCTTCACCTGGGACCTCTAGTGTTTTCATGAAAAATTTCAAAGCTGCTAGCGACTACGATCAAAACACGTATGATATTCTATCTCACGGAGTCCTCTTAAATCACATTTATGTCAATTATTTAATTAATTACATACTGCTAAATTCGTGTGATGTAAGGTATTTAATGTTGACGAACTAACGCACTAAAAAACTCACCAAAAAGTCAGAAAATTATCATAAAGGTTGTTTAGATTACAAATTTTACCTTCATAAAGGTTGTTATTGAATTTCAATGCACAGAAAATTCATATTAACCAAACAATAGACAGACGACAATCTCACGACAGTTTATACTGTCGTTATGGTCTGTATAGTGTGTAAACAGTATGTAACCTCACAGCTAGACAGCAGTATATCTATGTTGCCATAGTTACAATCGGAAGTTGATTGCCAATTGAAACAGTAGCTGCATCACTGTAACTATGAATCAAGGGAAATACGCTGCAAATTGAATTTGTTGACAAGTTCAGTAAAATTTTCTGCGTTAGTCATAAAATGAAAGAGCGATCAACTGATTCTCAGTGTAGTAATTACAATTAAATAAATGTTTATTATTAAAGGGGAAAAATTAACATTTATCTTATTAGCAAAAGAAAAGCACAACCAACATTTTTATGGTAAATATAAAATTTTACGTGACTGTCATTCTCATCTATTTATAAGTAAACATCCTAAGCCCAACTTAAAAAAACATATAAATCACTGGTATAGAGAGGACTTGTAGTTTCTAATATTAGCTAGATGGCAATTAAATTTCTGCATCATTTATAAACACTACATTGCTCGTTTCTTTATTTATATGTACAATTTCTATATCATTAATGCCATTCTCTGCGAGTCAATAAACAAACGAAATTAATAATAAAATATCAAACCTTTACCCTAAATTGGGTCGTGAATAACTAATGAGGGATTAAAACGGCTAATAGACTATAAATTCCCTTTAAACCGAGATGAGTATGAAAATAAAACTTGATTATATTTCAAGAATTCTTCCAACTTCAGTTGGGCCGTTGAACTTTGAAGTATTTTGTGAAATAAGACGTCGACTTTATGAAGTTCACTTAATTCACTTATTCAAATGAAGATGAATCTAAACTTTATGGTGGACTCTTAAATTTTGTAGACTTGATTTGTTTAAGTGGTCTACAATTTGATTGTTTTGTTTGATATCATGGGGCCAGCTCCGTCCGTAATATCTCAACTGTCAACGGCAAAAATTTCGTTGCTGCTTTTAAGTGGGTTGAAATTTATACGGTTTTTAGAGATGAATATTTTTAAAATTGTTTTCTAGACTTATACGGGTAAAAAAATAACATAAAATACAAAAATAATAATGAGGCAAACTTGGCTTAACTTGTTGTTAGAGTACAAACTTCTGTCTACAATGAAATAAATCATAAAGTTTACTTTCTCAAGATTTTCTACATAGTTTTCTCTGAGAAAATTGCCATTAGTTTTCTACTAAGTTTCTGAACAAATTTAAACTATTGAGTGCAAATACAGTCCGATCACTTATAACTCTTGTGATAACTATCCAGAATTAAAAGACCGCAAGAATTAATTAAGCAGCTTTCTCAAGCTAGCAGCTGCGGTTACATTAACTGTCAAAGACGGCTGTGAACCTTCTTTTACGAAGCTTAAATTTTAAGAATTATTAATATGTTGTACCTAAGTTATAAACCCAATGTCAGTTTAAGATCTAACCTTTAACCGCACACAAGAGCAATTATGAAGTCCTTCAAAGAAGGTTTACAATATTTAAATCTGAATGTTAAGCTTTCAGTGAATAGCATAATTGCCTCTTGCGTGCGTAAGAACACAATTATGTAATACAAATGAGCCAAAGGTTAACATAGACGAAGCATAATTAAATATAACACAGGTTAAATGAAATTGATGTCATGTTACACACTACTACTACTAGACAACTTATTATTTTCTTGAGAGTAAAATTAATTGAGGTTAAAATGTAGCTACAAATTGAAATTGAACTCAATTGAACTGTTCGTCTGGGGCGTCACCTCACCACTACCGTGGCGTTACATGAAGGGGGTTCTATTCCTAAGGTGGCAAACATTTGTGTGTTACACGGATATTTGTTTCGACTGTGCTTTGTGAAGCAGCTCAAGAAACAGGACTTAAAAGAAGAAAAGAAAATCTTGACCATGATGCAGATAGTTTACTTACCCAAGACACCGAGTCTAAAATTCAATGTGACGACGATGAGGTCGGTGTAGCTGGCTAATACAGCTCCATCGTATGGATGACTTGAACTCCATGAGTAACTCTCGCCATGGATATACACCATTACTGGTAACGCTAGCTTGGTTTCATCCACTAAAATAAAAGACTATGATTAAAAATCTGTATAAAAACAGCCCCATAAGAGTCACGTTTACTAAAAACAATGTATTTAAGTTTTCATCGGTGTCAGCACTTACGAATATTGAATTTCAATTTGAGGAAGTTCCACTTAATAAAATAAAAACAACGAGAGAGGTACTAAAATTGGGAACTTCCTCGTACTAAAAACACTTCTTGTATTTCTATTTAAGTAAGGACTACGTTGTTTTAAGTTCAAAGAAACTAGACCAACCTCCAAACTTAATTCAATTAACAAGTCAAACAATTTGAAATCACAACGAAACCGCTATCTTAACTATTTTAACCCGAATAAACAAAAATTTGCAATACATCGCACTACAAAGCGAATTTCTGAAATCTTTGAACGAGAAACGAATACAGAAGCGAGCAGAGCTCTTTGTAATTGATTGCCTAAAACAAATATTTTATCTTTAAACAAAGGATACGATCCTATTCATTAAATAAATCATTTTGCTAAAGAAACAGTAGTGGTAACAGATGTTTCTGAAAGCCCTTATGAAGAGTACAGTGACGATGCCAACCTTTGTATGGTTTTGAAAGGGTTAATTCAAAACTTTTATGTTGATAATAGAAATTTGTTTGCCCCAATTTCCACTCGCGTTTTATCTGAATAGAGTTTGTGATAGTTTATTAATATTAATGATGAAATTCGGCTTTGTTTAGCTGCGTTAGGTTTGGTCGTTTCAGCTTTTTGTTCTAGTACATTACTTAATTGGAATCTTTTGTTAATATTTTCTTAACCATTAATAATCAAAGCTTTTTCGATTACTTTTTTATGTTGTAGTTCTTTGATTTTTATTGTTACAATGTAATTCAATTAAATAATAGAATTCGGCCATGCTAAATTTGAAAAATTCAACAATACGACTTCTGGGCTTTAAGAAATTTTATTTCCACTTCATATTTTATCAACATACCTCTGTCTTTTGTGTTTTTTTGGTAGAGTAAAAGAATAATGACTTTTTGGTTACATAATGCATACTTACTTTGCAATGGAGCAAATATGTTTAAATATAGACAATCTTCACTTTGATTCTTAAGATAGGGAATCAGTCTTTTCAAATATTCTAGTCTGCCTTTAGGCATTTTCTCTAATATGGTCCTTTCATCATCCATGTCTGGTAGTTTCTGCGGGCATGCAGGACCTGGTCTGTCGGATACACGTACTCCATCCCATGGGGAGGGGGTTCGTGTTGGGCTGAACCTAAAACAACCACATTAATATTGTTAATTTCTTTAACTACCGCAAGATTATTGGCGCTCATGGATTTTCGTTGCACGAGTATTAGTTTTAATATGAAGTTAAAATACGTATGGTTTTTTTTCATTAAATCATTAAACTGAATGTGAATAAGAACACGTAAGTAACACGAAAAACGTAATTTGTACGTAAAATTAATATGAATATAAGACGAAATATGTATTTACTCAAAGTATCCATTCGTCAGTACTTTACATAATTGGTTGGCAGCTCATTATTTACTACTATAAAAAATTGCTTCGCAAAGTAAGCACAAAATTAAATACTAAAAGATTTAAGAGTCTTTTAATCTATCTCACCTGTTGGATCCAACTGGCGGTGTAGCATACGGTACGCCCAAAAAAACCTCAAGCGGACTCAAATATCTGTGCTCGTCCATAGCCAATACTATCCCCTGTAATTTTCCATACTTAGTCTGCACTATCCTACTACTTATTTTAAATTTAACATTAGATTTAGGGACTGGATTAGAAGGATTCAGATAGTACTTTTTATAGTCTTCATAATTACTGTAAGCGTTATTCTCGCTATTGTAAAATTTAGTATTCAAATGTAGAAAATTTTCACTATTGTAATAGGGGTTTGTATCGAAATTGACATCTGCATGTGAAGTGTCGTGATCTTCATAATTATCTTCGGGTGCATCGTTCTGTTTATTGTTAAAGTATTTTACACCTTTTTCATTAAAATGCCTGTTCATATTCGTAGTGTTAGAGTTAACAGTATCTACTGAGAGACAAGTCACGACTAGTATGAAGTAGATATTGAAGAACACTACTTGTTGGGCAGGGTATTTAATGTGTGCACATATAGGGACATGGTTGAACATGCTCGAAACACAGTGTCTAGTCCTTGCGCTACTCCGTTTGTTTAACATATTTCGTCATGTTATCATTTTGGCGCTGTTGAATTCACAATCAACTGTTTCTTCCTCTCCAACTGTTGAAACGGCATCTGGAACAAAATAAAAGAACATTAATATTCTCTTACAATTGTATTATTTAGATCAGCAATGCATTTATTATTTAGTAATCTTAAAAAAAGTCGTAGAATTCTTGGAATTAGAGACCTGTTTATAAGTAAACCAACCTCTGCTATTAATGCAATGGTATTAAGTATCAAAATTACGAACATTTTTGTTCAAAGTTTCACAAGGATTTCAATCACTTCTGAGTTATCTGTTTGTTAGTCTAACAATATTTTCATGATCAATTATTTATTATTATCAAAGACATTATGTTAATTGTACGTTTAATTTATACCGACCCAACCATCGAAGAGATCTATCCTATAAAGTAAAGGTAAACGATCTCAACAAGAATAATAAACAATCATTTATTCAATTCTAAATTATAAAATACAATATTTAAAGTTCCACAAACAGTAGCGTTTTATGAAAGTAATAAAGTTTTATTTCACTGCTGTGAGTTTTTTGGGCAAAAATTATTTCATGTTCATTGCCCACTCGCGGCCTCTTCACTTAAATGAAATAGCTAGCAACAATTTACTGGATTTCTTTTTGCGGTTATCGCCCTTGCTATTCTTGGAACGCGATTCACAATACAAAATCTAGCTAAAGTAATTATAATGTGTATGTTTTGTATGATATAATGATAATTATATAAAAAATACAACCAAATTGAGAATCTCTTCCTTTTTTGAGGTCCATTACAGAAATAAGTGCTATTTATAAGTGTATAGTTTATTAAGTAGTCTTATCTTCGTATTCTCAGTATATAAAAAGAAGTACTCAGTGAAGTAACGTTTTCGAAATTGTTGTAATTAAGTTGTGCCCGGTTAATGAAAATAGGCTCGCCCCGATTTATTACATGGGAACAAATTTTTTTAACATTCTGGAGGACTGTGTTTGTTCATTAATACGTTTCTGCCTCATCGGGGAACGAAGGCGTGATGGCATATTCCATCTAAATATTGTATAGACATGATATCGTTCATTTTACCTCAAATGCTATACCGGAATCAATTTATTCGGTATCTGAACCTGATATTTTCGTCGAATTCTCCAATGATAGCTCTGTGGTTGGAGCTATCACCGGTTCATTGTAGACCCACAATACTCTTTCCAAATTGCCTATCAATTCATTGAACCGCGTTTCACTCTGATTTATTTCATACGAAAGATTTTCCAACCATCAGGTTTTTTTGATGAATGAAAACGAAATGAATCATGTAAATAAATCTTTTAAAGACTTTTATAAGTCACCGAAATACGTTAAATCTTTGGAAATAATGGTCATTTTAATGACAATGTCTGAAATGTCAATTAAAAAAAGCATAGCAGTTTTAATTTGGTCTACCCAATTATTTTTTTTTACAAGCATGAATCAAGCAAGCAAGAGCAAGAAAAATATTGGTTTAAAATTATTAAAAATGACAGCCTACGACTTGAGCTTTCGTTTTTATTTGATACAATCCAATGAAACAAATTATCAGATTTTTACGGGTGGATTAAAGGTACTTCGTGCCAACTTCAACCCGGACAATAAGTTTGGCGAAAACTGTACATAGTTTAAAACAAAGTCGGTCCCGCTGTTTGTACGCTTGTATTTTTTAAACTACGCAACAGATTTTAATACAGTTTTCAGCAATAGATAGAGTGATTCAAAAAAGGTTTATTTGTAGTGTGCTTGCGTAATATAGTAGAGAAAAGCAGAGAAATTCAAACACGTGCGTAGCCGGGATGGGTGGTAGTTAATAATATAAATCATTAACACTGTGTCAATGACACAAAGTTCAAATTTAAATAATTTTACGGCCTACAAATAGATAATAATAATACCAACACCACAAAAACTCGTAGGTATTATATCATTTTGTAAATATAGATCATAATCTGTTCACAAAATTCATTACAAATTGAAATAATTATGTCGTGTGTACGATTAACCAAAACCAGATAAATTACACATTGCAGCTTCACCCATTCTGAATAATTAATTATGTCAGAATATTATGTCCTACCATTTTATTGTTGCATTCAAAAATAAATGAAGTGCGGTTAAAATAAAAAGTAGTTATACAAATGATGAGTGGAACTCTGTAAATATTGTTTAATTTAATGATGATAACTTGATACTTTTGACTGTGGTGTAAAACTGTTGCTTTTTATGATTTTATCTTTGCGTTGAAATAAATATTAATTTTCTTTTTATTCTGTTTTAAAAATAAATATTGATTTTGTTTTGGTAAGCCTCCATTGCAGGAGTTCATTTTTAGTGAGACTTGTACCAATGGATTGCGAAATATTCTGCCGCTATCATCATCATCATCACCATCATACCTATACCGCTAGTAAAGTCCACAATTATACAGCTTGAATTATACACGAATATGTTGCAACACTGGCCCCCAAGACACAGACAAATGTCTAGTTTGGGGGTCACCGTCCAAATAATTTAATGATTGTTTGTAATAAGTTACATGTTTATTTATTTCTGTAAGCTTTAAGTTAAGAAACTCAATGTAACGAAGGAATTAATAGATTTATCTTATCCTATCATATCAGCCAAAAGAGGTCCACTGCTGAACAGAGGTCTCCACCATTGACTTATACCGGGACCGATCGTATGCCACCTGCATCCAACGACTCCCAGCGACCTTTACCAGGTCGTCGGTCCATCTCGTTGGAGGCCGTCCCACACTGCGCTTTCCGGTTCGTAATAATGTTAATATATATATATATATATATCAGTTCGGAGTGGACACTCACTAACTAAGCACGTAACTACGTTCGTTAAGGTATTCAGGGATTGTCAACCTTTCACGCTAACAAGTTTTTTTTTATCGATTATTAATTTAATTTAATATTCTATAATTATCATCACTATGAAGACTTGCGCAGCTTGTAACGCAAATTTTAACGACGGTGTCCAGTGCGGGCTATGTAAAAAGCATCTCGATTTTGGTTGTGCCCATATGACCGAGAGCGGGTGGAGAAAACTTGGAACTGATAGAAGAGCTATGTGGAAATGCGCGTCTTGCCGGATCTCTTCTCCATCCCCCAGTGCACCACCCACGCCTGAACCCGTTTCTCTGGAAGTTATCCTTAGTGAAATCCGTGATCTTAAGACGCAGTTTGCCGGTATATTGTCGATAAAGGAAGATGTTCGTTGCATCAAAGAAGAGCTAGGTGAACTTAAGAAGAGCTGTGAGTTTACCGGTAACCAGGTGGATGATTTCGCCAAAAAGCTAACTGAAATTGAATCCAGAGTGGTCTGTCTCGAGAGTCTGCAGGAAACAATTCAGTCGCTGCAAACGGACATCAATGGAATTAAGCTGGAACTGTCTGCCGGAGATCAGAGGTCCAGATTGAATAATGTGGAAATCAAAGGTATTCCCTTAAAAAAAGAGGAGAACCTTTTTTCAATTGTGGAGTCAATCAGCCAAAAGGTAAATTATGTTTTCCCGAAATCGCAAATAAACTACATATCCAGAATACCTCTGTTCAACACCAATGAGAAATCGATCGTTGTGAGTTTTCTCAATAGGTATGTAAAGGAGGACTTCATTGCGGCTGCTCGGTCCTTTAAGAGCCTGTCTACTCATGACCTTGGATTCCTGGGCACATCGAATAGAATCTTCATTAACGACCATCTCAATTCTAATTCTAAAAAACTGTTGAATAAAACCAGAATAGCTGCGAAAGAAAAAGAGTACAAACACGTTTGGGTAAAACACGGAAAAATTCATATTCGTAAGTCAGATGGATCCAAAGTATTTATTATATCTACAGAAAATGATTTAAACAAAATATTGTAATCTATTACAATAATCCAAAATTACTGCTTATAATACCTGTGATACGTTTACGTTTTATTCTTACTACGCTCTATCACAACATTGTTCTATTAATTTCTATTGTTACCATATATAACTTTTGTAAAAGGTTGAGCACCCCTGCCTTATTATTAGTCGTGACTTGCCAAGTCATTACTTGTTCCATTTGTCGCGCTGTTTCAATCATTATGCCCTCTCGAAATATGTTTGTCTTGCTTGCACGTATATGTAAATTGAGTTATTGCTTTCACCGTCGCACAATTACCTGTGGAGCCCGGCGTGAACTCGCTGCTAATTACCCACTTTGTATTATTTTTTCGCACTGTTTAATAAGTATATGTACGGTGCCTGTTTTTGAGATATTATTGCGAAATATTTTTACTTTTTTAAATGTTAACATATTGCTCCCCGTATGTTTTTACTTTGATGTTTTGTCCGTAAATATTGTTTATGTAATTATAAATGGCTGGTAGTAGTAGTCATAAATTGAATATTTATTATCAGAATGTTCGTGGGCTCCGCACTAAAACCGAATCTTTTTATCGTAGTCTCTGTCTCAGTTCATTTGATATAGTTATTTTAACAGAAACGTGGCTAATCGATGGTATTCATGATTGTGAACTATTTGGTAACCAATATATTGTGTGGCGTCGTGACCGGGACTATCAGCTGACTGGACAAACCCGCGGAGGTGGTGTTTTAATTGCAGTGCGCAGATATTTAAGTGTTATATCTCAACCACTTTTTCATTCCTCGGCTGAGGATCTGTGGATAACGTTGAATTTACGCCAACCGGCCACAAAAACACATATAAATTTAAATGTTTGTGTTATTTATTTGTGCAAACAGAACCGCGGTAATTCTTTCTCTGTTCAGTTGTCTAATTTCCTAAACAAACTAAGTGATACCGTATTAAGCAATCCATCTGATAAATTTCTAATTACCGGCGATTTCAACATGAGCGGCATAACATGGGACTTAACAAATGAGTCATACTGCCCGAATAACATTTTTAGTAGTGAGGAGTATATGTTGACCGACGAAATGCGTGTTTTGGACCTGAATCAATATAACGGAGTTCTGAATAAATATGGTAAACTTTTAGATCTTGTATTATGCAATACGGCAGTATCAGTTCATGATTGTTTAGATGCCTTAGCACCTATTGACGGCTATCATCCGGCCCTAAGTATTATTGTGGACTTTGCTGACTGTACCTATTTGAAACCTGCTCCATGTATTCAATATATGTTTAACAGAGGCGACTTTAGTTCTATTAACAAGGAGATATCGTCCATCGACTGGGTGAATGAATTAAATAGTAGGTCGCTTAGTGACGCGGTCAGCTACTTTTATAGCACTATGTTGGATCTTCAGAATAAATTTATCCCTATAAGACAGGTTTCTCATAACTCCTATCCAATTTGGTATTCCCCTTCGTTAAAAAGACTAATCAAAGAAAAAATTTAAATATCACCGTAAGTATAAACGCTATGGCAGGTTATCCGATAAAGCTACTTTTATTCATTTGCGGGATAGGATAAAAACTGTTGAAATCGAATGCTATAATACGTACCTAGTGAATACTGAAGCGGCTATTGAGAAAAACCCTAAGCAATTTTGGAACTTTGTTAAACATCGTTCAAAATGCAATACTATACCAGGCTTCCTGAAACATGGCGATAATACTTTCTCCTCTGGGCAGTCAATTTGTAATGCTTTCGCATTGCACTTTTCTACTAACTTTCTTGTCCCATCGAATGACCAAACTTCTTCTGACCTTCCATGCCATCATCTAGTTCCTACGTGCGCTACAGTATCGGATATCCACGAAATCGAGGTACAAGAGGAGGAAATTGTGAGGCTACTCAAAAACCTTGACTCGACTAAATCTGCTGGACCAGACCTCTTATCTTCTAAATTTCTAATTGGATGTGCGATGACTGTAGCCTTACCAATTTCTCTCTTATTTAAAATATCATTAAGTTCATGCACTGTTCCACAAATATGGAAATCTGCCTATATTACTCCTGTGTATAAAAAAGGTTCAAAAACTGAAATAGTAAACTATAGGCCAATCTCCAAACTCTGCATATTGGCCAAAGTTTTTGAAAGGGTGATATATGGTCAAGTTTATGGAGCTTTAAAGAACTCTTTTAATGCCTCTCAACATGGTTTCCTTAAAGGCCGCTCGACTGTTACCAACTTAATACTTCTCAATGACTTCATAACTCATAACATGGATACTG
This sequence comes from Acronicta psi, assembly GCA_946251955.1. NCBI lineage: Eukaryota > Metazoa > Arthropoda > Insecta > Lepidoptera > Noctuidae > Acronicta > Acronicta psi. Next base: position 1,545,761 of record OX276469.1, read on the forward strand.
GAGCACAGGTTGATGTCGTTTATACAGATTACAGCAAAGCCTTTGATAAAATTGACCATTATATCCTTAAATTAAAACTTTTTAACATCGGTATTAGGGGTGACCTCTTGAGGTGGTTTACCTCTTACCTTGAGAACAGGTCACAAGCTGTAGTTATTAGTAATTACATTTCCAGCTGGGTGTCTGTTCCCAGTGGGGTTCCTCAAGGCTCCTTATTGGGTCCGCTGCTTTTCATTATCTATGTAAACGACATCGACTCTTGCCTACATACCTCACACCTACTCTGCTTTGCCGACGATATGAAGATTTTTTCTTCTGTATCATCGGTCAAGGATATGGAGTGCCTTCAAGCTGACTTGAAGCGCTTGGATGATTATTGTCGACTAAATAAACTGGATCTGAACCCCCTCAAATGCTCGGTTATCACATATAGTCGTAAACGTTTTCCCATCCCAACTTCTTACCAACTAAAGGGTCAACTTGTACCGAGGTGCGATGTCGTACGTGATTTGGGCATCTATCATGATAATAGGTTGCTCTTTGACGTCCACATTGACGAAATAGTGGCCAAGGCATCTAAGTCACTAGGGTTCATTATGAGGCTCTCCAAGTGCTTTAAGCAAGCTAAAACATTGAAAATATTGTATTGCACATATGTTCGGAGCCACCTAGAATTTGGCTCTCAAATCTGGAATCCATGTTATGACAAGTACATAAACCGAATAGAAAAAATTCAGAGACGCTTTATTAAGTATTTATGCTATCGGCTTAAAATTCAGTATACTTCCGACAATTATCCAAGCATATGTAAAAAATTTCACATTCTGCCTCTTACTAATCGACGTCAATTGGCTGACATCTCTTTTCTAATTAAGTTACTTTCGAATGAAATTGACTGCCCTGAGTTATTACATAAACTTAATTTTAACGTCCCAAATAGGTCCACTAGATATAATCTCCCTATTTCTATTCCGCAGTGTTCCTCAAATTACAGGCAAAACTCATATATCGTGCGGGCAAGCAGAAATCTGAATAAATTATGCAAAGAATTCAACTTTGATCCATTTGTTATGAAAAGCTATACGGCAAGAAAGATGCTCAACCTTAAGTTTTTTGATAATTAACTAAACTAATTAACTAAATTTAAACATACATTGTAGTTGTCCTGCTTATAGTGTCCTTTAAGTTTTTTGATTTAAAGTCTGTTGCTAATCGTGAAGACCTGTAATTGGCTTTATGACACGTATTGTAATTTGTTTAAGTCTATTTTATAGCTGTTGGTTTTCCAAATTAAATAAATAAAAAATAAAAAAAATAAAATATAGTGTTCCGGTTTGGAGCGCAATGTAGCTAGTGACAATAATGGACACAATGAGACTCCTCAGTTATTAATTGAAGTCTCAAGATGACAACGCCCTAGTAGTACTACTGTTGTGATGATAATACTTTGAATTAAATTGTAAATTAACTTTTAATGTATTTCGTGGGTAAGTTATAACTATGCTGATCAACCGATCTGCAAGGTTAAGCTACGCTTGCCGCGGTCAGTCTGGGTGAACATTCGTAACACATCGAGACTCCTCCGCGCCTCAGAGAGCACGTATGTATAGCCGTTGGTCTCGTTTGTCATACGAATACGTATGACAATCGTTAGTGGTACTTAGAAGCTGAAATGGCCTGACAACTAGTCTATCCTTCGAATACCTGTACTAATATTCAGCCGCATCTGGTTAGTCTGGAAGCCGACCCCAACATAGGTTAGGCTAGGAAAGTATTATTATTTTTAAATACAATTTTAATTCTGGCTGGCTAAAATTGTAGCCATGCCTATTACCTCCCAATGATTAAACTTGGCAACATCCACACGCTTTTATTAGTATCCATAAAACAACCAGCAAAAAAACCCCTTTAGGGTTGCCAGAGAAAAAATTCAAAACATGTTTATTACGTGAAACAACCGGTCATTTCCCGTTTTCCCCCGCAAAAATGCGACGTAAAGTAGGGCGTAATAATTCAAAGTAATATATTCACTGACGGGAAAAAAGAATCGACGAAGATCCTTCCTTGCCATTTACCCTCACCAATGTACGCTACAAAACAATACAAAGAATCTATTACCAAAAAACAGCCTATTACAATGCTGCTTTTGTTTACAGAAAATGTATCGAGGGAGGCAGAAAACGTTCGATGGACGTCGTTTATTGCGATTGTGTTCTATTATTTCGGCAAATGTGACCATTGCAGGGGTCCGATGGTAAGACCCAAAGTAAAGCCATCGTTTCAACGGAAGCGATGCGTTTCTTGAACAAAAATACGGACATATTTTTTGGGAGGTTTTGAATGTACTTACACCATTTTATTTGGGAACATTACCATATTAAATGGTATCATCAATCTAGATTAGCATTTATTGTGCTAAAGGAATTTGTTCGGGTTCATTAAAGATAGTAACTCCAATAAGGTCGATAGTGAAAATTATTGTATTGATGATAGAATGCTGTATTATTGGTCTAATGAGCTCAAGCGCGCATAACCGCGACTGCCTACTCCAACCCAGTAACAACTTGCCTAGAAACAGGACTTTTACCTGTGTAGGGTAGGTAGGTAGGTTTTACCCGTCTACCTAGGCAAGTTGTTATTGGGTTTTTCAATGAAATTCTAATTATCAGCTCGGAGTGCGGTTTTTTACTCATTAATGTGTATAGCCTGCTTTGTTGGTCTAGTGGTTCCAAGCGCGAGTGCTACGCTAGAGATCTTGGGTTCGATTTCCAGGTCAAGCAGTGTTATTGTGTTTCTGTGAAATTCTCAGTAGCGGCTCAGAGTCTGGATTTGTGCCCGGTTTATGGCAATAGGCTGGCTCCCTATTACCTACATGGGTCCTAAAACATACCGACGAAATTTGGGTGTACGCCTCTGCCTACCACTTCGGGGAATACAGGCGTGATGGTACGTAAAGAAAGTTGTTATTGGATTTTTCAGTGAAATTCTCAGTAGCAGCTCGGAGTGTGATTTTTTGCCCATTATGTATATAGGCTCGCCCACTATTAATGTAATCGTGTGTACTTCTGCTAAATTCACACAATAACAATAGCAGTTAGTGGCAATGAGCTTAAAAGAAATAGCACTGTGGGTGTACTTTAGAGACCACAAAGGTCGCTCCCAATATTTGGATACGACTGGCAAGTTAGCAGGCATTCATATAAAAATAATATAATGACGTAGAATGTACTAGAGTAGTTGTGTCACAGACACAATGACATGTGAACTTGATTGAGTGCTACCAATAAAAATTTATTGACGATAAATCGAGAATATTAATTTTCAATACCCTGATCCGGTACTGTGGAGGACAAGAGCCTCCACAGTACTTTAGTACGCCTCGGCCTAAACTTTCGAGGAATATATTATATGTGATGGTATGTGAATAAAACACCGACTATTACGTTGAAGGTTTGCGAAACTCAAGTTTGTTACAGTATAGCCTTCTTATAACAATGAATTTTACTGATAGAGAGAGTGACAACAATATTAAAATACTTAAAAAGATCGCGGGCGAGGTCCCATATAAAAAAAAAAGTACGAGTTGGTACTCGTACTTCTATTTTTTATAGCTTGCAGCGGTTACGTAAGAAACTAAGACCAGTTATAAGATTACAGCGTTTTGATGCGTAAAAAACCTATAAAACCAATTCGATAGCGACTCGATCATAAACTCATGGTTGAGTACTGAAGACTGCAAGCAGTAAATGCAGAATTTATTTTTAATAAGTAGGGTACTGATAGATAATAAATGTTTAATACAAATTATCTCAGAAAGCGTATGCCAGAAACTGCTTGAGGCTCTTGGGTTCGATTTCCAGATCAAGCAGTGTTATTGTTCTATGAAATTCTCAGTAACAGCTATGTGTTTGGAGTTATTCCTGGTCATCGACAATAGGTTTACCCCTATTACAATCAAGCTACTTATGGATGTATAGTACACTACTTTACCCTTACAGGAATACGAGCGTGATAGCATCTTAAATTATCTCAGGAATCACATAACACGCAGTGCCTATTAAGAGATTACACTTATATGTATATCCACTAAACAAATGTTTGGCCTAGATCTAATCTTAGACTGAACAAACAGCCTAGGGATATATACCCTGTGATAACATACGTGGTTCCGTGAAATCCTGTATGGAATTATCTGAGATTAGGTTAATTTTAGGCGATCAGTACCTCAAGCACGAGTCACTGCAGTAATAGAGTAGTTAACGTTAAATCTTACTATTCGTTAACGATAACCACCCTTCAACTTTCACGATACTTTGACTTTACTATCCGTCAGAAACAAACTCATGCTATCGTTTTTCATACAAGTCCTTATCTAACTACTTAACTATAACTATTCGAATATTAACTTTGAAAACTTATGCTAGCAATTTTTTAGTTCTCTTGACATACGCCACAGCGCTTATCAGTGTTCCATACAAAATCATTCGAAATCGATACGATTACGTTAATACTCTTTTACTATCGTGTCGTTGAGCTATAGCTCATCAACTTAAGACTACAAGGTCAACATAATTATTAACTGTCCCACTGCTGGGCGCGGATCACCTCTTAAAATGAGAGGGGTTAGGCTAAATTACGCTTAATGTGAGTTGGCAGACTTCACATGCATTTTTTCTTCACGATTTATGCACGCGTCTCGTGCATGAAATTGAAATTATATAGGCACGTGAAATTTAGTGAGAATGGATGGATGGATGGATTCTTCAAAAGTGCTGATTTTGGACCCCATACAAAAATAAGTATAGATGCTAATCACGTAAACTTACACCATAAAGAATTTATTAATATACAAAAAAAAATATTTAATTTTAGAAGCAGAAGACCGTCAAATGAAAATAAGTATTTCAACCTTTTAACTTCAAAATAAATCGCTTTAAAGTCACGTCAAAAGATTTTCTACCTTTTTTCTTTCTTTGTATTCGCTTATTAACTTGCTTTCAGATTGCCACAATTTATGGCTAGCAGAACTTTATCATCTTTATAAAAACATTCCATTAGTGTCAACTGGGCAGGAGGGCGTTATGTCAAATTAGTGTCAGACGTCGGTGTCTATTTTAAATGAATATTCATCCTTGTCCTCCTTGCCTTTTCCCACCTATGTTGGTCCACTTTCATGGCAATACCGATATTTGGAGGATAAACTGGTTGTTAGGATTTTTTGGCTTCTGACTACCAACCACTAGTTGTACAAGTTTACGATCTCTGCAAGGTTTTTAACACATGCAAAGCCCTCTTTGGATATAGCCCTATTTTAATTTAATAAATTCGAACGTAAAGGTGACGATGAATTATTATTTCCTAACTTATTCATGATAGTTGCATAACAATATCGTCGATGAAAACGTATTTTCTCAAAGGATAAGGAAAATGTTATCTTTGTCTCTATAGAACAATAAACTTACAAGACTACCTAACGTTTTTAAAATAATCACAAGCCAATGTTACTATAATAGCTACTTAAAATAAGTTACAAGAATTAAAAGGGAAAAGTTTCGTATTTAAATTTGGAAGTATTCGAACATCAGCTCTATATAAGATAGTTTCATACTTCGCTACTTTTAAAATATATTATTGGAATACCATAAACCGTACACATAAACTGTACAAGTTAAACTTACACTTAACATATAAATGGGATAAAACATACTTCACATATCCCAATCAGATGCGATCAAAATGCAAAGAAAGCATTCTTGTCACGCGACGCGACCTCTTGCGACGCGGGTCGAATCCTAACTTAAAAAATCACGATACAAATCCAACCTTAACAAACAAAAATAGAGTCTACAATTGGATATTTCGAAAAGGTCTTGAAAAAAGATATATAATACAATGTCAAAGGTACAGAAATTGGAGATGAGCATGTCGGAATGTTCCCCTCGAGGGTTTTTCATTAGACTTTACATAATTATCAAACTTGATTTAGTAGAGTACTTGGGCAGAAATAAGGTTCACAGGAAAGGCAAATTACACAGATTACAAGAGCTCGTAGTAAATTAGAAAAATAAGAAGACTCGAAGCTTAACAAGAACTCAATCTATCCTGTTTGGTCCTTAAATGAACGTGGGGAATTAAAAAATTGGTTCTTTCACTTTCATATTAAGCCTTGGTTAAATTTAATGTTTTTAATTATGTTTTTGCAGTATATAACAAAGACTATTTTAATTTGCTAAGAAAATCTAAGAACTTTTTTTTAAAGAGTATCCATGGAGTGTCTTGCCGGATTCTTCTCCATAGGACCATCTTTTTGGAACCGTTCAACTAAAATCATTAAACTTTTTATAAATGCTTGTAAAAGTTTATTTGAAGTAAAAACATTTTGATTTTGAATTTGAGGACGATGAAGTGGTAAACGTACTGTGTGTTAGGATTGAATGCAGGCACCATAAAACCAGTCCTTGTGAAAATCTACGGGAGAGACCTTTTACCAGCAATGTACCTCTTCTGGCTGATATGATATAACCATAACACACATCATCACGCATGTATTCCCTAAAGGGGTAGGAAGAGGCGTGCTAATGTACACCCACGTTTCGCTGGTATGTTTAGGTCCCATGTAATAGGGGGCGAGCCCATTGTCATCAACCGGGCACAAATCCAGACTCAGAGCTGCTATCGGTAATTTCACAGATAAACCCAACAACACTTAACTTGACCCGGGGATCGAACCCAGGACCTCTAGCGAGCAGGGGGTGATATGATATGATGATAATAACACCTTGCATAATAATATAAACACTTCGTGCGTGCAAAGCATGCTCTGATACAAATCTGTAGCCATTTCGCGAGTATTCGTTCGCGTATAGCAATTTCGCTACTGAATAGCTAATGTTTCAGCTCAGCGTTTAGGGACCCGACATAACCTGTTGGTGGTCTGAAAGTTTTATGCTTAGTTTGTAGTTGAACGTTAGGGTTTAAGCTTGCATTAATTTTACTGTAGTGTGCTGAATTGCCAACAGTTTTGGGTGTTAGAAATGAATGTTGAGGGGGTTCGTGGCATAATAGCAATTTCAAATTCCGATTGAAATTATGTTTAATAACAAGTACTAAACAAAAAAAAACAATAATAAAAACCAACACTGCCTCTGCCTCGTTGGTCTAGTGGTCCTAAGCGCGACTGCTACGCTAGAGGTCCTGGGTTCGAATCCCGGATCGAGCAGTGTTGTTGGGTTTTTCTGTGATATTTCTAGTGGCGGCTCGGAGTCTGGATTTGTGATTACATGGGACCTGAATATAACGGCAAAATGTGGATGTTTATTCTCCATCCGCCTATTCTCTATCCGCCTCTGCTTTACCCTTTAGCGAATACAGGCATGATAGTATTCTTAACAGCTTAATCCCAATTCGTTACTGTATGGAGATAGACGAAAATACGAACAAGCCCTTTTGTTGAATTTAAATCGAGATCATAACCAACACAAATATATTTATCTTTAATTCCCAATAAAGCATAATTATTTTAATTCCATAAAATTAGAACTCAATCACAACCTCCCAGTTATTCGTAATTAACAACGGAATACAATACGAAATTTATTAATTGTGGTTGAAGTTTGGTCGATAGCCAACTTTTTATATTGGATTGGAGCCAGTATTGGCTGTAACAATCATTGCTTCCGTCATCATTATTCCTGTGGCCGTATTCAAAAATACATTGTGGTATATTGGACCGTATTGTGAATAATTTAGGCTGATATCCGTATGGGTGCAAGAGTTGGAAGGGATCGACCTGGACGAATGTACCACAAACATTTTAGTGTAGTAATAATTGCCAGGGGGGCTAGACAAGTTGCATTTTGACATTCGAATCGACAAACAAAATGTATGGAAATGACACAAGCTTTCGACAAATCGGGCTGTCACTAATGTCATTTCCATACATTTTGTGTGTCGATTCGAATGTCAAAATGCAACTTGTCTAGCCCCCCAGGACTATGTACGAAGTCGTTAATAATAATAATAATAATACTTTATTTCAAGAAAACAGTACAATATGAATCTATCTTGTACAGAATAAAAAGAAACTATAAAGTAATATGAAGCGAAAGTGTTGTGCCAGGACCGTAGCAATTAGAAATCTATACCGTTATCGCAAACAGTTGCGATGGTATTTGTGTATTAGCGCGTTATTTATTGAACACGCGTTAGTTATTTATTGACACAAAAAAAAATTCATAGTAAATTAATCAATTAGCATAATTAACGTACGTAAATCGTATACGATAAATCAAACTAACAGATCCAAAATACAGTTCCGAAAATCCCTTGAAATCAACTTTTTAGAAAAAAAACCTGGTAACAAGTAAGCTGCAATCCTCGAAATTTCGTTTTCACATTTTGAATTGTACCTCTTGTACCATCTCGATGAGAACGTTCCTCGGGGAATTTACTCGTAAATCAATATCGCGAGTAAACATTCAAATGGAAATAAATAAATGTAATTTCTACGGGCGCTTTAAATGTAAAACGCCTTTGATTTGGTTATGCTTCAGGAAAATGGTTTCAGCGGTAATGCAAATAAGTTTCGCTATATTTAATTTAGTAATAGTTTTTAAAAGAGTGCTTTTGACGCTAAATAAGACCTTACCGCTAAGACATAAAGACGAATTTGAAATGCGGTTTGCAAAAATTGTTAGTTGTTAGAATGTTATGTCCTGCTAGCGTTTTATTTAACACTAGCGACCGTTTGACTTGGCACGGGTGCATTCTTTACTATTTGATCCTCGTATTTTTTAACACCCGATGTAACACAACAATAAAGAAATCAACCAAATCGGTTCAGCCGTTCTCGATCTTTACGCTTAGCAACACGTTTAGTGATTCATTTTTATATATTTATCTATTTCAATTTTATTTATATCCCATTCTGAGTTCGATTACGATGTGGATCTGTATTAATGGGTTTTTCTAAGCATTTCTCGGTAGCAGCTCGGAGTTTGAAATTGTGCCCGGTAAATGTCAATATTCTCGCCCTCTATTACATGTAACATTAATATATTGGCGAATTGTGGGGGCAATAATCCTTTGCTTAACTCTGCGGTGAATGTTGATATTATATATATTTTAAAATGAGAAAGATAAAACATATGATGACGTCTGTGGTCTAATGGTTCGAGTACCGGACTGCTGATCACGGGTTGTCGGTTCGATGACCACAGAACACAAACATTTATGTGATGAACTTAAGTGTCTGTGTCTGGGTGTTTCTTATATATTATAAGTATGTATTTACAAAAAAAAAGTATACAAGTATTATATCCATTGTCTAGTACCCATAGTACAAGCTCTGCTTAGTTTGGGACTAGATGGTGCTGTGTAAAATGTCCCAGGATATTTATTATTATTATTATATGATTTTAAGTAAGCTGTACTTCAAAAGTATAGAAGATTGTACTATAACTGTAATATTTAGCCACTGTTTGTTAAAAATAAATAAATAAATATTCTGGAACATTTTACACAGCACCATCTAGTCCTAAACTAAGCAGAGCTTGTGCTATGGGTACTAGACAATGGTTATAATACTTAAATACTTTTTTTTTGTAAATACATACTTATAATACATAAGAAACACCCAGACAAACACAAACACTTAAATTCATCACAATAAATATAAAGATTCATTAACGTTTCTGAGAGCAGTTATATAGGCCCTTGGTTATATAGGCTTTATTTTGTCGGGCCGCTATTCGTTCAATAAAGAATGTTCAACAATCACATTAATAAAAATTCAACACGTGGTTAACCTAAAACAAAGAAAATTATAGCAAAATGCAATTTCAAAACCAAATTACTGCAGCTACTTGGAACTATCCAAGTAGTACTTACACTTACATTAATTAATGTCGGCAGTTTCCAGAAAATTCTCAGAATTTCGTATAAGAAAACGAGCTTGCACGCCGTCTTACGTAATACTTTGATTAATGTAAAACTTGCAATGCATGACTACAAAATTTCTCACACCAAGAATTTCTGCATGTAATGAAATTCTGGTAAGCTTTGAAAGTTATGGCTGTGTAGCTATAGCCTTGTGGCTTTGGAATGACTCGTTAGTCTAGCGATCCTGAGTCCTGGGTTAGATGCTCAGGACGAGCAATTTTTTTTGGTTTGGTCGAAGGACAGGGGTTTTAATGGGACCTAAACACACTATTGCACGTCTACCTAACTCATCGGGGAATACCGGCAAGAATAACATATCTGAAAAATAAAAATACATACTTCTGTGTTATGTAATGGGTATAGGGGATGCTCTGAACATTCTTAACACATTGAGACCCCTCCGTGCCTCGGAGAGCACGCAAAGCCGTTGGTCCCGGTTGTCATACTGTAAAGATGGCACTCTGCAGGTCTTTTTTAAAAAAACACAATTTACACTGCTGAAAGATTTAATTTAGAGACAGATCAAAACTTTGGAAATCACTACAAAAATTATGTGTGGATTGGACAACGGTTGGTAAACGACTCTAACGCTTAGCTACAGAAAAACAGTTTTATATAAAATACAATTGTTTATGTCAGCGTTTACTCAGTACAATAACAATTCATAACAATACGAAGACCTATGACAATCGTTAGTGGCAGTCAGAAGCCCAAAAAACCTGATATGTCTATCCTACCGAAATTGGATTGCGTAGGTCTGATGGCAGTCGCTTCGTGTAAAATACTGATATTCAGCCGCATCTGGTTAGATTGAAGCCGACCCCAACATGGTTGGGAAATAGGCTAGGAGGACGATGATGCTCTGTCCCTTCTCCGCATATAAGTTATAGAATTTGTATGACGTATTAAATGGTTACCTACGTCACAAGTGTGCTCTCTTTCTCGTATGCAACTAAAAGTGCAAAATGCATGACCAATTTTAACTTTGTTTTTATTAATCGGCTCTATTTATGGTCAACTTTTTCAGAAGGTCATAAAAGTTATATAGCCTATTAGTAGTTCTTTAAGTATCTAGCCTATTTATATTACTACCGGATGAGCTGAGAAGTGGGAAGACTGAGGTAATTGCATTAAGCTTCAAACCATTTCCAATGTAAATAAATTGCATCTAAAGTTACCTAGTTAAAACTGTAAAGTGCGACCGAGTATTCCTTGTAGAACTGTCGCTGTAAAGCCGATAATCTCGTTAGCGAAACGTTTTTCTGCAAATATTAGCACAGTTTGCGAGAGAAAGTGGGGATGAATTGTTAAAAATATATTTTTTTAGTTGGCAATAGACTCGCCTCCTATTACATAGTACCTAAGCATGCTGGCGAACTGTGGGTGTACATTAGTACACCTCTGCCTAAAACTTCGAGGAATACAGGCGTAATGGTATGTATATTTTTAGTTTGTATTATTATAATTTAATTATGTAATTTGTCTGTGGCAGACCACGGAGGTTATGGCGAGACGACTTGGATACCTTCCTGCACAACTGGACACAAATAGCCCAACAAAGAGATAAATGGAAGAAATGGGGGGAGGCCTTTGCTCAGAATTGGGACAATACAGGCTAGTTAAAAAAGTAAATAAAAAAAATGGATTACTTCGTTGGTCTAGTTGTCTAAAGTGTGGCTGCTACGCTAGAGGTCTTGGGTTCGATTCCCGGGTCGAACAGTATTGTTGGGGTTTATCTGTGAAACTCCCAGTAGCAGTTCGGAGCCTGGATTTGTGCCTGGTTGATGGCAATAGGCTCACCCGCTATTACATGGGACCTAAACATACCGGCGAACTGTGGGTGTACATTAGTACACCTCTGCCTTACCTTTCGGAGAATACATCGCGTGATGGTATGTTATGTTGTATAAATATTATTTTTTATGATTGCAAACGAAAGTAATTGGACTCCGAGGTCGAACGCTCCAAGCACTCCGCTAGAAAGGGTTGTTTAAAAATATATATTTTGTTTTAGTTATAGTGTTGAAAAAACGACCTATAGTATATTGGAGATAAAAAAAACAAAACAATGAACGGATCAGGCTCAATATTGGCTAATGGGCCTAAATAAAAAAAGGATTGTCAGAAATTCCCAGGGAATTAGGAAAAAAATAGATAAACAACGTTTACCGAACAGCGATTCCAAAATACAGGCAACACTTTTAGAAAATGTTGATTAAATCTTCAACCTACATATTGTTTAGAAACATTTTGACCAATGGCATCTCACCCTAACATAAGTTGCGAGTCTAATAGCTTTAGTTACGCAGACGTATCAAGCTCCAAAGACAACATTCGAATATATGAGCCGTATTCACCCAATATGGCCGTTACCTATCCGTAACAGTATGTAAACAGAGCTTGAATTGCTATCTCCAATTGACCGAATATCGACCTTGTTCCAATGTATAGTAGGTCAACTGTTTTTATTACTTGGAGGTGTTCGCAAACATTGCCTTGTTTTCGGAATAAATTGATACTTTGGACTTTATTAGATGATACATACCCTTGTAAGCCAATAAACAGTGTAACTGTTGCTGTGTTTTGTTTTGTTTCTAATATACCAGACTGTGAAAGGTTATGCAGAGGCGTTTTAATGTACAGTTACGAGCAAAAACTCAACGTCTGTGGTCTAGTGGTTCGAGTACCGGACTGCTGATCACGAGGTCGTTGGTACGATTCCCACAAGACACAAATATTTATGTGATTAATATAAGTATTCGTGTTTGTCTTGGTGTGTCTTATGTATAATAAATATGTATTTACAAAAAAAAGTATTTAAGTTTTATATCCATTGTCTTAGTACCCATAGTCTAAGCTCTGCTTAATTTGGGACTAGATGGTGCTGTGTAAAAATGTCTCAAATATTTACATAATAAAAAAACATGTATACACTATCAAAAGTGTACTAATAGAACTTTTGTGATATTACGAACAGATCATTTACGAACCAATACTATAGTGACATTGGTGTTATCTCAAAGTTGCAATCGTTCATTCATGAAAAAATCGCCTTATCCCTTTTGTATCCACAGTTCATCAATATGGTTAGATCCTTTATTAAACATTTTTGGGATATTTTGCACTGCACTAAACTTGAAGGAAAAGGGGGAAGCGTAAGACCTATACGAAGTTCTAAAGAACAAGTGGGAGACGAGTTGTATCAAGAGGTAAAACGAATGGCAGAAGATAGAGAACAGTGGCGATTCCTCCACCGAAAAGAGCTCTTAATATGTATTAAGAAGGAGAAAACATCTAGCCCCAAACTAAGCAGAGCTTGTGCTATGGGTACTAGACAACAAATAAATAAATATCTTGGGACATTTTTACACAGCACCATCTAGTCCCAAACTAAGCAGAGCTACTATGGGTACTAGACAATGGATATAATACTTATATACTTTTTTTTTGTAAATACATACTTATAATTTAAAAGAAACATCCAGACAAACACAAACACCTAAGTTCATCACATAAATGTTGTGGGAATCAAATCCACGACCTCGTGATCAGCAGTCCGGTACTCGAACCACTAGACCACAGACGTCGTCAACAATGGATACAATATTTATATTCTTTTTTTTTTTTGTAAATCACCCAGACAAACACAAACACCTATGGACATACCTCGACGTCGTGGTCAACAGCCCGGTGCGGTACTCGAACAACTAGACTAGTTATTGTTAATTTAGGGGCCAGCCTATTGCTATTAACCGGCCATATCCAAACTCGGGTAATACAATCGTTATGATATATACAGTAGTGAATTCTCCCCAATGCGCAAACGTTGCCATTTTCATCCAATATTTGTCCCAACAGATTTGTAAATCCACTGAAATGTCATAAAGCGTTTGTATTTCAAATCCTTTGTATTTGTTGGCGAAACCGTCGTTTGCAGCTGTGTGCTGTGTGCCGCTTTAATCTTTGGTTTCGTATGTGAATCCGCTTTGATATTATGTAAGTTGTATGTACTGTATGATATAGGGGGCTTCCGAACGGGGTTTGATCAACCTGTCTGTAGTTTTGACGTCGATACAGGATGTGTTGATATAAACTTGTATTGAACGATCAAATTGGCGCATAGGTTGGCTGACGGCCGTCTGATAGAATATTGTTTGTAACTTTGAAATTATATATCGAGTATACCGTGTGATTCGATTTGTTTGTTATCTTTGTATGTGACAATAGGTATACAAGGCATTTTGATATTACAAATACGACAAGAGGGAAATGTTGGTATTATGTATAGGTAATAATGTAGTCACAAATAGCCACACCAGAACCTCACTAACATAGTGTAAGTTTTGTAATACTAACACATATGGATGTAATATTTCCGAAATAAATAATAATTATTATTTTTATAGGTGAAATACTGACGGTGTCTGTGTTCTAGTGGGACGTGGGTTTGATTCTCACAGGACACAAACATTCGTGTGATGAACTTAAGTGTTCGTGCTTGTCCGGGTATTTCTTTTATAAGTATTTATTTACAAAAAAAGTATATTTAAGTATTATATCCATTGTCTAGTACCTATAGTAGGTATTATATGGGCCCAAAACATATCGGTGAACTATGGCTGTACATTATTACACCTCTGCCTAACCAAGTACTAATACAGGCATAATGGTATGTTATTTATATACATACATAACATACCTTTAAGACATTAATACTCCTTACATCAATAACCTTACCTAAATTAAAAATTTAGAAAACGCCTGACATGAAGTGTAATTTGCCATTTTGTGGTGGCGGCCATCTTGGATTTGAAATTTATCATAGTGTATAGTATTCTCCTAGTGAAGCCCTTTCATTTGATACCCATGTTGAGGGAGTTGTAAAAAAATATGTAATTCGCTATTTTGTGGCGGCGGCCATCTTGGACCGATTTTCATCAAACATAGCTAAGAACACTGCCGACTAATTCACATTTCAAATAAAAAAATCAAAATCAAAATCGGTTCATCCATTCGGGAGCTACGATGCCACAGACACACACACACACACACACACACACACACACACACGTCAAACTTATAACACCCTGTCGTTTTTACGTCGGGGGTTGAAAATAAACAGCCAAATTGAGAATATTATCCTTCTTTTTTAATTCAGTAAGATTCGTTTTCTATATTCCAAAAGGAGTTTTCTTATCTGTTATTACAGAAAGGAAAAACCTCCTTTGTATTTCTTTCCCACGAAAAACAGATAAAGTAAACTTTGTTAGGTTGGTAGGTATTTTAATAAAGACGGGAAGGCGGCAGACAAATGGATGGCATGGAAAGTTATATTCATCGGTACAGTACGGGTGATCGATGACGTCGATTATATCGATGGGATGCGATAGGATGCGATTAATCATAGAACAACACTAATCTATTACTTGATGATGTTGTTTAAGACGGTATGTACTCTTAATACATATAAGAACATGATTGTTGTGAATTCTATTAGTAACTAACATACATCTACTAACATACAACTAACGCCTATATTTTGACGACGTCTGTGGTCTAGTGGTTCGAGTACCGGTCTGCTGATCACGAGGTCGTGGGTTCGATTCCCACAAGACATAAATATTTATGTGATGATGAATATAAGTATTTGAGTTTGTCTGGGTGTTTCCTATGTATAATAAGTATGTATTTACAAAAAAAAATATAAGTATTATATCCATTGTCTAGTACCCATAGTACAAGCTATGCTTAGTTTGGGACTAGATATTGCTGTGTTAAAATGTCCCCCAAAAAAAAAAAAATATTCCCCAAGGGTAAGACAGAGGTGTACTTATGTACATCATCATCTTCATCGACCCATGTCCCACTGCTGGGCACAGGTCTCCTCTCAGAATGAGAGGGATTAGGCTACAGTCCATCACGCTTGCCCCAATGTGGGTTAAAAATCTTCGCGCGCTGTCGAAAAAATGTGTCAGGCATTTTAGCTCATCCTCCCGTCTGTTCCCTCGCTTTCCTTATTTCCTTTTTACCATCTCTAAGGTATCAGTCAGTTATAACTTTGCTCCAATTTTCTTGGGTACTTCATATCTTGCTTCTAGTTACTAAAAAGTCTATAAAAAAATACTTCTTTATTTCAAAGTACGCTCTTTATATAACGAAATTAATATTCATTCTTTGATAGAAGACCTTGAGTTGAATAAAAGCTTCTAAGATAAGACTATAAAGGATTTAAAAAAGGTTCTTACAACAAAGTATTTTTACCATAGACCTTGAATAGAATATTCAATTGGTTAAAAATAATGGCTGCAAACTGTTTATAGCCAATAGACTCTTGAACAAAAACATTAAGCTTTAACTAAGAAGCGAGAAAATGTTGAATTAGTAATTTAAAAAAGTACTCCATAATTACCCTACTCGATTCGAACATTATCACACCTACCATCTAATTTTCATCCTATAAATTTTAACGAAAGCAATAATGTACAAAGGCGCATCCCATTCTAAAGCTTAATTAGCAAACTTTTTTCAACCCAAAAAATTTCCCATCGCCTTAATTTCAAATTAAAATTTCGTAACAAAGGCCAAAGAACAAAAACCACCGAAACCTCTAAACAAAAAAAAAGAAAATACATGGGTAAGTGAGGAAAATGGAAAATTTATTCATCGTAAGCACTTAGATGGGTGTCGCACAGAAAATGGCGCTACAAGCCATTGAACAAAACGTAGAATTAAAACTTAATGGGATGTGTTGAGAAGGGACTAAGAAAGTAGGCGAATTTCATTAGAGATTATTAGGATATTTTGTTTGTTAGCGTAATTAGGTTCTGCTGGACTTTTAATGGTAGGAACATTCGCATAATCCAGGTTATTAAAATAACTTGCTCTTCCCGGGCCTGGGTAAGTGAGTTTAAGTAATTGAAGATGCTCAAAATACATTTTTAACTATGGGCTATATAGGAAAACGAACTAACTCAAACTAAATCTATTGAATAAAATATCAAGTTATTATACAAAATACCAACAAAATAAATATCAGAAAAACCTAGACATTAAAACCTAGTTTTAGTTCCGTCTATTTGTTTTATTATTTATTTAGAGGTAATGGTCTAAACAGTTCAAACAAAGTCATTAAAATTATATTACGCTAATACAGATGAACTGAATACTTGTGATAATAAATGGATGAATGTTTCACGCAAAAACTACTAAACGGATTTTGATGAAACTTTACAGAATTATTTTTAACTTTACAGTATTACGAGACAATCTTAGAACTTGGACCAAAACAGTCACCGAATGGTGGCCAAGAGATGCAAAACGATCGCAGGGCAGACCACCAGCCCGATGGTCGGACGATATTGAGAGGGCAGTAGGGAATCTGTGGGTGCGACTTGCACAAGATCGGCAACAGTGGCGTAATAGAGAAGAGGCCTTTACTCAGCAGTGGGTGTTACTGGCTGAGTAGATAGATAAATTACAGTATTATAAATTATACATCAGAATAACGCTTAGGATATAAAAGGTCCTTAGTGTGCCAATGAAGCCGTGACTAACAGCTAGTTATCAATATCGAAGATAAACAATTAATGCATACTTGAAAAAAAAAACAAAATGAAAACCTTCCATAAAAATGCTAGTCTCCATAGTCTTGAAGTCAAAGTCGTAAAACTGGACGTTGAACCAAATGAAGTAAGAATAGCCAACAATCAAGATCGCAACGCCGAGGGATTTGTAAGTGAAACTGAAGCCTTATCTCAACGATACCCGTTTGATAGGAACATCTTTGAAGTATAAAATCTTCTTTTACCTTTAGATAACTGTATTGAAAGTAACAGTAACAAATTTCAAAACAGTAGCTGGTATTGAGAAAATTTTAGGAGAGTATGAAAATAAAATATTTTATTACTCGACCTGGGAATCTAACCTAGGACATTGAACGTAGCACTTACGCTAAGGACCACTAGGCTAACGAGGCAGTTAGAATGGTGGCGAGGTACTAAAATGTGGCTAACTTCAATCCTCTTTCTATAATCTATTGGAAATCGCAATGAAGTGAGAAGAAAAAGTGTTTTCTGTATCTAAAAGTAGAAAAATCTTGGTCGTGAAAATAATCTGATTGCAAAGTTACCTACTCCCCGGGAAGTCTTTAAGGAAACTTTCTGAGTGCTGGTAGTGTTTGAAACTGTAACACGTTTCTACTTCAAAACTAGAAAATAGAGTCGTCGCTGTCCTTCTTTGACAAAATCTGATTTAGGGGCACAAACAAAATGGGTACACACACTCCTAAAATGCATTACAAAGTAAAATATTTTAGTTATTGAATTGTAATATTTCATCCTTAAACCGTCCAGCAGGCATGGGGAGGGTGATGAGCATAGATGAGACGAAATCTATTGTGTGCCTACTTTAATGGGAGATAAACGTAAAACTATGTATGTATGTAAATATTTTAAACCATTTTAAATATTCATAATGGTATCAGGCCCCCAATTCTGCTATTTTAGTTAATATAACCATTCCACTGACACACTACTGAGATTCTATTGAGATTTTGACAGATTGGGTATTCTAATATATACGCAATCTGTCTAAATCTCAATAGAATCTGCTAATTCAATATCCTACAAGTAGTGTTAGGTGGAGTGTCCCTAAAATAGTTTCTGTATTCTTATATCATTTATTAGTTAATAGTTTGATTTATAATCATTCATTACAGACGTAAACTATTGACAACCTAGCTAACAAAATACTGACAGACACGTCAATATATGACAGTTGAATGGTGGTTCCATGGAAAGTCACTGGAACGCCACTGGTTTTAAATAAAAAGCAGACTACCAAAATGTGTAAAACTATTCTATCGACACACTATTGAAGTGCTAGTAAAATAGCAGAGCTTGAGACCAGGTATGAAACCACTAAGAGCAATCATTGAAAGAAGTAGAACTAGGCAAGATGACGTATAAAGTGGGTACCATAAATTTCTCTCACAACCAAAATAAGTATTTTATTAGAAAAAATATATTTTTTGTGAAATAATACAAATTCAATTATCCACTTTAACTTTCGCCATAATAAAAATGAAATTATAAATAGCGATTCATGAATAATTTATAAAGAACTTTGTTCGCCTCGAAGAATTTGGTATACAACAAAAATTTGTTCACAACTTGAAAACTCAAACTAATCGAAGTTTAAAAATGTTTAGACATACGTTTTTCATTAAAGTTGATTATTAAATAAGTAATTATTATAATCACCCACTTAAAACTGTAATTAAAGCATTATGAGGATTCTTGCATGCCTCAGAGATTTCTCAAGGTTATGTGAAGTCTACTAACCCACACTAGGCCAGTGTGGTCGTCTATAGCCTAATCCCCATCATTCTGAGAGGAGACCTGTGCCCAGCAGTGTGGGTTGATGAGGATTCATTCAGATGGGCAATCGTGTTTTAAACCTATGATTCCATGAGACCATTTCATTACATAAAATGAATGGAATACTGAATATTTACCAGCACGAGTAACTTTTTTTAATTCTTAAGCCTGTCCTCATTCCGGAGCCGGAATGCAAAAATAATACAAGGAATCAGCAATTTAGATTAAGGCTAAATTTGCCAAAGTCAAATGAGGGACGCATAGTAATTACCTTGTCTTTGTGATCAGACTTAAATTAACGTATTTTATTTGATTGAACATTGCAATGTTTTATACGGTCACCTACATACAGTCAGAGAGACCGGTCCTTGTTCTTCTTCTCTTCTTGTTCTTCTTATCCTTGTCCGGTTGAAGTCTTTGGGGAGGCCATTCTCAATAGTACTCTTTTGGCTGATACGATGATGATGATGATAATACGGTCGCTTTCATTTACTCTGTTTCTATGCGATTCAGCTTTCATGTTATGCTCTTTTATACGCACAGTCTCTTTCAAACCGAAACATCTTTGGACAGGAAAACGTTTCTTAATAACTCTCACATACAAATCTCTGTAGAACATTACGCAAGGATAGACTTATTTTAAGTCGTCTCTTGATCATTCTTCTAGCCTAATTTCCAACTATGTTGGAATTGCCTTCCAGTCCTATTCAATCAATCTGAATATTAGCATTTTCCACTAAGTTAGAGAACTTCAGAACTCCAAGACTCAATTTTTCGTCAATATCTATACACAATTATACTGATTGTCGGGCTTTGTTGAGCTTCTGATTACTATTGCTTGTAAAAGCTCTCTAATGCACGGTCAGATCATACGTAGAATCAAAACATACGTAGGTACTACATGAGCTTAGAAATCAATATCCCGAAAAGATTACTAACATCTATCTTATCTACATGACATGACCTTTGCACAATGCTCAAACACACACAATATTCACTTCTAGCTAAACCTACACTTCAAATCGAAAGACGAAACGATTCTCGCGGGAGAGATATACATTTGTATGCTAAGAGAGCAATACAGACAAAACAGTAGACGTTTGATAGTATATGTTGAAAAACACAATACTTTCGTTTTGCTTTTACGCTCTGCAAAGGTTACGGCGTGCGGATTTTTTGTATTGTGTATTCAAGACATTTTTTACGTTTGAAAAGAAATAGAATTGATTTTATTGGAAATCTTTTTAAAAGATAGTTATTTTCCTTTTAGTAAATCAGTATTTGTATGTTAAAAGAAATGGAATAGAATTTTGTTTAAATTCATCGTAAAAATCAATTGAGAGAAACTTTTCTCCGAGATGTTAAAATAAATTGAAGCAAAATATTTTTTATGCTAATCTAGAAATTGGAAATAAATAAGAGTAGCCTTTTGTTAGGAACAAGTTATATAGCGAGGTAATAAAAAAGCTAGATAAAAGTTTTTATACATTAGGCACCTGAACGTCTTCAGGTCTTTAGTGGAGGTTGGAATTTAGCTAAATTTATAACAAACTCTGAATTTCTTTACATTTATTTACTAGGTATGTCTTGCAAAAAAGTCCCAATTGTGAACATTGGGTACCTAAGCCATAGTAAATTATACCATAATGAACTCTTTATCATTTATATCTATTTATAAAAAGATAATTTATAAATATTTAAGATGGGTCTAGTCCCTTTCTAGTTTCTAGTATGTGCGATAATATTGTTTATCGTAATCCGTAAAAATTGCTTGAAATTTATTCTTAGCGGCTGTCTACATTCTAATGCTTCCTCTAGTCCGTGTGTAACTAGTTGGCCGCGCCTTAGGTAGGGACGGGGGTGAGGCGGCAACAAAAACATAGGGTGACCCCGCCCCTCCGTCCCATCGTTAACATACCTAAGGCTCGGCCAACTAGTTCCACGCAGACTATACCTATATTATTTCTAGTTTAAAGGTTTTAAGGATTCCAAGATTTTTATTATGTACGTTTTTACATAGCACCATCTAGTCCCAAACTAACAAAACTTTTACATACTAGGCAATGGAATATTACATATTTATACCTTCTCTATAAACTCATTATAACACAAACACTACATATACCTAACACAAAGAAATACACCACCAGACCAACACCAAAACTAGAATTATCCATCACACAAATATTTTGTCTCCTGACGAAATCGAATCCACGACCTTGTGATCAGAAGTCCGATACACAAAGCACTAGACTATAGATTCGATTCGTCGCACTACGAGTATATAAAAAACATTTTATGCTAACACATCTCTTCAACAAAATATTATCTACAACTAACATAATAACCACGAAAGTTTTTGTACAAACAAAATGTACAACAGGATAGGATATGACAAATAGTTTGACACTTCATTCATCAAACTCCATTCAGAGATAAATCCCATACGGAATGAGGAGAAATAACCGAGTGGATTGAAAACGAAGTCCTATTTATTATTTGTCTGTATAATACACTTACACCAAAACATGACGATAAATTGTGAGACGAAGTGTGAATTACCTGAGAGATAAAAGAGACTCAGATCAGAAGTAAGTAATTTTGACCACTTTTGACCTTTCAAAAATATTGTGCATTAATCATAAAGAAACACTAGCTAAAACGGTAATAAAAGACATTGTGGGAAAACTAGCACTCACGATTCGTGTGAGGTCTGCTCAGTGTTCACCCAGGAAAGGAAACTTGTGTCTATTATTGGTCCTTCGAGCCGGGGTTCCAGTCACTGTCGGCGTGGTTCGAGTAATGGATATCACCACCAGTCGTGCTACCAACAGAGTCTTAGAGTGGCGACGGTGGGAGAATAGTACTATATTTAAATGCCCAAAGCAATGCCCAAAACCTTGTATGTTTTCGTATTAATGTAATAATGTATCACTATCCCAAAAAGTTAATACTTTTCTATTGTATTTATGAAATTACTTAGTTTGAACGGAGGTTGATGTATCTATAAATGAATATCTTGTGCTAATTTGGGTATCGACACCTGTTATGGTGTTTTATTTTACAGTTAATGTTTATTATAAATTAATTTTGAGCTAAATATTCTGCCGCCAATCTTAATAGACTGACCTAATGTGATGCATTGGCTTAAAGACTCAACGACCTACACATTGAAGCAATAAAAAGGGCACAACTGATTGTTTACAATAATGAGCATCATAATGCTAACAGCCACAATTAAGCAGCAAAGGTCATCAAAACGCCGAAACAAAAACACAACACAGAAATTAATGTTGCGAAAACGACAGAAAAAATGGCGCCCCATAATCAGACGAGAGGGGACAAGAAAGCGGTAATTAGGGTTCACTTGGCAATCAAAAGTGAATCCCTACAGGACGGAAGGCGAGATCGACGGCAATTTGCAACGTGGTCCTTGGAGACGCATTAGCTGAAATGTGTTGTTGACCCATTTCGCTACATCTGAGCTCCTTAATCTGTGCCCTGTATTTTTTCTTGTCTCGCTGAGAATTCAGCTGGCGTTTTAAATGTTGGATAGTTGTTAAATGAAGATGGTATTCATGTTAAATTAGGTAAGACTGAGACATTGAGATACTACTGCAAACAGCGATACTCTAAGTCATGATAAGTGTTGTTATTACTCAGCAAAATTTACTTGCACTAATATAAAGCTCCATTTTTTTTCAACAGTATGGAATAATGTAGGTTGTACCGATGGTTGTTTAGTAATATCTATACTAACGCCATCTTCTATTTCAGTAAAGAGTGTTGATTATCATGATAAATCATTGCTAATTACATGATGAACAACATTCATTTTCATGTATGAAATATTGCAAAAGCCTGTAAATTAAACACCAATTATTTATTTTTCAAAGAGTATAAATCCACAACTATCAGCATCGTTAACATCTGGTTCAATATAAACATTTTATCAATACTTTTGTTCATCCGCCTGCTTTGATACGTCAGTCTAGATTTTCCTCTATCCGGTTTAGTTGCTCGCTTTGTGTCTGTTACTCTCAATTTATTTCATCTCGATTACGATTATCTGAATGTTGGCTTTGAGCCTGAATGGAGGAAATAGAAGTGTCAAGTTATATATTGCGTAGCGTAGCTTCAAACCAACCGAAATTTAGGTTAGAGGTTGATATTACAATAATTATTTGTCTAATATCTCGTAAGGCTGCTGTTAAGTCTACTGGTCCTCAACGTGACTCTTACTCTAGATGTCGTGGATTTGATTCTTAGGTCAAACAAAGTGTTATTATTATTTTGTTGTTATATTCCCATGGACACCTACTGTGCCAGAGGACAAGTGTGAGCCCATAACATCTATATTTTTATTTGCCATCGACACGCTAAGAAGAAGAAGAACTACCAGAGGCGTTGCTGATGAGTTGCTAACACTTAAAATTCCTTTAAATGCCGACTGATTGCAAAATGCAAAGAAACTCAAAGGGATACTGGCATAAAAGACAATAATGTTGGCAGAGCGTGCTAAATTAAATAAGAGAATTTAAAAACATCTCAGTATATATTTCAATCTTAGTTTATCTTGATGTCACGTTTTATCAAGATGGCGAATATCTCGTATATTTCACGCCAACTTTATATTTGTTTTAACAGATTTATCTCACTGTGCCATTGTTGCCAAGAAATCTTCTCTGTCATCATTTCCTTTTGTTCCAAGTAGAAATCTATTTGAACGATCGTTTTACTAGTTACTGACCTTCGGAATTCGACGAGGCGCGTAATTTGATTCGTCTTGACCGAATTGGAATTTGTAATTTTGCTGATTTTGAAAATTATTATTGTGCCTTTATTGTTGAGGATGAAACCCTTTACAATGGTTTGTGTATAAATATTTTATTGATACACTTCAAGCGTTTGAATAAAAATATTACAGAATTTGGTCCTATTAAACAAGTATAATGCTCACTCTAGGCCAATAAGTAATACACAATATATTTAGATGCTATAGGATCAAACAATGTTATTGGTTATTGGTCCTTTTAATGTAACTTTAGTTCAAACTCATGACCTCTTAACCTTTTGTTGGCGAATCTGGTACCTTTGAGACAGCACAAAACTTTATGGTCCTTTTTTCCGAATGAAACTCAAGCAGTTTGCAGATTGGTTGATCAGCGTAGCTTAGCCACGAGCCCCTCATCGAGTAAATATGTTCGAGTATATAGGTTAAATAATTTCCTGTTTCCAAAAGGGAACGATATACGTGACTTATCTTCGATAGTGACAAAAAACAAATTCATAAGACAAAAACTTGCGACATAAAACAGGAATCGTTTGACTGGCACAAATCTGATATCTATCTGTAACAAACGGCATCACTATGAAATTCCTTCGTCGTATTATTTTTACGCGCGACTGATCAGACGTGCGTCGCAAACAAAATGTGCCCGGCACAGTTTTGTTTTTATTAAGAGAATCTTTTAAAACATTGATGAGGTTTCTTTTTTTATACAGACAGCACTATTCTCGGACTTGGAATTAAAGTTAATTAAATAAGTAATAATAATCAACCCATATACTGTCCCACTGCTGGGCACGGTGGTCTCCGCTCAGTATGAGGGATTAGGCTATAGTCCACCAGGCTGGCCTAATGCGGGTTGGCAGACTTCACATGCCGTCGAGAAAATCTCTCAGGCATGCAGGTTTCCTCACGATGTTTTCCTTCACCGTTAAAGCGAGTGATAGCCTTGGATTTGAACTAGAGACCTTTGACTTGGCAGTCCAGTGGTCACACCCCTAGGCTATCACTGCTAATTTACATAAATATTCATCTATATACTTCTATCTCTATTCTAATAATATAAAGACGAAAGACTTGATTGTTTGAATTGAATAGGCTCCGAAACTACTGGACCGATATGGAAAATTTCAAAAAAATTTCACCGCTGGGAAGCTACACTATCCCCGAGTGACAGGGTATAATTTATAAGAAATACCTAATTTGATATATGTATAAAGCTAGTTTGATATAATTTGAAATGAAATAAGTCTGCGTGATGCTATGGAAGAAGGAATTCCCTTAATTTTTCCCCTGTCCCTATAAGTAATTTTCTTGCAGAAACTTGAAATTTTAGTACATGCCCAGGCTAAACATAAGGTCTGTTGTTTCCTATTTAGGTATTTATCACAATCACAGCCTAAATTACACGATTAGCATTCCTAATTCGATAATGTGGTCCTTATAAACTTTAACTGTGGCAAATTGCCTATTGTTCTGCTCGCGTAATGTATACTTAATATTATAAAGAAGGAAGAAAAGGAAGAAGAAGGAGGAAAGATTTCATTGTTTGTTTGTTTTATTTGTTTGTATTGAATAGGCTCCGAAACTACTGGACCGATTTGAAAAATTATTTTAGTGTTAGATAGACCATTTATCGAGGAAGGCTATAGGCTATATACCATCACGCTGCGACTAATAGGAGCGGAGTAGCAATGAAAAATGTTGCAAAAAAAAAAACGGGGGAAAAATTTATAAGACCACGCGGGCGAAGCCGTTATAGGTACAAATTTTTTACTTCACGTATTAATTTAATGGAATTCGCGAAACAAACCCAACATTATATATAAAATTTACAGTATTAGTGTTATACATATAAACATAAATCAGATAAGTATATTGTTCGTGCTAATGATTATTTGTCGTGCAGAACAGGCAATGTTTCATGGTGCATGCTCTCTATAGTATGTGAGCACGCAATGAAGTAAGTTTTAACGATGACAGTAAACTGAAAATTACTATTTTATGCTGTTATTTTGTCCTTGACATCGTTGGAAATTAATTATGTAGAATATAATAACAAAAACATATATGAAAGTTAGTCTTTATGAGGAAAAGTTACGACAATAATAATTTATTTCAAATTACAATTTTAGTTTTTAGCAATCTACCTACTTATAGTAATATAAAATCTAGTAAATAATCACATCATTATTTACAGTAACAGTGTAATTGAATTAATCAAAACTGATTTGAAAAGTATAAAAAAAAATACTTTTCAATGTTTTTTTTACCTGACTGTTTGACGTGTATGTCCGTTCCTATATCCGCTCGTAACTATTTAACGGCTCAACTGATTTAGATAAATGATACTTTATTGGATTCGTCTTGATGTCACGAGTGTTACTTTGTACACAAATTGCTTAAAAATAATCATGTCAGATTGTATGCGCTTTAATGTGTAGGTAGAAAATGTTTTTGAAAATCATCTTTTTACAAAATTTGAGCACAATTATTTTACTTATTATATTATTATTAATAAACTTATTATTATTCATAACAATACAAGCTATTACCATAGTTGCAACCCTCTAAATCTCACGCTCAAATAGACAATTGGTTACCTCCACTACCTTTAAAAGTAAAAAGTTGCAACGAAAAACAATATCATGTGTAAATCTAATAGAGGCGCGGCCATTGTTGTGCCGTGCGCTCGGCAAACTTTATTTTCGTAGCAAACCCGACTTGAAGTTTGTTATTATGCCGAGGAGGGGTTTATTTTGATGTACTTTCTTCAGACAAGACATCTTTTGGAAAGTAAATCTAAAATTCGAAACACTTGACTTTCTGATTTCGGATGTCTTTGTAAAGAAACATGAAACATTACATACAATCACGCCTGTATTCCTCCTCTAAGGGCTAGGAAGAGATGTACTACTGTATGAGTGTACACCCATAGTTTGCCGGCAATATTTAGGTCCCATGTAATAGGGGGCCTGTTGCCGTCAACCGGGCACAAATCGGGTCTCTGAGCTGCTACTAAGAATTTCACAGAAAAACCCAACAGCACTGCTGGTTTCGGGGATCGAACCAAGGACTTCTAGCGTTGCAGTCTTGCTAAGGATCACTAGACCAACGACACAGTTTCATTTTATTGCAATAATAAGAAAAATAAAAACATCGTTTCGATCTTCTATTGAGCAGAATTCAGATTAAAAAGAACCAGGCTTTACTTTTAAAACATTGGTATTAAAAAATCAACCCTGCATGCTAAAAACAAAAATCCAAAGCCGATATTTTGATCGACATTTTTAACAACTCGATATAATACCTGACACGTTGCTTTCAATTCATAAAATATCCGTCGGCCGGGTACTAGATTGCGTTATTGATTTAGGTGAAATATTTTTTCAGGATTACATATGGCAACTACAATTGTGGCTCTTAACTACTATGTCATAGGATTCAAATTCAAATGATTCAAGTTTCAGTTTAGGGTTGTACATCAATTAAATTCGTGTTTTGTATAGTTTATCAATCATGTCTCTATTTGCCGAAAAGTTGGCAGATGTATACGGATATATAAAGCAATAATTATTTGTATTTGTAAATCTAATGTGTAATGCGAGAACTGCTGCCGACAAACTGCTTTGCAGTTTGGCAGACTTCATAATTGTAATTTTTTTGTACCGATACTTGAAAAAAATTAAAAAAAAAAAATACACCGACAATAATTCGCTAATATGGTTTAGGCCCCATATAATAAGAACCCACTGCTAACGAATATTTTCTAATTAAAAAACCAAATACACTAGTAACACGAACTCAGGACAATGTCTAAAATATAATTTATTAAGCATCTATCAAGATTTTGACAATATGACCATTTCAAGTATGGAAATGTAAGTTAAATAGGGACGATTTTTGCTCAAACTGCAAAATTTAACTGTCCTGATTTAGCTTACTAACAAATTATTCAATCAATCTCCAATTGAACCTGCCAATACTTAATCCATCCTCCAGTTTAATATCATTTGGGCCCACATCAACTGAAAGGGACTAGTCCCTATGTAACTATCTCATATCACGAACATTGAGTTACTAAATTTGGATGACGACACATTAAAGGGTCTTTGCTCCGGGAATTTTGGAGTATGCGCTGTAACTAATATGATGGTAACGTAGGGTAATTAAATATAATTTATGTGGGATGGGGTTTAGTTGCGAAGTAACGACGATAAACTCGAAAATAGTTTTTTTATTTATCACTGACCGTAACACTTCACTCATAATCCAAGTAAGTAAAGTGTAAGAAGTGAGAGATTAGGGGGAATATGGTTCCCCCTAATCTCTCCGTCCCTTTCTTACACGTCATTCAATCTCACATCCCACTGCGTTCCGTTCCTACATAATTATATGAAAATGTTTAACATATTAACCCTTCAACAAATATTATGGAAATAAAGTCATAAAGAGTGTCAACAACTCTAGCGTCTGTCGCAATTAAAATCTTTTTACATCATCATTCATTGGTATTATTTAAGAGCAGTTTCTATCATAGATAAAGTTCTAGCGCACACATATTATTTGTCGTAGCATCTCTAGTAGCATATTACTTATACCTCAATGGCCACACCTCATCCCATGCAAATCTCGTACGGTTTGCTTGCTGAAGGGATAAAGTCATTTCATTCTGAGGTCTCTCGGGTATCTGACGTTAAATATAACGTATTATGTGAATAGTTGGAGAGGTTTCTTTGAAATTGGAAGCAAACGGAGGGTTGTTAGTTCCATGGTATGATCGTGAATGCCAATAGGGGAAAACGACTCAAACTGTTTGATTGGTGTCTTCAAACAAATTCAAAGTCAATAGGTTTGTTGGATTTGACAATTGACTTCAAGCACGGAAGAAAGGTTGTTTGCTATCAGATAGTTTGTAACAAATGCCTCGATCTTTTTTTAGAATGAAAGATATAAAGATGTGAACTAACGAATGAACATAATTTCATTTATATTTATTTATATACTCTTTATTGTACACCAAAACATTAACACGGACAGAACAACATGATTTTAAAATATACAAATGGCGGCCTTATCGCGACCAGCGATCTCTTTCAGGCAACCTTAGGATGGACTGAATAGAACTGAAACAAAAAAATGGGGTTGGTGGTGTTTAGATACATACCTATAAATATATTTAATAAATAGCATAAAAATACATATAAAATATATAAATATCACAATAATATAAATATATAGCAACGAAAAACGTAAACATCGAATAGGATGACGAAGAGTACTGAGTATGGCAGAATTAAAGCTACAAGTAGAGATTCTTCACAAGTTTTTTTTAAAACTGGCAGTGATTGTGCACGCCTAATTGGTATGGGTAATGCATTCCACAAGCGAGCAGCATTTTTTATTTTATAGCATACATATATACGCTCTAGAAATACACCACTACTTTCACGCAAGTCACTTTTATACATTTTAGAAACGTTTTCTCATACTATATTTATAAAATATTTTAAGTTAACGTGTCATCCAAAATATCATTACCTGCCCAAATGAGACGTACCACCAAGGATTTTCCGGGTCCTGATTTCATACTATCTCTTGATTCAATAATGCAGAAATGATTTGTGGGCCCGCGATACGAGCTCGGAGAATGTTGCCAAAGCGAATATTTCGTCCCACAAAAACGTGCCGGATAGTCATTGAAATGACATGAAATATATTTTATATTTTATGGGAACAACTTTTATTACTCTGCTGCAGGAATTTACTTTGAAAATTGTGCAAGAAGTTCCCTGTTTGGGTGCCAATACTAACTCGGCAAAAAATATGTTTTTCGTTTTAGATTATTTTGTAAAAACAAGAACTTTGTTATATCCTAATTTATTATTCAGTGCCAAAACAACAAATGTACTAATATCTAAAATGAAAGGTATATTTTCAACGTTACTTCGGTCCCACGGTGGGTGCCAATAAAATCTTGTCAAAATGTTAGGTGTCATTTCGTCTGACAGTTTATTTACTTTAATTAAAATGTAAAATATTACACCTCGTAAGCCTTATAAGCCTAGTCAGCTAAGTTTTTGATGAAAATGAATTCACTAACACCCCAAAATTAAATTTCAGTCACAAATTCATTTTTCTTTTTAATAAAACTTGTCACAACGGGCCAGTACAATATAAAACCCCTATTATTTTCGGTTGTATATCAGTCAAAAATCGTTTAGAATTCTGACTGCTCTACATCAAAGGGATATGCACCTCAGAGGGCACTGAACATAAGAATTTACATTTGCTTCGGAATGAAATTCTGAACCCCATCACGTGACAATCTACCCGCAAATCCATCATCCTTAAACCACTCTCAGTAAAATTAAAAAGAAAGTCACCAAAGGGAAGATGACAGGCGAAAAGTACCGTCAAACGCACCTGTGAAGAAAAAAATATATTAAATGGAGGGTAGGTAATCTTTCGGTAAGCCTCTTAAACTGTCACCGTAACGAGTCGGCCGGCGATTATGAGATATGGCACAGATGGTACGCTTGTGTATATTTGAAGAGCTGCTCGCCTATTTGGATGAAATGTTGTATGTTTCAATCCTTTTAGGCTACGTAGCGGGGTTGAAATGTGCGTACATGGAAGAGGCGGGAATTGATGCTAATATTTTTGCAGGATATGTTAATTTTATTCATTCGTGTTGTGGATTTTTCTATGTGGGTTTATGGACACCATTAAATATTTGTTTAATCATGTCTGTACTTACACAATAATGTTCCACCTTCGTTCGTATTGGATGTATGATTCTTGCAATCTCCAATAACCTAGATATGGCAATTATGTTCCAGGTCGACCTTGCCGTCTTTTTTATAGCATCCGATCAAATGGCTGCTGTTCTGCCTACATCTCAGCTTCGTCCAGAACAGGACTCACTTATGGAATAGGATAGGATACAATCATGTTGTCTAAATTAATAGCGGATGAGTAAGTTCACAGGACAGTTTAGGTTGGCTTGGATAGCGGTGGCCCAACCAAACAATTGTCACACAATTTTTGCCGCACGGGTGATTCGAAACAATGCGACCTTTTGATGAGGTCCGGTGATAGGCCTGGACCACAGCGTCACTGGAATGTATTGAATGTAATCTCAAGTCTTATCGACTATAAAGGAGAGAAGCAAGAGAAGGCAAGTACAGATTTTAGTTAATACAAGTCTGACAGTCCGCCTGTTGCTGTACGATCCATAAGGATTTTAGTATTTACTACATCATGGAAGTAGAGTTGCGCTTTGTTATTTTCCCCATCATCACCTTGTGGAGGATCTTTTAACTGGCTGAACTCTCACTCCTGAGACACAGGTCCCCATCAAGTTCAGGAGATAGGGTCAAAACTTTGTATTTCTATCTAACTATCCCGAAAGTATAATTATTTTGTAATTTGTCATAAATGAAACCTTTTGGAACCTTTTTTAATGGTGCGCAATAAACATTACTTTAATACAAACGGTTCACCTTATAAATATGAACATTTACATCCTATTCAGCTTAGAACTATTGTATGTACAGGGGAAGAAAGGTCACCTGGTCACAGGTCGCCTGTATGTTTAAGGTCATAATTATAATAGAAGAGTATCCTATTGTCATTAAATGGGCACAATTAATATCTCTAACCTGCTACTGACAACTGTTTTGCAAAACCCAATAACTCATATCTATATCTCTAATGCGATATTAACTCTTTCGAATTTCGATAATATTTGTCAAGGGCATTGGCAATCGTGAGGAAAGATATAAGTGAGCTTTTCTCTCCTGTTCCTGACAAAAAACCTGTGTCTTTATTATAAAGAGGAAAGATTTGTATTTTTGTATGTAACGAATAAACTCAAAAAGTACTGGACCGATTTGAAAAATTCTTTCCATGTTAGATAGCCCATTTATCGGGGAAGGCTATAGGCTATATATCATCACGCTACGACTAATAGGAGCGGAGTAGTAATGAAAAATGTTGCAAAAACGGGGAAAAATTATAATACCACGCGGGCGAAGCCGCTGGCGGGAAGCTAGTTAAATATATAATCATATTCTTACTACACGTAGACGAGCGCAGTAAACATTACCTATTATTTGGTTTCATGTAGAGTCGGATTTTCAACAAATTTATACGATCAAACATTAAGCTCAGCGAATTCATGCTAATTAAATATCACTTGAGCTTTACAAACGCGTTTCAATTAAAACTGATCCTGACGGTATTTACCTGTAAATCTGCAAGTCAGGTATACGTTGGGAGGAGGGAGGATGTCTAAAGGTCACATTGAACAATTCCTTTTGAATAAATTCATATTTAAGCGCTATATTCACATATTATCATGCCTATATTCCCCGAAGGTATTTTAAAATGGCCGGTCAAATTCAAATTCAAATTCCGGAACCAAAACAAACCGGTATATGGTAGGTCCCAAAGTAATAAGGGAAGAGCCTATTGTCTTTAACTGGATACTAAATGGAAACATGGAACACAATAACACTTTGCTTGAAGCGTACTACTAGCGTAGCTTTTTAGACCCGATACCTAGTATACAAGGAAAAGGCTTATTTACTTCTTCTTATCTTCTTATATTATTTCTTTTAAATATTGTTCCCAGCAAACTCATTATATACCAGCTAGACTACAGCTACGAAGCATTTTTTTAATTTTTGAAAGCCCCCAAAATGCTCTCCATAACCTAGTAGTTATTCAAACGTATTTGGACATCTCAGAAGGGTTTTAAGTCATCCTGGACTAGGGTTAAACATACCTCAATTAATTGTTCGAGCAAGGTGGAGCCTGCACGGTATGAGGTACGTTTTGGCATTAATTATTCCAAGTAAACCCCAAGATGTTTGGGCACAACTATTATGGGCCCATTTCGGGGCTGTCAGATAGCATCAAAGTGATTTATGGTTCGGGATTGTTAGATAAGTTTGTGTTTGAATAAGTAATTGGTGCGGATGTTGATGTTTTTAGTCGCCATTGTGGGTAGCTGTGTCATTTTTCATTTAAAATGCAGTTCTGACGTCGTGTCCGAGTTGTAGAAATATTGAGGTTATGTTTGTAATAAATTTTAATTCAAGGTGAGTAGTTTTCTTCTAAATGAAGAATATCTAATAGCAAATGTGCAGATTTTAGCAAGCAGTGATAGAATAATGATATGACCACTGCACTGCCAAGAGGTCTCGTGTTCGAATACAAGGCACGCACCTCTGACTTTTCGAAATCGTGTGCGTAATTATTATCAGTCGCATTAAAGGTGAAGGAAAACATCGTGAGAACACCTGCGTGCCTGAGAGTCTTCACATGCTGTCGAGAAAACTCTCGACAGCATGTGAAGACTGCCAACCCGCATTAGGCCAGCGTGGAGGACTATAGCCTAATCCCTCTCATAATGAAAATAGACCCGTTCCCAGCAATGGGACCGTAAGTTCGATGATGTGCAAATTTTATAGAAAAAATTACCATCAGGTAATCGAATGTAAGACCCGTATCTATGATACGGGTTGCACTTACAAACAGTTACACATCTTATCACTTATATATTAACAGTTGCACTTATGACAACCATATTAACGCAAAAATAAAAAAGTATTAAGTAGCTTATAACTTTTCCAGTCCTATATCTGATAAACTGCCAATCGAATCAGCTGAGAACCTTAAATCTTTACAAAAAGAAAATTAGATCCAGACTGCTATAGAAAATAATTTATTTAACAATTCGAACATAATACATCAAAAATTAACACCTGAATTCTATTCCCAGCCATCTGGTGTGACAGAATCACTCTAGATTCTCACAATCGTGGCTCGAACTCATTCAAACGTTCTCCAAGGCACCTTACTACAATGGCGTCTAAATTTCTATTGAAAATTATACGGAGTCGGACTGCCTCCGAATAAGTTAATTAAAATTGTAATAAGAAATGATGCTGAAATTTTACTAGAGCGATCGTATTTTACTTTTCTTTTGTTATTACATTTCCTTGTCCCTTTGTTGTGTACAGGTATTTGTAGAAAAAAAAATCTAATTTGTTTTGTTTTTTGTGTCTTATTGTTAGAGGTGTTTCGGAGAACACGTAAAGCTAGAAGCCAGAATATTGTTATTACCTAGAAATTGGGTTGCGGAGGTATAAAAACAGTCACTTCTATACTGACTTTATTATTACAGTTTTTCTATTTATATAATATATAAATATAGTAGCATAGTATATATTTATATGTGTTTATTAGTATATATGTATTTAGGTTTTATTGGATTTATCTAAGTAAAATGTATTATTTTAGTGTTTCCATTCTATTTACTTAAGTTACTTATAGGTATCTAATCTCATGTACTTACCATGTTTAAAATTTTCTATTTGACCCAAAGGTTGACTGGCAGTAAAATGCCATAAGGCGTTAACTCCGCCTTGTGTACCATTTTATGTACATAAAGTTTAAAAAAAAGCCGCATCTGGTTAGACTGTAGGCCAACTCCAACATGTTGGTACTACTAACTTATAATACCTATTTATGATATTTCATAATCATCATCATCAACTATATACTGTCCCACTGCATGGCACGGGTCTCCTCACAGAATGAGAGGGATTAGGCTATAGTCCACAACGCTAGCGTAATGCTGGCAGACTTCACATGCCGTCAAGAAAATCTCTCAGGCATGCAGGTTTCCTCACGATGTTTTCCTTCCCCGTCAAAGTGAGTGATAATAAAATTACGCACATTATTTCGATAAATAAATAAAGATATTGCAAATAACAACTAAATAATTATGAATTGATTGTAGCAAAAGATTTCCAATACAACTTTTAACTCCTAAAGCTGGAACTACTAACAAAATTCCCAATGACATTTATTAATTAAAACTTCGAAATTCAGTTTGTGACTAACGTTAGTAGTTTAGAGGTGTATTATTTAGTTTGTTATTGTCACGGCTAATCTAAGATTTCATACTATCACGCTTGGATTCCAAGAAGTGTTAGACAAAGGTGTGCTAATGTACCCCACCGTTCACCAGGCGGTATGTGGGAAAGCTTATTGCAACCAGGCACAACTCAACTTCAAACTCCGCACTGTTACTGAGAATTTCATAAAAAACCCCATAACACTTTTCTCGACTTGGAAATCAAACCAAGGACATCAAGCGTAGCAGTTGCACTTATGACTCTGGAAACGCAAAAAGTAGTATCACTTGTGACCTACGCTTTAGAAAGGCAAAAAATCTCGCCTTTTTTTACATAGGATCTAAACATATTGTCAAACTGTGGGTGTATTAGTACACTTCTGCCTACCCCATTTTGAGAATTACAGGCGTGATGGTATGCCTTTTTAATACAAGACCGGAACCGATATTGCTATTAAAAAACATTCATTTAACGGTATTTTTCAACTTTTCGCTCGCCGATACCCGATATGCGAGTCATTCGAATGAGTTCAACGCAAACATGTTTCAGAATTGTTTCAAGCATGTTTCTGGCGAACAAAAGACAAAAACAAAAACTTTCCGGTATCGCGTATTTGTTTTTACTAATGTACCCGTTGCTTGTGCAAATATTTCATATTTTTTGTTTGAGTTCAACTCCACTGGGGAGTGTGGGATTTCGAGTTGATTTGCTTTAAGATTTCGTATGTATATGTGAAATTAATTCGGAGAATATTGTTGTGCAATGTAATATTATGAATATTATTTAGAAAATTTATGATTATTCTCTATGCCTCGGAGAGCCCATTAAGCCGTCGGTCCCGGTTTTCACACGAATACCTATAAAAATCGTTAGTGTAGTCAGAAGCCTGACAAGTAGTCCTTCGAATATCGGTATTGCCCCGGAATTGGGTTGCGGAGGTCTGATGGCAGTCGCTTCGTATAAAATACAGATATTAAGCCATGTCTGGTTAGACTGGAAGCCGACCTCAACATGGTTGGGAAAAAGCAAGGTAGAAATATGATTTTTAAAGCTCTTGCCTCGGACTGTCTCGTTGGCCTATTAAACTACGTGTTTCCAAATTGTATCGAAATCAGTTCAGCGGTTTAGACGTTAAAATATTATGATGAGGACTGTATTTTTGTATGTTAGTAACGAATAAACACAAAAACTACTAGACCGATTTCAATGCTTCATTATCCGTGAGTAATGTAGGCTATAATAATTATATTAGTACCGTAGGTGGGTCGTTCGTAGAATATAAAAAAAATCAAGTGTACAGAGGTACGTCACTTATCAGATTTTCCAGCAATTAGCTTCTTAGGTTTTGACTAATAAAAATAGAATTTTTGCTTTGATATGATTCAAGGAAGTACAGAGACTTCATTAAATCAAAGTTGTTAGTATCACTTAATGATCAAATTACTTATTTCCAAGCCAAAGGCTTCACTTCAAACACGCTGAAGTTTACACGTGGAAATGGTTCAAGCGTCTACAAGGCCAACTCCTAGCCAGCCACGAGTTTGGTAGGCGTCTTCGGAGCTTTTTAACACCCGACGCAAAAACGACGGAGTCTTATAAGTTTAACGTGTCTGTGTGTGTGTGTGTCATCGTCATTGTAGCTCCGGATGAAACGATTTTGTATTTTTTTTTTTTTGTTTAAAAGGTGAAATTAGTCGGGAGTATCCTTAGCTATGTTTGATGAAAATCGGTCCAAGATGGCCGCCGCCACAAAATGGTGGATTACATATTTTTTTACAACTGCCTCAATATAGGTATCCAATTAAAGGGCTTGACTAGTAGAATACTTTACACTATGATAAATTTCAAACCCAAGATGGCCGTCAACACAAAATATCGCTTTTTATTTCTTTTTTTTTGTAAGGGGTTTTTCAAATTTTAATTTAATCTTGTTGTAGGGTGCGGAAAACTGCCTCGTTGGTCTAGTCCTAAACGCGACTGCTCCGCTAAAGGTCCTGGGTTTGACTCATAGTTCAAGCAGTTGTCCACTCTGAGAAACATGCCCGACACTGTCAACTGTCAACACTTGTCAACACTTCTGTTTTCTTCTGTTTTCAATTGTCAACACTTCTGTTTAACCCTACACACTAGTCGGGAAAGTCTCCACCGCTATGTCGTGGACATTCCACCTTGCCGCACTAAGCGTTTCGCTTCATCATTCGTTGTGCGCACAGCGAAGATGTGGAATTCTCTTCCGACGACTGACACCTCCAACCTGGATCTTTTCAACGCCAGAGTAAATAGGCATCTTATGGGTAAACGCGGTCGATCTTAGGCCACATCTACACTTACCATCAGGTGAGATTGTGGTCAAGTGCGAACCCATTCATAATTAAAAAAAAAAAAAAAAACAGACAATGATTCTCTGAGTTCGTTTCAGCGTTTCTTTCTCTGAGGTCCTCAGCTAGGAAATGTCAGCGCCATCTCGTGAAAAAAATGTTAAACATTGACTAGTGAAAGTGTCTTTAAAAAAATCTACTTCATATCTCATTTACCTTCACAAAATACAAGCTTGATATTATGATATAAGATACTTTTAGAATTTTAAGTAAGTTCAATGTGAAGCTAAGGCATTTAAAGCTGCCACCGCTTAAAGTGCCTGGAGTCTTGCTATGATGAACGTACCGGTTCGGCCTTAAAATTTATTACGATGCAGCTTGAGCACTTTAATGCCGCGTTTCGTAGCCTCCGGGGTTCCCGCCTTGAAACTCCTCGAATATTACGCTGATATTTATAGCTCTTTGTTTTCTTTTAAAAATAGGAAAAATGTTGCTCCATTTCGAATTTAGCCTTGGATGTTGCTCTACTAGTATGACCTTGGGAAGTAGACTGAATTATGTTCAATATTAAGAAGGAAATGTTGTGTCTGTATAAACAGAATATTATAACTTTGACATAGGGTAATACTAAATGTACACCCACAGTTCGCCGGTATGTTTAGGTCCCATGTAATAGAGGGTAAACCCTTAAGCGATTAATTAACCGAGCACAAATTAAAACTTTGAGCTTCTAAGCCAGCTTCTTGCTTCTCTTCTTTGAGCATAATACTGAGCTGGCACGGGACAAGCATGTTTCAACACGTTCCATTTTGCTTTAGTTATTAGTTTTTCTCATTTTATCTGTGTGTTTGTGTGTTTATCTTGTATGTCTAAATAAATGTGTTTTCTTTCTTTTTCCTACTGAGAATTTCATAGAATAACCCAGTGTCACTTTTCCAGACCTAGGAATCGAAAGGACCAAAAACGTAGCGCTCTTAGGACCAAGAAGCTAACGCGGCAGGTAAAAGCACGAATACAAAAAGTAACACTTAAAGCATTTTGCCACTGATCAAGGAATTTATTAAAAAGTTGAATATATTTTCGGAATCCCTTCTCAGGGGCCTTTCACATACCAGATGTGACCCGTGCCTTTGAGCCAGGATATTTTACAAGGAAGCGAGTTCCGCAGTTATATTTTTAGTAAAAAAACACCCCATTAGGTGGCCTCTCCTATAGAGGGAAATGGTATTTGACATTTTTGTAAGTATTATTTCTTTTGGGTCCGTTTTTAGAGCTAGCGATGCGTGATTCGGGTATGGGGTGAAAATGGGTAAAGGTTTATTTATTTACACAGTTAATGTGTGGCGACATTGTAATGCTGGCACAGCTCCTTCAGAGCTCGCTCGCCCTCCCGCTCATACAGTGCACTTCAGTCGTTATCCTCGGGCACAGGGTAGGCACGCGTGACATTTATTTGTACGTGTAACTTTGTGATAATTAAATCAGTTATTTAACCTTGGACTATAAATTATTTGTTGTTCTTATTTCATTCCTTCTGACATTACATTAGAGATGTAACTAGTGAATCTAACTCTACAACATCACTAAATATAAAATCTAACAAATGTAATGTATTTTTAATGAAGGAAAAAATCGGCGGGCGGGCAGGATTCGAACCTGCGCCTTCCGGTTCGGTACACCAGACGCTCTGACCACTAAGCCACCGCTCGCCCTACTCGCCAGTCGATTTTTTCCTTCATTAAAAATAACTTGTAATCTTAGCATGGAAAATGCTTAAAAAATACAAAAAGATAGTAAATGTAATGTAATTACCGCGGTTGTCTAGTGGTCCTAAGCACGACTGCTACACTGCGCTAGGTTCGATACCAGGTCGGGCAAAGAGTGATTGGGTTTTTCTATGAAATTCTCAGTTATAGGGATATTTTTACAGCACCATCTAACCCCAAATTGAGCAGAGCTTGTATGGGTACAATACTTATATAATGTTTTTGTAATTAAATAAAAATATTCATACAAACACAAACACTTAAGTCCATCACATAAATATTTGTGTCCTGTGGAAATCGAAGCCACGACCTCGTGATCAGCACTCGTCACAGACACTGGCAGCTTGTAGTTTATGTGTCCGGTTAATGGCAATAGGCTTGCACCCTATTATATCCATCAATGCGATAAGTGCAGCTTAAACTTACAGACTGATTGATCAGCGTAGTCAGTCATCATAAATTTAATATGAATGCCAACATTCAATAGTTGGTCTATTTTGTATAATTTGGATATTTTCCACGACCATCCAATACGACACAGGTTAAAGAATATAAATAAGAAAAAAGAATTAATGAGTTCCTATTGTACGTGCGTATACCTAACCTACAATAGTATAATTGATAAAAACACTAAAAACTATTTACACTTTAAATGTAATTTTAATTTCTATTGTATTTTATTTTAGTTATTTTTTTTATTATTTATTATTAAATTTTTTCATTTTACTTATATTTAGGAATAGATTCTTAATTTAGTAGATACATTGTAATATATAGGAAAATAAAATTACCATCTTTATTGTAATGGAGTACTGTTCACATCTGTGGGAAGGCGCTGCCAAATGCCATCTTGACTCTTTGGATTCGCTAGACAGGCGTGCTCGGAGGATAATAGGTGATGATGAGCTGACGAATAAAAAGTTGCTTAGCCTGAGCCACCGACGTCAAGTCGCATGCTTGTCGGTTTTCTACAGGTTGTTTCACGGGGAATGCGCACAGGACCTCCATGATCTTGTTCCACCATCTCCATTCTTCCATCAAACCACTAGGCGTCGGAAGGGTCTCCACCGCTATGTCGTAGACGTTTCACCTTGCCGCACTAACCGTTTCGCTTCATCATTCCTTGTGCGCACAGCGAAGTTGTGGAATTCTCTTCCGGCGACTGTGTTCCCTGACACCTACAACATGGGTCTTTTCAAGGCCAGAGTAAATGGGCATCTTTTGGGTAGGAGCGGTCCATCTTAGACCACATCTACACTTATCATCAGGTGAGATTGTGGTCAAGCGCAAACCCATCAACGATAAAAAAAAATGATTTTTTTTTTTATTGTGGCTCAAATTTGCATGTCTGATAATAATTGTATTAATCTATATCTCTGTACCTTATATTTTAAATGTTTGTATTATCATTGTCGATGCCCTTAGATAAATAAATAAATACATTACTTATTAATTTAATGTATGTAGATGCTTCTCGACGGTTGGTAACATTATGATCCATTAGCAGCTTCTTACGACACCCGCGGGTCGTGTTGCGGTATCGCTTCATTACGAGTGGTGTTCTGGCAAGATAATGTACATAGTGTACTTGAAGCCAAAATTAAAGTTTAATGTTGCTTTTTAGTGTAGAATTAGATGCGAGAAGCAATTTCACAAACGTCTCGGATGGATTTATCCCTACTTATATTTTAAATGCGAAAGTTCACATCGCTAAATTGAAGACGTTGACAGTTACAATCTTTACATAGTATAAAACAAAGTCGCTCCCGCTGTTTGTGTGCTCAGTGCCTCGACCATAAGTTTTTCTCACTAGACTAGCTAGCGATTCCGTAAAATATTTGTATGGAAAACCTTTGCAGCGCCTCTAGTGGTTACGTAAGGAACCAAAATCTGCTATGAGATTACAGCTTTTCGATGCGTAGAAAATCTATCGAAAGCCATTCGATAGAACTCATGGTTGAGGTACTGATCTTTTAAACTATGCAATGGATTTTAATGCAGTTTTCACCAATAGATAGTGATTCAAGAGGAAGGTATATGTGTGGCATACATGCATATTACATTAGAGAAATTCAATGCGGTTGCGGGGTGTGCTTGTACTGTATAGAATCAAAATCTCAATAAAGTATCTATCTATCTAACCCTGCGGATCTAGGGCGGGTCGCTAGTCTAAATATATAAAACTCAAAGGGGACTGACTGACATAGTGATCTATCAACGCACAGCCCAAACCACTAGAGGGATCCGCCTGAAATTCGGCATGCAGGTAGATTTTATGACGTAGGCATATGATGGAGTATGTAAATGTATTAGTTTGAGTTTTTTACACATGCTAAACAAAGCTAAAGCCGCAAAAAATATACCTAATTAATAATAATACTTCTTAGCCGCGGGCAAAATAATTAATCAATTTCGACCTACGTAGGGGTAAAATAGGGGATGAAAGTTCATATGGAACGCTACAGCTACAGAAACAAAATAAATGAAGGGCCAGCATTGCTGTCAAAATTATTGTATAAACATAATCAGCTTACCGTTTTTTTTTATATTTTTACAAAGCAAAGTTACGAAACTGTACCACAGTTATCTCAACTACGCAGCCACTTCTGTGAGGGGTATTATAGTATTGTGTGGTAACTATTATACGTTTCGAAAATGGTGCCATAATAGTATTATAGGCCTATTGTTATGGGATCTCAAATGTGGTTTTGGTGAGGATAAGCCTACGATTATTACGTAACATAGTACTACGCCTAGTCCGCGAAGGGTATGGCAGGGGTTTTGATAATGGACACCTACAGTTCGCATGTGTAGGACTCAAGTAATGGAGGAAAAATGGCTCCGCCTGGGTATCGAATTCTTGCCTAGCAATCGTGCTTATGAACATTAAGCATTTCCACACTATGAAGCGTTACTTTTATCGCATTTAACACTCATGTGCAGCTTCGCTTGTGTTCCCTATTTTCACTTTTTTCTTCGTATTTCTTACGTTTTTTCTCTTCA
This sequence comes from Acronicta psi, assembly GCA_946251955.1. Taxonomy (NCBI): domain Eukaryota; kingdom Metazoa; phylum Arthropoda; class Insecta; order Lepidoptera; family Noctuidae; genus Acronicta; species Acronicta psi. The sequence continues at coordinate 1,587,884 of OX276469.1, forward strand.
TAAGAACCTTCCTCAGACTTCATTAAATACAAATAAAAAGAAATCATCCAAATGGGTTCAGCCGTTCTCAACCTTTGCGCTTAGCAACAAATGTAGGGATTCATTTTCATTTATATAGATTAATATTTTTAAAGGTATACATTTAGCATAAACTCTCGCACGATTCAAACTTGCGTCGAATGAATCGACAAATGAAATGTATGGAAATGACACAAGCTTTCGTCAAATCGGCCTGTCACTAATGTGATTTCCATACATTTTCTTTCGTTTCGAATGTCAAACTGCAACTTGTCTAGGCCTCCTGGGTGGCTACAATAAGTTTCAATTTGATATTCGAATTGACAAACGAATGAAACGAAAGGAAATGTATGGAAATCACATTAGTGACAGTCCAATTTGTCGGAAGCCTGCGTCATTTTACTTCTAATCGTTTGTCGATTTGAATGTCAAATTGAAATTTGTTTACAGTCCCTGTGACGTGAAATTTCTCTATCTTAAGATGACGTCAGCAATATCCATTGATGACGTATGTGTAGTACAAAAAACAACAATCCAACCGTGCTACAGAATTTTGAAAGATAAGTTAAATTCAATAAGATATTAAGTCTGCCAACCACAATATTGTAAACAGGCATGAATAGATGAATACAAAAGCCTTGTTAAGTCTGACTAGAATGAAATTAACATAGTGTTCTAGATAGGTACTTAAAAAACAGACTGAGCTCGTCTTGTGACTGCAGGAAGTAGGTCGTTGCTTGTTCCCAAGGGGTTAATACCCTGTCTAAGGATTGGAGCACATGACAGGCTTATTTTTGTTCTGCTATCTGGGCGTTTGTATTTTGAGTATAAAAAAATATACACGAATTTGTACAGGTGCCATATTTTTAGGACATGACTAAGAAATGAACTTAATTATTATGAAACCAGCTTTACGCCACTGGATTTTCACACGTGATCTACGTTATTCAGTAAAGATGTAGCTTCCTAATGGTGAAAGAATTTTTAAAATCAGTTCCGTAGTATCTTTTTGTATTTTTTAAGCATTTTCCATGTTAAGATTTCAAGTTATTTTTAATGAAGGAAAAAATCGGCTGGCGGGCAGGATTCGAACCTGCATCTTCTGGTTCGGTACACCAGACCACCACCAGTAAGGTGGCATCATACGACATCGAACTACCTGTAAAGTTAGTCGTGTCGGTTGTGAAGCATTCACAATAGATGTCGCTACGTCACCTTTAAGACGTAAATTAGAATGTGAAGGAAGATTTCGACGGGCGAGCGGGTCAAAGCGTCTGGTGTAAAGAACCAGAAGACGCAGGTTCGAATACTGCCCGCCAGCCTATTTTTTCCTTTATCAAAAATAGCAGTTCCTTAGTGTTTGACTTCTCTTATTAAGTATCTACAAATATACAAATCTTTTCTTTTTATAATAACAGTATAGATTTGTTTCAAAAATCTACTGTCATGAAACATTGGTAAGTGTTTGAGTAGGTATGAACCACCAAATGCCCTGGCCTAATATAAACGACACTTTAAAAAAAAATAGTTGCTACTTTTTCTACTGGTACAATACCACAATAACAAAATGTGTGTATATTGAGGGTCGGCAGTTGCTTCAACGGTATTTTTGATAATATTTTGGTCAATGCCATCTCGATCAAAATGGAACAGATACAAATCAAACAGCTTCTATAATGATACCCATATTGAGGGAGTTGTGGAAAAATTTGTAATTCGCTATTTTGTGTCGGGGGCCATCTTGGACTCGATTTTCATCAAACATAGTTAAGAATACTCCCGACTAATTCACCTTTCAAATAAAAAAATCTAAATCGGTTTATCCGTTCGTGGGCTACGATGCCACAGACAGACAAACACACACAGACACACACACAGACACAGACACTCAGACACGTCAAACTTATAACTGCACCCCGTCGTTTTTGCGTCGGGGGTTAAAAAGATCTGTTTCCTAACCAAATAGCATATTTTTTACCATCTGCCCTTTGCTACGAAAGTGGGCAAACGAACGCAGCATAACAATCATTACAAAAAAAGTAATAACTTCTTTGAACAATCTGCGTCCAATCAATCCTACCGATTGTTTCCAACCAATCTAACAGCGTCGTCGGACCGATTAAAACAGCCAATTGTTTCCTCATAATTGAATCTCGGTGGAATTGGAAATTAGACCGTTTTACAATTATCGTAGAAGATAAGTTGTGATTGATTTTATTATGTTTAACGATGGATTGAATCGGACTTCGATAAAATTTAAATTAAGAAGCGCAAAACAAAATAATATCTAACTAAATATATTGTCGTCGATTGTGGAAGTATTAAGTATACTATTTTTACAATTATAAAAAGACTTTTTGAGGCAAAAGGTACTTCCACAAGATGCAATCTACGTCCTTGCAAAATTTTATCAAAATTTGTTCAGCGGTTTAGGCCTAAAGGTAACAGACTACTTAGAGTTATAGTTACTTTTGCATTTATAATCTTTGTAACTAATAACTAATTCATCCATAGTTAAGTATATTAGTATTTCTATACTATATTCGTGTATCACAAGATGTTCGAATTTGGACGAAGCAAAAAAAAGTATGCAAATGGCATTCCGTAGTTTCCGCCTACACATATCTATGAATGTATTAATATACTAGTAATTTGTATGGAATCATAGGTAGATAGATAAATTATAATACACCCTGTATTATTACTTTAAATTCGAATATCTTAAATGGTAAATGTATTTTTTACATCTTTTTGTACCTTTAAAGACTCATAACTTTTTTTCCCATTAAAATCTGTACCAAACTATAAGTTTATGAGAATCTGCTACAATTATTAGACATTAATACAAAACAACATCCTGCCTGTTTTACCCATCACAAGTAAAGATATTCGAATTTAAAGTTAAAAAAAAACTGGTAATTTTCTGTAAAATTAAAAAAAGTAAAAAAAAAAACGGTGCGGCCAAGGTCAAATAATTTGGGCCAAGTGAGTAGCAGATGACCCCAACTAACCACCATTTTCGTATGTTCAACGTTCTACCAAACACCCTGTATATCTAAAACCTACATATTTCATGTGCATTTGAATATCCCAGTATATAATAATTTTATTGTGCGCCTCTAATTCAACAGAAACAATACCAACACCACCAAAGCACATAAACAAAATCTTTATTACATTAAAATCATTTATGATAGGCCATTCCCATTACCATTATCCGGCGCTAAAATCATTTTATTTGCGCAATTAAATGGCGGAATATTCAAACGAGCATCATAACCCTACATCTGGCTTGTATCACAATTTTATTGTATTCAATACGAAATTCAAATAAAATTTAACCCTAATCCACCGGTCAAATGTTTATTATCACAAATGTTGTAAGAGATTAGAATTGTCATAAAATGGATTATTTTTATCGGGGTTACGCGAACAGTAATTATTTATACATATACGAATTTTACGCAGAAGATAAATAAATTTTGTATTAACTGCCTCGTTGGTCTAGTGGTCCCAAGCGCGACTGCTACGCCCTAGTTTCGAATCAAACAACAAAGTGTTGTTGGGTAACAACACTTTGTTCGACCCGGGATTCGGAACCAATTTTTTCAAAAAAACCCTTTTTTGACAAATTTTCAGTAGCAGCTCCGAGTTTGGATATGTGCCCGGTTCATGGCAATAGGCTCGCCTTTTATCATATTACATGGGACCAAAACATAAAGGATAAATATCGGTATACATTAGTACACCTCTGATGGTCCTAATGAATGAAACCTAATGGTCGCGTTGACAATCGCAGTCAGCGTTGCTGAGTTTTGGGCCAGACAAGTGTGAGCCCAATATGTGAAATATTATTATCTGCCATCGACACGTTAAGAAGAAGAAATACGCCTCTCCTTAACTCTTCGGCGAATATAGGCGGGATGGTATGTTGAGATAAAAATTTTTTTTTCAAATTTCCTTGAGTTGTTGAAAATGCATGCAAATAGGCACAGGTGTACTAAAATACATTCACAATTCACTTGTATGTTTAGTAAATAAACCCATGTAATAAGAGTCGAGCCTATTTTCGTTATTTAAGCACAATTCCACACTCCAAATTACTACTTAAGAATTTCATAGAAAATCGCAATAATGTCAAAGTCAAAGTCAAATGTTTTATTTCAATTAGACCATATCAATAAGTACTTTCGAAAAGTCAAACTAGTTGCACGGTTCCAAAAATACTTTGCTCGATATGGGAATCAAACTAACAAGGCTGTTTCGAAGTTCTGACTCAAAAATATTTTGATAGCACTACATTTCATTGTTACGAAACACGACACAGAATTGACACAGACACACAGGTACCTTATAAAGGAAAATGTGAGACCTGTATGTAAGGTTCAATCGATGGGGTGAGAGCACGTGTTACGTACGTGAGCATCCGAGGGGTATGCGACGGCATCCGTTCAGAATTATAGGTGGAATGATAGCACCCATTTCAAATACCGAAGGTAAGGTGAAAACACCGATTGTGTGAATGAGACTTGGAGAGAGAGTTGGACTTCTAGGGTAACTGTTAGTAATTATAACATCAAGACGCCTACTATCTTAGTGTACCCGTGATTATGGATGCTGTAAAGGGTTCAAAACGTCTTGTTCTAAATTATAATAATACTACCTCTCCGCCAGCGGCTTTGCCCGCGTGATCAGGGTATTTCTTTATAGTCTATGTAACTCGGTGAAGACGTAGCTTTCTTTCTAAAGAAAATGATGAAAGAATTTTTCGAATCAGTCCAGTAGTTTCGGAGCCTATTCAATTCAAACAAACAAACAATCAAATCTTTCCACTATAAGTAGGAGAAGTACTGATAGATAACGCGATAAAATTCCTCCATTCCATTCCAGGGTGCAATTCCCAGGTCGAGCAGTTTTACAGGTTTTTTTTAATAAAATAATCAGTCACATCTATATAAAATAATCAAGTAAAGCACTTTTTTATCGTAAATACTTTTGTCATGAAGAAGAGTGGCTCATTGGTCTAGTGGTCCCAAACGCGAGGTCCTGGGTTCAATCCCCGGGTCGAGCAAAGTGTTGTTAGGTTTTCTGTGAAATTCCCAATAGCAGCTCGGAGTCTGGATTTGTGCCCGGTTTATGGCAATAGGCTCGCCCCCTATTACATTGGACCTAAACATACTGGCGAAATGTGGGTGTACATTAGTACGCCTCTACCTACCCTTCGGGGAATATGGGCGTGATGGTATGTATGTGTGAAGAAGACAACGAAGCACACAATAAATTATTAAACAAAGTAAACCCAACCACACTCACAGAAATATAAATGTAAGACATTTATTAGAGAATATTATACTCTCTGGACATTAGAAGTACAAGGAAACTCACTCGCTCGAGTCCATTGCTCAGTGTAAAGGATTTTAGTTTAAAATGAGGTTTTAGTGTGGAGATAAGAGGGTCTGGGACGGTTGTTAAACCATGTGTAGTATTATTTTCCATAAATTCACCAAACACAGATAAACTAACGCCATCTTTGTTAGTATTAATAATAATATTTTTATTTCAGACCATATATCCATTATAAATAGAGCGGCCAAGTTGTAACTACGCTGATCAACAGTTAACCTACACTTGCTGCGGTCAGTCCGTGGATGGGTGACCATTCTTAACATTATCGAGACGCCTCCGTGCCTCGGAGAGCACGTAAAGCCGTCGGTCCCGGTTGTCATACGAACACCTATGATAGTCGTTAGTGGTAGTCAGAAACCTAAAAAGCCTGACAACCAGTCTTTCCTTCGAATATCGGTATAGCCTAGAAATTAGTTTGCGGAGGTCTGATGGTAGTCGCTCCGTGTAAAATACTGATATTCAACCGCATCCTGGTTAGACTGGAAGCCGACCCCAACATGGTTGGGAAAAGGCTCGGAGGAAGAAGATCCATTATAAAATGTTAGTACTAACTTAATAAACGGATGTTAGTAGAAATACATAAATACGCAGCACATATCAATTTGGTACTTGTACTCCTTCTGCATATGGCACATTATTGCATGGCATTTATTTTATGCTGATAGCCAATCACGGACTATAGTCTGCGCGGAACTAATTGACCGCGCCTTAGGTATGTGAGCGACGGGACGGAGGGGCGGGGGCGCTTGCTTTTGTTCGCAGTAAGCCGCTGCCTCAACCCCGTCCCTACCTAAGGCGCGGCCAACTAGTTCCGTGTTGACTAAATAGTTCACTACACTTCACTTTAGTTTTTTGGCCAAGATTGAGGGTGTCACTGTGATATGCGGTTCGCCGCATGCAGTTATATAATAAGTCAATAAATAATAATAAATAAATATCCTGGGACATTTTTACACAGCACCATCTAATCCCAAACTAAGCAGAGCTTGTACTATGGGTACTAGACAATGGATATTATACTTATATACTTTTTTTGTAAATACATACTTATAATACATAAGAAAACATTTAATGCCAGTAAATCAAAATAATTTCAGTACTCAACGAAGGTAATAAAACAAATACGATAAAGAATGCTTGAATACACGATGAGGTTTTATTAAAAACTAACACGTTTTACGATCCCTAGTACAGATTTGTTTGATATAATAAAATGTAAGGCTTTATGTATCTCTTCTGTCGTCTAGATTTTTCGGGTCAAATATATTGTAGCGGACGTGAGAGGAGTACTGAGGGAAAGTATTGTTGTTTATGATGTAACCGACTGAAGATTGTCGAAATAAAGTCATGTACCCATATATATAGATAAGAAAATGTTTATATAATATATATACGACGACGATGATGACGACGTCTGTGGTCTAGTGATTCGAGTACCGGACTACTGATCACGAGGTCATGGGTTCGATTCCCATAAGACACAAACATTTATGTGATGAACTTAGGTGTTTGTGTTTGTCTGGGTGTTTCTTATATATAATAAGTATGTATTTACAAAAAAAAAGTATATAAGTATAAGTATTATATCCATTGTCTAGTGCCCATAGTACAAGCTCTGCTTAGTTTGGGACTAGATGGTACTGTGTAAAAATGTCCCAAGATATTATTATTATACGTCTGCCTGGTTGGTCTAATGGTCCCAAGCGCGACTGTTACAGGTCCTGGGTTTGATTCCAAGGTCGAGCAAACGGTTGTTGTGATTTCTGTGAAATTTCCGGAAGCAGCTCGGATTCTGGATTTGTGCCCGGTTGATGGCAATAGGCTCACCCCCTATTACATGGAACCTGAACATATCGGCGAATTGTAAGTGTACATTAATACTCCCCTCCATAATTTAACCCTTCAAGGAATACAGGCGTGTTGGTATGTTATGATAAATAAGTTGACATTGACAATAAACAAATCCTTAATTTGGATATCTTGGATTTTCAAATGTATTGTTACATCAAAACCAATTTATTTTTCAAGGCAATTTCATTTAATGAGAAATATTTCGATCGTTTTGCGAATTTTTTTCTTTTTGCATTTACAATTTAAATTTCGTATTGACTAACGCTTTTTTTTATTGTTGGTATCGAATTTTTAAACGTTGATCGGGTTTCAATGAAATCTCAAACTCAGTTTAACCGTTTTTGCATCTACATTATTAAAATTGAGCATTTTTTATGAAATTTTTCGCAATTCATTGTAAAATGAAACATTTTTCCTTGAAATTATTGCAGTTTTTTTCAGTGATTTTATAAATTTACTTTTTATCGTTAAATACTTTTAGTACCGTTTTTTTCACCGTACAGTCGGTGCAGAGATATTATAATAATAAAGAAATAGAAAGGCAAACCACAACATAGTTCGATAAATGATAGCAAGGAGCATTCTGGGAAGGGGGCTCCTTTTTGTTTAAAAAAATGTGATTCGAGTGAAACCATGGGCGCAAGTTTGTTTTGTATACCTAAAAAACCAAACAACAACACTTTTCTTGACCTGAGAACCGAAGCCAGGGCAACACTTGCAGCCGCGTTACTTTGCAGAGCAATGAAACACTTCCTCCAAAACAATCAACTTCAAAAAATCCAAAACCTGTTTTAATTTAATCCAATTTCACTATAGAAAACAAAACGACCTTTTGACGCATCTAAGCTGTCGTAACTTTTATACGCTCGTAACTTATCTTATAGTCTCTACATCCTTCAAAACATTGTGCATAAGGAATGCCATCTAAATCCTTAAAAATATGAAGGATTTAGGCCGTGGTCCAAAAGCGAGCAGACTACCGAGTGGCCTCGGTCCGCAGCCGGAATATTAATAGCCATCTTATTAATATTGATGACGTTACTGCAAGAACATGACAGATTATGTGTAGCGGTTTGGACTCTTAATCAGAGCTTGACCAAGATTTTTTGTTTTGAAGAGAACTGGGCCTTAATTTGTATTTTATATTCCAGCTTAAAGTTTTTAATTTGTAACCAAAAGATTTTGTGTTTGTGAAAATCTGAGCCTTTGTTTAACAAAGTTTTATTATAAGCATGAATTCACATTAAATTCATTTTGAACGATATATTTTCTAATGAATCGTATTTTAAATGTATCAAATCTTAAATCGTCGCGAATAGATGTTAAATGCATTTTAATTACATAAAAAATTACAGAAATGTTGACTAACAATCTATTACTACATTAATTGAAAATAAAGGAAAACTCTACTAAAAACTACAATGGTACTTTTGTTGTTCAACTTTACGCCTACTACAATCTTATAGGTATCATTTCTGAAATTACAGTAATACCAATAATATACAGTGTTCTCAGAAACCCTGTCACATTGGAAATAAATAGCAAGCTTTATCGAGGTCGCGACCCGAAGGACCGAACAGTTCCAATCACTGAATACTATTGTATATTGTACTAGCAACATTAACGTCAAATCGTTCACTACACTCATGTTTAGGAAAGAATCGGTGCCAAGAATTGAGTTATTATAGCACTAAAGAGGACATCAGGAAACTTTGCTGATCTATACTTGAGTAGTTTCATCAGCAATTCGTTTTAATTAGTTTCCACGCAAACTATGTTATATTTTAAAATACCTGTATCAATTTATTTATTCCACACAAAAAACTTGCAAATTTTCGCGATCTATACAAGTTAAGTAAACTAAAATGTCACTGTTCATCATCAAAAATAAGGTATATCATATATGTTTAATATAGCGAGCTCAGTAAATGTTATGTCGCGATATATTTTTTATACCGCAGTGGTACTAAGTACTTTTTCCCTGACCTCGCTCTAATTGCTGCACTGGAGAGATGAATCACAATAGTGTTCAAAAATAAATGTCGAAGTATTTTTCGTAGTTTAATTTGAAGTCGGTCCTTCGAGGCGCATTTGGTCCTTTGGCTTTATTTGGATTGCTAACAATACTTTCAAATGATGCTTTGAGTTTCGTTCACAGTGAAATAGAAACAAACAGTATTGTTTTTTGTGCTTGATTAAGATTTATTTACGTATGTACGTGGTTTAATTGTTTGGGTATTAATAAAATACAAGCAACGTGTGTGAAAAATTGTGCAATTCAGAACTGCTGAGTCGAGTATTTTGACACTATTTTGCGCTCTAGATAATAGTTAACTTGTGATTTATATTTTTAATAAATGAATATATGATTAATATGGGAAAATTGTGTACGTTTCTGTTACTTTATATACTTATTTGGGTTTCTTTTTTCTTTATATACTTTTTCGGCTAACAGCCTCTAGTTGGATTTGTGCCTTAAGGATAATATGCTTACATGGACCCCAAAATCATACCGGCCAACTGGTGAGTACGTAAGGACTACGTAATTGATCCACAACCTAGCCTTTAAAAACGCCTGGAAATAAAAACTTTATGATATTTTACGTACTGATTTTTGAAATATCTTGTAAAACACTTTGGTCCTTTTATCCGCAGGAATATTAATGTATCTATCTAAGATTTGGGAAAGAAACAGTTCCAAATTAAATAACGCCAAGCTTTCGCCACAGTATTTGTATGCGTGTATCGCACGCAGTTTTATTCTTATTCCCTTGCGGAATAAATAAATTACGTGCGAAGAAATATAGAAACTTGTACAAATGTGTTAGCAACTTTGACACTGCGTGTTTGGGTTTTTAACAATGTTCCAAGAGAAATAATTAAATAGTTTTAAATTCAAGGGCTAGATCTTAGGGCAATACAGGCGTTATGGTATGTTTTGTTAAAAAGGTTTATGAGCTTTATTTGTAAGGCTAAGAGCCAATAGGAGGTTATACAATAAAATACATTAACGTATTCATTAAATAAATCACAAAAGTTCCTCAAATAATTTCGTCTAGATTAGGGGCTTGTTTTCTAAAGGATTTTCTATAAAATACCCCGAGGCGAACATGTTTGAAAACACGCATTTAATTAGAATTTCCGAAGGCATCTACCTCCTAACATCAAAGGATTCCACAAAAAAGTCTACGCCAAAAGGGTTTAGGAACATGACATCATTTAAAAAGGCTTTTTATGGGGACAAGGTTCAATGGGGTGGTGATGGATATCGATTCAGTGTGGTTTATTAAAGACTTCAAAAAAGGTAGGAACATAATTTCTTCTTCCGAAGTTTTTCGAGCATTTTATATTCATTATCTTTAATGTTGATTCAGTTTTTTACCGAAACTCTCTATATGTGTTTCTGTATTTTCCTATAATATGTGTGTTTGTGTGTAATTTTATTTTGATAGTTAGTATTTGAAACTCACAAGAGGCATCAAGAAAACAAATATGTTTGTTGCTACTAACAGACTTTGTGCATTCTCTTTCTCATTCTATTACTATAATCTCGGGATGATAATTTATCAATCAATCAAAAAAGAATCGTCGAAATCTTTTATAAATATACACACCTATTACAATAAAATATACAACTAAATATGTAAATCCTTTATTCCAGATGAAAAAAAGAACTTAAAATGCCATAAGGCACAAAACGCCACTCCATGAATTTTACTCTATACATTCGAATCCTACATTTAACAGTCACTTTTCCTAAGTTCCGAAAAAGCCTCGAAGCTAAAATCAATCGACAGCACACTTGTGAAAGTGCAATAGTGTGGAACAGTTTCAAATCACTGTAAAATCGTTTCCATTTTTGGACAGAGATTCATGTGAAAAAATGCTACACTTTTTCCGTTACTGTTCTAACATGCTATATATTTTTTGTTTAATACTGGCTTCTCCCACGGTTTTGCTCGCATGGATATATTATGAACTAGCTTTCCGCCAGTGGTTTCGCCCGCGTATCTGGGTATTTCATATAAATTACTCTATGTTGACGACGTAGTTGTCTATACTCATCTTCTTAAAACGAATCATACATTCTACCGGGATAAAAAGCCTATGTGCTATTCCAGACTATAATCTATCTCTGTGCCAAATTTCATCCAGATCCGTTCAGGAGTTTTGCGTGAAAGAGTAATAAACATCCAACCACCAAACATTCTACCATCCAAACTTTCACATTTATAACATTAGTAGGATTTACAGCACCACCAACCACGATCAAATATCGTGAAGTACCATCCAGGTCAAACCGTTTATGAGGAGAAAAATTAGGAATACAGACACAGGGACTTTATAAAGTACAAGCCTTTGCCCGCGATTTCATTCCCGTAGAAGTTTAATTTTTTCCCCCGATTTTGCAATATTTTTAATTATTGCTCCGCTCTTTTGTGTCGTAGCGTGATGATATAATACCCTATAGCCTTTCTCGTTAAATGTGCTATCTAAAACTGAAATATTTTTTCAAATTGGACCAGTATTTCCTGAGATTAGCGCGTTCAACCACACAAAAAACAAACTCTTTAGCTTTATAATATTACTATAGAAGTATAGATAAAGTAGATACACAGAGAACAATGTATTACTATATAGTACTTGTTAATATACTAGATGCAACAATTTTCCTGCTAATACTGAAAATTTTCACACAAAAACCTAACGGCATTAAACTTCTGTACCGTAGGACCAATAACATATATTGTTCCTACGGTACAGAAGTTTAATGCCACCGCAAATACAAAGCCAGAGCATGTCACTAAACTGAGAATTTCATAGAAGAGCACCATAACACAGATCCACATAGGAATTCGACTAGAAATTATGAAAAAGTTTTTTAGAAATCTCTAAGCTTAGTTGGCTAAAGCGTCCGGTGTATTGATTTGGAGGGACGCAGGTATATCTTTATAGTGAAAAAAAAAAGGTTCAGTTCAGCAAAATACCAGACCACCAGACTTATATTGCCCCTTTCAAATCAAACATTACCAAACGAAAAAATCATATGACAGCAGCGCACAAATAAAAATAAAATAATCTTTTCCCAGTATGTGAAGCTATGAACCTATTATATAGGTAATCCAGTTCGATTATTAATTGATTAACAATCAGCATTAACACGTTCGGGACGTGACATTAGTAACTCATCGCATTACTGCTAAATGAGTTACGCAAACGAAGCTAATTGAGCTGGTGAGAATATATCGCAGGAATTTGTACCTATGTATATTATTATAATTTTATATTATTATGATATGACAATAGCATTTTAAATCAATCTATATATATTATAGATATCAAACGAACAGTTGTGCCGGAATGTGTATGAGGTATCAATTTGAAAAATTATAATAAGAAAAGTTAAGAAACAACGACGTTTCCTTTGACAAAATACCCCACATCTCAATATTATATTATTAATTTGACAAATGTAAATCAACACGTAAATTTAAAATATTTAAGGTAAATTATTATGCTGTAGATACACACGAAAGAGGACTATCACTAAATCGAAGGTTTGTCTTCGGGATTGGTCATCACCCTCAGCTTAACTTAGATAACTCACGATACAACGTATAACAGAAAGGTTATTATATTTAAAAGTAAATATTCATTATTATCATGCACTCTTTTGACAAAGTAAGTCAAGGATTGCATTAAGACGCAAATCTGTAAAAAAAATATATAATAATTCAGCCAATAACTATCTCAGAATGAAAATATCTTTGTATGCTTTAAGTTAAATTTGGCTGTAGAAATTAATTAGGTGCCAAAGATTTTATTAAAGTTATTATTTGTTCACTGTATTGTTTCTAATAATAATATCTTATTATAAGCCGATGAAAAAATATTATTTCCAAAATAAGAAAACTAGCAAAATATACTTAATACCTATAAAAGCTATTTTAAGAAAATCCGAGAATCACACGTGATGTTATTTCTCTATAGAGTCATGTAATGTTAAGCCTTAAAAGGGCTCAAATTTCATTTCACTGAAAATACCTGATACATTACTGACCTAAAAACTAAATTTTTGCTGAAAAGTCACGCATAAATTTGTTTTTCTTGCTCATTTTATTCACAAAATAATGTAAAATTATTCAAATTTTCATTTACAGGACGTATTTGTTCGGTTTTACGCAAAATATTTCTCTACGCAGTTTATTTTCCTATTCAAATTGGTTATTTTTTACTAATGAAGGGTATTTGCAAGTTGATACAGATTTCGCGGAAACGAAATTCGAGAACCATGAATATAATAATTGAGGAAAGTACCTCAATCATATCATTTGTCGTAATATCGTCACAACTCTTAATTTGATTGAAGTATCCATTATTTGTCATCTCTCTTCTTCACATTTTCTGCTGAAATTAAGAACATTTCACACTTTCTGCACTTGTATACAATTATTAAAGTAGCTTTTTGAATAAAAATGGTTTAAAATTATCCTAAAGTAAAACGACATAACTATGAAAAGACATAGACATTTGCTATCTATAGCTGCAAATTCTTAACAATACATACCTTTTTAAAACCATGTCGAAGTCTCACATCCATTCAATTGCGATCATCTGACACGAGACATATCGTCACATCTATGAAAAGGCAAGAAACACTTCCTAAATCTAACTTCACTTTAACTAACACAATTTGGAACTACTTATTTAAAGTCACAAAACAATATTTAATGTTTACTTTAACAAGGAACTTTGTCTTTACAATATTGTTTTAAAACAAACACGGTTTCGGATTTAGATTTTGTAATCGCGCCGCTAGACGTCCGCGCGCAAGCCCGGCCGCGAGGCGACTGACAATATTACCAAATATGAACCTAATTTTCCCCAGATCTGCGTGAAGGTGGGGAACAGTTTGCGTGCAACCTTTTATATTCGTTCTTGCTGTTGAAAAGAGATGGCGTTGTTGAATGTTTTGTGGTTTACAAAACTGGAAGTTTAATGGAATTTTCCTGGCAATATCATCAGCTCTTATCTCATCTCTGATGTGTTTTCAAGTACTAAATACCATTTAATATTTAATTACTTACGTAAATAAAAATGAAAAACGTGATGAAAAAGTTTGCTTGTGTTAAATAGTACTCTATACTGTCAACATAAAACACCTCAGCAAATAAACCTAATTTTACACTACCTACTCTGTACAATAATTATGTTGTAGGACTGACCATTTATTCATAATTTATTACTTTTTATAATAAACTTTAAACAATACTAATCCAAATTATGTTAATAGTGCGCTAAATAATCTTAGCAGATAAAGGAAAGGTTCTTCAGATTTTAATGTCACGCACAAGGCGGGTGGGCCTAAAAAAATAAAATGAACAATATTAACTAATATTACTGGATATTTTCTCAAAATATATCCCTCTTAGGACCGCTGATATTATTGCTATTTTATGGCTGGTGCAAAACATAAGCTGATCTGCGGATGAAAGGACCATTTTCGAGTTTAGTGAGGGCGTTAGGACCAATGCATAAGCTTTTGAAGCAACATGACTATTTATTCAATTTTCACATAGACTTAAAGTTTCTGCAGGTACTCACAAATTAATCTCAAGCTTATTTGCTATTAAGAGTAAGCAGTAAGTGGTTATTTTTAGTAATATTGTTACACATTTTTTCTTTTTATGATACAGAGGTGCATTTTTACATACCATCACGCCTGTATTCCCCGAAGGGGTAGGCAGAGGCGTACTAATGTACACCCACATTTCATTATCATGTTTTAGTTCCCATGTAATAGGGGGCGAGCCTATTGCCATCAACCGGGCACAAATCACAGAAAATCCAACAACGCTTTGCTATACCCGGGGATCGAACCGAGGACCTCTAAGGTAGCAGTCGTGTTTGGGACCACTAGACCACAGAGGCAGTTGTTTCGTCAAGGCAGTGTATTTTTACTCCTGACTAATATAACATATCTGAACTAAAACAATTCTTTAGAAAATAACGTCAAATGACACACACGGGAAATTATGGAATGATTTATTCTCAGCAGAGACCACGTAGAGAGTTACGCCAAGTCGAGTATTATTGTAGCACAGTTCACGTAGCGCACTCCAAGTCGTAGCAATGATAGCTACGAGTTCGTAGCAACCGCGTAGCAAGTCTACGAGTGCGCTACGAAAGTGCTACGAAAGTACTACGCGCTGTCGTATGGTTTGTTTACATTTTGTCGATACGATTCGACAACGTTGGAATTTATCATTTGTAGGTTTGAAATTATTTTTACTGTAAATCATATTGTATGAGTTTTACGGTTCGTGTTATTGATAACAGAATATCGAGAGCTTTAGATGTTTTGTTAATTTTTTTCCTGCTTGTTATATTATTTTAAAATTACATTAAAGTATAAATGTTAAAGCAATTATAGCCTAGGGGGATGACCAATGGGGGGCTAGACAAGTTGCATTTTGACATTCGAATCGACAAACAAAATGTATGGAAATGACACAAACTTTCGACAAATCGGGCTGTCACTAATGTCATTTACATACATTTTGTTTATTGATTCCAATGTCAAAATGCAACTTGACTAGCCCACTGGACTGCCAAGGCGTAGGTCTCAAGTTAGTACTAATCGAAAGTTTGAGTTTTCATAGTTATGAGCGTATTAATAATGAATTCTCACTCGGTTACGACGGTGAACGAAAAAATTGTAAAATCTTATATTCTTAACGTCCAAATTATTATTAACAAACATTACAAAATATATTGTAAGAAATCATTGTACTTTGTTAACCGGTTTTTGTTTCTTTTAGTAGCTTAAAAAACAACTTTATATTTATATATTTTAAGGTCTTATTTCGACCACCAGACGAGCAGTAATTTAAGTAAAACGCTAAAATCTTATCAACTATATCGGCTGACATTAGAATTCCGTAAGAGTTGGATATTTTTTGCGCTATGGACACGATTTAGTATCGTTTTTATTTGTTTACAAGAAATATATACGGGTTCCGCGGCATTAACTATCCGCGTTTTCTTTTATTCCGTGCTTTCGCCCCTTTTCTAAGGTTTTTCGGTTACCTTAATATTTTAAAGATGTTAGTTTCGAACATGAATCCATATTCATTGTTTAATTAATAAATTACATAAATTTACACTTGCTATTTTTTATTTTTAACCAGTTACTAAAAATAAGTAGGTATTCCATTTCTGTTTGTCTGGATGTTTCTTATATTTTATAAGGAAGTATTTACAAACAAAATGTATATAAGTCTAATACCTAATATTAATATTTGTAGCAAATTAAAACGTCCACGTAGCAAAAATCAATTACGTATTTATTTAGGGAGGCAACCTGTCTCTCCTACACAGGCTGCTCAGCAACCTAGCTAGGATAACAGTAGCCCAACCACTGAATTTGTATTTACAACTTATATCTAGCTGCCATAAATTGTGTACTACAAATACTCTTTTTGTGCAATAAAGTATTATTATTATTATTATTGTTTATTTTTATACATTTCTGTATCTCGGCTGTTTAGTGCCGGTTTCGTAGGATAGCACGGGCCGAGGCCAAGTGCTACCCTAGGGTAGTGTATTAGTGGATACCTGATGATGAGATGATAATGTGTGGTGAACTTGTGATGAGTGTGTTTAATTGGTGTAGTGACTGATGTTAGTGTATGTGTTATAGTCATTTCTGTGTCAGTTTGAAATAATTTTCTAACTATACCGCACGTGTTTAGGATAGCTGCTTTCTGCAGATTACAGTATGTGTAGGGTTATTTTTAATGAAGGAAAAAATCAGCTGATGGGCAGGATTCGAACCTGCGTCTTCTGGTTCGGTACACCAGACGCTTTGACCACTAAGCCACCGCTCGCCCCGCTCGCCAGTTGAAATCATCCTCTACAGTCTAAATTACGTCTTAAAGGTGACGTAGCGACATCTATTGTGAATGCTTCACAACCGACAAGACTAACTTTACAGGTAGTTCGATGTCATATGATGCCCCTTTACCTATTAACTATCTTTTTGTATTTCTTTAAGCATTTTCCATGCTAAGATTACAAGTTATTTTTAATGAAGGAAAAAATCGGCTGGCGGGCATGATTCGAACCTACGTCTTCTGGTTCGGTACACCAGACGCTTTGACCACTAAGCCACCGCTCGCCGCTACAGGTTATGTGTAGGGTGGTAAGCCAAGTGTGTTTAAAGACTGATGGAGCTGGGCTGGTATCACTCCTGTTATTGACAAAACAATAGGGACTGTAGTGACATTGCTGAGACGCCACATTCATTATTATTATTATTACCTACTCTAGCCTAGTACGTATCCATTGTCTAGTACCCATAGCACAATCTCTGCTCTCTCTCTCTTGGGACTAGATGGTGTTGTGTAAAATGTCCCAGAATATTATTATTATTTCTCCTAAATTTCACAACAGGTTTGAATGTTTTTTCTTAAGTGGTCATTTACTAGTTATTTTTATAACGCCATACCCGGCACTGTCGAATTGCGCGCTGGGTAATAATATTTCCATTATATTTTCGTTGAAATTCTACAATGTTATATTTAACAGCTATTTTCGATCAAACTTGATGTTCGAAATACCCACGTGTGCAAAGTTTTGAACAATTTTATCTATTTCATAAATTCAACATGGCGTCCCGCGTTAAGGAAACCAATTTATCTCAACAAGTTAGCGAGACGCTTCGTTTTCTGTGATTCTGTTTGCTTGTTTTATTATTTTTCGTTGCACTCGCGCATAGTAGAGATTGGTTTTATTTATTTGATACTAGCGTTCCGCCAACTGTTTCGCCCGCTTGATCTGGGGGTACTTATAAATTACTAAAACAAATCCATCACACGGAAACCATACATTTTACCGGGATAAAAAGCCTCTGTGCTATTCCAGACTATAATCTATCTATGTGCCAAATTTCATCCAGATCCGTTCAAAACTTTTACATTACAATAATAGTAGGATAAAAAAGGGTTATTATCTAATGTCTAGTACCCATAGAAAAAGCTCTGCTTAGTTTGGGACTAGATGGTGCGCTAGAAAATGTTTAAAAATATTTATTTATTTAATGTTCCTTTGTTATTCTAACATATTATCTTTTAAACCCCTTGACCTACTAGATTATATCATCATAATTATCATCATCATCATATCAGCCAAAAGAGGTCCACAGCTGAACAAAATCATCCATTACAGACCTCCATAAAAGTGGTTTTAAACCGCCTGTATCCAACGACTCCCAGCGCTCTTTATCAGGTCATGCGTCCATCTCCTTGAGGCCATTCTACGCTGCACTATCCAGTGCATAGTCTCCACGCAAGAACCTGGCTCCAGCGTTGCCATCAACCGTGGTTGTAAGCATAACTTGTACGCGCGAAGTCCTGGTTTCAATTTCTAGTTAGAACAAAATGTTATTGAGTATTTAACTCGGAACTACTCATAGCAGCTCGGGGTTTGGGTCTCTGCCTAATTTTTCTGGGAATACAGGTGTGATTCTTCTTCTTCTTTTCGTGTCAATGGTAAATCAATGTGTCGAGTCAATTTCGTGTCAATAAATAAGATTATTTATAGAGTTCGAGCCCAGTAGGACTACCTTAGGGTAGCTACCTTCATTGCGGCATCCGTTGCGTTTATCAAGTATGGCAATCCACAGGCGTGATGATATATTTGAAGTTACGGATAAACTTTTCAAAACTTCAATTTGGAAGTATGGATTTCCTCCCGCCAAAAGGCCAATCATTAATATCACTGAACACAAGAGCCATAAGTAAACAAGATACATTTACTGCACTCCACGAAGTCTCCCAATAATCTGGAGCTCTCCAAGTTTTCTGTGCGACGTAAATCAAAGTTCAACAATAAGATAGAAAGTCTTCCTTTGGGACAAAGCCTGCAAGACCGGGATCCTGAACAAAACCCTCTATTTTGGTGCAAGTTTTAAAAGCTAGCGTTGATACTGATATGACGTACACTGATGACGTACAGTATACATATACTCATGATAAAGACTGATGATGTAGATTATTGACGTAGACTAATGAAAACTACTGATGACGTTGACTGACGACTTGGACTGATGACGACTGATTATGTACTTCTAAATACTGATAACATAGACTAATGATATAGATTGTAAACGCAGACTGATAATGTTGATTTAAGACTTAGTCCGATAACGTTGACTGTTGATATATACTGATGATATAAACCGATGATCAATTGAAATAAAAATATTTGATTAAATGATGATATAGACTTATGATACAGACTGAATATGTAGACAGATGAAGTAGAATGATGCCGTTGACGGATGACTAAGATTGATGACATAGACAAATGTCGCAGTCTGATGACGTTTATTGATGATTTATATATACTGATGCCGTAGACTGATAACACTGTCTGATGATTTATATATACTGATGACGTTGTCTGATGATTTATATACACTGATGCCATAGACTGATGACGCTGTATGTCTGATGATTTATATATACTGATGCCGTAGACTGATGACGTTGTCTGATGACGTTATCTGATGATTTAGATACACTGATGCCATAGACTGATGACGTTGTCTAATGATGCATATATACTGATGACGTAGACTGATAATGTAGATTGTTATAGTAGACTGACGACTTATATGGAACTTCTCTTGCCACTCACGACCTACACCAAAACCTAAACTATTATAGTGTTGCACTTACCATAGTACCAAAATGTCCTTACAGCTATAACAATAAGGTTTCTATAAACTGCTCCAAATATGTTTGCGCTTCCAAATATTCTACAGCTGACAAAGTTGTAAGTGTGAACATAGGGGATGAAAATGTCTTTGTTGAAATAAAAGCGACAGGTTAACATATTTCCATGTTGGATTTCAACGGATTTAAAAATATTTTAGCGCGGCCTACATGCTGAGACTTCAAATTGAGGCTGAGTGTTGGCTGAGAAAATGCGCCCACGTCGGTTTGAATATTAAAGATGTTATATTAGAAAGTTATTTGTTTGAGCCCTGCTAGGACCAATTATTCTTTATAATCTTATTTTTTAATAAATACAGCTCCTTTCTAAAGGTCACAAGCCCCGTGACGAGGGAGACTTCACAAAAGCACAAATCATCATCATCTTCCGAACCTTACCCCATCCCTGTTGGTGTTGGCTTCCAGTCTAACCAAATGCGACTGAATATCAGTATTTAACACGAAACTACTTCTATTAGACCTCCGCAAGTATATTTCTGGGCAATACCTATATTTGTCGGCTGGTTGTCAGGCTTTTTGGGCTTCTGCCTACTAATGGTTGTCATTATATGTTTTTATGACAACCGGGATCGACGGTTTTACATGCTCTTTGAGGCACGGAGACGTCTCGATGTGTTAGAAATGTTCAACCATCCACAGACTGATTTATTTATTTATTTATGTACTTACACACTGAACTAAAAAGAAATGTTTAAAAAATAGGACTATAGTACGAAGGTGCTGCTTATTTCTAAAGAAATCTCTTCCAGCAGACCTACGAGAGGAGAATTTAAAACAGGAACTATCGACTATCTAACAGAATCGAAGAAGATGAATCAGCATAGTTTTAACTTAGCTACGGGCTAAAGTCTACAATTTTAAAGCTTACTAGCTTCCCGCCAGCGGCTTCGCCCGCGTGGTCTTATAATTTTTCCCCCGTTTTTGCAACATTTTTCATTACTACTCGCTCCTATTAGTCGTAGCGTGATGATATATAGCCTATAGCCTTCCCCGATAAATGGGCTATCTAACATGGAAAGAATTTTTCAAATCGGTCCAGTACTTTTTGAGTTTATTCGTTACATACAAAAATACAAATCTTTCCTCTTTATTATAATATTAGTATAGAAGTATAGATATAGTTAGGCAAATCATCATCCAAACCATCTTCGTTAGAATTATAATAATCTTGAAATGAAAACATGGTTTCAATGCCAGAATGAATGGACATCTTATGGGTAGACACAGTTCATCTTAGACGACATCTACACTTATCATCAGAAGAGATTGTTGCCAAGCGCAAACCCATCAACGATAAAAAAATAATTCTAAAATTGCAGCTGAAACATGTTATCGGAAACCGATAAAATATTCCTAATAATAATCGACACTGCAAAATCGTTAGCCAAATAAACTGAAAACGAATTGTTTTTATGGTAAATCGTGAATCTAAAAGAAATACGATCGAATGTCTGCAGTCAATGGGTAATTACAGGCGAAACTCATTCGATTTTTATGGGCCACCAGTTTTTTGGCACCCCAGTTTATTGTCCAAGTTATTGCCGAGTTTTTAATAGGTGATATAGGAAATGATTGGTGTCATTGCGTTGGTGCGCTTATTCAGTACAGTGCAGTTCATGCGAACATATATTTTATCGACCAATATAATATTGAAGTCATAAAATAATTTGGTGTTAATGGCATTTAAAATGGCATATTCTTAGGTCTTTCTAACAATAACTTATTTTTATAAAAATAATTATAATAATTTTATAATTATAAAAATAATCATAATTATTTTTATAAAAGTAAGCTATTGTTAGAAAAATCTAAAAATAATTAATAGTTATAAAATATTTATTTTTTACTTTTTAGTAGAATTTTCTATACAATCGTGTTTTTTATTATTTTTTATTCTTTAAATCTAACAAGCATAACCGCGGCAGACAGCTAGTCTTTTATATCAAGTCTTTGATCTTTGTCAACGCCTTTTATTGCATACTGATTTCTGACACTTACGCGAATACTAGACATTGAAATAAAACTACTTTTTACGGATTTTATCGCGTTATATTGATATTATTTTAATCCCGACGTTTCGGACCCTTTACAGCGTCCATGGTCACGGGTGACTAAGGTGGTAGGCGTCTTGACGTTTCAATTACTAACAGCTACCCTACATTTTTGTTAATTGTTGGCAATCCGATTCACGCAGAACGAGCTCACCGTATCCTTCGGTCTTGCATTTTTAGGCTTGGATTTAGATTTAATCGAATCTATAATAGGGTTCCAAGCAGGTGGTAAGACCCAGCCATCTTCTCTATTGAAATTTGGATGTTTTTTAATTTCAATGGCCTCACGAATCATCCTGGGTAGGAATCGGTTTTCTTTTGCGAGGACTTGTGGTTGATCAAATCTGATGTAATGGCGGGCCTTGTCAAGGGTGTGTTCACAAATTGCAGACTTTCCGGAACGGCGGTGTTTGACATCAGCGATGTGTTCTTTTACGCGGGTCCCTATGCTTCGTTTAGTTTGGCCTATGTAAGAGAGACCACAGTCACAATCAAGCTTGTATACTCCCGCATCTTGTAGAGGTATATGACACTTTACAGGTGGTAAAAACTGACTGATCTTCTTCAGCGGCTTGAAGTAAGTTTTAATTGAAGCCCGCTTCAAGATGTAGCCAATCTTGTCAGTGACTCCTCTCACATATGGTAGTACTGCAGGTAAGCGCTCGACTGTGGCACGTTTCACGCGGTTTCTGTGACGAAGGCGCGGTATTCGGAGCTTGTTGTCGTGCAGTACTTGCTTGACATGTTGAAGCTCTGCAGCCAGGTGTTGCTCGTCGTCGAAACGTCAAGACGCCTACCACCTTAGTCACCCGTGACCATGGACGCTGTAAAGGGTCCGAAACGTCGGGATTAAAATAATATCAATATAACGCGATAAAATCCGTAAAAAGTAGTTTTATTTCAATGTCTAGTATTCGCGTAAGTGTCAGAAATCAGTATGTTAGCCAGTACGGACTGCTTATTGCTAATAAAATACGCCGGTTGGAGGATCTCAAGACTAAGCGTGCAAGATTTACAACATCCTTAAATTTCTTGAAGAGATGCAGAGACACCAGCATCATTCCTACGTGTGCAAAAATATCTCCTAGAAATGACATACGAGGAAGCGCTAAGATCTTTTACCAGGCAAGCAAAAAGTTATTACAACAGCTAATTCAAAACACGCGATCCGATTTACATTATATTAACTTAGATATCGAGAATTCATCCAGGGAATTACAAATAGATCTATCTACATTTGATTTTAATTATTGCATGAAAATATTAGATGAGCGTGAGTCATCAAAGTATAATGAATGCAAGCATAGACAAATAACTAAATTCCATAAACTAACATCAAAATCAAATGTCAATGTCACTAAAGAAAACGGAACGCATCTGTCAACTGAGAACCAATCACGCGCAGTTGTCAATCTATCAAAACATAACCTGGATGAAAATACGGTTCAAGTGTTAGAAAAAGGCCTAAATTTCGCAATAACACCTCGAAAAATACCGGTGGAAAACATAATTTGCAATGTGGAAGAGTGCCTGCGTAATAATAATGTAAATAAACAAGATTCGGAGGCGATACGTCAGGACATATCGTCGGTGTTACGTCGTAGCAAACCGCCCAAACTAAATCTGACCAAAAATCAATTACATTCGCTAAAAAACCTTCGCGACAGGCCGGAATTAACTATTCTACGTGCAGATAAAGGCAATGCCACGGTGGTAATGGATACGTCAGATTACAATGACAAAATACAAGAGCTTTTATCGGATGTAAGTACATACAAACTAGTGAAGACCGATCCGACAACAAAAACACTAAAATTAACTAGTGATTTGATCAAAAAGCACTCCGACACATTGAAACTCGACGTAAAATACCTAATTCCTAGTTGTGCAAAACCACCAAAATTGTATGGGCTACCTAAGATACACAAACCCAATGCTCCGCTGCGACCAATAGTAAGCCAAATCGACTCCCCAACCTACAGATTGGCACAATGTCTAGGTAAAGTACTCTCACCACTAAGAGGAAATACAGCAGCATATGTGAAGGACTCATACCATTTTGTCAGTGAAATTAAACACCTACAACTCACTGATGATGAAACTATGGTCAGTTTTGATGTTCAGTCATTATTTACATGCTTACCTGTGGAAGACTGCATCAGAATTGTGTCTAAGAAATTATTAGAGAACAACATGCCTATTGAGTATGCTGAACTACTAAAACATTGCCTAACATCGGGCTATCTGTTGTGGAACAATCAATTCTACACGCAAGTAGATGGAGTAGCAATGGGCTCTCCTGTATCTCCCATAATTGCTGATATCTTCATGGAAGATTTTGAGGAGATGGCCCTACAATCTGCTCCTGTAACACCAAAGTTCTACAAGCGGTACGTAGATGATACTTTCACTATACTACCATCTAACAAAGTGACAGCATTCCTAGACCATCTCAACTCCTTACATTCTAAAATTCAATTTACTATGGAGTCGGAGGCAAATAACTCTTTAGCTTTCTTAGATGTTTTGGTTATTCGTAATCATAATAACACCTTGAGTCACACTGTGTATCGAAAGAAAACCCATACAGACAAATACCTAAATGGTGAATCACACCACCACCCAACACAGTTATCTACCGTCGGTAAATCATTGTTTCAGAGAGCACGTGGGATCTGTGACGAGCAACACCTGGCTGCAGAGCTTCAACATGTCAAGCAAGTACTGCACGACAACAAGCTCCGAATACCGCGCCTTCGTCACAGAAACCGCGTGAAACGTGCCACAGTCGAGCGCTTACCTGCAGTACTACCATATGTGAGAGGAGTCACTGACAAGATTGGCTACATCTTGAAGCGGGCTTCAATTAAAACTTACTTCAAGCCGCTGAAGAAGATCAGTCAGTTTTTACCACCTGTAAAGTGTCATATACCTCTACAAGATGCGGGAGTATACAAGCTTGATTGTGACTGTGGTCTCTCTTACATAGGCCAAACTAAACGAAGCATAGGGACCCGCGTAAAAGAACACATCGCTGATGTCAAACACCGCCGTTCCGGAAAGTCTGCAATTTGTGAACACACCCTTGACAAGGCCCGCCATTACATCAGATTTGATCAACCACAAGTCCTCGCAAAAGAAAACCGATTCCTACCCAGGATGATTCGTGAGGCCATTGAAATTAAAAAACATCCAAATTTCAATAGAGAAGATGGCTGGGTCTTACCACCTGCTTGGAACCCTATTATAGATTCGATTAAATCTAAATCCAAGCCTAAAAATGCAAGACCGAAGGATACGGTGAGCTCGTTCTGCGTGAATCGGATTGCCAACAATTAACAAAAATGTAGGGTAGCTGTTAGTAATTGAAACGTCAAGACGCCTACCACCTTAGTCACCCGTGACCATGGACGCTGTAAAGGGTCCGAAACGTCGGGATTAAAATAATATCAATATAACGCGATAAAATCCGTAAAAAGTAGTTTTATTTCAATGCCTTTTATTGCACTTCAAAATCCACTCTCCTTTACAAAAAAATAAAGTGACGAAAAAGATCGGTTCAAAAGTACTTTCAGACGAAATTGATCCATTACTGTTGAAGTGCGAAATGAGGGTGCGTGTGAGTAAATTAAAAAGGGGAAGGGGGGGATTAATGGTTTACGGATCACATACTAATGTGAAAACGCCAATTAACGTTTTTGCTATGCAAGTTTAGTTACAAACAAAAACCGTCCATAAAATTTTCGCATTAGAGCATTCCACCATAAAATTGGTGTCATTTCGATGTCTGTAGTTAAAATTGAAGACACAAAAATAAATTTTATGACAATAGAAATAGGGACTGCAAAAAGCTGTATATTCAGCATGGTTTCAACTGTATGTGCAGTGTAGTATCGGCATTCAAATTTAGCACCAACTACGCCGTAGCACAAACTACGCCGTAGCACCAACTACGCTATAGCATCAACTACGCCGTAGCACCAACTACGCCATAGCTCCAGCTACGCCGTAGCAATAACTACGCCGTAGCAACAACTTCGCCGTAGCATCAACTACGGCGTAGCACCTACATTGTAGCACTTACAATCTTATTCTTAATGATTTCGAGATTGATTTTGAAAATTAAATGTACCATAACATAACCATTACCCCAAAAGGGTTAGGCAAAGGTGTAATGTATACCCATATTTTGCCGACGCGCCTATTGCCATTAACCGGGCACAAATCCAAGCTGATACTGCAAAATATTAATAACACTGCTCGACCACGGAATCAAATCCAGGACCTCGAGTTACGCTGAAAACCTTTAGCCTAACGAGGTAGTCCAAATAAAATTCTACTGCAATACATGTAAATACTGCTAAGCATTTGGCAGCTTGCAATAAGATAGGTATCGGGCTGTCAGCGGAGCCTCGCTAGCAGTTTAAGTGCAGACGTGACCAAAATTCGATGCAATGAAGTAAACGTTTGAAAATATCTTACGTTCAAATTGCATGTGTATTTGAGAGTAAATAATAAAATAAATATACTGTAACAATTTTTACACAGCACCATCTAGTCCCAAACTAAGCAGAGCTTGTACTATGGGTACTAGACAATGGATATAATACTTATATACTTTTTTTTTGTAAATACATACTTATAATACATAAGAAACACCCAGACAAACACAAACACTTAAGTTCATCACATAAACGTTTGTGTCCTGTGGGAATCGAACCCACGACCTCGTGATCAGCAGTCCGGTACCCGAACCACTAGACCACAAACGTCGTCAAAGAGTAAATACTTTTGAAAATGTTCATGATATGGCTAATTTATAATGACGCTTATCAACCGATCTGCCAGGTTAAGCTATGCTTGCCGCGGTCAGTTTGTAGATGGGTTACCATTTTTAGCACCTCTATGCTTCGGACAACACGTAGAGTAGTCAGTCGTGGTTATCATACAAACACAACTATGGCTATCGTTAGTGGTAGTCAGAAGCCTAAAAAGCTTGACAACCAGTCGAACTCAATGAGTTCGGGTATCGGTATTCCCCAGAAATTGGGTGCATAGAATTTAGTATTTGTAGAATCTGGCAGTCACAGAATCTGGCGGTTATAGAATCTAGCATAAGTGGAATCTGGCAGTCATAGAATCTGAGTTTTGTATAATCTGGCAATTGTGGAATTGGAATTCATAGAATCTGACGTTTGTAGAATCTGGTATTTATAGAATGTGGCGTTTGTACATCCTGGCAATTATAGGATCTGGCATTTGTAGAATCTGGCAATTATAGAATCTGACATTAGTCGCCGAATCCCTTTTTACTAGTAAAACAACATATAATGATATTATATTACCAAAATCTTGTATTTCCCGTATTTGTACTCACTCAGTTTTATACTCACTCAGTCCTTACCTATACTAAACCTGGTGAACCTATATCAAAGAGTTAGTTTCATATTATTGTATTTAAATATTTTTGCCTAATTCATATTATTTTTTATATAAATGTCATTTTACTATCACGTTTCCATAAGATCGAACCCTCGATTCCATGAAAAACACATAATTATAATATTCCAGATAACTCAACGGTTTCCTTTTGTAAAAATCATAAATATAAAACGGAGTCGGGCCAACCCCAGAGCGAATTAAACTTGTAATTACTGTGATTGCTTTGCGGCACATTCGATGCTTGAAAAGGAACCGTCTTGAAGTAGATGTGGTAATATTTTTTTTATTTTGCTATTATCAAGGGATGGCCTCCAACGAGATCGACCGATGACCTGGTAAAGGTCGCTGGAAGTCGTTGGATGCAGGTAGCATACGTTCGGTCCCTGTGGAAGTCCATGGGGGAGGCCTTTGTTCAGCAGTGGATCTCTTTTGGCTGACATGATGATGATGATGATGAAGGGAGGCCCAGACAAAGATGGCGGAATGTGCTTGATTCCTTCTGGAAGGATTGGTTCAAAATAGCCTTAAACCGTGAGGAATGGAAAGAGGGTTTGGAGGCCTTTGCCCTGCAGTGGGACGATACTGGCTAAATAATAATAATAATAAAAACCTGCTAAAAAAACTATGAACACAAACATTGTCTGTCTCGTTAGCCTAGTGGTTTTAAGCGTGTCTGCTACAAGTCAAGCAAAGTGTTGTTTTATTTCTCGGGGTTTGAATTTATGCCCGGTTAATGGCAATAGGGCGCTCCCTATTAAATGGGACCTAAACGTAATTCTCCATCTCAGTTGCTTTACAGTCGGTAAAGGGCTCGTAACGCGTCTTTAATGCCTCTGGTGTAGTGTTCCTAGGTGACGATGACTATAAAATGGCTAGTCTATTAATTTTTTCATATTTTCCATAAAAAATACTGGTGAATAGTAAATATTTTTACCATAGCATGCATTACTATTAGTTAGCTTTCGCCATATCAGAAAGAAATCAAATCTAAATGGCCAAATCTGGTGCCCAGCAGTAGGACAGTATATGGGTAAATGATGATGATGGTGATGATATCAGAAAGAGGAAGTCATTCATGAGAATTCTGGCTTTTAAAGAAACAGTAATGTAATAAAATTATTACTAAAGTTCATAAATTTGTCTGAACGACCCCATAAAAAGGTATTTAGATGGTAGTTTACTGTAAAATTGCTGAAAGGATTAAAAGTAGCTTTTGCTTTTGATAACTCACTCGTTTAAATTCCTTTTATAAATTCTTAATTTTATGCATTTATTTACATTTGTATTTATGCACTTTATTAAGCGGATAATTCCTACAGATATTACTCAACATAAAAGCCCTTTATCATGAAATATTTATTTTATGGAGCAGCACTAATAGCTAAATGTAGGCACTGTCTCCTGAGATACGGGTTTCTACTTATTTCAGGAGGCAGGGCTCATTGTTTGTAATATTTGGTTGCTAATAAACTTATTATTATTAATTATGTCTCTCCATTTCACAATACATACAAAATACATACACATATACTATCGTGCCTGTATTTCTGTATTAGGTAGTACTTATTTTGGTACCCGTTTGCGATGACTGCGGTTCCACGTAAAAAGGACGAGCCTATTGAAGTTAACACTGTGCCCAAAGCCAAACTCCAACTTGCTAGTTATTTTAACGAAGGAAAAAATCGACCGGCGGGCAGCATTCGAACCTGTTGGTTATTAGTATTTTTTTATTATGGAAAATGCAAAAAAAAATATAAAGAGATCCAACTTGCTATTTAAAGTTACATAGACAAACCCAGTCACACTTAGCTCGCCTAGGAATCGAACATCAAGCAAAGCAGTCACTCTTGCAACCACTACGCTAACATGCAAAACAATTTCACCTAAAATTGAGTTCCAAAAATGCTGCCAAATTATCTCCGCGTCCATTTCACAAGTATGAAATTCTGACGTCAATTGAATTACACGATTTCCATTCCCATATCCGTAGTATCAGCGTAATTTGCTTACCCCGTACTAATTAGTGGATACTGCGTCAAATGCCCGCTTCCGACTTTGGTTCCTGGATATTTCCTGTGCTCAACATTTGGTAGATTCATTTGTAGTCCGTATTTGAGCTCACAGTACTATATAGGATTAAAGTATGTTTGTTAACATCGAGTGTACGTTGTTTTGTGTATATTATAAGATATGAGATATACACCCTTATATATTATTTAAGTTTCCGTGTTAATTAAGGGGTTAGGTTAGTAAAGTAAGTAAGTAAGTAGTAGCGACTGCTGTGGTTGAGGTTCTGGTTTCGATTCGAAGGTCGAACAGCTTTGAGATTGGATTTGTGCTCGGTTAGTGGCAATAGGTATACCCTCTATAACATTTTCTTCCTCAAAGTAATCAGAATCTGTCATCAAAATCATCATGATTCTTCCTAAAAATCATCAGAATCTGTCATCAAAATCACCATGATCCGGCACAAAAATAGTCTTATTCTGTTATTAATTCATCGGTTCATTCAATGATTCGGTATGAAAATCATCATCATCTGACTCTGGCATCAAAATCTTCATAATCTGACATCAAACTTCTCATCATCTGGCATCAAAAATAAATCATTCTATTCTCAAAATCATCATCAACGGTGATCATCATCTGGCATCAAAATCTTCATAATCTGACATCAATATTATCATCATTTGGCATCAAAATTTATATATTCAAAGAGGATTTTGATGCCAGATCATAATTATTTTGATGCCAGATGATGACAATTTTGATATTCTTAGGATGGACTGGTTTTTGTCGCAAACAATTAACGATCGTCCCCTAATACATGGGATCTAAAGATACTGGCAAACTGTGGGTATACATTAGTACATCTCTGCCTAACCCTTTGGGGAATACAAGCGTGATGGTATGTCATGTTACAGAGTCAAGTAAGCCACTAAGAATACCAATATCGCGAAAATACCTTCTCCATTTCTTAACACATCGCAACATCCCTAGCAGCCTCAGGCGTTGCTCCCCAAAGAAGTATAAAACGGGCGTGTCAAAGATAAATTGGGTTTCGAGATTTACAGAGCTTGACCGTGACGTAATTTAGATTAGCTTGCCGAGTTAAATAGCAACTTAAAATATCGACTGGAAGCAACTGCGCATTGGACAAACAACTTGTACACAGCGTTGAAACTTGGTGCATTTCAGGTTTTAAAAGGGAATTTGCTGCGTAAGAACAGAATGAATGGTTGGCTGTTTATCTTGAAGCGGGTCCGTGGAGTAAATAGAGCTTTGTTGACACTAAAGCTAGCTTTAGAGTTGACTATTTATGTGGAGAATTGGATACTTTGAGACGGTGTTCAGATTAATGAATATTAATAAGTCACTAGTGAGATATACGCTAGTAGCCGTGATAGACGTGGTATAACGCAAGTATCTGATTCATTTTATTGGACTAATCAAGACATAGTAGAATAGTTGTTGAATAACCCAATGATGGGTCACCGACTGGGGTGATCGGATGGTAGCAGGTAGCTGAATACAAAATAAAGACAACCCTGTTGCAAACCGTATATTTCGTACAAGTTAAGAGAGTGACACAATATGTATTGCATGCCAGTTCGGCGAAACATGTATGTACCTAACTTAATATATGGCTATCTGTATTACCGTGTTTCACGTGAATAAATTAATTTGAATTTGAACATTGCTTCGCAGGGCTTATATATAACGGGCGGAGAATCTTAACACCGCGATGTAAATATTGACGTCATTGCTATAACGCCATCTAGTAATGTAAAGCTTAATCTAAAAGACAGTGTTCCCATGATATTTGATGACAATACAGTGCTCCCATGATACATGGTGTTGACCGCTATACAGTTGTCAACTGGTGATCATTACTAAGCTATTATTGCCTAGAGTATCGACTTCGAATCCAGGGCACGCACGTCTACCTTTTTATTTATTTATTTAGGGATTATAAACAGCTACAATACAAGGTAAAGGTTTCACTCAAGGTTTAAAATATTCGAATGTGCGTGCAAAAATTACATTGATATTAAAAATATTGCAGCCCATTGCGTTATCCACGAAATAATAATTATCAATTTTTAATAATTATTAACTTTTCGAAATAAAACGCGCTTAAACGGTAAAGGAAATCATCGCGAGGAAACCTGCATGGCTGACAGAAATCTGTCAGCCATGCTGGAGAAATCTGTCAGCCATGCACTGCACATGTCTCGATACCGTCGAGAAAATTCTCGACGGTGTGTGAAGTCTGCCAACCCTGACTAGTACAGGGTGGTTGCTTAATTCCTATTATTCTGAGAGGAAACCCGTTTCCAATTAATGGTTTTATGATTACCTATTTTATTTTTATAAAAATCCTGGTTGTATAAGTTTAGAGAAAGTATTTAATGGAATGATTATAATTATAACATCTTGACAAAACCGCTTGCTCTACAAACCGAGATGTATAACAATACCTACTTGCACTCAGCACTCGGCGACAATATCGTAGTAATTATATCAGATCTATACAAAGTATCGTGTCCAAGTACTCTCCAGAACAAATTACTGTTCACTCATGCTCTCAAAAAGGTCGAGAGCTGTGACATTAAGGTCCGTTCCTTTGTTGGCAGTCGTACGTCGAAATCCCTTTCCGATTCCCATCTAATGAAGGATGATAAGTAACTGTGACGGTTTGAAAAATTGAGGCCGTATTTTTGACCTTTCGATATTGTAACATTTTTTATGTTGGTACTTACATTGGAGTAGTTTGAAAGGTGTTTGCTTTATTTAAAGTTAGCTTCTTCCCTTATGTAAAAGGAGGTCATCAAAGGCCTTACAACTCAGCCCAAATTTGTACCAGAGCTGCGGAGGTACATGACAGCTGTCAAGTTGATAGTTTTTACCATGAAATCACTATGAAAGTGATATTAATCTGCCGTAATGGCGTGCGTTTGACATTCCGAAACTGACACGGACAGTTTTTATTTTATTATGAAATCATTATGAAACAGATAATAGTGTGCCAAAATAGCGTAATTTTTCTCAAATCAAAAGTTTTTTCTAATCCCCCCGTCAACATAAAAAAGTACGACTAGAGATTTAACCAGCGTAATACAGGGTATTTTTTCCAATAAGTGTACCTTCGGTACATCATTTGGGCTGATTGCGATGACCACCTTTGTTGTTGTTATTTTTTTTTCGAGATTAGGTTACTATAGTACGCTTTCTGTCTAGCTTAAAATTTAAAAGCTTATAAGTTATTTTTTTTAAACATATTTTATCATGTTTATACTTCGAGGCTGGGAGCAAGAGATAATTTTGAATTATATCTAGTAGTAACTTATAATGGCCGTTAAACCTTAAATTAAACCATAAACATAAAAACTAATATTCCCATGATATAAGGGTCAGGGAACGTTACTGAAACCCATCTCTAATAACTGCTCTCAAGGGTTCCATATAACGCAAACTACCCACATATAGTCATCAAAATATATTCACGACATTATTTTCTTTGGGGCATTATACACAGTATATTATCGCCATATGTTGGTAAAACTCCCTCTTTAGCCTCCTCAAGCCTCTGACCTCTGCACTCGTCATCACTTATACGTAATATTCTACTTACAAATACTCCGTAACATATCACTCTGAAATATACCTTATGTAATTCAGCCAAAGGTTTGATTTCGATTGCTGATCGTAATGGTGCTAAATCGACAAGTCACAGTGGACACATATCTGCAATCAAATACAAACTTTCCACGTTTGAAATAAGAATCAATTTATTTCGTATTTGTAATATCAACATTGTAAATGACGAGATTTAAATTTTTGTATTCGAATTTATGTTCAGACACACGAGAGTTAAGGTTGGTTTTTGTTTGTTGAGATAATATGGGCTTAAAGAAAATCTAAATTTAGATGTAGGTCATTGCATAGAGGTTCGCTAATTGTTGGGTGTGCGTTAAGGAACACTCTCGAGGCTTTTAAGGGGAAGACGTTGATGTAAATATTGTAGTTGCTTGTGTGTTTAATGTGAAGTTCGTCGGAAAAGTTTTCGAGTGTGAAGTTGCAACCTATCCTTGTTTTAACTAACGTGTGTATGACGTCATGAGGAGTAATGAGACTGTAACCAGGGTACTATTTTGATGTCGTTATAACTGTTAGAATTCCCAAAGTGAGGTCATATCGTAGGTGGGACATAAAAACCTACTAATGAGCTGGTGGGTGTATGCATTAGTACATCTCTGCCTAACCCTTGAGAGAATACAGGCGTAAGTTATATAAACTAAATTAATATAAATGTTACGTAGGCTTAGGATTTCTTTTTCTAAATACACCTGCACCATAGACCATAGAGCAAGACTTTACGACCTTTACGTACAGTCACAAGCAAAAATAAGTATATAGTTGGCAAAATCCAAAAGCAATTTTCTACCACAGTACTGATGGAAATTTTGTGGTTTTACGAACACAGTATTTACGAACCAACATTAAAGTGACATTGGTGTTATCAAAGTTCAAATCGTTCATCCATGAAAAAATCACTTTAATACTCCTGTTAGTGTTTATATATCTTTGCTCGTAACTGTACTTATAACAATAAAATAATAATAATAAATACAATAAAAAAATTTACAGGTACACAAACAAAAATATTTTGGTCCAATTCTTAGTAAGTAAACAAGTAACACATGTAAACTTCGATAACTACGATACATAGACTCCGATAGACCTCACACACTACGATACCCTGTATCGTGCAGTTCAAATTAACAGACACAAAGTGCACCCAGACTGGAAAAAAACTGTTTTCTATCTCTGAATCGAACCCACTATACTCTCGAGCACTATATGTCTCGTGTCGAACTTAGGACTTCGGGAAAACAGTCGTACCATGGTAGACTAACGTGCAGTAATTAAAATACCATCACTTCAAGTATTTTTTAAATTAAAATAAAATGTAAGCCTTACCTAAAAAATAACAAATATAGTTATATTTTAATTTTATTTTAATGAGAAACCAGAATTGTTATATAAAGAAAAACAAAAACTAAAATATTGAATTACGTAATTAATAAGTTAGAAATGGTATGCTACAGAAAAAAGAAACAATTGTCTCCTTACGAACGCGTAACTCCAGATTACATGAGAGGACAGAAAAACTCGAATTTCTATGCAGATTAAACGTAACTTTGTCGTGAAATAAAAAAGTTTCAACCGAAATTGAATTAACTGTGGGGACAACTGAAAATGGCCGCCACTGGAAATAAAACGGACGTGCGAATTAAATTCAAATTTTAATCGTTCCGTGTTACTTTCAATGTTTTTCATTTGAGGCAGATTATTGGATGGAAATTTTGGCATCTTTGTTACGTGTTCTGAATGGTGATTTATGATTGGCGCATTTGTTATTGTAGTAGTACCGCTCTATTTTTTTTGTGTCTAAAAAAATAGAGCAGTGACACGCTTGCTCGCCATGGGGAGGAAAGCTATTTCTTCTATAAAAAAATAACAATTATTATAATTATTTTTAATGAAGGAAAAAATTGGCTGGCGGGCAGGATTCCAGTCGAAATCGACGAGCGGGGCTCGCGGTAGCTCAGTTGGCAGAGCGTCTGGTGTACCGAACCAGAAGACGCAGGTTCGAATCCTGCCCGCCAGCCGATTTTTTCCTTCATTAAAAATAACTTGTAATGTTAGCATGGAAAATGCTTAAAAAAATACAAAAAGATAATTATTATAATTATAAGGAAGCGTTTGTGCTAGTACAAAATGTTTATGAAAAGGCGAAGAGTTGAAACCCATGGGAATAAAATAGTAATTAATATTATTATTATGTGAATGATAGAAGGGTCAAAAACTCATGAAACGACTGTGTTAAGGCCTATAAGATGGAACATGAAGTCGATAAGGCGGTGACGGTTAACAGGTATAAAACAATATATGTAAATTGGAAAAGATTTGCTGTACCGAT
Organism: Acronicta psi; assembly: GCA_946251955.1. NCBI lineage: Eukaryota > Metazoa > Arthropoda > Insecta > Lepidoptera > Noctuidae > Acronicta > Acronicta psi. The sequence goes on from OX276469.1 coordinate 1,623,439, forward strand.
ACCAAATAAATTGGGACAAGGAAAGGAAGATGACGACGATTGATGACTAAAGCAAAGCATGTAAAAACTTTATGACTAAACCTTACAAATAATGCAGGTATAATAAGATGCCTGTATATTGTAAGGTCTTTAGTTCAATTCCCCGGTGCAGTGAAGATTTATTGGGTTTTTTCATGCAATGACTGTGGGTGTAGGTACGTTAGTACATCTTTGTCGTACCCATAGGGGAATATAAGCGTGATGGATGGTTTAGTGGTTCGATTACGGGGCTGCTGGTCACGAGGTCGTGGGTTCGATTCCCACAGGACACAAACATTTATGTGATGAACTTAAGTGTTTGTGATTGACTGGGTAGTTCTCAAATATTATAAGTATGTATTTACAACAACAAGAAAAGTATTATATCCATTGTCTAGCACGCATAGTACAAGCTCTGCTTACTTTGGGACTAGATGGTGCTGTATAAAATGTCCCAGGATATTTATTTATTATTATTTATTTATGTACATTTGAATAATAGTATTAAAAACACCAGATGCATTTGTTAATCAGAATCAGACGTAGAGATACGCCGGTTTAACGTAATTATAAAACTCAATTTTGTCAAAGCATCGCAAACTTTAGTTTGTCGACTTACTGCTACTGTAATGTAATTGGCAATTCACTTAGCGTTGGCCGTCAACCTATTTATAGATCTCTAAAGAAATTAATAATTTATAGAGCTTAAGAAGAAATTCTGCCATAATGTAACGATGCTTGCCAATACATTAAGCTGTAATGAAGTAAAAAATAAACTCTTCTTGTCTTTTCCTTGTGGTAACAGTTGATGGCGATTTCTTTGTTATATAAAAGGAAAACGTTACTGACGGACTGATTGACTGATTTGTCGGACTGACTGACTAAACTACCAACTCACAGCTCAAACCACTGAACGGATTGGTCTAAAAATTAGCACACAAATAGCAATGTTGGGGGCAGATGTTATTTACCTCACGATATCTCAAATTCAAATTCAAATTCAAAAGATTTATTGCGTACTAAGTGTATAAATAAGGTGTTACATTTTATAATAGTGTACTTATGACTTAGCGGCCTTTTACAAGCATTGCAATTTTATAAAACTTAGCATATAAAACTATGTATTTTTAATATTATATTAATGTATTATAACAGTTTTTGTTTTATATTAAGACATATTTAGTCTAGTTTATTCTTACTTTTAAACTACAACAAAATATATATGCTAACAACTACTAAATATATATGTAGTATGTAATATATTTTGTTTGTTATGGTATCACCTTCACCTTATAGATACACAATCTATAGTTATATTTTATTTTTAATTCAATATATGTGCATTAATTTATTGTTTAATAGGTAGACACCTCTTTATTTATTAAAAAAGAATACGTATTTTTGTTTATTTATTTATTTATTTTAGTTCTAATCTCGCCATCGTTTTCTGTTGGTAGATATTCTAAGTACCACTCATGCAAGGGCCCACCTACAGATTGAATTTCCACCATATTATTTCTCGCGCTCTTTTCTTATTGGTGATAAATATTGCCAGTTACTTTCTACAGGGTGTTTTGCGCATGGACCGACACAATTTTTCGGGATATAGAGGGGGTCATTTGCTAGGTTTCACCCCAAGATTTAAATAACACACTTTATTATGTTGTGTTCCTGCAGTGAGTAAGGTCGCTAGAGCTCCTTCTAAGGATGCGCTGCGCTGGCAGTAATAGGAATATTCCCTCAAATTGTCGGCGCAGTAAATCCTCCATAAACCTCTATGAGGTTTTTCGGGTCGGCAACGCGCGAGTGATACCCCTGGTGTTGTAAGCGTCCATAGGCTATGGTAACCGCTTTCCATTAGGTGGGCCGTATGCTTGTTTGCCACCTTAGTGGTATAAAAAAAAAACTATGCTAAGCCCTTAAGTGTCCCGGTTATTGAGATAAGATTTTTTTTCGTTTTTCTTGTTATTCACCCGAAATTTCACTTTTAGGTCATTATATTATTAGCACAACACTGAGGCTACTTAATCATTTAAACCAGTGATTTTACAGAAAAGTTTTTTAAGATTTTTCCAATTTTATGTCTCGCTTCGAAACATGTTCTAAGGCAAACTGTTCGGTTCCATTCAAGAAGTTTTGCGAGTAGCTCATGGAATTCTGAAGCTCAAAAAAACTTCTGTTAACATTTTTTATTTCTCAGCGGAAAACTTAAATATTAGTAATCATGGAAGGCGAAGTCCTTATTGGTTGAGTATTCAAAAGTACGATTGATATGCTAGAGGTCTTAAAATAATAATTTTGGACATTTTTTACAGCACCATCTAGTCCCAAACTAAGCAGCTTCAAGATCCAGGACCAGGTCCGAGTATTACATAAATTGTATTTAACCACCTTGAATCTTTTGAGAAAACTAGGTATTTTGCTATTGTATTTTGTAATTTTTGCATCTCTACAGATAAAATATGGCTGAACTTGTATTTTTTTATTTTATATCATCACTAGCTTCCCGCCAGCGACTTCGCCCGCGTGGTCTTATATTTTTTTCCCCCGTTTTTGCAACATTTTTCATTATTACTCCGCTCCTATTAGTGGTAGCGTGATGATATATAGCCTATAGCCTTCCCCGATAAGTGGGCTATCTAACATGGAAAGAATTTTTCAAATCGGTCCAGTACTTTTTGAGTTTATTCGCTACATACAAAAATACAAATCTTTCCTCTTTATAATATTAGTGTAGATACTGTAGATGTAGAAGTGTAGATGATTGTACTGTATCCATATTTGCCAACGCCAATATTTGCCAATATGGTGACTAATATCATGTACTCACCGTGTTAAAAAATTTTCTATTTTAGCCAAAGGTTGACTGGCAGAAAATGCCATAAGGCATTAAGTCTGCCTTGTGTACCATTTTATGTACATAAAGTTTAAATAAATTTGCACAATAAATTATCTTATAATTATATTTAATTTTCACATAAAAACAATACTAAAATAAAAAAAAGCTCTAAAATGCCCTTTTAAAGAACAGTCTCCCGTTTTAAATTTATTTTATGCTTTTTTCATTTTCCCAGACTGAAAAAAAGGAATTGGAGGTATTCCCCGTCGGTGACTAGACAAATGCTTTCCTCCGGCCGCTACCAATCAATGTCAGGTCTAGGGTTTCCAACCTTGAATATTAGGACATGGATGCCTATTACGCTAGAAAATTGCTTCCTAGAAGAAAAATATACGGTTTTACAGTCAAAATGTCCGGTGATTTGTTTTCGATTTTCTGTTACATTCCATGAGCTTAAAATTTACATATAGCATAAAATTGTACGTTGATATTTTCAATACACACTTTACATAGAGCTTATTTTTAGATATTTTTCATAGATTTTCATCATCAACCCATTAACTGTCTCACTGCTGATCACGGGTGTCCCCTCAGTATGAGAGCGATTAGGCTATAGCTCACCATGCTGGCCTAATGCGGGTTGGCAGACTTCACATGCCGTCGAGAAAATGTTTCTTCACGATGTTTTCCTTCACCGTTAAAGTGAATGATAAATAAGCACATGATTTTAAAAAGTTAGAGTTGTGCCAAACTTGGCTATCACTGCTACAACACTACTCAATTATTTAAAATTATTTCATACTGTCAAATTAAGTATTGTATATTCTATAACAATGCAGTTTTTTTAGTGTTTGACCCAATTCTAGGCTCCATTCTCAGCGTACCATACGTTATTCCCTAACTTCGGGTGTTAAGAACAAAAGTTGGGACCTTTGTCTAATGTGGGGCAATAGGGGTGGAGCAAGATTAGTGGAAAATGGTCTCTTTACAAGATTGTGAGTTATTTTTACGTTTTCAGAAAGTTTGAGAACAAAGTAATACTTTATGTTCATGATATTTATGTTCATTAAACAACAATAGGCTGTTGTTTAGTTTTTCTTTACTTTTTATAAAGCAAAAATCCCCGTGGATTTTCTATATCAAAGGTTTCTAACTGAGCTTAGGACAGATGTAGGAGTCGGTCGCTTAGGCATAGAAGCTCGAAGAAAACAAGTTTTCCCTGAAATTAGACCGATATAGATTGTACTTTCGCTCCCATTAATCCCCTGTTATAAATTTTATCGAATTCGCTAGAACCATTTTCGAGAAAACGCATATTTAACATATTATATACATTTTTAAATATAAATAGGTACATTATTATAAGTATTATCTAGTAATTTAACATCTAAAATCTATAAGTGTATATATTATTATAGAATTTATTGTAGGTACCACAAAATTAAGTTTTTGTGTATTGGTGTATGTACCTATACTCTAAGTTGTTATAAATTGCTGTATATATTTTTTAAATATTATTATTCTTTCTATTTCGCAACCAATGGAGTCTGTACTTAAACTAATCACACCTTAAATTATTCACTCAAAAATGGTACCCGTCGACAACCTGAGCCAAATTGATAACGTCAATTTTTTCTCTGTATCGTCCGCCGACGGTATCCTCAGAAAAACTGCATCGTTACTCGGAAAATGCAAGATTTATTCAACCGTATAAATCTGTTGAACTTTTTTACAGAATATTTAAATTGCATTCAACATGATTAGTTAACTGGAATTGATGTTATTTTGTTTTAATTAAATTCTGCAGCTGCATAATCATAGTTGTTGCTTTTATTTTAATTTAGTTTCAACTTTTTGTTTATGTTTATTCATATTTGCAATGCTAGACTATGCAAATATAATAATAATAAAAAAAAAACTGAATACCTACTAACATAGCCTTTAGCCCATGAAGGAATCCACAAAAATGGGGAACTGGGCGAACTAATCTCAACATGAGGTTGTCATACGAACACCTACGACAATCGTGAGTGGTAGTCAGAAACCCAAAAAGCCTGACAACCAGTCTATCCTTCGAATGTCGGTATTGCCCAGAAATTGGGTTGCGGAGGTCTGATGGCAGTCGCTTCGTGTAAAATACTGATATTCAGCCGCATCTGGTTAGACTGGAAGCCGACCCCAACATGGTTGGGAAAAAGGCTAGGAGGATGATGAAGAAGACTGATCGCCCGTCTGGTGCCTGTCGGCGTTCCCGAAGAACAGAAGAGAACATACTGCCAAAATGTGGGTGTACATTAGTATCTACATCTCTGCTTATCCCTTCAGAAAAAAATCTTCAACTTTTTTACTTCACCTTTACGAGTGAGGTAAAAATTTTACTTTCATTTTGTTTGGCACGTTCCGCCGTACGTGCCTCGCAAAAACTAGTCGCTACGAATTTAATAGGATTTCCGATAGCACACCTCGCTTAAATCTTTGAAAACTGAACCGAATAGGGTTAGCTTTGACGTGCCCGGTTTGAGCAGAAAACGAGAGACGTAAGAAGGTTAATATTTTTAAAGTCTTTACTTTTTTGTATAAAACTAAAACCTGCAATCTTGTATGACGATTATAAGCCATATTTGTGGTTTCCCAAACACTGTGGGACCCAAAGGAGATCGACTTCAATACTAACGGAGACCTGTTTTGCGGGTACGTACTCAAAGGGTGTTTTTGTTGAGAAAATCTCTCAGGCATGTAGGTTATACCGACAAAAGCAGCGGCGTGCAGGTTTTCTTAAGTAGTATATAATACTATATCATATAATACCTAGCCATGAAGGACTAAAATCCAAACACCAAACTGATAATTTCATGAAAAACAAAATAAAACTCGACACGAAAATCAACCCAGGCTTTAATGTGTGTTGTGTTCCTGCAGTGAGAAGGTTGCCAGAGCTCCCTCTAAGGATGCGCTGTGCTGGCTAAACTGTCGGCGTAGTGAATCCTCCTGAAAGGTTTTTACAGGGTCTGCTATGCGTAAGTCACGCTTCGGTGTTGTAAACGTCCCTAGGCCGCGGTCGCCGCAGGCCGTATGCTAGTTTGCCAACCTTGTGGTATCTATAAAAATAATCTCAAACAACAACAGCTGTTCAAGGCAAGTAGTCTTTTCACGTTATTTAGTTAATCATTGAATTAATCATGTATTTATCGCAAACACTTGAGATACCGTATCGGGTGATCTAACCACATTTCAAACTGCTACCAAAACACAAGTTTGAAACGTCAAACCAATTGAAGCGGTCGTGCGGTTGCCGATAGAATGTATAAAGTTATTGAAATACGATTTCATGTTAAGAGGAGTGTATTTATTGTGGGCAAGTAATTATGTTTTAAATAATATTTTTTGATATACTTATTTAGTACATTATCTACGCTCACAGTTATTTAAAATAGTTCAAAAAAAAGCATATTGTTGAGCCGCTTTCAGTCGTAAATTACAAATATCTTAACTTGTGTTACTTTATACCTGTTCATTAAAATGGAGGTTTACATACAAATACAATAATTATGATAAAACCATCATTTCAATATTGTTAAATATTGCGTATTCTATAAATTGCGTGGACGCGTATATTAGTGTCGAAATTGTGACTGACAAATGACAAATTTTATTGACTTTGTTTGGTAGTAAATGTATCTTAGGACCAAAATAATTTTATATAGAGAGCGTTGCGGATAAACTCCTCTTAAACGTCATGTGATGTCAGCAGATTATATAAGTCTTGAGTGCGAGCTTCGAACGTGACCGCATTCACGTCGCGTTGGTCACATGGAACCTCACTTCAGTAAGACTTGCAACTTTGTCGGTGCTCTAATTTTAATACCTTGCTTAGCATTTACGTAAATGTAAATTTAACGTTATACTTTTACTAAACTGCTTTGTTCGTTCGTTGTACGCTTGAGGTCCTGAGTCCAATTCCCAGGTCGAGTATTGGACTTTTCTATGAAATTCTTAGTAGCAGCTCGGAGTTGAGGTTTGTGCCTGGGTAATGGTAATAGGTGAGCGACCTAAAAATGTCGGTGAAGAGGGGTTATACATTAACTCACCATTGCTTAACCGTTTAGGAAATACAAGCGTAGTTATATTTTGATTTTTTCAATACACTTAACTTCCGATATTACATATTTTTTTGTATTCTAGTTAGTACTTGTAATTTTGGATACAAATGGGCCTCATAGGATTTTCAAAAATCAGCCCTGCAGAGAGAAATATCAAAGCAATTCGAGATCAACATTTTTGTGTGAAAATGAAGATCTTTTAATTTCTTACTTTGATGTAAGGTCCGTTTGCTGTTGGTAAAGAAGCCTATATAGGTATTATTTTGATAAAATTTTATACCAACTTTTTCTTCTTAGCGTGTCGATGGCAGATAATAATCGTTCACGTTCTGGGCTCACACTTGTCTATACCGACTAACACCACAGAATAGATAAAAGTGCTGACATACACTATCTATACAAATATATGTTTAAGTAGTTAATCAAAGTAACAAAATAACTCACGAATAAGGAAAACTCTTATCAATTTCTGGTTCCGAGAAGGAAGCTTACGCAACGGTGATAAATCATAGCGATGTGTGGATCACCCGTTCCTTTGAGACGTACAATTTATTTATGACATGTAACGTTGCAGTGTTGGGAAAACTCATGTATGGGAGCATTATTTTATTTGCACAAAGGGATAAAAAACGGAAAAAACATTAACTGGTATCTTTAAGCGCTATTTTTGTAGAAACAAGATACATTTTCCAACATTCTGCGGTGTTTCCCGTGTGCTATGACTTGTTCTTCTTCAAACGAGGCTTAAAAAGAGCTCACTACCATACACAGTAGGCGGCGGCTCAGCTCTGCCCCTGGCATTGCTGATGTCCATGGGCGGTGGTTACCATTTACCATCAGGTGGGCAGCTCGCTAGACTGGCACTGTAGCCAATAAAAAAAATATCTTTTCAAGCATTTCAACGCGTCTGGTGTTCAGTCCATCAGTTGGCTCATTTGCTCGCTTGCCAGTTTAAAAAATCCGTCTCAAAGGTATGTAACTTTTAGACAGCAATAAAGCTGTTAACAAAAAAGTATGAAGAAGGTTTTTTCCACAAATTTAATAAGTATTTGCTGCTATCATAATTTCATTTATGTAAACATTCCTATTTCATGCACGTAAATGGGGCAGAAAAGCTCTCGAGTGAAGACCACGCCCAGGAAAGCGTAGCGTAGGACGGCCTCTAACGAGATGGATGGATGACCTGATAAAGGTCGCTGGAAGTCGTTGGATGCAGGTGGCATATAACCGGTCCTTGTGGAAGTCTATGGGGGAGGCCTCTGTTCAGCAGTGGACCTCTGTAGGCTGATATGATGAAACATTCCTAACGTGCATCATAATAATTCAAACACGTTCTTCTTATTCCAGCGGATCTCTATATCCGTAATAACCAGATTTAGCCTCTAACTCTGACTTTATTAAGCAGCTCATCAAACTAAAATTAGTTGACGTTGAACACAAAAACTCGAACATTGTCCATATAATCCATCTGTGGACCGCTACAACAAGCCTTAATCCCTAAAGCCCACCACAGATTACTCGCGAACGGCAAACTAACTAAATAATTCATACGTTATTAATGTTTCAAGTTTTTATTTAAAGCACCCTTCATTTTAATTTTATATTTAAAATTGCCTGCTGCTTCAGATAATATAGTGTGACTGGGAGTTGACATCAAAATATTAAAAGACTTGGCAAAATGATACATACATTTTGTTAAATCGGTCCGTCGACGTATTAACGCCGCGTTTTACGCAGAAAATCCATAAGTCAAACAAAATGAGTACGCTGAATTAATTATACTTAAGCTCTTTTAGATTTAACGGGTGCTCAAGCTTTTTCAGGTGTACTGATAATGAAACATGTTGGTGTACATTTAACTGAAAAATTTCGCGGACTAAAGGACCAGAAATTTGACTACGTATCGGGTGCAAACTAACTAACCATTTTTCAAAGAGATTTCTTTTTGCTTAGTGAATCGGATACGTATCTATAAAAGCAATTCATTCACCTGTATTTGGAAACCATTGGCGTTGTCGATTTGTTTGTGTGTATTTTTCTACACACATGAAGAGCTCTGCGGTAGCGTGAACTTTTTGATATTACAATGGCCCACCAAATATACTTAAGATGGGAATTCCAACATATTATTATCTGCAGATTTATTGTTTCACTACTATGTGGTACTTTTAGCTTTCTACACAAAATGAGTAGGGTAGGCTATAATCTAACGCGATTACTTAATCCAAAGAAGCACACTTCACACGCCATCGATAAAAAAAAAACAGGCATGCGGATTTCCTCACGATATTTATTTTCACCGTTTAAGGTATTGATAATAAATAATTAATGTTAATAGGCATTTAAACTTAAAAGTAAGAGTTGCGTGTCTAGGTTTCGAGGTACAATCCAAGAGTAAGTTGAATAAACATTGTTTTAACAAGTAAATCAATCAAATCAAACAAAGGACCAAAAATTATTCATCAAACCATTAACAGAAAACACCGGAACAAACATTTCCCATGCCTTACCAAAACTTTTCCCCCAAATGGTAGGGAAATCCTCCATTTTCATTACAAATGTAACTTTCCAAATTTTTCCTCACAATCGTGCTTGGCTTATACATAAAAATTACCAGTTCCAACTGAAAAAAAAAGCATTATTCTGGCGCAAATCCGCAACATTAAACAATGGTGGACAAAAGGATAACTTCCGTCCTCGGCCATCCCCCTTAAAGCATGGGAGATTTATGGAACTTTTAAAGTTCCCTTTTTTGTTCGAGAACGGTGTTCGCTTGGCCGTTTGAACAAAAATTGTTTATTGTTATGAAGAGACCCCGATTCAGTTATTGTACAGTATTCTCTACATCGCTAATAGGTATCTTTGTTGTAGGTATTGAAAATCAAGCAAAGCACTGGCATTCCTCCTAGCCTTTTTTTCCAACCATCAGACCTCCGCAACCCAATTTTGGGCAATACCGATATTCGAAGGATAGACTGGTTGTCAGGCTTTTTGGGCTTCTGACTAACACTAACTATTGTCATAGGTGTTTCTGTGACAACCGAGACCGACGGCCTTACGTGCTCTCCGAGGCACGGAGGGGTCTCGATGTGTTAAGAATGGTCACCCATCCACAGACTGCAAGCAAGGCAAGCGTAGCCTAACCTTGCAGATCGGTTGATCAGCGATAGTTAGCCACGGCCATCAGATACTGGCATAACTATATCTTATCTTACTAATATTATAAATGTGAAAGTTTGTGAGGATGGATGGATGGATGGATGGCTGTTTGTTACTTTTTCACGCAAAAACTACTGAACGGATCTGGATAAAATTTGGCACAGAGATAGATTATAGTCTGGAATAACACATAGGCTACTTTTTATCCCGGTAAAATCTATGGTTCCCGTGGGACAGCGGGCGAAGCCGCTGGCGGAAAGCTAGTTGGTTAATATAGAGAACTCTGGTCCCGAAGCCAAAGACCACAGTCACGGAATATGGAATTTTTGGACACATTTTTAAACTAATTAGATTTGCATTCAAATAATATTTCACCTGATATTAAGTGACAGTGCGGTTGACTTAATGGAGTTCTATTTATTCAGGTAAGACTATCTACTATATTATGTGTTGTTATTGAAGACGTCTGATTGAAGTCTACTTTTTGACTTTCACATGTTTTTGTACTTCAGACGGAGTTAAATTAAAGTGACATTATACTTTCAACAAATTAATGTCGTATGTATATAGACGTTGATGACATCTAGCATTTGACACAAATTGCGTGATAAAATTAGCAAGGATAAGGTATGCAGGAACCTAGTGACATGTTTATAATTTTACTTAATAAAACTCTTACTCTGACTGACATACAACGAACAGCTTCAAAGAGGAACACTAAAACGGGTTTTCGGAAAACTTAAAATCACACATATTTAAACTCCGAGTTGTTACAGAGAATTCTATAGAAAGACCCAAAAACAGGTCGCTTGATCAAAAAATTATCGCACCCAGGATCTCGAGGAACCACTGAGCTAACAAGGCAGTTTTAATAAACAAGTAATATGTATGAAAACGTATATGACATTACCTTTCTGTATACATAACATTGCTGCCGATTGTACTCAGAAATGGTTTCACGAAAGTCGTAAATTTTGGGCTTTATTCGACAGACCTTATATAAGGCTGATAAAAGATAGAAAAAACTATAAATCTTAATAAAAACATAGATAATGTTAGAACGACACTGTAAATCTTAGAACAATAAATTATTTATCTGATTTACCGCCGCTTAATGGATTTGACCCTTTCGATCCGCCTCAGGCCTTAGCCCCGCGATCTCTAGGACCCACTGAATTATAAAAATACGTAATGGAATTTAGAGAGCGTAAAACTTTATTTTACAGTAATTTTAAATATGTTCAACTAGATTGTTTTGTGAAGTTATTTAACTTTTTATAGTTTTTTTAATAATTTATTTTTGTTAGTCTACTAGGGGTTTTAGCGCGAATGCTATCCTCATGGACCCAGGTTTGATTCTCAGGTTGAGCTAAGTGTTTTAAATTGCATTAAGTAGCTCAGTGTTTGGATTTGTCCCGGGGCAAAAGACTCGCCCTTCATAAGACCTAAACATACTGTGGGTATACATTAATTAGTATACCTCTGCCTAACATATCTAACATACATAGCATCATCATTGTATTGTCCCACTGCTGGGCTAGGGCCTTGTTTTAGAATAATTGTTTGACATACTTCAAACGCCATCGACAAAATTTCTCAGGCACGCATCTTTCCTCACGATGTTTTCCGTCATAGTTTAAACGAGTTGTAGTCGTACAACCTACACTGCCATCTATTAAAATTTACTCCAATACGGCGCCTTGCGCCCTCTACGAGAAAAAAGTGTTACTACAACAGACATTAAATGCGAGGAGACGAGCGAAGCGGCGCCTTTATAAGTTTTAGGATCGCTTAAATAGATGGCATTATATCCAAATTCCAAAGTTTAATAAAGTATTATATTATTAAAATCGTCGCGAGTAACACCGGCGGATACTATTAGTAATGTATACATTTATAATTAGTTGTTTGTTTTGCTGTGAAACAGGAAAATTTAATCTCTGCGTGAGAGTAAACTATAAAAATACTAAAGTCATTTCATCATCATTAGCAACGTTTTTAATGTCCTACAAGTAGGCACGGGTCTCTTCTTGGAGTGAAAGAGGTTAGCCTGCCCACCATGCTGGTCTAGTGTGGGTTGGCTAACTTCACGAATGTTTCCTCGTGTAATTTTCCTTCAATTTTTAAGTGAATGATAAAATTAACACAAATGATTTCGAAAGGTTAGAGGCGTACCTACGTATCGACTACAGACTACGATTTTACACACTAATGTAAATTGCTAAGATATCACTGCTTCTGTAATTTATCATTTTAATTTATGACATGAATTGTAAATTTTGTAATATTACTTATACATTTATTTAAAGGCAGAATTAATACCCTGGATACTGAAATCACGAGAACTAAAACCGACATTTCAAAACCCTTTGAAACTGAACTATAAAGCGGATTTTACTAATCTGTGTCAATTTGCCGAAGTCAATGAATATAAGATTAATTGGGGTACGTATCTCGACGATCGGGCGCCTCTTTTGAATAATTAATAGGGACGTCGACTCTCTCTTTCTTACTTATAGCTTTATTTCTTTCGCCCTCTTTAATTGGATAAAGAACAGGTAGAGTCCGTTCCTAATATAAGTAATGTAAGCGGCTGTTAATTCCTTTTGGGCAGATGGAAATTTGGTCCTTACCCTCTGTATTGTTTTTTGGTCTTTGCGCCTTTTAATGAGAACAGGAATTTAAATGTTAATTACAGCGGCGCTTTTTGTTCCGTAAATTATGTATTACAAGTATATAATACAATGTACAAGAAACAGTTCTTTTCGTCTCCTTTTTTGACAGAGAAAGGAGGACGAATGATGGTCGAGAACTTCATAGCCAAGTAGAAACCCGACACTGCTCAGACACCAGCGTTTGCTTACAGAATGTATGATCATTGAGCATAAAAACCCTTAATTCAACCTTAGTTAAACCGGGGTAGTTATAAGAACAGTCGTTCATCAGAAATTCGATAATTCCTATTCCTAATAACTATCCAAAATCATAGCAATATTATTTATTGTTGATTTCCAGAGTTGCATAGGAGTACAACAGTTACACGTCACATTTCAATAATGATTATTAAAATACAGAAATATTATAAAATATTCACCGACAGAATACATAAATGATATTGAATAAATTATACTATACCTATTAAATAAATTATTACATTATTTCAAAGTCAAGTTTGTGTGCCCTAAATTTTAAGCGATGATTATTATATTATAATATATAATAACAAATATTAATGCTACGAATTGAGCTTACAACCTTTGTTTTACATACAACTTAGTGGTAAACAAAACACGCTTTGAATGTATGAACCAGCAAAACAAGCAAAACAAGTCTCCCGTCAGCATTGAAGTAAATTAAGAGAAATCTCCTTTGGGAAAGCGCAAGCATGGCTTATAATCTCTTGTATTATAAGTCCAAGGTAAGCGAGATAGCGGTCCTTAGAGACATTTAAGAAAAAAAAAGACTTAAAAAGAAGACCGCGTGTGACCTGAATGACGCTGTAGCATAACTATGTGACCGCATTATAGGTTGTTTATGACAGTAACGTAATGTAGTAAGATAGAAGTAAGATAAAAGAAATACCTTTGAGGGTTAAAATTGTCCAGTTTACTAATCCGCAAAACGTCCATTTGCTTTTTTTTTAAATTATTATTATGTTTAAAGTTAAGGGTTAAGTTACAATCATTACAATACTTTAAGTGATATCATACTGTCTGATCTTTGAGAACAGAAATGTTTAAGGATTTTTACTTTTAAGATTTTTTAAGGATCTTCAGTCAGGAGAGCACGTAAAGCTGTCGGTCCCGGTTGTCATACGAACACCTATGACAGAAGAAGTTAGTGGTAGTCAGAAGCCCAAAAAGCCTAACAACTAGTCTATCCTTCGAATATCGGTATTGCCCAGAAATGGGTTGCGGAGGTCTGATGGCAATCGCTTCATGTAAAATACTGATTTTCAGCCGCATCTGGTTAGACTGGAAGTCGACCCCTACATGGTTGGGAAAACCTTTAAAAACAACTTAATATACCTACACATCTGTATTGCCTTATTCACTGTACTATTTATAATAAGCCATCTAAAATGCTTACAAGAAGGAATAAATACGTCATTTACAAATTCTTCGTTAAATTTTTAATTAAATTTCTCGCTGCCTCTTCCAAATCGTACCGTACGATATAATATCAGGTACTCTCCCTTTGACTGCGGCTCACTCCTAAGGGACACCTCAATGTTTTATGATAATCGCCTTGTTTAATTTATGTAGGCTGGTCATAATTGACGTAAACTAATTACAAGATACATGTGATAAAATTTACTGTATTCCTTGTGGGATGGTGTTTATATGGTAATAGCAGTTGCCATGGTTTTACTTGAATCCCAAAGGACTTTTTAAAACAAAAAGTAGCATAAGTCCTTCTTAAGGATGCAATTAGCTTGGCAAATTTTATCGAAATCCTTGAAAAAGTTGCAGGATTTTGACAGAGATGGACAGATTAATGATTTTTGGGAAGTGATATATATAAAATAATAATAATAATAAATATCTTGAGACATTTTTACACAGCACCATCTAGTCTCAAACTAAGCAGAGCTTGTACTACGGGTACTAGACAATGGATATAATACTTATATACTTTTTTTATTGTAAATACATAGGAAGCACCCAGACAAACACAAACACTTAAGTTCATTACAATAAATGTTTCTGTCCTGTGGGAAGCAAACCCACGACCTCGTGATCAGCAGTCTGGTACTCGAACCACTAAACCACAGACGTCGTCAAAAAATACGTTTAAACTCCGATCTGCCACTGAGATTTTCACTTTAAAAAAAAAACCACTTTTGCTCGACCTGGGAATCGCATCTAGCATAGCAACCGCGATACAACCACTAGGCTGACGAGGCAGTTACGTGTCACAAATATCATAAAACAATTGAACGCTTTCAATATTTTCCTCTTTCCTCTACTCCAAAACTTGTGCACTTTTTTCTTATAAAAACATTACAATCAAGTACCACTGTTTCTGCAATAATCTAGCCAAGAGTGCTCATAACGGGAACTTAAATAAATTGTCCGATCACAAACAAAAGTTGGTGTTAAAACTCGCCAAAGTGTGATTGTGGATCTGTGGGTAAGTACTTGAAATATACGGGCGCGGAAAACATCGAATATGCTGGGCCAACTTGGAAGTCCAAGGCTAATATTCAGAGACGAAACTAAGTGACTAAAACAGACTGAAAATGTTTACCATGAAATCAATATGAAACTGTGAATATTGTGCCTTAATGGCGTTCGTTTGACATTCCGAAACTGGCACTGACAGCAGATAGCTGTCAATTTGACAGTTATTACTATGAAATCATAATGAAACAGTTAATAGTAAGCCAAAATGGCTTAATTTGCTCAAATTTAAAGTTATTTTTCTCATCCCCCAGGCAACATTAAAAAAGTACGACTAGAGTTTTAACTAGCGTAATACAGGGTATTTTTTCCTATATGTGTACCTTCGGTACATCATTTGGGCCGATTTCGATGACCTCCTTTGACAAACGGAAGCGTTACTTTATCCTTAGGCTGATATTCAGAAACGAGACTCAACATGAAGTTATGCTTCCGTATGTCAAATTTGTATGACAATTTGACATACGGGAGCCTAAGTTTATGCTTAGCATCGTCTCTGAATATTAGCCTTAGGCTGAGATTCAGAGAAGAGACTCAGCATGAACTTACGCTTCCGTATGTCAAATTGCAATACAAATTTGACATACGGAAGCATAAGTTCATGTTGAGTCTCGTTTCTGAATATCAGCCTTAGTGTCTCTGAATATGAGCCCAAGTCAGATAGTACGATGTTACCCTAATATCGCAAGAAAAATGCAGTACTAAACTCTTCATAATATTATAAACCAAAACTGCCTCATTCGGTCGGAACTTCTCAGTGGTGAAAAGCATGACTGCCACGTTAGAGTTCCTGGGTTCGATTCCCTCGGAAGGCTCGCTGGGTACTGAACATACTGATGAACTGTGGGTAATATAGCAGTACTTTCGAGTAGCCCTTCGGGGAATACAGGCGTAATTGTATGTTACGTTGTGAAGCGATGGGAAAATTTGTGAGCACTTGAAGAAATATGAAGCAATACTTTGTGTAACCATCTTTTGGGTATCCACTTTCTTAGTAAAAAACCGTCTCTGTGCATGTTATTGCTGTTATTTTTTATTTTAAGCACATTATACCCGACCCTTTTATGGGCCTTAGAATAAAATAATTTTTATTTGCCTAAAATGTATGGTACAGAAGAGTAGGTGTTATTTAAAAAATCCTTATACAATCTACCTTAACATAGGCATGCCATAACAGTTGAAAAAAATAGATAAAGTTAAATACTCGTCAAAATGTATATTATAAAAATAATGTCAAATTGAGATTAATATTGTAATTAATGAGTTTTATTGCTGATGTCAGAATTAGTTTTATCATTTAAGAATTCACAAACTTAATATTTATAACATTTACGCCTTGTGAATTTCACAACAGAAACTGTACTCTGTGTAAGTGTGTTATCTTCTAATATTTTGTCTTCGATTTATTTGTTTCCTGCATTACTCTCCAATACGAACAAACGCTGGAATTTCAGGATCTAGCTTGCACATACACCCTCCCGTGCACAATACGACGGTAACCATCCGTCCCGTTTTGAAAGTTAGCAACTTAACTTTAATCCTGACTAACGTAATTGCTAAAGTTTGAATACAAAACCTTGTTCACGGAACGCGATTTAGTGTCAGACATTTTGTAATTGATGTAGTGGTTCGCCCTTTTACGTTGAGTCTGTACTGTGCACTGTACATGAAAGACTGGAGAGAGAAAAAAGAGATAGTAAATCTTACCTGCTAACTTATTGGGTTGATTTTAGAATGATCTTTGGGAAATGTTGACAAAACTGCCTCTTTGGTCTAGTGGTCATCGTTACTGCTGGACGTCCTGGATTTGACACCCGGGTCGAGCAAGGACGAGGTTGAGTGTTGTTGAGCTTATCTGTTCCGTAGCTTAGATATTTGTTCGGTTGATGGCAATAAACTCAACCCCTATTACACAGGATTTAATATATCGGCAAACTCTTTACAACATCGGCATCATTCACGCGTTGCCAACCTTGCAATAACCTCTATACTATGTCCTTAAATAACTTATTCACGTAACCGTTGATCAACGAAGAATATCAGAACCATAAAAGTGGTATTCAAAGTTATACACTTTACTACCAGCCTTCCCCACACTAGCTTTTGTCCGCGGCTTCGCCCACATATGTGTAGCTTATGTCCTAAGCCAAGGTATAAACCGTCATCATTTCAACTTTCAGCCAAATCGGTTCAGCCGTTTTGCCGTGAAAATTAGCAACATCTAAACTCCAAACTTACTAACTTTCGTCTTTTTAACCCCCGACGGAAACGCGACGTAGTGTTATAAGTTTGACGTGTCTGTGTGTGTGTGTGTGTGTGTCTGTCCGTGGCATCGTAGCTCCCAAACGGATAAACCGATTTTGATTTTGATTTTTTTATTTGAATGGTGAATTAGTCGGGAGCGTTCTTAGCTATGTTTGATGAAAATTTGTCCCAGATGGCCGCCGCCACAAAATAGCGAATTAAATATTTTTTCACAAAGGGTATCAAATGAAAGGGCTTAACTAAGAGAATACTATACACTATGATAAATTTCAAATCCAAGATAGCCGCCACCACAAAATGGAAAATTACATTTCGTATCGGGGGTTTTCTAAAATTTAATTTAGGTTATTAATTAGTAAGAAAAGTTTTATGATGAAATAATTCTGAATTCTGATCTACCAAAACTATCTTAAGAAAAAAGTATTCGATAAGTATCTGTATCTTGTTTACATTCATCATTCATCGATATTACTTGGATGGACATGCAAAATAAAATATTGTATAAATGTATTTTCCTTCTGTATTATATTTTTCACAGTCGTTACACACAAATCAGCTTGTGCAACGAATCCATTGTTAACTATAATACAATGAGTATTGAAATCAGGAATAAAATTAACATCTCATTCTGTGAAAGTTGAATTTATTATGAACGTAAAATTCTTTTTGAACAAATTATATAGTTGTAAAATTATGGTGAAGTATTTCTTTATTATTCTAAAAGAGTTAATTATAAATTGTTATACAATCACGCCTGTATTCCTCGAAGGGTTCAGCAGAGGCCCATTTGCTTACAGTCGTGAAGGAAACATCGTGAGAAAACATGCATGCCCTAGAGATGTTTATGACGACGGCGGCAGCGTATGATATAACTTACTGCCAACCCGGCCAGCGTGCTTGATTAGAGCCTTCCTTTTAGTGTGACAGGAGATTCGTGAGAAAAGTCGGAGGTGTGTATATGTGGATTCTAATCGGAGACGTTTGACTTACCTATGCTATTTTGCTAAGCATTTCAATACTTTACTAGAAATCATTCACGCCCGGTTCCGTAAGTAAATATTACTTATCGAACATACACGGTTGCACCGAATTAGTACCTAAAGCTTCTCACGATTTATCGTTCAAATATTTTGTTATTTTTGGCAACGTATGCCAATTTCTGAGGGGTAAATGCACCCCAGGGATGACCGATAAAAAATTACGACGCCGCAGGGCCTCGGGTTTTTTAAAAGAATTCAATCGACACCGCACACTACGGCGGCTTTTTTTTTTAAAGCGACGGACGCATGAGCAATTTTGGGAAACTGGACCGGAATTTGAATAGCTCAGTTGGTTTTGCTGCACTTCAACGTATAAAGTTGCGAGGGAGTTTTTGAGTATTTTTGTCACGAATTTTAGTGTCGATGAATAATAGTTCGGATATGTTGCGCCAAATGTTATTGTTGTTGCGTTGTCAACTACAACAAGGTCGGGTGATATGAAAAGGGAATATTTTATGTAATAAAAAACTGTTGTGTATTGTTTTACCGAGTGCAAACTATTTATGCACCGATTTTCAAATTCCTGTGTCGTTTCGGGATATAAATACTTCAACAAAATACTGCTACTCTCTATCACATTGGTGATTGGGTAATCCTTATCCAAAAACAAAACAAATATATTATAATTAGTAGATACCCTCGTTTACTTGTGTGGGGATGAGGAAGAATAGGATCTCTTAGGGTCTGACTGGTTGCCGTCCACCCTTACACTTTCTCTGTCGTAAAGCATCTATGTAATGTGTGCGTACCAATATTTGCGCGTGAGAGCCAGTCAATAAACATCCAAATATCCAAACATCTAAATAAAATATTTGATTGAAATGGAACATTTTTTCCATGAGTCCCACTTTTTGGAACCGTGCAACTACATAGTTTGACGTCTCAAAAATACCTATATAAATGGTGTAATTGAAATAAAATATTTGAATTTGACATAAAATGTGGAGATAAAAAATCAACTGAAACGCACTTGATCTTCGACACGAATGTATGTACTCAATATAAAAATAAATACTAAAAATACTCAAATCGCTTGGAAATTCTCTCTGTACAGAGTGGAAAGTGTAAAATTGAGATATAAAATTAACAAAAAACCGAACGATGAAAAATCCTACAGAAATTTGAAGCAACATTTTTATTCTAACAGAAATTGATGATACGTTTGCGGACGAGGCATCTGTTACCATTGATTATGCGGATCCAATCCCGTCCCGATTTTATCCTTTACTTTATTTAGTTACGATATTTTTTATGCGAATCGCGTTATCGGCGCTGTTTTTTATGTTTCGGCTTTGAAATGATACGTAAAAACATAATCGTTTGTTTTGTTTAGGAGGAATAACAGATACATTATTTTATTTTCACCTTAAATGATAATCTCTAATTTGAAGTTGAAACAGTTAATAAACATTTTCAAGATAATTGACGACGTCTGTGGTGCAGTGAATCGAGTCCCGGACTGCTGATCACAACGTCGTGGGTTCGATCTTCATTATCATCATCATCATCATCATCATCTTATCAGCCAAAAGAGGTCCACTGCTGAACAAAGGCCTCCTCCATAGTTATTCTTCCACCGGGACCGATCGTACGCCACCTGCATCTGACGCCTTCCAGCAATCTTTACCAGGTTGTCGGTCCATCTCGTTGGAGGCCCTCCCACACTTCGCTTTCCAATGTCTCCACTCAAGAACCTTTCTGATCCTCACAGGACCCAAATATTGATGTGATGAATATAAATGTTTGTCAATCTTTCGAAAGTTTATAATCCCGCAAGAAAGATTATAATATCTAACGATGTGCACAATTCTGTGATTATATTTATTTACTTAGATTTACTTTAAACAGAACGGCCAAAAAACTACTTACACTATTTAAAGACAAATTAGTAGTGCATCCAACAAATACACATCAATACATTCATACATTCTTCTCACAATACTTCTTACATTCCGACAGAATTTACCACGGTTTGAATCCAAGAGAGCGTTGAGTGCCGTCAATGTCCAGTGACGTATAGGTGACTTGGAGTGTGCAACACTGCGACGTGATGGGACTGCCAATAATTCCTGCTGCGACAGTAGTTATTAGGAACAAATAGTTGACAGACTTGGTTGTGAATATCAGGAGCGTCAATCCTCGCTTTTAAGATTTTACATATTTCAATCATCATAAGCCCGTGTGACTTCCAAAGAATCAAGAAGAATTGAATCCTAGGCATCCCAAGAGAAATTTCGTCGGGTACAAGTAAGGTTAGTAGCCACAAGAGTGTTTGTAGAGATTCCTCAGAAAAGCTTTTTGCACTTTCTCAAGTACCAATATATATTTTTTCGAATGGAGTCCACACACGCACTTTAATCAAGCTTACTACGATATACATATATATACATACCTAAGTAAAACCCAAGGCTTATTTAAATCTACCATTAAAAACTCACCAATACTATGTCAAGTCATATTCAAGTCCGAATTCAGCAAACAACAATTCAAAACCCCTATTCTCTAGGAAAATACTTGGACAAAAATGCCCAATTTTATTTTGAAATTATTCCGCGAAAGCGAACTGTTCCGCACAGTGTTTTGTGTTTTATGGTAATCATAACTCGTGGGCACAATACCGGCCGTATTTCGGGATGGAGAAAGCTGCTGTAAATCATTTGGGAACAAAGTATGTCCGCTGCGGCGGTGATTTGTCAAAGGAGTTGCAACGGGCTGTCTGTACAGAGTCGTCTAGAGATGCTTTGGGGATTATAGGACTGGGAGGAAATTTATTTGTAGATCATTGCATGCTACCTTTAGGTCCTTGGTCTGATTCTTAGGTTGTGCAATTGAGTTTTTCTATGAATTCCTCACTAGTAGTTCGGAGTTTGGATGTGTGCCTATAATACATGGCTCCTAAACATACCGGCAAACTGTTGTGTTCGTAACAACATTCTCTAAAAAAAAATTTCTTTTATTTAAAAGCTATGCACCTGTAACTGCAGTATCTACCACCACCCTCTGTTCCTGTCTGTAGAGCTCCTGGACCTTCAGATAATGTATAAATTATCTAACTGTTCCCCGCTACTCGCGTTCATCTATTTTCCCTTTTAAGCACCTATTTTCATAGCAGCTGATATTGAAATGAAATGAAATACTTAGCAACTAAAGACACTTTTACAAATAAAAATTTAATATTAATAAATATTAAATTATTAATATTAAATTTTTAAATCTATAAATTTAATTTAATATTTTACAAATAAATTTTCCTTCATTAAAAATAACTTGAAATCTTAGCATGGAAAATGCTTAAAAAAAATACAAAAAGATACACTTTTACAAGTCAATATTTAACATATTTCTTTTCTAAACTAGATGGCGCCGGTATTTCTAACTGACGTCCCCGGAAAAGAAATACCGAAACAAACTCAAAGAATCATCACTTTGAAGGGTCTAGACATATTAAAAATATTTATGTAATGAGTGTCACAATGCAGGTAAATGTCTGAAAAGTCTTTTCTAAGCTTTTTAATTCCCATTTCAGTACCTATATATTAAGTGCTTAGTGTGTGTTCTGAACGCAGGTGCTTAAACAGAAATACTCCTTAAAGTTTACTCTCTACAAATCAAATAGTCAAAACACTAATTGGCAGTCTATTTTCAGTAATATCAAATGGCTTTCGTCAGCGTGTTCAGCAATTAATTAATTATGGTGGTTCCCCTGATGTGTTAGTTAGCGGTAACAGTTACTTGTAGGCAAATAGCTTATAACGTAACTGCTGTTGTATGCTAATAACAGTGAGTTGTGTGTGAATAGAACTGTTTATAATTCACTGTCTCAGTAGCTTAGTAATCGTAAGTGCGGTTCATACGGGGTCCTGGCTTCGATTCTCAAGTTGAGCAAAGCACTGCGGATTTAGTTGCAAGATTTGATAAAATAACGTACCTGCAAGTTAAATAACAGCTTTTAAAAATATGTCATCTCGCATGCATTAGATGACAAAATGTCATACCATCACGCCTGTATTCCCCTAAGGGTTAAGCAGAGGCGTACTTATGAACATCCACATTTCGCCGGTATGTTTAGGTTCCATGTAATAGGGGGCGAGTCTATTGCCATCAACCGGGCACAAATCCAGACTCCGAGCTGCTACTGGGAATTTCACGGAAAAACCCAACAACAATTTGCTCGACCTGGGATTCGAACCCAAGACCTCTAGCGTAGCAGTCGCGCTTGGGACCACTAGACCAATGACGTATTCTTGAATAGGTTTTCTGAATGTAGGTAGGGAAATGTGAAAAATTTGTATAAATAATCCCAGTTATTAAAGCGTTAGATATTAAAATTTCATTTTATAAGTATTTATTCAAAATGTTTATGGTACCTACTATCCATGCAATAATACTTCTGTAAAACTAATAATGTAATAGGTTTCAATCAATAAATTGATAGAAAACTCAAACTTTTACTATCTTTCAACACTGCGTCTGCCAATGAGTTTCCAGTTTGTGTTCGGAAAAGGATAAGTATACATAAATATATTAAAAACCATAGCCAAAACCATGGGACGGCTCAAATTAAGCCCGTTATCAGGGTCAACCGGTGTGAAAGTTTCGCAACATAAATTCACAAACTTAAACGATCGAATAAAATTTTATTGTAGCCTATCTTGTCCGGGTTGACCGGGGCAATTAGCCATTGTTATGCCCAGCTTTATGGACAAATAGCCGGGTACGTGGCACTTCGGGCAGGCCCCTATGATTTATGGGTCTACGTGGCCTCGCTCGGCCATTGTTCGATATTTCCGAGATATTCGAGTTTGATATTCCGATTTAGATCGGATCGTGATGTTGGTAAGGTTATTTGTGGGTGATCTGTCACGTGGTTGGTGAATTGTGTGATTTATTTGGCGGTTTCTTGTAGCTACTTTGAAAAGGAATGTTTAGTGTTTTCCTCGTAAAACGTTGTTTGATAATTTTGAATGGGAAACAGTTTTAATTGGTTTTTATTTTTGTTCATAATGAGTTTAACCGGCCTCTAAAAACTCTCTCTTGTGTTCTGGTCTTGGGTTTGATTTCTAGGTCAAGCTAAGTGTTACTGTTTTTTTTTTAATACAATACTCAGTAGTAGCTCGGAGTTTGGATTTGTGCCCGGTTAATGCCCTATATAATAGTACATGGGACCTAAACATAACGGCGAGTTGTCGATGTACATTACCTACACCTCTGCCTTTAAGGATACAGATTTCGACCTGTACTGGGAATTTTACAGAAGAACCCAAAACATTTTGCTCGAAATCAGGACCTCTAGAGTAGAGTCGCACTTGGCTCCACTAGACGATCGGGGCAGTTTATGATACCTGTAAATAAAAATATCTATAATAACCTAACCTAAATTAAAAATTTAGAAAACCCCCGACACGAAATGTAATTTTCCATTTTGTGGTGGCGGCCATCTTGGATTTGAAATTTATCATAGTGTATAGTATTCTCCTAATTAAGCCCTTTCATTTGATACCCATATTGAGGGATTTGTGAAAAAATATTTCATTCGCTATTTTGTGGCGACGGCCATCTTGGACCGATTTTCATCAAACATAGCTAAGAACACTCCCGAGTAATTCACCTTTCAAATAAAAAAATCAAAATTAAAATCGGTTCATCCGTTCGGGAGCTACGATGCCACAGACAGACACACACACACACACACACACACAGACACGTCTAACTTATAACACCCCGTCGTTTTTGCGTCGGGGGTTAAAAATAGCTGTTTTTGCGTCGGGGGTTAAAAAAGAAAATGGATAATAATAAAAATATATATTAGATTGCGTTTAACCCCTCACCTGCAGACGAAAATCAAGAGGGGATCCCTCAAAAAAGACAAGACACCTCTGCGATTGACGGGCGTTTGATAAATTACTTATATTAGTGGATTTGTCATGGGAGCCATCTATCATGCCCATAACGATAAAAAACGTACTTCTATCCTTAAATCCAAATTGATTCGGAAATCCGGATCTCTTAAGAATTTTTCGATATTATTTGGAATATTTCGAAAAAAGCTCGGTTCTGTAAATATTATGACGTAGATACTTCATCTAATAGGTAAATGAATACACTATTATTATGTTCGAAAATTTTATATCGTCTACAAGTACCTACTGCAATTTTTCCGAAAATCCAAATGTAACATATGTAACGTAATTAAAAATTAAAAAAGTCTATTGTCACAAAGAGACGGATCAACTATCAGGGTCTACAAAGACTGAAAGTTGAGCCTACAGAATGCATCAACATTTTATGTAACCAAAATCTCACCCGATTGTTCATAAGTTATTGAAACAGGTGTACTTAATAGACTAAAAAGAAATAACTGAGGTGGAAAATCAAGTGAAATCACAAAACCAATGATTTGATGGACTATTTTATGTGATTCTATAATTGTAGTTTTATTAATCTATAATTTCTACCTGCCTACACAAATTATATCTGCAAAAAAACATTAATATGTACTTATCTAACGACCTCATAATGAACTTGACAAGCCTTTACACACAAGTAAACATTACAATCTATCAGATACTACTTCTAATAAATATGGAGCATTTATTGTTACTTATTTTTAAAATTGCATTTGGTCCAAAATTTATGTTTAACTTTCTTTCTCAAGTTGTTCTAGTATTATCATTTTCATACTATTTTTCAAGATTACTATTTTATTCAGATCATTATATTAATTAACATTAACGTTGTAATGTTTTTTTTTTTTTTTTTAGAATAGCTACATCTTCTATTTGAGTCTTCTTTAACAGTATTTTTTTTTGTATGATTTGGATTACGGCTTAGCAATGAATATTCTAAGAGGCATTAAGTATGTTGATCCGGAATCTCTACTTTAGTCAATATAATAAACTATTAATTAAGGCGGTCTGCATACAATTTCATGTTTAACGAAGCAAATGGCGTCAAAGAAACCCTTAGTCAAAAGCATCTCAATTTGGTGTCTCTCCAACATAGGGTGCTGATCCAGTCCAAGTAATCTTCGCATCTTGCCATCTAGAAAATATAAAACACATATTTTTTATTATTTTCATAGAATAAACCAACACACTGGGAGGCGAACCAAGGAACACTCAGCGGATCTTTGGAATAGTAATTATTTATACGTAAGCGGCAACAACACAAACATGTGGTTATAATAATCATTATGATCACAGTTATAAAATTCTACAACAATATTATAGTACAGAGCCTCAAAATATGGCATAGTATAGTGTCTAAATAGTGTAATGACTTCAGGGCTGTTAATTCTTTTTAGATTTGTCTGCCAAGTTTTGCCCATTAGCTTCTTATTCTAATCCAATTTTAATAGTATTCTTAAGGCCCAGGTCTGTTGTTTAAAATAATAGTCTCAATAAGTATTAGTTTCCAGGTTTTCTTCTTTCTCTTTTCTTCCTCATGTCGTTTTCCTCATTGCTGAAGGTTGTGATAATCCCTAGTTTTAGGTTTCACCTCCAGTAATTGCCATATTATCATTTGATCACCATAAGATAAAGCTTCACTTGATCAATAACTATCACATATCCTGACAGTTGAGTGCACACATAAACACGGCACTCTGAACTAACATTAGCATCGTAAAGTACACGGAGACTTGCAAGTACTTCGTACACTCATCAACAATGAATAGTGTGCAGAGTAAGATATTTATTTAACAGCCACTCGCTGGCATTTAACATCTCATCATATCAGCCTATTGCCGTCCACTGCTGAACGTAGGCCTCCCCCAAAAAGCGCCAACCATCCCGGTCTTGGGCAGCTCACATCCATCCGGTGCCAGCCACCTTCTTTAAATCGTCGGTGCATCGTGTCGCAGGGCGTCCTACAATATGCTTGCCTAAACGTAGTCTCCACTCTAGCACTTGTCTGCTCCATCGAAAATTTCAATTTAACATCTCATAGAATATAATAATATAGCATTTATTATAGCACTGGTAGCCTAGGGGTAATGACCACTGGACTGCTACTGTGACTTTTCGAAATCATGTGCGTAATTATCACTCACTTTAGCGGTGAAGGAAAATATGATCTGCATGCCTGAGAGATTTTCTCGACGGTATGTGAAGTCTGCCAACCCGCATTAGGGCAGCGTGGTGGACTATAGCCTAATCCCTCTCATACTGATAGGGGAGCCGTGCCCAGCAGTGGGACAGTCTGTACATGGGCTGATGATGAGAATTTAATAATATCTGATGGAATATACAATGGTGGTAATTAAATAAACGAAATAATAACTAGGAAACATGACTAGCACCATGTTTGTTAATGGTGTTTATTACACATCGTCCACCACTTATTTTGTTGATCTAGTGTAAATCCTAACTATGTGCTGTTACCAATGATTAGAAAGCAATATAAGGATCAACTTTTTTATAAGATCAACATTTTAGAAGTAAAATCACTTTAAAAAATGACGGGTTTGCTACTAATGGACCTAACTATATTTATAATATTGTATTATAGTACTTATAATTATTATATGTATCTTACTTCGTATGTATCAATTTCTCAAGCGGCGTAGCACTGATGTCATCAGTACGTAGAGACCCTACAGCGTCATCATGGGCCCGAGTGTCCACATTCAATAGAACGTGACAACCGCCACACGTGTAGTAATGGATATCAAACCTTTAGGCAAACAGAACAGAGTTTAATTTCAGATGTATGAGTTTTACAGCTGTAAAGAAACATATGTAATATAAGAAACATTGCGAAAGGTTTTTGTAAATGAGGACATCACTGATTGAGGGTGTATCGGATTAAGGGGTCGTGTGTTATGGCGACCAGTTCAGTAATAAAGTAGCCTTCCCTTAACATTTCTAGCTTTAAGTTACAGTAACATTATCAATACGTATACGTAGGTTGTCAGTATAAGAAGGTCAAAAACTATTGAATCTTCCACACAAAATGCTACATTATTCATCAATTACCTTCGTTCGGCATGATAATTCCTCAGCAATTCTCGATTGGTATTAAAAAGAACCCCATAGTGTCCAGAGCAGCTTGTAACCTATATTGAAAAAATAGTGTAAGATAAAAAAAATAACAAAATTCCATACTTGAAATTTTCTCCATTGTCGAGGGACCATCGCAAACACAAATCTCTTTTGCACTTAAAAAAATCGGATCAACTATCTGGAACTAATTCTGCATAAGAATACTGTCTGAATTGCACATAGAACTAGGGATTCCCACTCGGCAGACACGCTTGCACGCACTAGACCTATGTAAACTAGTTACAAACCCATATCGGCAAAGCTGGAGTTTTCAGTCTAGATCCAGGGTACTGTTTATTGATGTTATGCTTAGAGTTCTCCTCTCCTCCATACCAGACTAGGAGACCAACAGGACTGCGAGATAATATCCCAAATTGTGGCATAGCCTGGAGAAAATAAAGTTTATTAAGGACATAAGAATATTACTGAAACTTTGATTACAATTATTTATTATTTCTTTTTTTTTTATTATAAAACGTTTGCCACAACATACAATTTAGCTTAAAGGAGGCTTAGTAGTGGCTATAAATGGCGATGTACAGTAGACAAAAAAGATAGGTAGACAGGCAGTTAGATCTATGCCCAAGCACAGATTGTCTATATACTTATCTCTTTTTGTTTAATGTACCAAAACGGAAGATGCTGGGTCGAATACAGTTGATTTTTTTATTCTCAAAATTTTTCTATGGCTGTATCATTTAGGTAGATTTTTTTTATTTATACAAATTGATCGTCACACACACACACACACGCATTAATTTCTGTATGTATTTTAATTTCTGTATGTAAGTATTCAAGTTAACTTACATAATGGTCTTCATCACCAACATAGAGAACTCCGTTATGGAGATAGGGGGTGGCTCGGCCAGTCAGTAACAAAGTCACCAAGTTGATCGACCCTTCCACATGAGCGGAGACCAAGTGACTCAACTTGCCATCCAGATCTTTCTTGACGCTGTATGGAAATGTAACAAAACTGATGATATCAGAACATATTATACCATCACGCCTATATTCTCCCAAGGGTTATGGAGAAGTGTAACTGTATATCCACAGTCACATGTGATAGGGGGCGAGCATTTTGCCATCAACCGGGTAGAAATCCAAACTGAGCTGCTACTGTAAATTTCACAAAAATATTTAACAACACAGCTCGACCCGGGACTCGAATCACTCGTCAGTCACGACACACTTTCATAATCGCTAGACTGATTAGGAAGGCCTTCTATTACATGCGATTTAAAATATACCGGCGAGTTATAGACATCCAGTGGTAGGTCGGTACATTTCTGCCCGATATTTACTCTTCAAAGTATGGATGCAAGGTAGTTATATTTTTTTTTGTATGCGTATCAAAAGACTTACTTTTCGCATCCTCTTGACAATACACACGCATACAGCAACAGCAATGCTCCAATGCCATCTTCAGTTTGAAACTGACAAAAAATTACGATTTTGCTTAAATTATGAAAATTAACTCACTTACTAATTTACTTTTAGACTCAGTATGAGGTATAAAACTTTATATTTGGCAGGGAGGTTTAGTGGTTTTAAAGTCCAAAAAGTTTGTATACAATCTTAAGGTAAAGTCCCTTTTAAAATTCATACATTTTCATTTATTAATAGCTACTCGTATGTGTGTAGGAAAACATAGACCACGAACAACACAAACATTCATCTTCTCTACAGTATTAAACAAAGTAGCTCCCACTGTTTGTACCCTTAGACCTTTTAAACTACGTAACAGATTATAATGCAGTTTCCAGCAATTGATAAAGTGATTCAAAAGGAAGGTTTGTAAGAAGTATACATGCATATTAAAGATGAAAAATTAAATCATTGGTATCTACATTACAGGTGAAGCAGTGATAGCCTAGGGGTATGACCACTGGACTGCCAAGTCAAAGGTCTCGAGTTCGAATCCAAGGCACGCACCTCTGACTTTTCGAAATCATGTGTGTAATTATCACTCGCTTTAACGGTGAAGGAAAACATCGTGAGGAAACCTGCATGCCTGAGAGATTTTCTTTACAGCATGTGAAGCCTGCCAACCCGCATTAGGCTAGCGTGGTGGATTGTAGCCTAATCCCTCTCATACTGAGAGGAGACCCGTGCCCAGCTGTGGGACAGTATATGGGTTGATTATTATTTTATTTTATTATATTATTATCTACATTGCATCCGTGTGTAGACGGGACCGGTCGCTAGTTTTTACCTACATTGTTTTTTTTTATGTCAGCCAACGAGCAGCCTTGCCTCCTAATTACTACTCGTGGTCATTGTTACCCTGACAGCTTTACCACAGAAGCTAGTAATGCGTTGCCTAGCCCCAACATGCTGGAGACTGACGAAGCCCCATCAACCAAGAGGAGGAACCAGCTCTCACGCGCAGAAGTCGACACACATACATAAGTACTTTTACGACAGATTTTTTAGAAATATAATTTAATATTGAAACTCACCAAATACAAATACCGTTTCAAAAATATTTGGACATCCTCCAAACTCTTGAACTCGAAAATGTGCAGCTTGTAAAAGAATTCACTTTTATGAAATTTTCTGAAAATTAATTCCAATTTTTTTTCAGAATGGGTAAAGATTTTCCAGTGATATAACAAAGGTTTTGAGCCCAGCTTATTAAATTATTTCTTTTTTTTTTCTGCTTAGTAAAAAAATAAAGTCAGACTGGTTTTTCGAATTCAGAACCTGGTTTTAATCTGAAATCTTTAAATTCTCAACAGTGATATGTCGATTTGATTAATGTCATAATCATTTATGACAATGCCTAAAATAATTAATTATAATAGTCCCCGCGGAACGAGTTGGCCGCGCCTTAGGTAGGGACGGGGGTGAGGCGGCGGGTTACTGTGAATGAAAGCAAGCGCCCCCGCTCCTCCGTCACACCGCGCGCAGGCGACCCCGCCTCTCCATCCCGCCGCTCACAAAGACGAGGCTAAGGCATGGCCTAAGGCATGGCCAACTAGTTCCGCGAAAACTATAGTGACATCAAATCAAGACATCACTATTCTCAACCTAAACAAAAAAACTGTATTAATATGTTACCTTCTCAGTAACGCCATCTTGGTAGTACTGTGAGCTGTGTTGCACGTAAATGTTATCGGTGGGCAGAGCCACCAATGCCTTCGGTTCCACCCCGGTCTGGCCGGAGTTACCACCACCGCAGCGCCAGATCATCTCGCTGCAGGCACGCCACAGTGACTCCTCCTGACGCTCTTCAGAAGGTCTCAGGTAACTGAAAAGATTTAACTTTTACCTTTTGAACGCCTATGAACACTTTAAGCAGCATTCGGCCCGTGCCTACGATGCCGAAGACTATTTTATTTTTCGACAAATCGGGCTGTCGCTAATGTCATTACCATACATTTTGTTTCTATTAGTTTGTCGATTCGAATATCAGTTTGCAACTTGTCTACCGGGGGGCTAGACAAGTTGCATTTTGACATTCGAATCGACAAACAAAATGTATGGAAATGACACAAGCTGTCGACAAATCGGGCCGCCACTAATGTCATTTACATACATTTTGTTTGTCGATTCGAATGTCAAAATGCAACTTGTCTAGCCCCCCAGGTCGAAAGCTTGTGTCATTTCCATACGTTTTCTTACTTACGTTCGTCGATTCGAATGTCAAATTGAATCTTGTCGCCAATAATTATAAAATTACCAGTAACAGCCGTTGTTCAATAAAATGCACGTTCTGACAAAACTGAGCGTTTCTACAAAACAACACAAATTACAATACTACCAACCTTCACTGACACTAAACAACGATGGTAAGACCATAAAATCGACCATTTGAACTAAAATATCGTTCGGCGATGCATAGTGCAGATTTATGCCGAAACACGTGGCGTTCTAGAGAATTATGATCGGTATTTTGAAGCTACGCTGTGTGCCTTTGCGCACAAAAATATTGGCTTATGTTGAAGAAGGATAGATGTTCCTTCTGTCTCTATATGTAAATACTAAGGTGGCCTGGAAGAAATCGCAGTTCACGATAAGGCCGCTTGTATGTTTTTAAAATCGATTGTGTCTTATATTTTGTGTATTCGTTTACAATAAAGAATATATAAATAAATAAGGATATCTATTATGGGGGTCGTCCATAAGGACCAATTCTAACGAAGCTATCCAAAGTCTAAGAACAGAAATCACCATAAGCTCATAAGGTGCCACCCCAGACGAACATCAATGTATTGTAAATAACAATAGCGACACATAGTCATTTAATTGTACATAATCATGAGCATATAAATATCTATACACTTAGCTAACATAAAGGGTTCCGTATCATTTTTAAGGACCGAGGCATTTTATCCCTACTAATATTATAAATGCGAAATTTAGTCTATCTGTCCGTCTGTCGGTCGGCGGGCTGTATCTGTTGAACCATAATAATAAGTAGAGAGTTGAACACCGTTCGGGTATGGAACCCTAACAAGCCTACAGAATAACCCTATAATTCAAAGTTAATACTTTTTTTACACCTCGATTTGTAAAGAATATTTAATAATTCCCAAAAAAATTCAGCGTATTGAAGACTAGCATCGTTTCTACCTCGAACATGAGTTGTATCGAATTGCTTTCGATAGGTTTTTTACGCATCGAAATCCTGTACATAATCTCATACCCGATTTTAGTTCCTTACGTAACCTAAAGGCGTTGAAGGGTTTTCCATACTAATATTTTAAGCCGTCGCTAGCGGGTTTAGTGAGAAATACTCATGGTCGAGGTACAGGCATAAGAACGAAAGTGTACGCAGTAATTTTCCCACCAAACGCCTTCGGGTTAAAACAATATTGTCGAACGTTTTTATGTGAGAGATTGATGATATTGTTTTGTACTTGTTTTAATATTGAAATTGATGCTATCGGGCCTTTGACGTACGTGTGATTAATATTGTGTTCCTCGATTTTGAACGTAACATGACATAATGAGATATAGCTTCCTGTGGAGTTAACACGTGCCAAGACGAAATAATTGTGACGATAACATTTTATCGTAATTTGATTAAAAATAATAATATTATTAACACACAATACAAACAGCGTAGACACAAGACAGATTCAACCGTAACTGACGATTCAACCGTAACTGACGATTCAACTGATTAAACTGCACTAATGATGAATCAACCTTGTTATTGTTAGTTTAGATGTTATAGCATCACGCCAGTTTTCCCCGAAGAGTAAGGCATAGGTTTAATCAACACCCGTAGTTTGCCAGGATGTTTAGGTCAATAGGGGAGACCCTATTGCCATTAACCGAACACAAATCCAAACTCTGAGTTTCGACTTTGGTGCGCTTAGGTCAAATAGACTAACGAGGTATTATAGATTGTCAACATGAAACACTTAAGCAAAAATTTTATGACACAGTATAACCAAATTCATAGATAAGATATTGTTCTACTCACGTATCCGGTGGAACATCGCACTTGTTGTCCTTAGTCTGTGGCCGTGAATCGAACAGCAGCCACTTGATCATGTGGGCTTGCAGGGCTGACAGCAAGGACCTGACAATAAGTAGTTAATATAATATCAGTGCTTCGTTTTTCTAGTGGTCCCAAGTGCGAGCAAAGTGCTGTTAGGTTTTTCTGTGCAATTCCCAGTAGTAGATTCACGAATCCAGACTCCAAGCTGCTACTACTCACTCGTGGACGGTGAACTCGAGGTTCGTCCCCCTATACAGCGTGGGCATAAAATCGTGGATCAAACGAAACAGGGCGACAGTTAGGGTTATTTGCAGCAAAAAAATCTCTGGGGCAGAGCTCGTTTTCTGAAGAAAATACCAAAATTAGTAGTACAACCATAACCTACGATCATGCCTGTAATCTCCGATTGGTTAGGCAGAGTATGTACTAATGTACACCCATAGTTCGCTGGAATGTTTGGGTCTAGTATGAATGTAATAGGGGTTGAGCCTAAAACCGGGCTCAAATTCAATCTCCAAGCTGCTACTGAGGATTTCATAGAAATAAGTACTCAACGACAGTTTTTCCAACCTGGAAATTCAGGACCTCAACTGTAGCAATCGCATTTACGGACACAAGACTAATGGGGCAGTTTTTGCAGTATATTCTGTATTTTACCTGGTTCCATTTCGTGGTGCTGCTAGTCCATAGCCGAGGGGCTGGTCGGGAGGCCTCATCACTAATGGAGTGCGGATCCATTCACCCCGAGGTGGACACGAGGCAGAGCTAAAGCAGGTGATGCGGACTTCCTGGATTAAGGGACAACAATATTTATATAATCATTTGTAAGGATGTCATATTAGCCTATCGCCGTCCATAGCTGAGCGTAGGCCTCCCTCCCAAAGAACGCCAACCATCCCATTCTTGGGCAGCTCGCATCTATCCGCCGCCAGCCACCTTCTTCAAATCGTCGGTCCATAATTTGGAGGGATAGAGACTGAATAAGTGAGCTAAGTAAGTTAAGAATAATTTTTATTACTTTTTTATACCGCTTAATGATTAAAATCATATCGTTTAAAATAAATCCTCCAAGCAAAGATCATATTTTGAAATCAGATGACTTTATCCCAATGAGAACTCATAGACTCAATCAAGTTCATAATACGAGTACATGCGAAAACAAAATTCAGTATGGTTTTGATTCTGATTTTTTCTCTGACCCCAAAATATATTAAGCTAAGGCAAAATAGCTTAAAAGCTGATAGTCATAACTGCCAGAATAGGTAAGCAAGATATACTCACGGTCGCCAATTCCTCAGTTATCGGCTTCCCGCCGACCACAGATGGTCTAGCGCCATTTAATAACTTGTTCCTGGCGTACAGAACGCGCTCTGAAAAGGATTTATAGTTTCATTCCTTTGCCTCCACAGTGACAGCTTTCGATTTTGTCTCTGGTATTTTGTTTAATCAGTGCTGAAAAATTTGCTTCGAGAATTTTTCGACTGAATTTGTTTTTAGGATAACAGTTCCAATGTTTCGTAATCGCTGATTACGTTAGTATAGAATTTATGTGATAAATATAGATTTGCTATTGCTAAAACGAGGTTTTATTTGTAATCTGAAGAAAGAAATACTCCGAAAGTCTAATATTTAAGTCCAATCTGATTACGCTAACTTCGCAAAAATAAATTTCACAAATATCACGCAAAGAATTTCGGTATTTCTAAAGGTATTCAAGGATCACATTTTTATACCCCATACCTGTCCGACAAATTCTTACGTTCTTATATAAATGGACCCCCTTCGAGTTCCGTTAGCTGGACCATTGTTGAGATCACAATACATTCCAATTACGAAGGTCTTGTGCCAGATTTCTTGGTGCCACCGTAACTTAGAACGTATTTAGGATAAAATGAAATGGATGGTGATATCGTATCGTATGATTTTATATTTGACAAGATTGTAGTATTTTTTGGTCCTATGAACCTATGAGAATTGTTAGTGGTAGTCAGGAGCAGAAAAATCCTGGTAACTGGTCTATCCTCAATGTAGGATCTGATGGAGTCTGATCTGTCTGATCTGTGAGATCTGTCAGTGGTTACCGTTTAGTTTCATTCAATCATCATTGACTGATACTTGGTTACTTCAATATTGATTCGAAGCCAAAGAGAACCCGCCATGGTTATAGACATGATGGTAAGTGGTTATCAACGCGTTTGGATTACCTGCAATACCAGAGGCTTTAGAGATGCTTTGCTGGCCCTGGAAATCCCTTAGCAACCTATAAATCTGCAAAGGAACCGAGAAGGTGAACTGGCTCTCAAGCAGAAAAGTCGAAACACAAAGACGCTTCAGACTCCGACAGTTACCACGACGATCGCCAGCCAGTCAGACCCCAAGAGATCCTACCACCGAGTACCGTGTTCTTTTCAGACGTTGAGTTGTGAAGGTCTAATGACAGTGGCTGCTTGAAACATACTGGGGTCGTAATATGAAGTGCTAAGGCCATCATTGTTACGTTGAAAAAAAGGAATGGTGCTACCCAACTTGTATAGCAGCATCTCTCTCTCGCACTGGAACGACGATGGCTCTAAAGCTCCATATATTAATATGAAGCTTTAGAGCCATGGTACCTATGTACCTATGGTATAATTTTTTGAAAAAGGCTAGAAAGGTCATGACTAACCGCTCACACGATTCTTATTCGCATCTATTTCGATTACGTTCAAGAGAGATTAAGCATCACTAGAGTTTTTCATAAAAACATCGCCATTAATGTTACCTAAGCAATTTGGGACTACCAACAGAGAAATGTCACAATAGATTTCCGCGAGGTAATGGCTTAGCCGATCAAGAAGCATGATAAAGCGGATTTAATTTTAGGTTGAGAAAAAAATAACGAAATAAATTTTCAAGAATTAAATTGTCGCACTTATTTTTGTGCGCAGTTTCTTGTGTGTGGCGATAAACTCATTTCACGAGTCCCTGAAATTACTCATATATAGCTCATTAGAATTATTTCCTCTCCTTGAATGATTACTAATCTATTTTCTGGGATGAGAAGAAGGTCATCAAAAGCCCATACAACTCAGCCCGAATTTGTACCAGAGGTACATGACGCTGTCAAGTAGACAGTTTTTACCATTAAATCACTATCAAACTGATAATAATGTGCCTTTTGACATTCCGAAACCGACACTGACAGCAGATAGCTGTCAAACTGACAGTTTTTACTATGAAAACATTACGAAACAAATAATAGTGTTATTTTTTATGAAGGAAAAAATCGGCTGGCGGGCAGGATTCGAACCCGCGTCTTCTGGTTCGGTACACCAGACCCTCTGAGCACTAAGCCACCGCTCGCCCCGCTCGCCAGTCGAAATCTTCCTCCACATTCTAATTTACGTCTTTAAGGTGACGTAGCGACAGATAGGTAGGTAAAATAACTTGTAATCTTAGCATGGAAAATGCTTAAAAAATACAAAAAGATAAATAATAGTGTGCCAAAATGGCGTGATTTTTCTCAAATTAAAAGTTATTTTTCTCATCCCAGTCCCAGTCAACTCGATTTCGATGACTCCCTTTGTGTATGGTTTTTACCTATCAAAGAAAAACACTACGAACAAATAAAAGAGATATACTTGGAATTATAAGGCTGCGTGTGTGATCACTCGAGATTTTTTATGGAAAATACGTTTATCGTAATATGCCTAGCTATAATTTTAAAAATACAATATTAATAAATGCAAAATAATAGGCGTAGCTATAAATACCTATAGCTACGCCTGTGACGGGCTTAATACATACAATATTTATGTCAGTTTTCTTTTTATATTTCTGAAAAGATTATTATAATAAAGAACGACAGATAAAATAGGGTTCTTTTGAATTATACAGTAGGTGTATCTTACTGGGACAGTATTGTACAATCTTATTGCGTAACCTATTTCTTTTCTTTTTCTTTCAGCTCAAAGGATTGGTCTTTTGAGCTGAAAAAAAAGAAAAGAAATAGGTATAGGTAGGTATAGGAATAATTCAGAAAATTCTTTTTTTAAATATTTGAAAGGTTCATAACAAGAAATAATTAGGAATTCAGACAGTTAAGTGAGCGTGGATAATGCTGATTTCGTAGTATAAATAAAATTACTAGCCTCAATGGCTTAGGGATCGGAAGTGTGGCTTCTAAGGACGAGGTCCGTGGATCGAATTCAAGGTCAAGTAAACATTTTGTGTGTGTGTTATTGAAGCTAGCAAACTAGTAACGACTTTTTAGGCTATAATGGTCATGCATGATTAGAAGAGATTAGATTAAAATCTAAGAGATTAGATTAGAATATAGGCTTGGCTTCACATAATGCTACCTTTAATCAAGATACCGGGAAATTAATGTATAGTACACCTCCGCGTAACCCTTTGGGAAATACAGGTGTAATGATAATAATAATAATAATATTTATTTCAGACCTTGTCCATAAATTTGTTAGTAACAATGTTCTTAACCTAGTGTTAGTAAAAGTACAATGTGTTGGCAATGTAAGCGATATTTATTTCATGATACAGATCTTCCAAAAAAAATTCTTTCAGTAAAATGGCGCCGGCATTTCCTAACCTCTGAGAATAAACACCAAAGACAATCTCAAACAAGTTCACGGTCTCTTTTGTATTAGGTATAAAATATTTCTTATTATTATTATTAAACTATGGTACAAGTACGCTTCCTAGAAATTTTGCTATCAGCACAAAGGAGGCATATTCCTACCTTGTCGAGTCTTTGTTTACGGCCACCAACCCCGTGTTTTCCTTTCAGATATCTGACAATGTCCGTGGGAAGAGACAACTGAAGTTTTCTTTGAACGTGATAATAATAGAGTTTAAAATAAATTTAATTAATGCTTGAATATTGAAACAACAAATATTCAAGTAACTAGATTGTAAGATTGT
This sequence comes from Acronicta psi, assembly GCA_946251955.1. Lineage (NCBI taxonomy): Eukaryota > Metazoa > Arthropoda > Insecta > Lepidoptera > Noctuidae > Acronicta > Acronicta psi. The sequence continues at coordinate 1,661,459 of OX276469.1, forward strand.
TAATAAAGACTCTATTATTATAGGTCAAAACGTTCTGAATCTACCTTAAAAATAAAAAAATAATTGTGGAAAAAAGTTGAATTTCTGAATATCGGTATTTTACATGAAACCACTGCCTTCACAATTACAAAACAACTTACCAGGAGTAACAAACATTCACATTTTTATATCAATAAATTAACATCATAAAAAAGAAAAAGCAGTGATAGTCAAAGCAAGTCAAAGGTCTCGAGTTCGAATCCAAGGCACGCACCTCTGACTTTTCGAAATCATGTATGTAATTATCACTCGTTTAAACGGTGAAGGAAAACATCGTGAGGAAACCTGCATGCCTGAGAGATTTTCTCGACGGCATGTGAAGCCTGTCAACCCGCATTAGGCTAGCGTGGTGGACTATAGCTTAATCCCTCTCATACTGAGAGGAGACCCGTGCCCAGCAGTGGGACAGTATATGGGTTGATTATTATTATATTATAACCCTGGGTGACATAGGGTATTTACAAGGTTATTTACAAGAAACACTCAGACCAAGCAAGGGAAGCCTCTGGCTAAAGCTAGTCTCATAAAAAAGAAACGTATAGAGGAATTGACTAATTTGGTTTTTTTTTTCAAATATTCGCCAAGTTCGATGAAGGTTCATAACAGAAGAAATGATCATTTGAAAAAAAAAAATATACATCTAATGATGATTATCAAAACGTCTGTCATTTTGATTATTTTAGAATTTCATGTACCCAGTGACACTCGTGCCATCAAGACGATTCCAATGAGGTATCATTTATATAAATCGGTTGAACCGTGGAGTAGTTACGATAGGAACGGATATACAAACATACTTACATACACGTCAAACACATAACCCTCTTTCGGCAGTCGGGTAAAAATTTGAATGTAGAGAGGTCGTAATGGAAGTTAAAACTACTACTACTAGTGCGATAATAACAAAATAGCTACAAATATAGTAAAATCACACCATGATATTCTTCGTGTGAAGTACCAAGCACATTTTTCCGTCGCATATCGTCTTCAGTTTGGTAACGCAAATACAGGTAGTGTGGTGAGATACTCATGTGTTCTCCGGTGTCCAGTAAAAACCCAAAAAGTTGAAGCACACTTACAAATAACGAGGGCAACGAGCTCTTGAAATCCAAGTGAAATTGGACCTCACCTTACTGAAAACTGAACTACGTGGAATTCTGAATAAAAGGACCAAAATTACTTTTCGTGCTAGATGGATTACCTACCAATTTTCCTAATTTATCCATAATTTTGACCTATTGTAACTAGTAAAGTATTCAGATCAGCAATTTGTCTTGAAATACTTAGGTTTTAAGTAAAAGTAGTTTTAATATTATTCCTTAGCACCTTTCCAGATTTAAATTGAAGATTAAGAAAAAATATTGTAAAAACTGATTAATTGGGTCATCAATCTATAGTGATTGATTTACTGAATAAATTTATTTAAAATACATGTAAATAAATTGACACTATTCTATTTAATCTTGAAAAGAAGCCCCGTGATGAAATTGTTTAATTAATCACGAGGAATTTGGTCCATAAAAACCTAACTATCAATAATTGAATCTAAAGCAATGTTGAAGTTTAATTAAACAGGTCTAGATTTATATTCCTTTTAGTTGTTCTTGTTGTAACAAATATTGTAAAGATTCTGAAAATTCTTTCACAAAATATTTAATTATAGAGAAATGTTGAACTTAACAATTTTTTTTTCAAATTTAAATAATCTCAATTAACACAGATTATATTTTGTAAAGAGAACTTGGTCTTTACTCCCATTTTCTGGTCCTTTGGTCTTTTCAATTTACAAATTGTTTGCACAAAAATTCTAGTTATTTAAATCGGCACCGTCACGTATGCGAAGGAAAACAGAACTATTGAATGCATAGCTGGAATTTTCACTTTAGTATGTAGTGTGAGATAGGTGGTGTAATTGTATTCGTGCCACACGCTCGTTCAAGGGCAAGTAACGATATATTGGCTATTGAAGGCTGCGCTAACAGTGTGAAAGTACAAGTAGATGCAGAAGTAGTAAAGCTAGAGGATTTTTTACTTTTTAATAACGCGGCAATAATAAAGTTAAACAAGGTTAAGACTCGAATTAATACAATAAAAGTTTACATGCGATATGAGAATCGAGTATGATTTAAAGTAGATTATGGAACTAAATTGACTATTACGATTCATGAGATACAGCCTGGTGACAGATAGACGGACAAACAGTCGGACAGCAGAGGCTTTAGTAACAGAGTCCCATTGGCACCCTTTGGGTACGGATCTCTAAAGATACTTCAGCCTTCATTAGTAACAATAACAGTTCGTTAGAGGAAATATCTTCCAGATTATAATGGAAAAATTCCGGGTTAGATTAATATTGGAAAATTCCCGAGTGAAGTGAAATACGCTTGTCCGTGTTCAAGGTTGAATTAGGAAGGTACATTTTCCCTTGTACGCCCTTGTAGAGTTGATAAAGATTTTAAATTAAGTGTCAATCATTGTGGTGGAGCTTTCAAAATAGATTAGTCCACGTCGCTTCGATATGATGAAGAAGGGTTTGAAGAAAAGGTATACAAGAATATAGAAGAAATTAATGTTAACATAATATTATCATCAAACCTATATTCCCTGAAAGCAAAGGTTAACAATTCATCGGTACATTTAGGTCCCATGTACACAGAATAAATAATAACAGAATGGCCACTCTCCACCCCTCCCTAACCTCAGATACCTCAGGTCCCCCGCATTCTGCCAGTGTTCTTGCCGGACAGACTGCCAACAAACCCTACGCACTCTCATGCACACATTTGCATTTGCACGTGTATAAACGTAATTTTGACAAGTTTGACATTTGGTATTGTAGTGTGCAGCGGTATCGGAAAGTTTGTAGGTATACCATGTAATAGAGGGTGAGCCTATTACCATTAACCGAACACAAATAAAAAAAAAATCTGCTACTAAGAATTTCATAGACCTCAATAATATTTTGCTCGACCTAGGAATTAGACTAGGTTAACAAGGTAGTTTAAAAAAATAGTTCCTAATTACTTGTGGTACGTTACAGGAGGAGGTACGATTCCAAAGCAAACTACTTGTAAGATATATAGGTATGTCTAATCTAACCTAATGTTAGGCATGTTAAACAATCGTAAAGAACAAGATACAAGCTTGAAGATGTTTTGAAGCACTTTCCTGCCGAGGTCAAACAATAAGAAAAAAATCTTGACGTTACGAATGAAACAGTGATTAAGTGATCGGCTTCTGAACTACGGATCATGGATTCAATTCCCGCGTTGAAATAATTCCCGGTGGTTATGTATCTTCAGAATGAATACGATTTGAAAGTTTTGCACGTCACAATTTTTATAGATTTACCTTCAAATGAAGCTGCGGCGCCCTCTCGATTTGTTCGATGCATCGCTTCAAAATTGCTACAAGTATAATAATAATAATTACAGTAATCTTTAAATATTTCATTGCTTGTTTTATGATCTATCTGAAGCTTTTGAAATATTCCCAAACATTAATAGAAATCACTAAATAAATAAAATGTTTACAGAATTTCATTCGGTTTTTGTTTGAACTATACATATTTGTCAAAATTATATCGAAAAAAAAAACAGTTGAAAAACAATTTGGGAATCCAATTTCCATAATCATCGCACGTCATGATGTCAGCCAATCGAAATTGCACAAAATCACAATAGAGCCACAATGAGAAACAACAAAACTCACCGTTGCCGAAGGAAAATCGCTCTTAATACCACTGCACAAGGTTCACTGGGATAGTAAAATGATGCAGAAATAATGCACGTCAAACCAGCATAGGTGATTGTTTGGAAATGGTTGCATTTGCTTCACGCCGTTCCCTTGCACATTATAATGTAGATAAGCTTGTGTACCAAGGTGTTAAATAGAACTGCAGTATGTCTGTGGATGAGGCATTTTCAAGAGTAAAAGCGAACAAAATTCTGTTATATTTTGTTAACTTACTAATGAATGTACCTCATAAATTTTTTACAAGCTTATCTACGTAATGCAAAGAAAAAGGCGGAAAAAGACAAGAAAAAAAAGAGGTTGCGACTACGAAGATTGCTATCAATAAGTCTTATTAACAATCATGTAGGTTGGATAAGAACAAAATTTAAAAAAAAATATGCTGGCAAGAAAATTGATGTTAAGTATATCAAGCCAGAAGGACCAATGATTTTAATGATTTAGTAAGCACAAGTTATTATACATACAGGGGTATGGGCAAACGTATAAAAAATTAAACAAAATCTACGACTACGACTTTTCACATAAATTTCAAATCTTCTTAGACCTGTCTAAATTATACTTAAAATTTGAGTACGAAACTAAATGAAACGTACTTATTCCTCTAAATTGATAGAAAAATGTTATTCCAAGAGTCGGTTCATAAATCAATTGCGATTAAAAAACGAAAAAACCTAACTTTAGAGTTATCCGTGATCAGCCAACTGTAGACTAAAGTTAAAACTTAAATTTTAAAAACTTATCACATGAAAATATATATCCTAGACCAATAACTTGATAAATGGTTCAGTACATCACTATTTTAGGTTAGCACCGTGCCACCTACCGACCTTATAGGAAATTAATATTTTATTTTTAGCGCCAATATCGAGCGTGTGTTCGTGTATCCGAGCAATATTATAGCGCGGCCATATTTCAAAATGGCGTCGGGAACGATTTAAAAAAAACCGTTACGTTCGATACGATTTTAGAATTGTTTTCTATGTTGATTTACGACATTTCATTCTTTATTTGTCAGTTTCCTGTACATGGGTTTCGGTTTCCAAAAAAGCTTTGTGGCGGTAAATCTCTTTCAAGGGAAAAGTTTTTTTGGATTTCGAACGTGGGGTTTGTTTGATGGTCGTATTTTATTGCCAGTTCTTATTTAACTGATCAAAAAATAGAGACTAACGGTAACGGTTTTTAAGTTTACTAGAATTGCCCGATCGAAGATCTCTGTAGAATTTTGGTTAAAGAAATGAAGACTGACAAGCTTGGTAGTTCTAACCGAGATAGTTCGTTTTTTTACTGTCCATATCTTTAAAAATATCCAAATATTGCCAAATGTAATTTGAAAAAAAAAACAACTTTTTAAGTTTCAAACCATTGATTTTCCCAGATGACCAGTATTATTAATTATATTATAACTAGCTTATGCCCGCAACTTCGTCCGCGTAGAAGTCGAAAATGGTTCTAATAAGATTTCAAATTGTTTTTTTACGTTATTAATTTTGATAAAATATAAATGTGAAAATGTTTGAATACTTATAACCTAACCTAAATTAAAATTTATAAAACCCGCGACATGAAATGGAATTTGCGATTTTGTGGTGGCAGCCATCTTGGATTTGAAATTTATCATGTATAGTATTCTCCTAGTGAAGCCCTTTCATTTGATACCCATATTGAGGGAGTTGTGAAAAAATATGTAATTCGCTATTTTATGGCGGCGGCCATCTTAGACCGATTTTCATCAAACATAGCTAAGAACACTCCCGACTAATTCACCTTTCAAATAAAAACAACAAAATCGGTTCATCCATTCGGGAGCTACGATACCACAGACAGAGACAGACACACAGACACACAGCAGACACGTCAAACTTATAACACCTCACACGACATCCCGTCGTTTTTGCGTCGGGGGTTAAAAATATAACAATCTTTATTATGGTTTACCTTTATTAAAGGTATACAAGAATATAGAAGAAATTAATGTTAACATAATATTATCATCAAACCTATATTCCCTGAAAGCAAAGGTTAACAATTCATCGGTACATTTAGGTCCCATGTACACAGAATAAATAATAACAGAATGGCCACTCTCCACCCCTCCCTAACCTCAGATACCTCAGGTCCCCCGCATTCTGCCAGTGTTCTTGCCGGACAGACTGCCAACAAACCCTACGCACTCTCATGCACACATTTGCATTTGCACGTGTATAAACGTAATTTTGACAAGTTTGACATTTGGTATTGTAGTGTGCAGCGGTATCGGAAAGTTTGTAGGTATACCATGTAATAGAGGGTGAGCCTATTACCATTAACCGAACACAAATAAAAAAAAAATCTGCTACTAAGAATTTCATAGACCTCAATAATATTTTGCTCGACCTAGGAATTAGACTAGGTTAACAAGGTAGTTTAAAAAAATAGTTCCTAATTACTTGTGGTACGTTACAGGAGGAGGTACGATTCCAAAGCAAACTACTTGTAAGATATATAGGTATGTCTAATCTAACCTAATGTTAGGCATGTTAAACAATCGTAAAGAACAAGATACAAGCTTGAAGATGTTTTGAAGCACTTTCCTGCCGAGGTCAAACAATAAGAAAAAAATCTTGACGTTACGAATGAAACAGTGATTAAGTGATCGGCTTCTGAACTACGGATCATGGATTCAATTCCCGCGTTGAAATAATTCCCGGTGGTTATGTATCTTCAGAATGAATACGATTTGAAAGTTTTGCACGTCACAATTTTTATAGATTTACCTTCAAATGAAGCTGCGGCGCCCTCTCGATTTGTTCGATGCATCGCTTCAAAATTGCTACAAGTATAATAATAATAATTACAGTAATCTTTAAATATTTCATTGCTTGTTTTATGATCTATCTGAAGCTTTTGAAATATTCCCAAACATTAATAGAAATCACTAAATAAATAAAATGTTTACAGAATTTCATTCGGTTTTTGTTTGAACTATACATATTTGTCAAAATTATATCGAAAAAAAAAACAGTTGAAAAACAATTTGGGAATCCAATTTCCATAATCATCGCACGTCATGATGTCAGCCAATCGAAATTGCACAAAATCACAATAGAGCCACAATGAGAAACAACAAAACTCACCGTTGCCGAAGGAAAATCGCTCTTAATACCACTGCACAAGGTTCACTGGGATAGTAAAATGATGCAGAAATAATGCACGTCAAACCAGCATAGGTGATTGTTTGGAAATGGTTGCATTTGCTTCACGCCGTTCCCTTGCACATTATAATGTAGATAAGCTTGTGTACCAAGGTGTTAAATAGAACTGCAGTATGTCTGTGGATGAGGCATTTTCAAGAGTAAAAGCGAACAAAATTCTGTTATATTTTGTTAACTTACTAATGAATGTACCTCATAAATTTTTTACAAGCTTATCTACGTAATGCAAAGAAAAAGGCGGAAAAAGACAAGAAAAAAAAGAGGTTGCGACTACGAAGATTGCTATCAATAAGTCTTATTAACAATCATGTAGGTTGGATAAGAACAAAATTTAAAAAAAAATATGCTGGCAAGAAAATTGATGTTAAGTATATCAAGCCAGAAGGACCAATGATTTTAATGATTTAGTAAGCACAAGTTATTATACATACAGGGGTATGGGCAAACGTATAAAAAATTAAACAAAATCTACGACTACGACTTTTCACATAAATTTCAAATCTTCTTAGACCTGTCTAAATTATACTTAAAATTTGAGTACGAAACTAAATGAAACGTACTTATTCCTCTAAATTGATAGAAAAATGTTATTCCAAGAGTCGGTTCATAAATCAATTGCGATTAAAAAACGAAAAAACCTAACTTTAGAGTTATCCGTGATCAGCCAACTGTAGACTAAAGTTAAAACTTAAATTTTAAAAACTTATCACATGAAAATATATATCCTAGACCAATAACTTGATAAATGGTTCAGTACATCACTATTTTAGGTTAGCACCGTGCCACCTACCGACCTTATAGGAAATTAATATTTTATTTTTAGCGCCAATATCGAGCGTGTGTTCGTGTATCCGAGCAATATTATAGCGCGGCCATATTTCAAAATGGCGTCGGGAACGATTTAAAAAAAACCGTTACGTTCGATACGATTTTAGAATTGTTTTCTATGTTGATTTACGACATTTCATTCTTTATTTGTCAGTTTCCTGTACATGGGTTTCGGTTTCCAAAAAAGCTTTGTGGCGGTAAATCTCTTTCAAGGGAAAAGTTTTTTTGGATTTCGAACGTGGGGTTTGTTTGATGGTCGTATTTTATTGCCAGTTCTTATTTAACTGATCAAAAAATAGAGACTAACGGTAACGGTTTTTAAGTTTACTAGAATTGCCCGATCGAAGATCTCTGTAGAATTTTGGTTAAAGAAATGAAGACTGACAAGCTTGGTAGTTCTAACCGAGATAGTTCGTTTTTTTACTGTCCATATCTTTAAAAATATCCAAATATTGCCAAATGTAATTTGAAAAAAAAAACAACTTTTTAAGTTTCAAACCATTGATTTTCCCAGATGACCAGTATTATTAATTATATTATAACTAGCTTATGCCCGCAACTTCGTCCGCGTAGAAGTCGAAAATGGTTCTAATAAGATTTCAAATTGTTTTTTTACGTTATTAATTTTGATAAAATATAAATGTGAAAATGTTTGAATACTTATAACCTAACCTAAATTAAAATTTATAAAACCCGCGACATGAAATGGAATTTGCGATTTTGTGGTGGCAGCCATCTTGGATTTGAAATTTATCATGTATAGTATTCTCCTAGTGAAGCCCTTTCATTTGATACCCATATTGAGGGAGTTGTGAAAAAATATGTAATTCGCTATTTTATGGCGGCGGCCATCTTAGACCGATTTTCATCAAACATAGCTAAGAACACTCCCGACTAATTCACCTTTCAAATAAAAACAACAAAATCGGTTCATCCATTCGGGAGCTACGATACCACAGACAGAGACAGACACACAGACACACAGCAGACACGTCAAACTTATAACACCTCACACGACATCCCGTCGTTTTTGCGTCGGGGGTTAAAAATATAACAATCTTTATTATGTTGTAGGGATTGAAAGGTTAAGAAAGCATGAAAATAAAATAAAAATTTGATACATTATATATTGTATGAACATTAAGCTCGGTCTTTGATCTGGTGTAAGTTACATGGGGTTATTATCTATTATCTTTTTACAACGAAATAGAAATACTACACTGCCACAGTATTTCTTTGTAACAATATTTTTTTGTTTTTTCTTCGGATGCTAGAATCAACAGGCTACTCTGTGCGCTTAGTCTGGAGCATGCCACATACTCTGCCCGCGGGAGAAGCAGCTTTCCCTCAAATCTACTCCCGCTACCAAGAGTTTGACCTTCAGCTTTGTTTATGGTCATTGTAAAGCAGACTTTGACGGGAAACTGCACTCTTGAATTCAAATCCTAGGAATAAATACATACTCTCCTCGAGAACAACTGGTCAGTATAGTTGACTCGATTACATTGCGATGCTTGTTTTCACTTGAAATCTGGTGCCATTGCATAATTTTGTGTGTGTGTGCTCTCAATTTTATATGTTCCACCATTTCCTATTTTAAGAAATGGGTCTGAGAACTGTCCACAAATGAGACCGCTTCACGCGCTTTTACTTCTGAGCTCTACTGGTAAATTCTGTCGGAAATCGCCTGCCGACAATACAGTAATCCCCTTTAAGAGCCATAGTACTCAAATACCAAACTTCTGCCATAGTACTTTGTTTGGGTATATTGCAGAGTGGGGTTTCAGTTTGTATCAAATCGAGAAGACCTTTGAACGCAGTTTACCAGTGCAGTTTTACCTCCTTCCATCAGCGTGGAAGCAATTCCGGACGATGCGACCGCTAAGGCGATATCACGATTGCTTCTGACTTTGGCCGATGTTCAACTTAATAAAAGTCCTGCCTTACACCAGGAGCACTCAAAAAAAGATATCACTACGTATTATTATAATGGAATTTATTAAACCTTTGTTTATTGAATAAAGAGCCTTCACTACTTGACATTATTTACTGCTGAGGAATTGACATTTCATGTGTCAAAAATTTTATTAATCTAATTTAAATTTAAAACACTAAGGAGTATTGATATCAACTTGGAAATAAAATAACTTTCTACCCCCTTTTTAACCCAGTTAGGGGATGAATTTCAATAAAATACGAAACACGTCTTCCATCAATTCTGTTAAAGAATGTTTATGCAAAATTTGAAGTATATTGGACCAAGGAATCACGTTGTCCCATACAAACTTTGCCCCCCTTTTGAACCCCCTTAGGGGTAGAATTTCGGAAAATCCTTTCTTATCGGATGCCTACGTCATACAAAGAACACACCCTCCAAGTTTCAAGTCTCTACGATTAGCGGTTTAGGCTGTGCGTTGATCCGTCAGTGAGTCAGTCATTCAGGACAAAGCATTTTATATGTATAGATTCAGGACAAAGCATTTTATATGTATAGATGTTATGTAAAGTATGAAAAATATTTAATATATTCTTTTTAAATTAGATGTGAAGGGTTAAATCCACAAGTGAACAGCGGCACATTGAAACACAGCACACTATTCAATCGATAAATAAATATCGAGCAATCCAATTTTTTTGATCTTTTTACCTTTTCCGTCCTTCGATTGCCTCCGCATGTTAATAATCACAGTAAGCAGTACTGTCTAAGACTACAATTAGCTAACTAAATCGATGATTTTACAGTCGAAAATGTTAACTCAATCGTTAATAAGTTAAGCGGTAGCGGAAAGTTCTTTGGCTTGTTATGTGATAAGTTATTTTATTTATTGTTACACTCATGAACTTATCAATCGTTTTACAACTGTGAAGAAAACATCGTGAGGAAAAACCTGCGTGCCTGAGAGACTTTCTTGAAGGTATGTGACGTCTGCCAACCCGTACTAGGCCAACCTGCGTGACTATAGTCTAACACTTCTCTTTTTGGCAGAAGACCCGTACCTAGCAGTAGTGGTTCATGGGTTGATGGTGATGATAATCTATAAAACCAACGGTTTTTAGCTTTGTACAATTAGCCTTCTTGTGGTCAAAAATTAATAGCCACAAATATTTATAGGAACCATAAGCAAAAGTTTACAACAAAGAACTGTGTCGTAGCCACTAACGACCACCTCAAGAGAGCAGCGGTGCAGCGTTCCAGGTAAAGGAAGAGGTAAGAAACATAATTATTAAAATAATATTAAAGACATTTTATACGGGTGAGTGGAACTCACCCTTATTTTTGTGTGTAAATTTGAGCGTCGATGATGAAGAATTTCTTGTGAAATCTGGAAGGATTTTTAATACCTATACCTTTATGTGATACGATATTAAATTAAACTAAATACTTATGTGGGAATGTATGGTTTATGAAGTAGACAACACTGAGAGTGAGACAGAATGATAGGTAAGAGAGAGAGAGAGAGAGAAGGAGAGAACGAAGGAACGAAGAGCGGAACGAACGGAAGAGGATTGAAAAGGGATTGAAGATGGCGGTTGAAGATTAGAGCTAACGATTTGTACAAAGACGTGTGTTGAAAAAGAAGAAATAAAATTGCTAAAGTGTTCCTACTGTTATTTTATTCACTACGATCCCACATTTATTAATTTGAATCGCTTGCTTCTTACCTTATACACCAACGTCTTGAAAGTGTGCTGTTATGCATTCATCAAACTAATCGACAAGATAAGCATAAACTTGCAGCTTGTGGGCTAAAAGGTTAAAGGTTTCCATGTTTGAGTTAGTGTGTTTTGTTTGTATGAACGCTTGCGATGAAATACGTCTTTATGTTTTGATCTCTATAATAATGGTTGGATTCCAGGTTTTATTAATTAATGTTAATAATCAGGCAAAGATGACAGAATTTTAATTTAGATATATTTATACGTATAGCCAAAATATGTATAGGTATACAATAATATCACACATCCGATAAAATAGGGTCACAACTCGAAAACTGGCCTTTTTCAGGAAAATTGAAAAACTGAATTTGCCATATAAAAGTATTTTTGAGGCATTCTTAATATATGTATGTATACTACTCATATATATTTAAAAAAATATTACAACGAATATGGACTGTCTAGTACATTTGTAGATTAGTTTGTGGCTTTATTTTGTCTCTCCTCAATAATAATACGGGTCTTTCTTTATATGAGCAAGCCAAACCAGAATTTTTATTTGTTTGTCTGTCTGTACTGTATGTATAAACACGCATCACAAATTTTAACAAAATTGGGTGAAATTTTCATAGTTGCATTGTCGAGTTTAAAATCTTGTGTATGTTTTTTCTGGAAGCACCGTCTTTAGGAAAACTAATTTATAAAAAAAAAACAAGTATCAAAACCAAGTGTTCTGTGTTAACTGGCAAACGATATAAGCCGCAAAGGGGTGTCGAAGGTTATCACTGAATACGCGGAAATATCAGTACAGAGTAAAATGTATTTTATAAAACAGTCTCAGCGAAATTGTTTTTCTTGGAAACACTTGAAATAGACAACGAATATTGAGTTTTTGTACTTACCGCAACGAAGTAGTTTTTTTTGTCTTTTTACTGTCTCATCGAGTATAACCTGCGTTAGTTACTTTGTTATTTGATGGTATAAGAAACACATTTTTTATATAATACAATGTGTTAAAATAAAGAAAATTGCTACATTTTAGGGAATTTTGGTAATTTTTGTACTAAAATCGTGAATTTAAAACTTCATTAACAGCCTTATTTTTATGAGTATTTAATTTATTTTTATGAGTATTTAATTTATTTTTATGAGTATTTAATTTATTTTTATGAGTATTTAATTTATTTTTATGAGTATTTAATTTATTTTTATGAGTATTTAATTTATTTTTATGAGTATTTAATTTATTTTTATTTGGTACTGTGATTTGGATACCTATGTACCCCTTTCGGATCGGACAGGGTTTTCTTAACATGTTGTATACCATCATGACTGTATTCTCCGAAGGATGGTAGAGGTGTTCTAATGTACCTAGGTACCTACAGTAGCCACTGAACTTGATAACATTTTGGAAGGAAATTACAGCATGAGGGTGGATTTAGGTAACTTTGGGATGCGACTGAAATTGCGTACAACAGCTAAAGTAATATAATCTTAGATTAGATTTACCTTCATAATCTCTTCTGAGATCCGGTGAGAGGAGAAGAAGTCTCTTGTCAATAGCCCCACCCTTCTTCTCACTCTCTTTCTTCTGCGCTTTGATTGCGTCATAGTCCATTTCGTTGCGGCATTTGGGAGTTTTATTGTACACTATGTATTTTGTTAGCTGATCCATTTTAAACTTTTTTGTAACAATTTTTGTTCAAATCTATAGGTTACGTTTTATTTCATTTTTGTAAAGTCTGAATATTGCATCAGATATTTATTTTAAAAGTAATGAATGGAGGAAAATAAATGTATCTATTTGGTAATTTTATGTAGAATCCGCTTTTTGTTCTATTTTTTTATCGTATGCTAAATTTGATAACTAAACAAATTATAATAATATACGATAGTAAATAACTTCGCTTATCACTTTACCTTCTCTCAGATTATTTTATATCATTACATTTGAAGTAATTGATTTTCGTTTATACATAAACTTTATCGACTTTATAATTTGTCAGCAGGATTTATTGACCAAAAAAATATATTCAAATATAAACGTAAAATTTAGTAAGACAAATCGTAATAAAAAGACTCGTCGCAAAATATTATATTTTTAGTAGCACAATGAAATTTCTAAACGGGATCGACTAAATCCCCCGGTACCCTCTGCTTCTAGCGACAAAATAATTCGGAGCGCGTCAAGCAATGCTTATGCAAATTACAATTTACATTTACCGGATGAGTGAGCCTTGGTAGGTCGCTTATCGTGTGACTGCTAATCTATTCGTCGTTAAGATGTTTGGAAATTTCAAGGTGTATGTGCATTCTAGATACTGTACATATTTTGGCTTCTGGTCTTTGGAAACGGGAATTTATTGGTCCTAAGGGAACAATAGTAACAAAAACCACCTACATATTTCAAATTTACATGAAATCCTGTTGATTTAACTTCGTGTAATATTTACTTGCTATTGTTGTATTTATTCTGTTGATCAAATATTTCGAAATAGTGTACCAGGAATCAATTAAACTGTACTGATGTATGTTTATACCTCATTACACAATGTATGCTTTGTGATTATACACGGTTCAGTTATTCAAATAATTTTTGGAACCACCTAGTAGAGTTAAAAATATTTTTGAGAATCAACTTGCTCAATTGTTATAATTTTGATCGCTGTTGGCTAACATGATGTAAGAAATCCAAGGATATACAAATATCCTAGACTGAATTATGAAAGGCCTCCTGTCTAGAGCACAAAAGAGCCTATGTCAAAAAAGACTCGCCAAAAAGAACCGATTTTAGATAAAATCTAAAGGCTGATGATGAATGTTTAATGGTAAATCTCAAAATTAACTACATCAAAGATGAAATTCTTCAAATATATATTCTCATTTAATGTTTAAAACTACACACCTGGTAGCAATGATTGAATCATGAAAAAAATACTACCATTGAACATTCGTAATACCTAACAATCATTTTTAGTAATAGCAAATGCAACTTTTGTTTTTATCCTATTTATATTTGGTAGTTTCTGCTTATTATTTGCATTGTCTACTAATCTACATTGTGTACATGATTTAATTTTAATACTTATTTCACCACTGTGCAACAAAATACCACTTAGTCTAATTTTACTATATTTTAAAGCTTAGTAAATATAGTTTTAAATAGTCCTCTAAAACTAATTAGGGCTCCACTTAACCCCACTAATGCTGAACGCATTTAATTTGTATGCTCACAATATTTGTATAAAATTATAATGCCATTGATTGTAGAGCGAATTTTCAGCGTGAATAGTAGATATATAGAATTAATTGTATGGTGATTTTGTATGTAAAGCGAACACCTGCATCGCTCGCTTATCGCTGCTCGGCTTTTGACAGTGATGGCTTTGTAGTCCGACCGAATCTAATTGATACTTCCAAACAAAAGCTGCAAAATAACAACAGCTTCAAAGCGTTAATGATAGTTGAAACATTTCTAAACTTGAAAAATGGATACATGTCAAGTTTTACATGTCTGATTCATTATTATAAAAAAAATTGGTCCTTAGCTCCACGTCAAAGTGAAGTTTACTTTTTTTATGACAATAGTAAATAGAAACATATCTAACATCTTTATTAAAAAAAATGAATATCCCATATTATATTTTCTACAGTACCAAAACCGATTCAGCACTGTTGCCGTTTAAAATTAGAATGATTTGTAATTAGTTTGTACCGCGAAGTTTGTATGCCTTTTGACTTCTGTACATATTTGCTTCATTTTATGTAGGTTTGTATTTTGTGTGAGTAAAATAGTGATATTATTATTGCACTTGGTAAGTATCACAAGAAAAATAAAAAATTTTTGGCGATACAAGTTTGTATATGAGTGCAATTTTTACAGAAGTTCACAAAAAGTGTTTAAACATAATAATTTATTTAATAAACAGATAGACGCAGTACAAAGATTCAATTCCAAGGTGTTATAAGTTTTATTTTTAATTTTTCCCTACTTCTATGGCAAAAAAGCGTGAGTAAATATTATGTATATCGATATCTACCGTGCTACATATGAACTCGGACGGACCAATTCTCAATCGCGCAAGCAACATTAATTGCATAAGTTTATATTGACTATCCAAACCATTACCTGCGAGCATCTTGTATAACCACGTCCATTTTCAATAATACAAAACAGTTGTGATAATAATATTTGTTAAATGAATAAAAAAAACGAGTTAAAACAAGAGTGCCGCAGGCAATTGCCCAAAGGATATTTTAAATTTGTTGGAAAAATGTGAAAAAGAAATTAACAAAACAGCCATCATCTGCGAAACTCTTGTTTTTATTTTTGTATTTTTTTTACATGTACTTGCAAGACTCAATAGGTGTGTTTACTGTCTTAAGTTCTCACTCCATAAAATAAAACCAAATTTGTAGATTTTATTCCTGAAATCGCTTAGTAACCAGATAAAGGTAAGTTTTTTCTGTTGGTTATCCTAATTAAACTTTGACCATTCTGTCAGCTAACTAAAACTAAATTCGCCTTTCCTTGTTCTATAGTCCCCGGCATACAGACAAAAATATTAGTAAGCACACTCTCAGAATACCTCACGCTAAAAAGGACTTTGCGCATATATTTTTAAGACTAGTTAAGCTAACAAAACGCCGTCAAATAACTTATCGTCTCATATCTCTAGGCAAAACTATGGTTAAAGACGACATAATGCGATGAAATAGTTATATCATGAGATACATAATTATGTATTAGCCAACCAACAGACCTTCACGATTTTGCCGAATCGGCCTTTCGTACCTGGAGGGCTAGACAAGTTGCAATTTGGCATTCAAATCGACAAACCAATAGAAACAAAATGAACGGAAATGACATTAGTGACATCTCGATTTGTCGAGAGCTTGTGTCATTTCCATACATTTTGTTTCTATTCGTTTTTTCGGCGTTTTCTGTTTTTTTTTTTTCAGTAAGTGCAACGATCTCGTCTATTATGAAAAACATTGGACCGCTAAGGCAAATACAGCATAACAATTTGGAGTAGATAAATCCAATGTTTTCAAAGTACTAAAGAGATTTTCCCTGATATAAGGTGAAATAAGTTGTTTCAACAAAGTTGTTCAATTATTGTATACGTCATCTTAAAAACAGGAAGGGATACCCGAGTCCAACTATCGTAACCCTCTATTTTTGTTTATATTACCCATTTACCTTGATTTGACGTTTTAAAAGTATCAGCAGGTAAATTTAATTACGCTAAACTACGCAGTTTTTTGTTCCATTCAATCTTGCATTATTTCCGCGTGCCGGAACTTTTTGAATATTCTTGTCTCCCTCGCACATCAACCATCCCTTTCTAGCGTATTCAATAAATATTCACGAATAAAATAAATATTTTTAATAAATGAAAATCTAACCTTTATCGTTCCAGATAACGCTTGGTGCCGCCATATTCATCTCAGGGTCGACTGTCGCAAGACTAACCATTTTTTTCTTGGCGTAAATATTTTCTTCTTCAATATTTTACGCTTATATCCGACAAAACCAAACACTCGACTATCGTGTGACGCGTCCTGACACCATTAGAGCTAATAACCATATAATTTCACGTGTCTAGGAAATTTTGGACCGTTCGTATAAGAAAAAAAATGATGACGCCATTTTATTAAGAGTGTTAAACTATAAACTGAAACAATTTTGATTGCCTACTGTTTAAAGTTTAGGAGTCATTTGGAAACCTTGAAGTAGAATAAGTTTAGGTTTAATAGAAAAAGTTTTTATTTTATTTTATCTGTGGTCTTTAACACTGGAGAACATTTGATTGTGAACTTTATAGTCTGTCTGTGTTTTGCAGTATTGCTGGTTAACAATGAAAAGAAGTATGGATTTCGAAGACTAAAGGTTTCTTTAACGGTTTACCTGGCAATTTATATAGAAGAAAACTGAAGAACTGGTATCTGGCAACTGGCAGTTTCTAATGATAGTGGACACGACATGTAAGGGGAGGGGCAGGCGGCGGTTGGTCATTAAGAAGTAGCAAGACAGACGCAATGTCGCTGTCAGTTCACACAGGTACTCAAAGACATGAGTGATTCGAGAAGTACCAGCTTCAATTTGACATTTGAATCGACAAACGAATAGAAACAAAATGTATGGAAATGACATAAGCTTTCGACAAATCGGCCTGTCATGCCTGTAGCCAATGTCAGTTTTAATTGTCATCAAAATCTAATGAATAATTTTAGTTCGACGACCCCGCTATTTGATAAAACATTATTGAAAAAAATCACAATAATAATGCATTTATTATTTTCATAAGAAAACAATAGCATGTAAAGTAGTGAAAGAAAATCAAGGTTGAATGTCAGAGGCTCCCAACATAAACAAAAGCGAGCAAGGATGTCACCTGATGGTATTAAGTGATCACCGACCGCCCATAAACACCCAAAAGTTAATTAATTAATCTTTACAATAATTACGAAAAATCCTATAGAGCCTTGCAAGTACTAAATTGATATTAAAATTCTCACCTTTGTCTTTAGAAAGGTTCACAATTTTCGTTATAGAGGACGACTGTTCATTTTTCACTTCATTCTTGTCTTGTGCTAAAACTTTAACATTTTTCCAACGGTTACATAAGTTTTTATTCATATTTGCATTACGTCACTAGTTTTAGTATATATGTTTTTTATTTTCGCGATACTTGGGTCGTATGGAGAAGGGTACTGCCTCGACTTGTGGTTCAGCTCAATGTGTTTTTACTACTTGAAAGTGTTAAGCGATTTTCGGGCATTATAGTGGATCCGACTGGTTTTGATACGTGGCAATAAAAGGTATGTTCTATTTATGCTTTATATAGTTTCATATTAGGAAAGTAAATTAATTAAATCATAATTTCACCTACTACTAATAACAACATATTGGATGGGTTGCAATCAAAACAAGAATTTGCTCATGTTAGAAATCACTGAAGTACTTCACCCTTTAAATAAGCGTTGTTGTAGGCCAACGCTTTTATTTATTATTTTGGTTATACGGTCTTTGGTACTGGCATTATTATTTATAATAATTTCTTCAATATTGCAATTAAAAGTAAAATTAATCTCTAACATCGAAACTGTTATAAACTTTCTTTCTTCCTTGTTATTGGTACAATACCTAAACAGTTTTTTTTTATACGGAGGCAGGTCCAGACGGGGATGGCGCGATGACCTGAACTCGTTTGAAAAGGACTGGTTTGAAATTGCAACGGGCAGAGAAAAGTGGAAGAAGGGTGGAGAGGATTTTGCCCAGCAGTGGGACTCTACAGGATTATAAAAAAGCCCATCACACTGCTGCCCATCCACAAACTAACCGCAGCAAGCATGACGTAACCGTGCAGACCAGTTGATCCGTTAAAACTTTGCTACAAACCTCTACTAATAAAATTGCATATTATCGAATTGAATTAAGTTTAGCTATTAGAATATTTATTACCTTTGAATAACGCATTCACCACAATCCATTTGCGAAAGTATCAAATCCTTTCACAACTACTATAAATCGATTTAAGTGCCATACAAAAGGATGTATTGTTGCAACCAAAGGTCACAGGGGAACCCATTATCGCCCACAAATTGTATGCATTGGGACATTCAGAAAACTATTATGTTGGACACAATGATCCTTGATACTTTGGAAATGAATCGCATAGTTTTGAAATAAATAGTCTTTGCTTGACTTGCGGAAATAATTTCAGTTTAAGTGTCTTTTCTTGTGAAAAAAATGTGTTTAGTTGATGCGCATTGTAGGTCTCTGTTGAAAATTGAATATTTTTTTAGGTTTGAAATATCAATTTAAGTGATAATATTTCTGATTTACTGCCTCATTGGCCTAGTGACCCTAAGGGCGACTGTCATGCTCCAAGTCCTGGATTCGATTCCCAGGTCGAGCAGTGTTATTGAGGTTTTCTATGAAATTCTCAGTAGCAGCTTGGAGGTTGGTTTTGTGCCCGGTTAATGCTAATAAGCTCGCCTCCTATTACATGGGACCGAAAAACTTATAGGTGAACTATGGGCTGACAACCAAAAAAATGTATGGTGCACGCCTAAATAAACAAAAGAAAAATAAATATTTTCTGAAATCTGTCGTACATAGGTACATCAAAGCTTCACGCCTTTTTCCCATAGGGGTAAGCGGATACTATAGATTTCCTTAGTATTATCCTGGAAAACCACTTTCGCTCCATCTACGCTCATCACCCTCCCCAAGCATGTTCGTCGGTTTAGGGTGCTTTTAACGTAGACTTTTTTTTAAAACGTCCGCAATTTAGCTGTGATATGTTGGCCGAGGTCGACCCCTTCTAGGAGCCGATGATGGATTGGGTGAGTCCCGTCGGCCCTCGTGAGTTGTAGTGATGCCCAGGAGGCCACCATAAGATTCTGGAGCATTAGGCTGCACTGGATTGGTCGCGAAAATCATACTTAGCAGTTCTCGTGTCCCATCCACCAAGCGAGAGAAGGCTCACGGTGGAGTTCTTAGTGGGTGCAAGCCCCACATAACCACACATCTCCCCGGACGGTGTGATATGCGTAAGGCATTTTCTTCGCCATAAAAAAAAGGGTCGACCCCCTCCACATTTTCCATTCGCACTCGCCATGTATACTTGTTTTGTCAATCTCCGTAAAACCTATATATATTTACCCTCCTTCGGCAGTCGGTAACTATATATCATATAAAAAAGAATCGAATGTAACTCTAAGTTCGTGTGAATTTCATTTTAACGATAGCACTAGAATCATGCTAACATAATACAGCCGTCCTAAGACCCAGGTTGAACATAAAAAAAAACCTAATCAAGCATGACTAGCCTACGTCACAACCCTTCTTCTAAGCTCTATTAAATCTTAGAGGTCATTACCACGAAGGTTGTAAGAAAACCGCCTCATCACGTACTTAGTCAAAAGATGACGAAGTTTATTGACGCATGAGTAAGCTGGCTCAAGTACACGGCTTAGGAGTTTGTGAAGCAGAAATTTAAGGGCTATTAAGTTAGGTTTAATATTTGAAGTATTAGATTATTACAATAAATTTATTTGTTAGCCTTAGAGGTCGTATGCTTGACTGCTATGCGAGAGCCAGGGTTTGATTCCCAGGTCTAAGTGTTATTGTGGTTTTATGAAATTCTCAGTTAAGTAGCAGGTCGGAGTTTGGATGGATTTAACGATGAAGAAAAACATCGTGAGGAAACCTGCATGCCTGAGAGATTTTCTCGACGGTATGTGAAGGCTGCCAACCCGCATTAGGCCAGCGTGGTGGACTATGGCCTAATTCCTCTCATAATGAGAGGAGACCCGTGCCCAGCAGTAGGACGATTAATGGGTTGATGGAAAATAGGGTCGTCCCCTATTCTTATTCTTCGTCGATACACTCTTGGTGTGGTCGTGGTCGTCACTTAAGTATTAGTGGCACGCTTACGTCCCCTGGAACCAAAATGACCGGCGAATTGAGAGTGTACATTACACTCTGTGGTCTGGTGAGGACGGCTGTAGTCTAGTGGTTCGAGTACCGGACTGCTGATCACGAGGTCGTGGGTTCGATTCCCACAAGACACAAATATTTATGTGATGAATGTAAATGTTTGTGTTTGTCTGGGTGTTTCCTATGTATTATAAGTATGTATTTACAAGAAAAAAGGTATATAAGTATTATATCCATTGTCTAGTACCCATAGTACAAGCTCTGCTTAGTTTGGGACTAGATGGTGCTGTGTAAAATGTCCCAGGATATTTATTATTATTATTATTACTATACCTCTACTTAACTCTTCAGGGAATACATACATGATGGTATGTATGAAGTCTTTCAGTCAATTTAAAAGTATCACACAAAATGTACACCACAAAATCTTCTATATATAAAGAAGGTGACTAACTGATCTATGAATACACAGCTCAAACCACTGAAAGGATATACACAGATAGTAATAACGTTATGACGTAGGTATCAACTAAGAAAAGACTTCGGGTACCACCGTATCACAGAATAAATAATAACAGAATGACCACTCTCCGCCCCTCCCTAACGCCAGATACCTCAGGTCCCCCGCATTCTGCCTGTGTTCTTGCCAGACGTACTGCCAACAAAGCTTACGCACTCTCACGCACACATTTGCATTTGCACGTGTATAAACGTAATTTTGACAAGTTTGACATTTGGTATTGTAGTGTGCAGCGGTATCGGAAAGTTTGTATGGCGTATCACAGGTGTGACGGTATTTAAAAGTATCACCAATAACCTAAATTAAAAATTAAAAAACCCCCGAGACGAAATGTAACTTGCCATTTTGTGGTGGCGGCCATCTTGGATTTGAAATTTTTTATAGTATTCTCCTAGTTAAGCCCACCCATTTGATACAACTCCCTGTTGAGGGAGGTGTAAAAAAATATGTAATCCGCTATTTTGGGGCGGCGGCCATCTTGGTCCGATTTTCATCAAACAGAGCTAGGAACACTCCCGACTAATTCACCTTTCAAATAAAAAAACAAAATCAAAATCGTACAAGAATAAAAGACACACACACATATACACACACAAAGACACCTCAAACTTATAAATAAATAAATATTTTGGGAACATTTTTACACAGCACCATCTAGTCCCAAACTAAGCAGAGCTTGTACTATGGGTACTAGACAATGGATATAATACTTATATACTTTTTTTTTGTAAATACATACTTATTATACATAGGAAACACCCAGACAAACACAAACACTTATATTCATCATCACATAAATATTTGTGTCTTGTGGGAATCGAAACCACGACCTTGTGATCAGCAGTCCGGTACTCGAACCACTAGACCATACGTCGTCACCCATCGTTTTTGCGTCGGGGGTTACCACATACAAAACAAAGCTATATATAATTACACTGTAAATCCGGCACGGTAGCGCAATACTTCACAGCATCTAATAAACTGGATATTATGTGGACGAAATAAGTTCGACTCGGCGGATAAATGCGGCGCCTCCATCAATGTCTGGCTCCCGGTCTCAGGTATTTGTTATCACAGTCACCTGCAGCACAGCAGTCGCGTGGAGATGTTTTTTGTGTTTATTTTTGGCATAACAGTTTAGTAAAATTTATTGACATTATTATCAATCCAGTACAAAAGAATGCGGCGATATTACTATAGAGGCCTTACAGCAAGTATCAGAAGGGTAACACTGGCACTTAAAAATAATATATTCAAAATACATATAATTCCGATCTAGTTTCAGTTTTTGTTTTAAATAATTGGTATCCGAATAAACTAAAAAAAGTCAAGCGCACGCAAGTTATATTATATTGACTAATTATGTCAATATAATATAACTAACTGTAAAATGTACTGACTCGAGACACTTCACAATTATGAATTTATCTTTCTTTACGTTCGTTTGATGACCCATGATATCGACAATGAATTGGCATCGTTTTGAGAGAGTTTGTGTTTTAAATGCCAGATGAGCTTCCGTCTTTATACGAGGTTGTTAATAATTTCATAGAAAAACTCAATAGGCAGCTGTTTCTTGGACATGTAAATAGAAATAAAGACTTCTTGCAATTCAAGTGCTGTAAGGGTTGTTCAAAATGACCGTAATTGTATTTGTTGCGTCGGCAAAGTTGTCGTTATATCAGTATTAACTATTAAATATACAACAGTTCTACTTGAAAGCACAATCGACCAATAAAACGAACCGAAGGTATAAGTATTCCAAATATTTCGTGAAACACCTGCTTTGGAACAGGAGAAGGCGTGGAGAGGATGTTTTATAAAAAATGAGAGTTTTGGGTTTTTGTTCAATAACAAGGGCTACCAAGGCTTACAAGGGAAATTCAATGAGGCTTTGTGAAGGTTTAAGTTTGGGTGTACTAATGCACACCCACACAGTTTACCGGTGTGTTTAGGTCCCATGTAAGGCCAGCCTATTATCATTAATCCGGCACCAATCCAAACTCGGAACTACTACTGAGAATTTATTTAAAAAACCCAATATCAATTGGCTTTGGGAATCGAACCCATGACCTCAAGCATTTGGGCTAAAGACCACTAGATTACTGAAGCAGTTACTTTTGCATTTGTAAGATACCTAGCAGACCGAGCGCCCCCGTAAACTCTAATATTGCAACTTTCATCGAAATCAGTACAGTCGTTTTCGAGAATGTGATTACAAGAAAATAATGTATTTACAATAAACATTATTTTTACACGGCGGATTACATATTTTTTCACAACTCCCTCAATATAGGTATCAAATGAAAGTGCTTGACTAGTTGAATACTAATATACTATGTTAATTTTAAATCCAAGATGGCCGCCACCACAAAATTGCGTTTTTTTCTGTCGGGGTTTTTTTAATTTTTAATGTATACTTGTTATTTAAGCATAAGATTCGTATGGACGTCCATCACAGGCTAATTTAGTAAAAATAATTTATTTACATAATAGGGAATATGCGTCTGACTTAAAAAAAGGTCAAATATTTTTTTTTATGAACTTTATCGTTTTAGAATTATGTCTATGTAGATATTTTTTTATATTATTTCTTTTTTGATGAGAAAATAATTATTAAAAAGTCCAGAAAAACTGTTGGAAATTCAAATCACTTAAAACGCTACACTATCGGTCAAATGGAATATGACGTCAAAGTCTATTAAAACAGTGTCTGTTGTACGTGGTTGTTTGGTTGAGAGAACGTAGACTTTGACGTCTCGGCAAGCGCGCCAAAATCGCGGGTGTTTAAAATGCCAATATCTGTCTCATAATTTAATAAATTTTTTTTGTTACTTAATTTTAGTTTTAAGGCGCTGGAATTTTTTTTACGGCTACATAACGATATAAAGTATCGTTTAAAAATATAAAAAAAAAATTGTGCATATTCCCTATTACCTACAAAGTCTTTTAAATATTTATATGACCTCTTCTCTAATCTTTACCCAGTTCTTTAGCCCATAAACTAGAGTTGTACTACATCGCACTGATTCAGTACCGCACTAGCGTTGAATAGCAACTATTTTTATATTGGTTAAATAAAACTATTGGAACGTGTGCTCGCTTAGAGGTGTGGCGTGTACCACGGAATATTATGAATACTGGAAATGTAACATAATATCTATATCTATACTAATATTATAAAGAGGAAAGATGTGATTGTTGGTTTGTTTGTTTGTATTGAATAGGCTCCAAAACTACTGGACCGATTTGAAAAATTATTTCAGTGTTAGATAGCCTATATAGGCTATATATCATCACACTACGACTAATAGGAGCGGAGTAGCAATGAAAAATGTTCCGAGCTGGTACTACTAGAATTTCATAGAAAACGTCAATAATTCTACTTGACCTGGGAAATGAACTCGACCCTCAAGCTCAGCAGTCGCTTTACCGACCACTAAGTTAGACTGAAACATTTATGAGTCAAATACTATATGAATCAATAATAAATAAATATTTTTAAATATATTTTTTTCGGACAAATTTACACAGCACCATATTGTCCCAAACTAAGCATAGTTTGCCAAACTTCTTGGCAGTATATGATTAGGTATAAATGAGACAAAGTTGTAGTATAGTCTGGTTATAATTATCCACAGGTGCATCTTATATACTAACGACTACGTGTTGATCACGGATAGTAGAAACATTTAATAGATATTGAACGTGCGATAAAGATCATAAGATTGCGATGTAGATTGTAGATACAGCACAAAGATATTGTACTGTAACAGTACACCCCCCTTTAAAAAAAAAATTATTATGGTAATAGTGTTTACAATATAAATTTGACCTAGACCTTACTAGTTATTTGCTGATGTATATAAATAATAATGCTATTGTACGCGGTGGAATTTGATGACGCCTGTTGTGGTGTGATTTGCTGACGTATGTAATTTTGACTTAGCTGTTGCACGAGTGTTTATTATTTTTTTCCGTTAAACTCTTCATTCTTCTGTCCAGTGTTTTCATTATGCCGTAAAGTAGGATCACGCCGATTGTTAAAATAATCTGTCCCATTGCAACATTTCTTGTCCACCGTAAGTCCTCCTGGATCAGGTTACGGAGTTTGTCCGCTTCGTTTTGATTGAGGCAACTGTCCGTATTGTATGTTATCTGGTCCTTAGAACTTTGATTTCCCATTTTAGATGTCTTGTTGTTACGAGTAGTTGTGAATTAATGGTATATGTTAAGATCTATGTTAATATATATACGAATAGCTTGCTTATATCAGCGATTTTTTATAGACGTACTACTGGCTTTACTTTACGTCCCGATCGTGTAGTGTACGTGTGTGAATGTCTGTAGAAATCCTTTGAATCTGGCACGTAGTTTGATTCGTCATTGATTATGAATGCTGGTTTCAATCTATCAATTGATATCACTGTCTCTTTATCCCTAATTCTAATGCAAAATGTTTTATCTGTTTTACTAATTACTGGGTAGGGTCCTTCATACGGCGGTGTCAGGGCTTTCTTAATTCTATCACACCGAACAAATACGTGTGAGCATTCTTTGAGTTCGGGATGCACAAATATAGCTTGGTTGTGGTTTTTTCTTTTCGGAATTGATGTCATTTGTGTGATGTCCTTTTGAATTTGTTTTACAAACTCTTCGTACGTTGATAACTGTGCTGCTGATGACTCAAAAAATCCTCCAGGGAGTCGTATTGGCGTTCCATATGTCATCTCTGCTGAACTATAACCTGTGTCTTCTCGCAAGCTACTCCGCAACCCGAGTAAAACTGTTGGAATTTCTTTTAACCAATTTTCGTTGGATTCTCTTGTCATTAACGCCACCTTTAAAGTTCTATGAAATCTCTCTATCATTCCATTGGATTGCGGATGATAAGGTGTTGTCCTAATTTTATTTATTCCCAAAAATTGTGAGAGTGACTCAAATATTCTTGATTCAAACTGTCGGCCTTGATCCGTAGTAATGCGCAATGGACATCCAAAACGAGTAATCCATCCTTCGAAAAGTGTCTTGGCTACTGTTTCTGCAGTTATATCTTCTACCGGAAATATTTCGGGCCATGACGTACAACGATCTATGATTGTGATTAAATATCTCTTCCCTTGTGAAATCGGAAGTGGTCCGACGATGTCAATATGTAAATGTTCAAAACGTTGCGCTGTCATAAATGTACCAGGGGGTGATATCGTATGTCGTTGTATTTTTGATTTTTGGCAGGCTATACATGATCTACACCAATTATTGATATCTTTGTTCATATACGGCCATAAATACCTTTGGGTTATCATTTTTCTCGTAGTTCTTTTTCCTGGATGGCTCATACCATGAATGGTATCGAAAATTTGTTTGCGAAATTGCTTTGGTAAGTAGGGGCGGCTTTTTCCAGTAGACGTGTCGCAGGTGATGTTTATTGTGGAACCCGGAAGCGTAATGTTTTTGAATTTTAATCTTTTATTGTCACGTAATTTACTTAGTTCATTATCTGTTGATTGACATTTTTCCAATTCAGCGTAATCGATAGGTGATGGCACGTATATTTCCTCTATTCGAGATAAGGCATCGGCGGTAATATTGTCACGTCCGCTTATGTGTTGAATGTTGGTACTGTATTGTGAAATGAAATCTAACTGCCGGACCCGTCGCGGTGTATCGTTTGATGATGGTTTTTGGGAGAATGCGTATGTCAAAGGTCGGTGATCCGTAAATATTGTAAATTCTCTTCCCTCGATTAATCTGTGAAAATGTTTGACGGCCATGTATATTCCTAACAGCTCTCTGTCAAACGTAGAATATTTTTGTTGAGTTTCGCTCAATTTTTTCCGGATTTTTGTTGTTGTAAAACTCCACCAACGCAAGTAGCACTAGCGTCGGTCATGAGCGCTAGTGATGCGTTGCGGGAAGGATGCGCTGTTAACACTGCGTTTTTCATGCTTTCCTTGCATTTTTCGTAAGCTTTGTCTGCTTCCGTTGTCCAAGGAACAGGTGAATTATCGTTCTTTTTTGAACCATGTAGATATTCGTTTAAAATTCTTTGATTTTCCGCTGCGCGTGGAATATTATTTCTGTAGAAATTGACCATGCCCAAAAATCGTCTTAATTCTTGAATTGTTTTCGGTTTGGGAAATTCCATGATTGCTTTGTAATTTTCTTCGGTAGGTTGTATTCCTTGGCTCGTTATATGATAACCTAAGAAATCTATTTCCCTTCTGAGAAATTCGCATTTCGAGATTAATGGTTATTCCATTCTCGTGTAAACGTTTGAAAACCGTTTCTAAATGCTGATAATGCAAATCTTCGTTGTCCGATGCGATGAGACAGTCGTCTACAAATATAAATACGAAGTTTAAATCTCTAAATAAGGAATCCATGAATCGTTGAAATGTTTGTGCCGCATTGCGTAATCCGAAAGGCATTCTTAAGTACTCAAAAAGTCCGAAAGGTGTGATGATGGCTGTTTTTTCTATATCTTTAACAGGAATACAGTGGTATGCTTTGCGTATATCTATCTTGCTTAGTATCTTCTTATTTTCTAATATGTATGTAAAGTCAGTTAATCTTGGTAGTGGGTATTTGTCCGGTACTGTCGTGCTATTGAGCATTCGATAGTCTCCGCACGGTCTCCATTCGCCATTTTTCTTTTTTACCATATGTAATGGGCTTGCCCATGGGCTATCTGACGGTCGGCAAATTCCGAGCTCTATCATATTTTGAAATTCCTTTTTGGCTATGTCGTATTTTTCTGGAGGTAATGGTCTTGCCCGAGCTGCGACGGGTGGTCCTGTAGTGATAATGTGGTGTTCAATCTTATGTTTGGGCGCATTGCGTAGAGAGGACTCTTTCGTGATGTCTTCGTATTTGTTTAAAAGTTGCGTAATACGTGAATTCGTTCCCACTGCGATAGTACGAATTGTTTGTTGTGTCGCTTTTTCTGAAGTTACATGCGTTGTCAGCTCTGTAACTTTGTCGATAAGTTTGCGACCTGCTATGTCGACTAATAGTTTATAGTGCTCTAGAAAATCTGCTCCAATTATTGGTTGTGTAACATCGGCGATTATAAAATTCCATTTATAACATCGTTGTAGTCCTAAATTCAAGGTAAGCGTCTTCTCGCCGTAAGTCCTAATTTTAGTCCCATTTGCAGCGTATAGTGTGTATTGTTCATTTTGTAAAATTGAATATCTCTGTTGCTTGCTAATGACTGAAATATTTGCGCCCGTGTCAATTAAAAACTTCATACCACTTTTTCGGTCGGTAATGGTGAGGCGATTGGATGGGTGGATTGCACAGAGTTTCGCCGTTGTCTGTGCTCTTATTCGTTTCCCTGGTTCCGTACGTAAGTCATTGGTTTCCAACCGCATGGTTTAATGCAGTTCCTTGCATATTTTCCGAATCTTTCGTGGTAGTAACAAAATCGATTTGCTCCTCTATAGTTTGTTCTCGGCCTCATAATCGGGAATTGTTGACGTTTCTTGAAATGATTGTGCGTGCTGGGTCGATAGCCATATTGACCTTGCTGAATTGCGTCAATATCTATCTGTAATTTTGCTAGCTGGGCTAAAATGCATGCTGTATTGTTGTCGTTTGAAGTGTCGTTGCTAACAGCTGATATGTCGGTTACTTTTGAATTCATTATTATTTTGTCTGCAATTTGGCTCAGTTTGTCAATTTCCATGTCTTCCGTAACTGCTAGAACCGTAGTAACTGATGTTGGTAAAAGCCTGAACCATAGTAGTTTAATTGTTTCGTCACTGATTTTTCCTCTCCCGAGGACTCGCATTTGACGTAATAACTGCGAAGGTTTTTGATCACCGAGTTCTGTCTCTGATATTAATTTTTGAAACTGTCGCTGTTCTGTTTCTTCGTAACAATCAATTAAACGTTCCTTGATGTTTTTATATTTATCTGTAGTCGGTGGTGAAGTGATTAGGTCACTAACTTGTAGTATTTCTTCCTTGGATAATTTTGCTATTACTGTACCGTATTTGTATTCGTCTCCTTGCTTCTGTGGTGCTAATATGGCTTCTAGTTGCGTGAACCATAATCTTGGTTGGTCTTTCCAAAATTCCGGAATGCGAGATAAAACCGAAGTGCCAGCAGCTACTTCAAGTGTTCCTTGCTGATTTATGTTCGCCTTGCATGGTGATTGTGCCATGTTTCTTGCTGCGTATTCGTTCGTCGGGGTCACCAATTTGCCAAACTTCTTGGCAGTATATGATTAGGTATAAATGAGACAAAGTTGTAGTATAGTCTGGTTATAATTATCCACAGGTGCATCTTATATACTAACGACTACGTGTTGATCACGGATAGTAGAAACATTTAATAGATATTGAACGTGCGATAAAGATCATAAGATTGCGATGTAGATTGTAGATACAGCACAAAGATATTGTACTGTAACACATAGCTTGTACTATTATATACTAGATAATGGATAAAGATTTATATACTTTTTGTAAATACATACTTGTAATACTTATGAAGCACCCAGAAAAACAAACGCTTAAGTTCATCACATAAATATTTTTGTGTGGGAATCGAACCCACGACCTTCTGATCAGCTGTCCGATACTCGAACCTCTAGACCACAGATGTCGTCGAATATGATTAATACATCTTTCTCGAAATTAGCTAGAATCTAAAACCCCCATCAATCGAACCATTTTACAGCCACCCTATGCACCAAAGACGGTCTTTCTCATAAAACTAGCTATGCTCAACATAAATCATCTAGGCCACCGGTTCTCAAATTATTTTTGGAACGCCCCCAATTTCTTTAACTTACGGTTTTAAAAACGGCTATCCAACTAATATTATACATGTGAAAGTTTGTTTGGTTTGATTGATTTGTCTGAAATTTGTAACAGAGATATCTCATACCTTAAATTAATAAATAGGACACTGTTTATTTCGATCGCGAGTTTCCATCCTAAGAATTTTACAGACTAAAAACCGAATTTTAGTTTTTCGAATATTAGTAACAAATAGGTATTTACTTTAGCTGTCTCTATTGTTAGAATGGAGACCGCGTTTGAGCAGGCGTAGTATAGGACAGCCTGCGATACGATGGACCGACGATTTGAAGAAGATGGCTGGCAGCGGATGGATGCGAGCTGCCCAGGACCAGGATGGTTGGCACTCTTTGGGGAGGCCTACGTTCAGCAGTGGACAACGATAGACTCAT
This sequence comes from Acronicta psi, assembly GCA_946251955.1. Taxonomy (NCBI): domain Eukaryota; kingdom Metazoa; phylum Arthropoda; class Insecta; order Lepidoptera; family Noctuidae; genus Acronicta; species Acronicta psi. The sequence goes on from OX276469.1 coordinate 1,692,103, forward strand.
GTATATGTATATATTATTCTAACATTCTACTGTCCCCTTGAAAGCCCCCAGTGCTAACAGGGGGTCATCGCTAACTTTGAGAAAGACTGATCTAGGCGTTCAATTTCCGTGCCCATTTCGATTTTCAAGGCAGCACCGCTGATGCGACACTATAATGAAATATGGTGGACAATTCACACTTACTTTATTGGATATCCTTAGAATGGTCGGGGTTAGCGAAGATTCTAGATTTTATGCTTCGTAGTCGCTTCGTTTAGCACCGAATTGGATAAATGTACGAGTACCTAATATCTATAGCTTTTTTTTCATCATTAATCCATTTATAATCCACTCCTGGGTACGTCTCCTCTCAAAATCATAACACACTTCTCCAATCAAAAAGGCAGTGGGCTCCAATCCACATTCTGGCCTTATTTAGGTTGGCAGACTTCACATGCCCCCGAGAAAGTCTCTCGAAAGTCTTCTTGTCATGATGTTTTGGAACCCATGGCCATGGCATATATGGCAAAAGTTTTTAATCGTGATGATTTAATTAATTTTCGTTATTAATTTTCGCGATTTAATTAATTCGTTAATTATATCGCACATTATTTTAAAAAGTCAGAAGAACCTGGCATTCTGTTGCTTTGAATCATTAGTCTGGTCTCATTCCTTTATAAATGGACAGTTTTTCTATACCAATATTTGATTGTTTGTTAGCTCCTAAACTACTGGACGTATTTAAAAAAATCTTTCACCATTAGAAAGTAACATCTTAACCGAGTAAGATAGGTTATAATTTATTAGAAATACCGAGAAAAGAAGTAAAGAGGCAAATTATTCTTGTGTTTTCCTGTTTGTAAAATTCTCAGTATCGGCCTGGAATTTATTTAAGTTGGTTTTCTTATCCTAAAAAGTTACTTCATAAATAATAACAAGAAAAAGTTTAATAAATGCGCATATTTTTAACTAAGTTAACCAGTTAGGAACTTAAACTTTAAGTTCAAACGTTAGACGGTGATATTAGAAGCAAGTAATCACTCCATTACCGACTATCTTGAACTGAAACTCCATCAAAGTTCCGGAATATTAATAACCCTTTCACAGTGAATCATTTTCAGTTAGTTTCATCAGTATTTAGGTTCGCAACACACTAGATTTTCGATCGTTTATTGTTTGTATTGTTTTATTCGAATTGAGGTTCTTAATCAATCTTCTTAAGTACAATATGGTCTAGTAGTAGCAATGAAAACAGTAATACTTTTTTTTTGCATTTTCCATGATAAGATTAGATAATACTAGTTATTTTATTATGAAGGAAAAAATCGACTGCGAGCAGGATTCGAACCTGCGTCTTCTGGTTCAATGCACCAGACGCTATAACCACGAAGCCACTGCGACTAATAATGATTTGTAAACAGAGTATTAAAGAATTATTTTTATCTTAGGGTTAATTATATTTTGACGACGTCTGTGGTCTAGTGGTTCGAGTACCAGACTACTGATCACGAGGTCGTGGGTTCGATTCCCACAAGACAGAAACATTAATGTGATGAACTTAGGTGTTTGTGTTTGTCTGGGTGTTACTTATATTTACAAAAAAAAAGTATATAAATATTATATCCATTGTGTAGTACCCATAGTACAAGCTCTGCTTAGTTTGGGACTAGGTGGTGTTGTGTAAAAATGTCCCCAAGTCCCAATATTTATTTATTAATTTTATTTGAACTTTACAATACACGGTGTATAGTTCAAATTTAAATAATTAAAGCACACTTTTAAAATGCCATTAAAAATATTTTATTATTTAAATATTTTAAGTATACTTATACATCAGAAACACCTCTGTTACAGGTGTCTGTACTTACCTTCTGCTTATTTGCCAAGCTTATAAATAAGCTTATAAATATAATATAGTAGTGGCAGTGCTTCGTGGTCCTTCGAGTCGCGATTGCAGCTGCCAAAAATATCGTGTACGCCAGCCTTACAGCGAGAACAGTGACTGAACGCGTACATGGAAGTGCACTTACACACAGTACAGTTTTCAGTTCACTATTTTGGTCCTCGATATGTTTAACTTGTCTTGTACTTCAGTGTGACAGTTATATACTATTTCAGCTTCGTTTAAATGACACATGATAGTAAATAGACTTACAATGCGACTGGTCAAATGTTTGTGTCCAATGTTCAATGGTCCAATATTTGAACAAATTTCTTTTGCGAATAGTGTTTCATGCTTGTATTTATTCATCAAAATGTTTTCCAATCAAAGTGATACTTATTGAACAATGACAAGTGGCAGCCATCCTTGAAATCTCATTCATCAAAATCAGATTGGTAATGTCAGACTCTACAGTGGAAAATACGTAAATACATACGCCTGTATTCTCCGAAGGGGTATGCAGAAGCGTAATAATGTACACCTACATTTCGCCGGTATGTTTAGATCCCATGTAATAGGGGGCGAGCCTAATGCCATCAACCGGGCACAAATCCAGACTCCGAGCTGCTACTGGGAAATCCACAGTAAACCCAACAACACTGTTCGATCTGGGGATCGAGCCCAGGACCTCTAGTGTAGCAGTGGCGCTTGGGACCACTAGACCAACGAGGCAGTCGGACGTACAAGCACACTAAAACCGCTAAATTCATTATTATTCCTCCTTTTTCGTCAAGTAATAAGAATTTACGCACATAAAGGGATCCTTTAAGTAATAACCAACAATCGGGAGGCATAATATCAAGAAATTCGCCTTCTCACCTTCTAAAACGAGAAAATTTCGTACAAACACCGTACGAAACGTAAAGAAACGCTTTGTTTCTCTGCAAATGGATCGTGAAGGCGTCGGGAATTCGCGCCTGAGGCCATTCCGAGGCAGCTAGGAACAATTTCTGTTTTGACATGGTCTATTTCCTTTGGATTAATTTCATTTGTGTAAGAAAGTGGATAATATTCAGTGATAGACGACTGCTATGCTAGAGTGTCCTTGGTTCGATCGAGCCAAGTGTTGTTGGGTTTTTCTGTAAATTCCCAGTATCAGCTGCAGAGTTGATGGCCATAGGCTCGCCCCCTATTACATGGGACCTGATCATACCGGCGAATCTACACCTCTGTCTAGCCCTTCAGAGAATGCAGGCGTGATGGTATATAAATACAATAAGAAATCTAAGTTACAAAGTTGATATTTTACACGATCCAAATTTATTAAGATATCTCTTGAAAGTTTCAGATTACATTCAAGAACCTTTTAATTTTACTCTTAATGTAATGTTCTCACAACTTTTACGACGGCTCGCTTATTTTGACATTGAATTTAATTTCAATGTAACTTGTCAAAGTATTTTCTTGATAATATTATTATCCTTGCGTAGGTATGAATATATACGGTAAAAGTTTATTAAGACAAAAAAGATTTAAAGTGTGTCTGTGATTTCAAAATTAATGTATGTAAAATAGAGACACTAGTTCAAAATCAAAATTAAAACATTGAATTTTGAAAGTGTGTTTTAAAGATCTATTTACAGCAATAAATATATGTTTTTTTATTATTATTTTTTATCCTCAGACATTTTTACACAGCACCATCTAGTCCCAAATCAAGGAGAGCTATTATATTGTACTATGGGTACTAGACAATGGATATAATACTTATGTAGTTTTTTTTGTAAATACATACCTACTTATCTAATATATAAAATTCTCGTGTCACAGTTTTAGTTGCCATACTTCTCCGAAACGGCTTGACCGATTTGTATGAAATTTTGTGTGCATATCGGGTAGGTCTGAGAATCGGCCAACATCTATTTTTCATACCCCTAAATGTTAGGGGTAGTCCACACCTATATGGCAAAACAACGTTTGCTGGGTCAGCTAGTATTATATAAGAAACACCCAGACAAACACAACATAAATGTTAGTGTACTGTGGGAATCGAACCCACGATCTCCAGATCAGCAGTCCGGTACTCGAACCACTATACCACAGACATCGTCAAAATATCATTAACCCTAAGATAAAAATTTAACTTTTAACGAAATCGCAGCAATTTTATACCAATAAATCACATCGAAAACTTAAGCAGTTAGTGGTTGAAGGACAGCTTAACTTCGGCGGGTCTCGGCCGATATTGCGTGGCGGTTGGTCCCTAATACATCGGAGCTATAGGCTCCGTTATTACTTGTAGTATCTTATCTACTAAATTACGGTCTAGGTAGAACTAATCGTAGCCTAGACTAAGTCTGGATGAAGCAAAATTAAGTGCGTACAGACTATACAGTTCTATACTTAGTTGATAATTAAAAGCTTTGCTTAACTCCCTTGTAAGCCTAGTTGTTCTAAACGCGACTGCTAGGTTCTGAGTTCGATTCCTAGGTTGATCAAATTGTTATTGGACTTTCTAGGAAATTCTCAGAGTTCAGAGTTGTGCCTGGTTAGTGGCCATAAGCTTGCCCCCTGTTACATGGGACTTAAATGAGCAGCGAACTATGAATGTATTTTGATACATCTGTACACTACCCTTTGAGGAATACTGCCGTGATGGTATGTTTGCGTTTCTAAATTAATAAATATTTGAGTATTTATCATAATCTTCTGCTTTTGTCCACTTATTATCTTACACTCCACGCGGAACTAGTTGGCCGCGCCTTAGGTAGGGACAGTGGTGACGCGGAGGGTTACTGTGAACAAAAGCAAGCGCCCCCGCCCCTCCGTCCCACCGCGCAGGTGACCCCACCCCTCCGTCCCGCCGCTCACATACCTAAGGCGCGGTCAACTAGTTCCGCGCAGGCTATAATTGAATACTTACCTGTTTAATGTTTTTGGTCAATTCAAACTTTTTACAATGACTTTAATCAATGACGTAAAAAAGTCACCGTCAGAATAGTAAAGTAACGTCAGTGTTACTTTTATAGTTATGACGTTTTCATTTTAACTAAAACATGTATCAGTTTACATTAATTTGTTATAATTGTGTATTTTTAGAAGATTTTTTCTAGAAGAGTTTTATAAGGGAGATCATCTGAAGATTGTGTAAGCTATATTTTGTCTTAATACTTCTAACCAAAGTCATTCAATATTTTCTTTTAAAATTTCTTTGCTTCGAACTGGTTTAGATAGTTTGCTGTTGTTCAGTTTACATGATACTAGCTTTCTGCCAGCGGCTTTGCCCGCGTGGCCTTCTAAATTATAGTCTATGTTACTCTAGAAAGATGTAATTTTGTAATGGTGAAAGACTTTTTGAAATCGGTCCAGTAGTTTTTGAGTTTACTTATTAGAAAAATATTTATTCTTTATAAATAATAGTATAGATATATAAATTTCTCCCATAGTACTAATAAAACTATATAAGGCATATAACCAGTCCTTGTCGAAGTCTATGGGGGAGGCTTTTGTTTAGCAGTGGACTTCTGTAGGCTGATTATGACGATGATGATGATGACTAAGAAACTAGAGACTGCCACTTGCTACGATTCTTGCATACTTCTTTTCTTGCATGCTTCTTTTCTTGCATACTTCTTTTCTTGCATGCTTCTTTTCTTGCATACTTCTTTTCTTGCATGCTTCTTTTCTTGCATACTTCTTTTCTTGCATGCTTCTTTTCTTGCATACTTCTTTTCTTGCATACTTCTTTTCTTGCATACTTCTTCTTCCACCATCATACATCTTGTCATACACACACACACACACAATTTTCATACAACCTAAATATATTGGCGAACTGTGGGTGTAGTCACGAGCAAAAACATAATATACACTAACAAAAGTCGTAAAGCTATTTTCTCCTAAAGTACTAATAGAACTTTTGTGGTACCTATTACGAACACAGTATTTACGAACCAATTCTATAGCGACATTGGTGTTATCTCAAAGTTGCAATGGTTCATTCATGAAAAAATCGCTTTAGCACTTTTGTTCGTATATACATGTTTTTGCTTTTATAATAAATTCTGCTTAGTAATGTTTTTTTTTACAGTTTATTTCGCAGTGTATAAAAACTTTCTATACCTAAAGTACTAATATAACTTTTGTGATATTACGAACACAGTATTTACGAACCAATACTATAGCGACATTGGTGTTATCTCAACGTTGCAATCGTTCATTCATGAAAAATGTTTTTGCTCTTACAATTCTGTTTAGTAATGTTTTTATTTTACAGTTTATTTCGCAGTGTGTAAAAACTTTCTATCATGGCGGGAAGGCAAGATTATGAGTATTCCACGTCAGCGAGTTTTATGTCAGTGGGAACTGATGTCACTTACGATAATCCAAAATTCCATTTAGTTTTGGTTCAAAAGGTTAGTGTATTTTTTATAGACAATGGGCTTGCTCGGATTTCTTCGTTAGTACATTGGTTCTAAGCAATTGCTACGCTCAAAGTCCTGGGTTCGAGTCCCAGGTCGAGCAAAGTATTGGAGTTTTATATGGAATTCTTAGTCGGGATAATTGCAATTGGCTCTCTCCTTATTACATGAAACCGAAACATATCGTCGAATTGTGGGTGTATAGTCGACCATAAAATTTCGTTACCACTTTTGACAATAACTTCCGTCCAAATTAAATTAATTAAGGCTCATTATCAATCTGTCACTTGGTCTTGTAAGCAAAAATAGACCTTGTTGTTTTGTGATGTGCAAACAAAATTCACTCTAAGGGTGGTTAAACAATTTTATGGTCGACTATACATAAGTGACTTAAGGTCGTAGCCGTAGATCGTGGTTGGATGGAAGCCGATTCGTATATGTCTGCTACGGACTTTGTCTTCGGGGAATATAGACATGGTGGTATGTGTATTTTAATTCCTGTTTTACAGAAAGAGCTTCCATCTGAGCGTCCTATTATAGACTCCACCAAGAATCAGAGACTTGCTTTTTACCGATCTTTCACTGCCACCACATCCAAAACTGGAATAATTGCAACACAACAAGTAGAGCTAAATAGGTAATCATTTTTGTTTGGTTTATGTGAGCAGTGATAGCCTAGGGGTATGACCACTGGACTGCCAAAGTGCCAAGTCAAAGGTCTCGAGATCTAAGAAAAAACAAGCACCTCTGACTTTTCGAAACAATGTGCGTAATTATCACTCGCTTTAACGGTGAAGGAAAACATCGTGAGGAAACTTGCATGTCTGAGAAAATTTCTCGATGGTATGTGAAGTCTGTCAACCCACATTAGGCTAGCGTGTTGGACTATAGACTACCCTCTCATACTCAGAGGAGACCCATGTCCAGCAGTGGGACCTGTACATGTAAACGCCCTCCTTTTTGGCCTTGCGCAGGATCGCAAAAACGTTTCTATACTTTTTCTCTATTATTGTGAGTAAAAAAATAAAACGTTTTTTTTTTGCTTTTTCTTTCTTTAACCTCTCACGCGCTTAGAATGCAACCTATGCGAAAATGTGCAGTATGCAGGTGCATATATGACTATTATTGCCATCCTTTTCGTTTCCCTACAATTTTTGCAAATTAGAGGAGGAAAAATATAGTTTTACGAATTTCCATGATAAAAAAAAACGCAAATTTTTTTGCACATATGGTGTGCAAACTACATTTACTGGGTTAATGCTTCGTGGAAAACAGGCGTGTTGGTATTTTAATAAATAACGAAAGTATTAATTTAATTTCAGTTTCCTCTGGTTTTATACGTTAACCGTTTTCTTCAAGACTCTGCCACATAGCTTCGTGCACTTTTTTCTCGCCGCGTACGCACCTGAGGAACACATGTTCGTTACCAAAATGGTTCCATTTTGTTACGGTATGCTTCCTTCTTCTTTCTTACTATGCAGGTAGATCCACACACGGCAAGCCTGTTTTGCACAATAGTTTTGGATCTTTTGTGAGGAACAGCTTAATGCTGCAAAATGGGATAATATTATTGCTGAAATGCCTTGTTATTCTTTTGGTACTAGGTGCAACTGCTAGACTACGGGTTCGATTCCCGGGTCCAGCAAAACATTCTTGGGGTTTTCTTTAACAATCTTAGTAGCAGTTTGCACATTAAAAAAAACTTCTAAAATCTTATCATATTATATTGAATTGAACGATGTATGTAGTGGTACTCTACCTAAAGTTACCACTATCTTGATGTGAAGCAAAATTGACCATCATTTTCATCTACCTAACGATTTTCCAAGCATGTTGCGGTCGGCCTTCAGTCTAACCAGATGCGGCTATCAGTATTTTCCACAAAGCGACTGCCATCAGATCTCCGCAGCCTAGAATAGACTGGTTACAATAGACTGGTTGTCAGGATTTTAGGGCTTTCAGACTATTGCTAATGATTGTCAGGTAGCTTAACGTGCTCTCTAAGGCACGGAGCGAAGTTTAAATAATTGTTTTTTTTTCTAGGTCTGAAGTATTTATTCGTGATGGTATGTTTTATAGAATTAACATCTAACGTAGACCTGTTAATTCTGCTGTTGCATTACTGTATAGCTGGAATAGTTGATAAAAATCCATGGAACAGGTCAGTTTTAGTTCAGAATTCATCATGTTCTTCCTTCTTCCTAGCCTTCTCCCATGTTTGAGGTCGCCTTCCAGTCTAACCATATGCGACTGAATAACAGTATTTTACACGAAGCGACTGCCATCAGACCTTCGTAAGTTAACGTGTGGGTAATACTGATATTCGAAGGATAGACTGGCTGTCAAGGTTTTTGGGCTTGGGACTACCACTATCATGACATCATCAGTATCATGTGTGAGCGAAATTTCAACTCAAACCCTTCAGTAGTCTGAGATATGCTTTGATACATCAGTCTTTCTGTCAGTGAGTGTACCTTTTATATACATACAGTTACTGTTTTACTAGATGAAACTGATTATCTTTCATTATTATACCAGCCCAAAGAGATCTATTGCTTAACAAAGGCCTCCCCCATAGACTTCCACAAGGACCGGTTATATTCCGTCTAACTCCAACGACACCCAGCAACCTTTATCATGTCATCTGTCCATCTCGTTGGGGGCCGTTCTACGCTGTGCTTTCCAGTGCGTAGTACTCGAGAACCTTTCTGCCCCAGAAGCCACCAATTCATCTCTCTCATTATCTTTCATCGCATAGATTATTTTGACATTATTATCATCGAAATTTACTGGGGGGCTAGACAAGTTGCATTTTGACATTCGAATCGACAAACAAAATGTATGAAAATGACATTAGTGACAGCCCGGTTTGTCGAAAGCTTGTGTCATTTCCATACATTTTGTTTGTCGATTCGAATGTCAAAATGCAACTTGTCTAGGCCCCGACTTATTTTATCTATTGAACTTCGTTACAGGTGTCCTGAAAGAACTTATTTCGACGAGTTTCTTAACAGCACAATGAATTGTTATTTGAGTAGCGAAATCCCTAAGAAATTCTTAAATAAGACCAATACGTACCTTGAATTTCATTTGCTTTCACCGGATAATGAGAATTTTCAAGTTTCTACAATTGATTACTACAGGTAAAATAATAATAATAATAATTTATTTGACCCAAGAACTCAGTTTATAATAATTACTAACATGAAAAGGTATATCTCTGAGAAATAAAATAAACACAACTTGTATATAAAGACATCTGTGTCTGAACTAGATATAAAAAGTTCAAGTATTAAGTATATAGTAATTAAGCGGTGTTGTTAATAAACCAAATCCACATACCTATATAATAATATTATTATCTCTGAACTGTTAGCTACTGGACTACATGTTACCTTATTTATGTATTTATTCGCTAAGTGAACAATGTATACTTTGTTCTTTTAGAATAAATAAAGAATCTTTAAACCCAAGTGACATAGTGTGTGTGTAATGTTCTCTCGGTGAGTAGAGTGTAGGTGTGTGAGTGTATGTGAGAGAGTGAGTGCAATATTTTATTATTAATATTTTTTATCTGACACTACTACGCTCGAGGTTTTAAGTTCGATTACCGTGTAGGTCAACCAAAGTGTAATTGGGTTTTTCTATGAAATTTTCAGTAGCATTTCGGAGGTTGAGGTTGTGCCCGGTTATTGGAAATAAGCTCGCTCCTACATGGGACCTAAACATACCGATGAACTATGGGTGTATTTTAATAATGTAATGATACGTTATCGTAGGTACTGAACGATAAGATATTTTTTGTATCTGGTAACTTTATAGTATAGTGCTTCTTGTAGTTATATTAAGTAAGATTCTGCGAAACCACTTATATACGTTTTATTCCCTACAACATGGTTGAGTCAAACGGTGCCGATACACACGTCATGCTCGTGAACGAGTGCTATTTGTCAGAGCTAGTCGGCTCTTACTGCTACGGCTATCTTTTTAATTCTAATACTTACCCTCTCTTTAATCCCTGCATCAAGCTGCATCATCCTCATTACTATTCGCAACAATTCTTATTGTTCCCACACATTTTTTTTTAAAAGAGTATCTATGGAGTATCGTGCCGGCTCTTCTCCATAAGACCCACTTTTTGGAACCGTGCAAACTAGTTTAACGTTTCAAAAGTACCTATTTATAGTAATATGATCTAATTGAAATAAAAATATTTGAATTAGAGTTTGATATAGTTATGATAATATTATATTATCACTCGCTTTAACGGTGAAGGAAAACATCGTGAGGAAACCTGCATGCCTGAGAGATTTTCTCAACGGCATGTGAAGTCTGCCAACCCGCACTAGGCTAGCGTGGTGGACTATAGCCTAATCCCTCTCATACTGAGAGGAGACCCGTGCCCAGCAGTGGGACAGTATATGGGTTTATTATTATTATTATTATTTTAATATTATATTATTAAATAACAATATAATATTATATTAGTTCACGAGTACTTTGGCGTTTCTTGAAAAATATGACTACAAGACTGACTTTAGAAAAACTCGAGCTAGTAATCGAACGTATAGCGTAGCTTGTCGCGCTTGGGACAACTAGACCAACGAGGTAGCCAATACATATAAATAGACTAGCCTTTGCCCGCGGCTTCGTTCCCGAATACAGCCCGTAGAAGTTGAATTTTCAACGTTCACGAGTACTTTCCCGTTTTTGCAACATTTTTAATTTATACTCAGCTCCTATGGGTCGTAGCATCATGATAGATAGGCCTATAGCCTTCCAGGCTATCTAATACTGAAATAATTTTTCAAATCGGACAAACAAACGAACAAATAAACTCTTTAGCTTTATAATAAGTATTATATAAGTATAGATTTCTTTTTTTTATTTCAGACATCAAATAATGCGTATTGCTTATAAACTAGATATACCGGTTTTTATAATTGTATGGATGAGTATACAATTCTTACACTTACATGCTACGAAAAGAATATTTTGGCAGGTAATAATTTATTATATCTTTTGTTTTGTACATTTTGCAATATTTCTCTACCGAGCTGAAACCTGGGCCCCAATCCTGCTATTTCAGTTAAGATTACCATTCTACTGACACACTACTGTGATTCTATTGACATTTTGACTGAATGCAAAATATTCAAAATCCGACCCATAGTGTTCGGTGGAGTGTCGCTAAAATGGCTTCTGTAATCTTATTTCATTTTTCATTGAAAAATTTTTTTTTTTTTATTTACATTAATTTACTACAGACGTAAATTATTGACAACCGGGTTAACAAAAGCGGTCTCTATACGTCTATGACAATTGAATGGTAGTTCAATATAAAGTCATTGGAACGCCACTGGTCTTAAAAAAAGAGCACGACCAATTTTACCAAATGTGTAACACTATTACTTTTACGATACACACACCATTTAGACACTGTTGAAGTGATATACTGGTGAATTGTGGGAGTATGTTAATGCACCTCTGGCTAATCCTTAGGGGAATAAAGTGTTATGTTATTTTATAATTGAAAAACTAGGATGTTATATCGTGATGTTATTTTATTTTATCTGTGTTATGTTATTTTATTATGGCATGTTATTAAATGTCATGATGTTATGTTATTTTATAATTGAAAAATTAATAGGGAATTATTTTTTTTGTAGGCTCTAGATATTAGTCAATGGGTAGTAAATATTTTCGACATATTTAGTTACATCTATTTACTATCAGGCATCCATCAATTTGACGAAAGCATTCCGATTGCTGAAATTCCCAGTCAGGATGAAACGGTGATAAGTACATTTTGGGTATGTAAATTATTGATTACCTAATTATCTAATATATAAAATTCTCGTGTCACAGTTTTAGTTGCCATACTCCTCCGAAACGGCTGGACCGATTTGTATGAAATTTTGTGTGCATATCGGGTAGGTCTGAGAATCGGCCAACATCTATTTTTCATACCCCTAAATGATAAGGGTGACCCACCCCTATATGGCAAAACAACGTTTGCTGGGTCAGCTAGTAATATATTATCCGATCCTTATTTATACTTTAGTGATAACTTAGGGCCATTGGACTGCCAAGTTGTAGGTCTCAAATCCGAATTCAAGGTATGCGGTACCTTTATAGATTTTCTCTGTGAAGTCTGGACCTAACCGATGCTCTGACGATTTTAATGAAACTTGCAGTATAGGGATTTCTACAGGCAAATTTCTCATATATAATATCTAAGAAAATTAGTTTTCTCCCTATTTCACTCAAAAAGATTTGTTTGCGTAAAGTTAGATTAATTAATTTTATAAAATTAGGGAGATACTTAATAAGTTATTAAATACCTTATACAAAATAGATCTATCTACCTATGTTCTTTATTATTATACTTAATTATTCTGTCCTAAAATATTATTATTTTCACTTAATATTATTTCTGGAAAAATTGTTTGATTTATTTTTAACAGACCGACCGACAAATATTCAAAGACATTATTGGTTATCAACAGAATATTTGCCGATGCGTTAAAATTTTCTTAATTTTCTCAGTCTGCTGATCTAGAAATGCTTGCGGAGTCTATCACAGCACCTCCCGTTGTCCATATACTGACCGCCAGAAGCACCCAAGAGGTAACTTGAACGGAGATTTTAAAATCTTTTGCGTGGTTTAGGAGTTTGCAGATATACATACAGATACCAAAGGCATTTTTTTTATATACTGTAGGTACTAGACACCCAATAATTGGCACCCAACTACCGTGAACTATCAACACAACGACTCAAAAGTCGGCACAGTTTCCGAAAATCGGCCGGGCAACATCAAGGAAGGTTTCATCCAATATCTGCATATTTTTACGGATTTTTTTCTCTGTGGGGGTATACATTCTTCATTTATGTAATTATTTTAGTTATATCTCCATATTGTATATACCCTCCCTTGGTACATCTGGAAGTCACTAAACCGACTTCGAACCCGAATGGGGAGGTGTAACGTGTAGTGGGTTGTGCGTTACACTTGTATGCTATTTACCTGTATCAAAATCATCATACAGGGTGGAAGAGACATCGACGCACAAACGGTGTGAAAAGGTTTCACTCAAGGTCAAAAATAAAATGACCTAGGTCATTCATGTAGAAAATAATTATCGGTTATTACGGATATTGTCATTTTTGAGCGCGCAGTGCATTGCTAAAAACGCGATTATAATGCTCCGCGAAGAATGCTATCGCGCGCGACCGATCCGAAATAAATGAAATAATGTATTTTTAACCCCCGACGCAAAAACGACGGGGTGTTATAAGTTTGACGTGTCTGTGTGTGTGTGTGTGTGTGTGTGTCTGTGGCATCGTAGCTCCCAAACGGATGAACCGATTTTGATTTAGTTTTTTTTATTTGAAAGGTGAATTAGTCGGGAGTGTTCTTAGCTACGTTCGATGAAAATCGGTCCAAGATGGCCGCCGCCACAAAATAGCGAATTACATATTTTTTCACAACTCCCTCAATATGGGTATCAAATGAAAGGGCTTAACTAGGAGAATACTATACACTATGATAAAATTCAAATCCAAGATGGCCGCTACTACAAAACGGCAAATTACATTTCGTGTCGGGGGTTTACAAATTTTTTTAGTTATAAATCTAATTTGGGTAGTTAGAAATAATGTTTTATTACACGTTCAATTAAAAAAAAACTGTGGAAAAAATTGAAAAATGGATGACAAAAGTTCCGGAAAATTTCAACGCAGGGGGGTCCAGAATCATGTACTGAACTCATGGTATTCGGATGTGCGATATCCGATGTTCCTTCCATATTCCTTGTATAATGTCTCTTAAAATTGTGTTATTAGACATAAATTATACTTGGGACTCTAATGTGACATTATTATTTGTTACAGATAGATCCAGCGCGAGACAGTACATTAATGGTCGCATCCAATGCTGTAGTTTACATTTTCAGAGGATTATTAAGTAATAAGATTAAAAACTTTGCTGAGAAATTGATGCGAACGGAGATACCTATCACCCAATTTAGTAAGATTATGCTATGATTGCGCTCCCAGTAGGCTAGATTATTATATTCTGTACTTGCGTTGTACTAGGTACTTTAAATTGTCGAATTTGAGAACGCCGGCACGGCCATGGATGCAATCTTGTTTGTTTCGTGTTCATTAATCGTCTATGATTTAAGCGCGAACGCTCTTCATCTGTCAGTCAACGATGACAGATGACATTTAGCGATGACGTTAGTGACGTTCATCGCATCGTTCAGGAAAGGCTTCAACATGTTAAAAGATGACATAAATTATACGTTATACTTAAATGTGTGACTAAAATAATGACTGCTTCGTTGGTATAGTGATCCCAAACTTGACTGCTACGCGACAAGTACTGGGTTCGATTCCTGGGGTAAGTGTTGTGGTTTTTTCTATAAAATTCCCAGTAGCAGCTCGGAGTCTGCATTTGCCGGATTGATGGCAATAGGCTCTAGGACCTAAACATACCAGTAAACTATGGGTGTTCATCGGTACACCTCTGCCCAACCCTTTGGGAATTAAAGGCGTGATAGTATGTCTATTAACAACGAATATACATATTTACAGATCAACACACATGGTTCTACCTATGGCCCCTGTTTTGGCAAACATTTTACCTAGGTGATGTCTTCAGCATAATTTACAATATCGCCAACTTTATCATGGAATTATCTATCCTAGTAAGTGAAAATTTTAACATGCTCAAATTGCATTCTAAGGACATTACTTTATAGGTTAGTGTCATGACAGTTTTTACCATGAAATCACTATGAAAATTGTAATAATGTGCCTTAATGGCATGCGTTTGACGTTCCTAAACTGACACTGACAGTAGATAGCTGTCAAGTTGACAGCTTTTACTATAAAAATACTATGAAACTGATAATCAGTATGTCAGTTTCTTAACATACAATAGTCATGTTCAGCCACATTGATGACAAATTATGGTTCAGTAGAGTCCAATCGGACTCATACCGAGTACACCATTTGCCTCCCAGTGCCATAATAGGATCATAAATTCACCACGTCCATTACGGGATGTGCTCCGTAGCAACTAATGGACTCTACCTGGGAGAGACCTCTCCTACGGGTGCGTGTGGATTAAGTTCTAAGTGAGGTAGGGCACAGCCATTACCTTACAGAAAACTGCAGCCAAATAACACACTTTATTGTGTGTTGTGTTCCTGCAGTGAGTGAGGTCGCCAGAGCTCCTTCTAAGGATGCGCTGCGCTGAAAGCAAGAGGAATATTCCCTCAAACTGTCGGCGCAGTGAATCCTCCATAAACCTTTAAGAGGTTTTTAGGGATGGCAACGCGCGAGTAATATCCAAGCCAATCCAAGTATTGCAAGCGTCCATAGGCTATAGTAACCGCTTACCATCAGGCAGGCTGTATGCCTATTTGCCACCTTAGTGGTATAAAAAGAGGTCCTACCTTGGCTTCTTGCTTCAAGACACGCATGGGGCAAACATAGCCACAGCACCTGCAGCATCGGTGTTTCTACTGATAATCGAGAGAGAGGTGGATAATCCTCTCCACCGCCTGACTGTCAACGGTCTCGCGCCCGTGCAACACCGGTTTTTTTTCCGAAAGGAAAGAATATTGAATTTTTTGAAAATTGATGAATGCGAGAAACTTCGTGGGGAACAGCTAGTTTATGAAATACCAGTGTTTATCTTATAATCATTTACTTGAAATATTTATTCCAGGTGGTAATATACCAATGTACTATGGAAGCGATACTTTACGAGTGGCTTAAAGTCAAGCGTTGGATGGTTATGGTCGTGTTTAGCGTCGGCGGCCTTCTAATGTACCTTTTCACTACGGTTGATGTAATTATTGAACTATTTTATTACCTTTTTATTAACTACTAGCTTTCTGCCAGCGGCTTCGCCCGCTTGGTCTGGGTATTCCTTAAAACCATCATCCCCGATTTCAACCCCTTACAACCCTTTTTTCGCATTAACATGTCCTTTCCCAGGATCTAGACTGTCGACGATCTGCATACCAAAGGAGGTCATCAAAAACCTCAGCCCAAATTTGTACCGGAGGTACAGGACAGCTGTCAAGTTGATAGTTTTTACCATAAAATCTCTGAAACTGATAATAATCTGCCGTAATGGCGTGCATTTGACATTCTGAAACTGACACTGACGTTTTTATTATGAAATCATTACGAAACAGATAATACTGTGCCAAAATGGCGTGATTTTTCTAGTTTTTTTTCTCAATCAATCAATCAACATTAAAAAAAGTACTACTAGAGTTTTAACCAGCGTCATGCATTTGGGCCGATTTCGAGGACCTCCTTTCATTTAAATCGGTTTAGTAGTTTTGGCATGAAAGCGCGACAGACAGACGTACAAAGTTACTTTCGCATGTATAATACTAGTAAGGATAGTATAATATCTTACTACCTATTAATATGGGCTACGAATCTCGACAAAAGTATTGAACAAAAAGACGACGAATTAGAAGATTTTAAGGTGTCTTTGGCGAACCGCAGAAGGAGCCAGGCTGAACAGTGGTATGGAGCAGTTAGGAGTTTGGATTTGTGCCCGGTTAATGGCAATAGGCTGACTTCTGACATGGGACTACCGATGATCGGTGGGTAAACCTCAGTTCCCCATATTGCCACTAAATAATCTTTGTGAGTATCGCATGGCCTTTATTTTTAAGCCGGTCGCGGGCAGTTCACTTCGGTTTAAAGAAAACCATTTTGGGACTAAAGGCTTCGTCAAACAGACGCGTATTTAGCGTGCGTCAGGGCGCTAGAGTGCACCAGACTAGCGTTGCGTACTTTGTGTTTGAACGACTTGGACGCTCAACCATATTATTATATACATTTAAAAAAATATATACGAGGAACAGTGTATACTGACGTTTATTTTAATACACTGTTCCTCATGTCATACAAACAAGGGTGTTTTTGGACCTGTTCAATCAACTATTCAGCAACCATTTTTACCGCATTCAGACAAGTACGCCGGCTTCAGATAAAATTCTGTACAAAAATACAAAGCGACGTCAGTACAACACAACGCCAACGTGGCGCTAGTCTGGTACGCCTTGACGCGCGCTAAATACGCGTTCTATTTGACGAGGCCTTAAGTTCGGGGGTGTCATTGTTCCATGCGGTCCACCCAGTCTTTACGCAGTAATATACATATCAGTCAATGATGATAACATTATTTTTTGCAGTCTCGAGTGGTCCTATGGATTTATGGAAAAAGCATTGCGACTTTGGCAGAAACAGTGTTTATTTATGTAATGTACCCTATAGGGAGACTTGTGGACGATTTTACATTCCATTATGGCATTCCACCCACAAAATTGAGGATTCTAAGCTTACGATTGGTGCCCATTTATTACATAGTAAGTTTTAGAGAAAACTGTCTACTAAGTTTTATATTGACAACTACCTAAGCAAAACAATAAAAAAAAATAGATACGTATATCTGTATATATAAAAAGCTGCCTTGTTGTTATTTCTGTGGAATTGCCCGTACTTATCAGCTAGGAGACTGGATTAATGCGCGGTTGATGGCAATAGGCTCGCCCCCCTTTCACATGGGATCCAAACATACCGGAGAACTGTGGGTGAAGATTAGTAGGTGCATATATCTACCTAACCATTTGGAAAATACAGGTTTGATAGTATTATAGTACTTGAAAGAAGTCGTTGAGTGTATGTGGGTAGTTGTTACTGCGTCACATCAAGCCGTGCCGAGGAGCCAATGGGGATCGACTCCATCCTTGAGCAGCGGCCCCCACCTTCGGGCTACTCCGCCGGCGACACTCACTCGCCGTTACCGAACCGCGCACACGCATCGGTCGTCTTCCTATATTACTTGCGCCTATCGATAATTATACAGTCTATTTACCGAAGTTAGCAGTTTTATTGAATAGTCGAGACCCCCAGCACACAACTGGAGCTTGACTCTTAACAGTAGTTCTAATATTTTGTATGATTTTCAGACCTGCTAATGCGCTGGAACCTTGTATAATAAACATATACGTGACGTCATCCACCGCACTCCGTTGGCCGTGTTTATAGCCAGTGGTGCTAACGGTACTGAGTGCGGTTACGTCATTTTGACGTC
The DNA here is from genome assembly GCA_946251955.1 of Acronicta psi. NCBI lineage: Eukaryota > Metazoa > Arthropoda > Insecta > Lepidoptera > Noctuidae > Acronicta > Acronicta psi. The sequence continues at coordinate 1,710,521 of OX276469.1, forward strand.
ACCAAAATGGCGGCTATCTCTAATTTTTGTTTGTTTGCCTACAGACCAAAATGTACATGATGTTGGTTTCACTTTGGGGTATATTGGCGAACACTCCAATCGGCATCGAAGTCAGTCACTACCAGTGGTCCTGGTGTTTAATGGTGGCACCCGTCGTCTTTGGAATGTTTTACATGATATATCGGTATATCATCCTTTACAGAATGGTAAATATCAAACGAAATATAAATATTGTGAGTAAATCGGTTTCTTCTAGGCAAGCGGGCTCTATCGTAGACCACATAGTTGTTAACATCAAGTGAGTTGTGGTCAAGCGCAAGCCTATTTAATATAGAAAAAAAAGCAATGAACATAAAATGTGTTTGTCTGGATGTTTCTTACATAAGAATGTATTTACAGACTTTCGTTGGTCTAGTGGTCCCAAGCGCGAATGCTACGGTAGAGGTCCTGGGTTCGATTCCCGGGTTAAGCAGAGCCGTTATGTTTCCCTGTGAGATACCTAATTTAAGTCTGGATTTGTGTCCGGTTGATGGCAATAGGCTCACCCCTAGTACATGGGACTTATGACTGACTTACCGTTGAATTAGTAGGTAGGTACTTGTATTTATATAACCATTTGGAAAATATTTGATGGTATGTTACATTTTGAAAGAAGTTGTTGGGTTATATGTGGGTAGTTGTAATATTTTGTAATATTTCCAGACCTGGTCATACGTATTTCGTCCTATACCTAAGTGGGGGCCGCGAGATTTTTCAGTGAGACAATTAAGAAAACAATATGATTCAAGATTTGTAAGTACAATATCATATATCTTTTTTATTTTTAACCCCCGACGAAAAAACAACGGGTGTTGTAAGTTTGACGTGTCTGTGTGTGTGTGTGTGTGTGTGTGTGTGTGTGTGTGTGTGTGTGTGTGTGTGTGTGTGTGTGTGTGTGTGTGTGTGTGTGTGTGTGTGTGTGTGTGTGTGTGTGTGTGTGTGTGTGTGTGTGTGTGTGTGTGTGTGTGTGTGTGTGTGTGAGTCTGTCTGTGGCATCGTAGCTCCCGAACGGATGAACCGATTTTAATTTTGTTTTTTTTATTTGAAAGATGAATTAGTCGGGAGTGTTCTTAGCTATGTTTGATGAAAATCGGTCTAAGATGGCCGTCGCCACAAAATGGTGAATTACGTATTTTTTCACAACTCCCTCAATATAGGTATCAAATGAAAGGGCTCGACTAGGAGAATACTATACACTATGATAAATTTCAAATCCAAGATGGCCGCCACTACAAAATGGAAAATTACTTTTCATGTCGGGGGTTTTCTAACTTTTTAATTTATTGTTTAGGAGTATGACCAATAGACTGCCAAGTCAAAGTTTAGTCTAATAATTAAAAAAGTATTTATAAAAAAAGTGTAGATATAAGTATTCATTGTCTAGTACTCATAGTATCAGCCCTGCTTAGTTTGGGACTAGATGGTGCTGTGTAAAAATGTCCCCAGAATATTTATTTGTGTACTTTTTCCAGTACATCAGTTCTGAAGTTCCTAAGCTCCTCAGTCGCTATCTGACGTCGAAGAGAGAGTCAAAGGTGTATAAAGTGGATGTTCGATACGACTTCCAGAGGAGATCTACAGTAAGCAAGGCGGTTGGTTTCAGTCATTCAAAGGACGAGACCAAATTAAAATTGATGTAAATAGTATTACCCAACCATGTCACAGTCTATTTCATGGGAGACCTTTATCTCGTTGACAAAAGGTTCAAATTTATGGTGAATTGTTCGATCAAGTACAAGATCAGAATATTGTACAGTTAATGTCTCGATTACTATTAATGTGGGCTAGGTTGAATGATATAATCTACGCGCTGGTGATTTTACAGAAACACTTAAACTTAGTTTTAAAAATCTACGGGAAATTTAACCAAGGTTTGATTATTTTTATTATTAGCTCCCTTACATAAAAAAGGAAAGATAATTGATGGATTTAGATCTCCTTTATATTTTTATTTTTTAATTTAGATCATCTATTTATTTTCACGAGTTATGTTATTGTTATTTCAAGATATTTGTTATGCGATTTATTTTATAATATTTATAACAGTTTGCAGATTATTTTAGTAATATGGATTAAATACAGTTTTATTTTTATTTTCTTTTTATTTCTTTTTTATTAACACGGTGGCTATAATATTATCACCAATTTAACACTCGAAAAGTCAATCCACTCTGCGGGTGACCGGGCCGGTTGGAGAGCGTGCTGCCGTCCTAAAGTCATAGTGGTCACGATCCTCAGCATTGAGAAACCGACGAGATGGATGGATGGACTATATTATCAAGAGTGCAATAATTAAAATGTAACAGTTTCAACAAGAAGTGATTTTCTATAATGTCACTGTTTATCCTATACATGATACTGTATACTTCCACAAGTACAGTTCTCGCCAAACTTATTGTCCGGGTTGAAGTTGGCACGAGCTAACTTTAACTCGGCTTTAAAAATCGGAGAAAGAAAAATATCGGGTTGTAATAAAAAAATAAGAAAGCTCAAGTCGTATTAAATTATTATCGTAGTCGCTGTCGTTTTAAATTTATATTAATCCAATATTTTTCTTACTTAGATTTTTACGATCGGGTTAGAACTGTACGCTCGCCGCGTGATGGTATGTCGTGTTATAATGATAGCATTAAAACCCGATAAAATCTGTTTAAACTCAATATAATAAATAAATAATAATAATAATAAATAAATATCCTGGGACATTTTACACAGCACCATCTAGTCCCAAACTAAGCAGAGCTTGTACTATGGATACTAGACAATGGATATAATACTTATATACTTTTTTTTTGTAAATACATACTTATAATATATAAGAAACACCCAGACAAACACAAACACTTAAGTTCATCACATAAATATTTGTGTCTTGTGGGAATCGAACCCACGACCTCGAGATCAGCAGTCCGGTACTCGAACCACTAGACCACAGACGTCGTCATATTCCGTAGTATCATAAAAAGCACCAAGACTTGCTATGTTTTTCTCTATAGGTAACAAATGTACGATCAAAAACCGACCTCGAAACTGCGAGAAGCGTCGTAAAAGTGACAAAATTTAACTTTAAGTACACATTAATTACACCGTTGCTTACTTCAAGCGCCATTCTAGAAGACCTCAAATGGGTGGCATAAAATATGGGACGGTGTTGTTTGTAGCTAGAGCTGTATATTGAGGACGATAGTGTGGCAGAAACACTGGCTCGTGGCTAAGTTATAGCAACGCTGATCAACCGATCTGCAAGGTTAAGCTACGCTTTCCGAGGTCAGTCTGTGGATGGGTGACCATTTTTAATACATCGAGACCCCTCCGTGCCTCGGAATGCACGTAAAGCCATCGATTCCGGTTGTCATACGAACACCTATGACAATCGTTAGTGGTAGTCAGAAGTCAAAAAGCCTGACAAACAGTCTATCCTTCGAATATCGATATTTCCCAGAAATTGAGTTGCGGAGGTCTGATGGCAGTCGCTTCGTGTAAAATACCGATATTCAGCGGCATCTGGTTAGACTGGAAGCCGACCCCAACATGGTTGGGAAAAGGCTAGGAAGAAAAGTGTGGCAGAAACATTGGATCATTCTTACTTGCTCCAACGGTAAAACTACATTTTATTGTATTTTATACATACATAGCTTCAAGCCTGTTACTCATTGGGATAGGTCGAGACTATCACATATATATTTCCACTTGCTACGTTCCTGGCACACTACTTAAGCTTCATCTATGCTTATCAACCTCCCCATGATTGCTCGTAAATTGTGGATATTGAACAAATGAAACAAAACTTAAAATTCTTTAAGTACATAACTATAATACAATTCAATATTTTTCTGTGAAAGTAACTCTGTTTGTTATCTTTTCACGCTTTAACCCATGAATAGATTTTGATAAAAATTTGGCAACTAAAGAACATAATTATTAAAAGTATGGTCACGGTCATAAGTCTATTACCATTTTTACAAGTCTATCGAATGAAACAAGTTTTACTTACGACCTTTTTCTATAACAAACATTTTGCATACATAGACGATCTCCTATATCGTACTCTTTCATAATAATCTAGTCGAATAGAGAGCGATGTGATCAGTGCTGTGATGTCGCGACGGCGTAAAGATAGTGGTATTAAATTTCAAATCACTAAGTATATGTTTATGTATAGGTACGCGCAGTAACGTGCAGGCAAATACGATCCTTAACATGATAATGGACTTATGATCTCTTACTGTACTTGTAGATGCGCGTGTAATAAGCTAGTAAAACAATAAATTCAAGACAATCCTTTCTTAAGAATGCAATATAGCTCCATTCCTCTCGTAAGAATGTAGGCAATATCACTCTGTCTCACAATTTTATTAAAACCAAAGCCACAGTTGAATCGTAAAACGAATTTAAGCAACGAAACCATTTTCCATTTAAAACTTTGGGGGCTAAGACTTAGGAACGGGAGACTGCATAACGTTTATCTCTCCAAGAAAGTTTAATTAAGAATAATTCTGTGGTAATTCTAAATGGGATGACATTTTGTTACTTTGCCGCTAATTTGTTCCGCGTTGTAATGAGGTTGTATCTTTTTAAAATCTTTTTGTTCACTTAAAGGATGAGTTAAAGAAAATTTCGTATTTATTTCAAGTCTATGGTATTACATACATTATTCCACGTAGATTTTAATGCATAGTTATTGTTAAAGAAAATAACATAAAAGAAGCAATAACACCTAAATCAATAGTTAATCATACTGTTGATAAACACAACCGCTTTCCGTCGAACATCGCCTCTTGACGAACGACGCAAGCCGCGCGACACTCGCAATGCTCTGACAGCCAAGCAACAGTAGCGCTATTGACCTTGCGACAATTTTCTTTGGAACAAATTTGAAATACAACTTTGTTCAATGAAATGATACCTATCACCGACACTTCCGAAAGTACCAAGAATAGAATTTTTTTCTTGCTTTTATTGATCGATTATGCTTTGTAGACGCTGATTTTGAAAAAAAAACGCAATTTCACTGTATTATCACATCTGACTTTGTTCTACGACAGTGTCGAATTATAAGCACCGCAAATTGATAATGTGTCTGGCTGGCCATCTTGGTGACGTAACAATGACGTAACCGCTCTAAGTACGCGTTAGCACCACTAGCCGACGACTAGACGTCATATGGTGCCATATCAAATAAAAAAAAAACAAAATTTATTTCAAATAAAATACACAGAATGTAAATATTGTAACAGTTTACTGGAGCGTTGAATTTTGAAATACAACTTTTTTATTAGCCTAGTCTTCGTAATCGCATCTGCTACGAAAGGTCTTTGGTTCGATTCTCAGGTCGACCTGTGCTATTGGGATTTTCTATGAAATGTTTAGTAGCAGTTCGGAGATTGGATAGGTACCGGTCTAATGTCTATAGGCTCGCTCCCAATATCTAAATATACCGGTGAAGTGTGGGTGTACACTAGTACAACTCTGCTTAATTTACGTAGATGAAGTTTAGTAAAAGTGATGTGCCACAAAAATAAAAATCTAAGGCTCTGCCTACCCCAAAGCGTAAATATATGTATGTATGTTATCATGGTTGTTGTTAATAATCAAAGCTACCAACATAATAATATAATTTCTGACTCGTATAAAACCTCCATTTAAGTGCTAAGGTTGTACGTCTGTATTTGTGCTGAACACATAGGACCTAGAATACTTTGTGTACCTAACGTACAGTAAAAAACAAATAGCATCGAACTGAGAGTACCTAGTAACTCACAGCGGTTGGGCCTTAAAAATTCAAACGTAGGAAAAACCGAGAAGCCATTTCGTCTTCCACCGACCATCTTCCGTACTCCGTACACTTACTTGCAAAAGTATCGCCCCAGGCGCAATTTCAGCAATTTTGGCGCACTATGTTTACACAACGCTGATATTAGTTCTGGGCCGAGATACGAGCCGGCGAGCTTATTTATTTAGGCTTATGCAGCAACGCTACAGTTGCAAAAATGAAATTCTACCAGAAATTGAAGACAAAAAATTTATGTGTACGTAGGTAAAATTGTTTTTTTGGGTTATGGGTACACAAAATATCATTTTCATATGAGTTCACAAAGCTGTATCGCTGACTTTTTTTGAGATTCTTAAATTATTGCCATTTTCATCGCTATATGGTCACCTTTGCGGTGTCCGCTATCCCTACATGGTGCAGTTGATATTTAGCATAAAAAATAAATGCTGTGATAGTTTAATTGTCTCTTTTTTTCATTATTAAATTACAAAGACAAATATAAAGTAAAGAATTTCAGCGCAGATTGCAAACTACACTTTACAAATTTCACATAAAAACAAAATATTTTTTATGTGCCTTAATCTAATTTTACTTGCACTGACACCACGAGACTAAAAAAATATCTGTAGGCAAATTAAAGTTTATTTGTATTTAGTTCTTTTTCGTACAGATATTAAATCCATGACCCATAGCACAGGAGGCAATTACTGGACTACTGGGCCTATAAGCAAGACTCTTCATTCAATCAAATATCTCTTATTTTATAAAAAAATATAGGTAATAGGTATTTTAATATTACTTCGCAAGTACTTACTTAATAATATAAAGAAAACATTATTAAAAATACACCGACCAGTTTTCCTTGGCCCACAGTGTACAGTGCAGTAAAGAAATATACTCTCATTTGTGTAATGCGGTTGCAGATCTTGCAGGTGGCTATTTACACTGCCAGCCGTACAACTTGCATTGTAATTTACTTAAACTAATATTCTTTTACTTGTTTTCTTACATAACATGGAGTTTACTTGGCTTAGATTGTTTTATATAACTGTGCATTACATTTCATACCTGTAAAAGAAAATTGCACAGGAAATATTAACATAGCTTATTTTTACACATGCTGGAACCCTTCATTAGTATGTTGCATTTAGCGATAAGCGCTTATTGTACCTTCTGCTTTAACGTCTATGTAGTCATTTTTTATTTTATCCATTGGTGTACAATAATTTAACATTGGTGTATCAGCAAATCAAACGTCGCAAATGGAACTAGACTGGCCATACTCTCCGAAGGGTCTAGAGCACATACCTAAGCAGGCAATGGATTGGAATCCCTAAGAAAAACGGAAACGTGGTTGTCCCAAATAAACCTGGGGGCCTAGACCAGTTGCATTTTGACATTCGAATCGACAAACGAATAAAAACAAAATTTATGGAATTGACATTAGTGACAGCCCGATTTGTCGAAAGATTATGTCATTTCCATACATTTTGTTTCTATTCGTTTGTCGATTCGAATATCAAAATGAAATTGGTCTACAGGCCCTGGCGACGCACGGTGTTATATGAAGCGAAGAAGATCAGAACATCATGGAACGAAATAAAGCGCGAAGCTCAAGACTAATCAAGATGGAGAGTCAATGTGGCCGCCCTCTGCCCCATCTAGGAGACGTAGGATCTTAAGTCAAATAAGTCAAGTCAGCAAATGAGCAGACGAGCCATCTGATGGTAACGGGCCATCGCTGATCGTGGACAATTGGACAGTGGATATTTGCAACACCGGAGGAGTCACTAATGCGACAGCCCGATTGAATATAGTCTAACGCCTTTCATTCTGAGGGGAAACCTGGAATTAAATGTCATGTTTATAGTTTACCTACATTCCCCTTTAACGAAAACTAAACTAAACAAAAAGTTCATAAAATACGGTACCAAATTAATACCAGTAAAGCCCTTAAATTCCCGAAGCAAATAAATACACATGCGTTCAAAAATACTACACAATATTTCATAGCTTGTTCAGTGACCCGCACGATAGTACAATTGGGTACACCTGTGGTATCGTGTTGTGAATTTTAAAATGGCGAACCATCTCGCGCGAACTCCACTCTGAATAGTAAAAGTATAGATGGAGCTGGCGCTGCCTGTTTTATTGCACTGAAGTGTACGATTGCGTTTCGTACTGATATTTGAATTATTTGGGTCGTTTCTGTGTGAAGTGTAAAATAGGGTTGTCAATTTTTACAATTTCCTGAGGTGATAACTTTACTGCCTTTTTGGTCTAAGTAGGCTCAGGTGCATAGTGTTATGTTATGCTGGTAAAGTGCAAAATCACATTCAGCAAATCCATTTGCTGAATGTGATTTTGGGTTCAATTCACAAGTCAAGCAAACTTATTTGATTTTTTCCATGAAATTCTCAGTAACAGCCAAAGTTTTAGTTATTGCCCGTGGCATAGGCTGACGCAAATTATTTGCGACCTATTAAAAACTAAAGATCTATATGTAAATTTTTAATGATATATCTGTCTACGCACTTGCGCCTCCTCTGGTGTTGTCAATGGGCGGCGGTAGTCGCTTACCATCAGGCGATTTGTATGCTCGTTTGCCCCCTATCCCATTAAAAATAACGGGAGGGGGGATGAGCGTGATGATGCTTATATTTTTTTGCTCCATAACTTAGTGTACTCCCTAAAATAAGCCAGCCTTGAAAAAACCTTAACATAGATACATCGAATCGAAAAGCACCACACACAAACTCGTCGAACAAATTCTTCGGTAATATTATCATTGAATCATAGCTGCATTTCATGAATTGCGCATCGACCGGCGACTCCGCATCCGGACCTGCCTGACGTACCGGATCCGGACAAATCGTGTAATAACCGGAGATTCTAGACGAAAATTGGCCGAATTGGGAAACTGTAGTTACTGCAAGCTATTGGCAAGTTTTATAAATCGAATCATTTGAGCTTAGTAAGTAATCTTTTTGTATTATTTATAGCCTGACTAGATTCTACCCGCGTAGTAGAACGAACATTGGATTTGTGATCGGTTTATCATCATCATATACTCGTACTGTCCCACTGCTGGGCACGGGTCTCCTCTCAGTATGAGAGGGATTATACCATAGTCCAATATATCGGCTGGCTCAATGTGGGTTGGTAGACTTTACATGCCGTCGAGAAAATCTCTCAGACATGCAGGTTTCCTCACGATGTTTTCCTTCACCTTTGAAGCGAAAAGTCAGAGGCCTTGGATTCGAACTCGAGACCTTTGACTTGGGAGTCCAGTGGTCATACCCCTAGGCTATCACTGCTTATCGGATAAGCAATATTATGGCACCGCCTCCAAATTAGTTAGAAATCATAATGTAAATATGTACCTGTATTTTTTGCGTCTTAGTTCCTGTGTTTTTTGGAGGCGTTTTTTTTTGTTTATAAATAATTTATTTTAAAAGTTTTAGTGGAATAGAAGTAGTATTTTGTTTTCTACCTATTATATTCTATGGGGAGGCCAACTAAACGCACTGCCGTAATAAGACAGGAGGTTTGGATAAGGGGAGATTTGAGCTTAGTGCCGTTCACCGACCACAAATCTCGACTCCAAGCTGCTACTGGGAACTTCACAGAAAAACGAAGCAACACTTTGCTTGACACGGGATTCGAACCTAAAACCTCTAGCGTAGCAGTCGCACTTGGGACCACTAGACCAACTATGCTTCTTCTTCCTAGCCTCTTCCCCAACCAAGTTGGGGTCGGCTACCAGTCTAACCAGATATAGCAGAATATCAGTATTTTACACGAAGTGACTGCCATCAGACCTCTAGGCAATACTATTCGAAGGACAAACTGGTTGTCAGGCTTTTTGGCTTCTGACTACCACTAAAGATCGTCTATATGTATGACAACCGGGACCGACGGCTTTACGTGCTAGACCAGATATGGTATCAATGCTAATACACATCCAATAATCTCTAGAACATAATATCTCAATTCAAACAATACAAAATATCCAACAAATTGTTGCCACGCAACTGAAGCACACATTAGTAGGCGATCAGTGGCTTGCAAGTCACGCCCATGATCGATGATCGATCAAACGGAGCAATTTTTCAGATCGACCATCCGTGCAAGTTGAAGATGATTTGATGACGTCATATATAGGGAGATTTTGAGTACGGAATGTTGTCTAGTGACGGGCCGTATGGTATTGTTGACTTCACGTGACGTAGGCAAGTTGAAATCTTATAATCGCCGAAGAATAGAAATGTCATGTACGAAATTGAGACAAGCTTTCGACAAATAGAGCGTTTAAAATGTAGGGCCCTGTGGGAAGAGAATGACGACTTTTCAACCGACTTCAAGAAAAGGAGGAGGTTCTCCTGTATTCGCCTGTATTTTTTTATGGTGAACCGATTTTGATGATTCTTTTTTTATTCGAAAGCTGGTGCTTACAGATTGGTCCCATAAACAATTTACCGAAACCCGATGAGCGGTTGTAAAAATATCGATGAAAATTTAAAAATTGTATACATAGACGATATTAAGTCTGTGCCGGTCAGTGAGTTCAGTTGATTTCGTTCAAAAACCCAAGATCACTGCTTGACCCGGGAATCTAAGCCAAGACCTTAGCGTAGCAGTCGCGCTTAAAAACCACTAGTCCAACGACTCAGGCAAAAAAACATTATGAAAATATAAACGAAATAATAATATAATACAATGTCTAATTATTACAAAAACGTCTCCTAATTAAGACGAACAAGACTCATTAGTGACGTAACATAGCTCGTCGTGTTAACTGTTGGGGGCTTAGCAGTAATACGAGAATTGATGTACACACTAACAGAAAGCCGGGGGAAATATAAAAAATTTACCCATAGGTACTTTTTAGTGAAGTGCCGATAGAGCGCTGGAGTCGATATCGATGTTTTGATATTCATAAAAAAATGTTATATACTCACAAAAAACGTTTGTGTGTTTGTTAGCAAATTCACTGAACGGATTTTGAATTACACTGAAACGAATTTAAAGGTTTTTGGTATTTATCAATGCCAAATACAAATAAAAAATAATTAATGAATTAGTTCATCAGCTACTACACAGTACTTCATCAGTCTCGCGTCACCTTCAGTATTTTTTGTGCTATAGTTTCAGTTTTCAACCGACTTCAAAAAAAGGAGGAGGTTCTCAATTCGACTGTATTTTTTTTTTATGATTGTTACCTCAGAACTTTCGACTGGGTGAACCGATTTTGATGATTCTTTTTTTATTGCGTCTTTCACATCACTACATTTAAGGAGACATTCTCGTAATCCGTATTTATTTTATTTAGTAGCTAAGTACGAGTAATGGGGTTGACAGCCGACGTAGGAGGGGTAAGGGTGGGGGGCAAGGATTATTTTACGACAAACGCTACGAAAAGGATTTACGTTAGTTGTAATGGTACGCTTACATTCTACTCGCTGTTTATGTTAATTTTAAATTAATATGTAGGGAATTATACATAATTATAATACATTCACGTTTTGTTCCCATAGAAACAGACAGAAAACTAGAGACCGCAATGTGCCACGATTCTTGCATAGTTGCAAGTAACCTGACCTAAGTACAACTCTTTCTAGGGCATCCCTTCCTTGCTATAGGGAATTATATTTTCTCATTGCTCTAGAAGTCGCAAGCGCAAGTTCTGATTGTGGTTTGGTTGGTTTTTTTAAATGAAATTCTCATTATGATCGCATTACATTTGTCAAAAATAGTAAAACGGTAAGTATAATTATGCTAATTTTGTGTCAATAACTGATCGCTACTCTAAAACAAAGCCTACCCCTTAACAGACACAAATGTAAATGCATATTCCTAAACACGTACAGTTTTCAACGCTTCTCTCAAAAGTTACCCAGGAAGATTCCCCTTGTATCTTCGTTGTGATTTATTTCTTTACCCCTGCATCCTATTTCAGGGGCATTAAGTTAACGCGAACTAGAAGTGACGCTTCGAACCTTTAAATCTCTGTCTGTTAAACTACAGATTATTTAGTAACAGTCATATTTGAAAAATATTAAAATTATACTAAAATAAATCTAATATAGTGTTACGATGGAATCGACGGGAGAGAGACATCGTCATCATCATCAGCATAAAGAACCTACTCCTATGTGGGTTCGGTTTCCACACTTAGTCCTGCAGTGGACCATTGTATGCGTGCCGAGGCCCTGTTATTCTAGCCAGCTCAACTCTCTCCAGAAGCAGATTAGTCTTCCCGGCCTCCTCAGTGTCCTCCGCTACAGATCTTGGTGATCCTAGGGTTTTTTTCCTTATCTGGGTGACGCCTGTGCATTCAAGCAGCACGTGTGCTACCGTTTTCTCAGCCATCGTGCACGTTTGTTAAGTGAGCAGTGTGAGTGGGAGAGAGACATATTGATTTTTCTGTGTATCCATAGACGGAGCAATAAACCGACATAGAGAAAAAAGGAGGAGGTTCTCGACTTTTTTTTAAATATGTATGTGTTGCCTCAACAACAAAAAAAAATTATGCACATTCACTTATAAACATATTTGGAAAATACTGTTATTATTTTTAAAGGTTTTTACTTCTACTAGAACTAGCGTAGCGTAAGCTGTACGAAGATAGTTCTCGATTTCATCGTGTGGGGCGCTGTGTATGATGTTGACGTTCTGAGTGACTTCGGAAAATTTAGATACAGTACTAAGGTTGCATAAAACTACTACTTTTACCCGTGTGAAGCCGTTACGGGCCGCTGGTAATAAATATTTGACATGACACATCTAGCTTGCGCTATCTCAATGTTCGGAGTCGAGTAACCCCGGCCCCGTTTTACGAATCGTTTATACATTTTTGGCGGTTGATATTTTTTCTGATTCTGTTTGAGTTTTTGTAGAAAGGGATAGTTTTGAATTGGGGGAAATGTTTGGTCAAAGTTGAATGATATGTTTTTAGGGTGGTTTCAGTTCTGAAGGGTTTTCCTTATTGCGTAGGAGTGGTGTTAATATTAGAAGAAGTTTTGTATTGAAGTTTTTTTTGTCTGCCAACCCACACTAGGTCAGTGTGGTGGACTGTAGCCTAACCCTTTTTTTTTTTTTTTTTTTTTTTTTTGTGTCTGAAAATGCTTTATGCACCGTCACGCCGCCCCGGGGAGGACGGCGCGGTGTGTGGGACTCCGCCCTGAAAAGGACGTCTACCCACTAAAAACAGACAGGTGTTCGCCTCATCACCTTTCGGCCGGGGTCACGGGTACGTATAGACATTCTTCCGCGACACTGTAGCCTAACCCTACCCTAACCCTAACCTAACCTTAGGAAAGATAGTAGTTTGTGTCTTGATTTAACCTGGTAACGTTTCGAAACAGTTTATTTTCTTGAATATTTAGAAAACTTGAAATAAGAAATATATAAAAAAATACATCGAAACTACGTTAAAGAATAAAGAAAATCTTTTCACAATGACATATTTTTTAATAATACGATAATGATTTTTAGAAATAATAATAATAGTTTTTTTAGAAATCAATTTCTTAAAATGACAACTGCTGCACTAGGGAACAAGCACTTTAAAAACATACAATTTACGGACTGTTGCCTATTCGTGATACACACATGTCATATATTTACCTCGGGTGGGAATCAAACCCACAACATGCAGTACAATGGTAGTGGTGTGTGTGACCACCTTAACCGTTACACCACACTTTTTTTTTTTTTATTAAATAGATATCATCATAAAGTATTTCTATTTTAAAAAAGCTACTTATTATTATAATTGAAAAATTCTACCAACGCAACATCACAACAAAAATATATGAAAAGACATAATCACAAATTTTGTACAGAATTTTGAGCCAATCCGATTGTAAATTGTCACCAACATTTCCATATCTTTTTTACGCATCCCCAGTGCATTGTGTAACCGTATTAACAAAACAATAAAGCCTATAATCGAGTGACAGTCGATTCAGGAACGGAAAATAAATGTTTGTTATGTACAATTGCGCGCATCAACGTCATAGAGGCTTTGTGTCACATGTCACATTGGTAATTACCGCTTTCTGTTGGTGACTGTACCATCGAATTCGGGTTGATTAATTTAACGTGAACTAGAGTCGTTTATTTACCAATAAATATAGTTTGGTTCGTTCATTTTAGCTTGTTTAGATTTTAATATCATCTAGGTATACTTAATATCATAAAGCTGAAGAGTTTATTTGATAAAATATTTCAGTGTTAGATAGCCTGTTTATCGAGGAAGGCTTATAGGCTATATATCATCACGTTACGGCCAATAGGAGCTGAGTATCCATTAAAAAATTTGTATATATTTATCTATATATATATATATATATATGTATATATGATATGTATGTAAATGTAATTTAAACTGACATATTGTTAATTTAATTTAAATTTTAAGTTTAAGCAAATATTTTAAAAGTACCTATTTTCTTTTCTGTTTATGTACGCCAGACTACCTAAGTATCGTTTTTCTATTCACATAAGTCCATCCAAAGGTTGTCTGTAAGAGATCGCTATTAGCGATAAGACCGCCCATTGTACCATTTATTATTTATAAAATTGTTCTTTAAATTGGTTTTGGTGTGCAATAAAGAATATTCTATCTATCTATCTATCTATCTAAAAATGTTGCTAATCTAGGGGGGGGGGGGGGATTCAACTTCTACAAGAACGAAGTCGTGGGCAAAGTCTAGTGCCCTAATAATTATCATAAAAAATTAATAAAAATATTCCGGTCTGTCTAAATTTACTACTATACTTATCACCGTAAGATTATGAACATCGTTAGATTATATGTCGCAAGATCAGGACAAGCTCCTCCCCCTTAGCACTCGAAGGAACTACCTCGAAGCTACAATTCTATTTAAAATTTTCAGAAACAAATTTAACTGCACAAATCTAAACAGCATGATCTGCTACGCTGTACCTCGAACCATCCACAGGCGGCAGGTACGCGCAGGTACTCTTTTTGCGCTAAACAATTGCCGAACTAACTCAGGCCTGCGCTCACCGGTCCGCCGTATGGTTGACACATATAACAGTACCTTTGTGAACATAGACATTTTCAATTGCACAATAAGTAAATTCAAAAACCTCATTCGCCATTCCCTGTCAAATATAACTTAATAACCTAATATTGTATAATTTTGTCATCTATAAGTTTAAACAAATTGTTTCTTTTACTTTATTTTTCTTATAGTCGTTACTTTATCATTCGATCTCATTTCATAGTCACACGTACTGCTATCAATACTCCTAGTAATTAGCTCTCTCATTACTTAAACTTTACGCCTACTTGTGGACAGCGTTGTGGGTTACTTATAACCTAAATTGATTATATGTTAAATTAACTGTAAGTTTTTATAATGTAACTGTTTGCTGTTCCTATCTATGTTATCTATGTTATGTTCTATGTTTTTTCCTGTGGCAACACTACAGCTAACAGCTGATTTGAATTTGTCTCCGTAATTTATTAATAAAATCTATAATTAAGTAATGTAAATAGGCCCAACTACAGTTAATTACTTAATACTAGGGGTAATAATTGTATTATGTGTATAATCTCAATATAATCAGTGGTAAATACGTATAAAAACCGTGTGTGAATTTGTGACAGTTACCGGTTTACAATTTTGTAAATTGTCATCTCTGAATCAGGTACAAAATTTCGTTTACGTAGATATTTGTAGTGCTTCTTAGTTACAGAATAGATTTTAGTTAAATAGTAGACTAAATATAGACACTGCTTTGCAGACTTTCAGCACCTACGTAAACATAACCTAATTCTAGTTTGGTGACACAACTTCACTTCTATTAATTTTTATTCTTTACTATTAGTTACTAATTATCTCTCTGCTTTACTTCTGTCCTAACTTTTACAATCTACTTTTATTTTCGCCTTTTCCTATTCTATAATCATGTTGACTCGCAAGGCCTCTGCTCGCCAGGAGGAGTCCAAACTTCAACTGGCTTTGAGCGAATTAAAGGCATCTAAGGAGTTGTGTGACCAACTGAATAGGGAAAGGGATGACAATGAGAGGGAGTTCATTGAAATGTTAGACAGAAATAGAAATTTGAAAGCCGACATGGCCCAGCTACATTCACAGTATGTTGAGGCTGTGGATGCCCGAGACAGGCTCCAACTCATTGTGGATGGGTTCGACAAATGTAGCATTGAGTACGAACAAGCTCTAAGCCGCGCACATTCGTTAGAACATCAGCTACATGAGGCGAACAACAAGATTTCACTGTTAGAGTTGAACACCACAGCCGCTTTGAACCAAAGTCTATACAATGAGTTGGTAGTCAATGCCCCGGGTATGGTTTCTGCTGCTACTAAGACACCTATAGTGACTATTGATCTGACTTGCACAGAAGACTTTAACAACACAGTGCAGGTGGTTAAATGCAGCAAAAACAGATTTAAAAAATATGTTAAAATAAATAAATATATTAGAAAAACACAAAGACTAGTTAAAAGACAAAAGTATTTCATAAAAAATGTTAAATTAAATAGGGAACGGCTTCAGTTACTTAGTAAATTAGATATTTATTCATTAAAACTCAAAAATAATACATTGAAGCATAAAACAGACACTGAAAATTTTAACATTGACCTTGCTAATCTCCATGAAAAGTTAATATCCATGACAAGTAAATATAAAAGTTCAGAAATGCAGATGAAGGAGTACATGTTGGCTATGAATGAGTTAGTAAGCGCATGTACATGTAACCATGAGCGCCGACAGTCAATGACAAACAAGTCATTCAACAATTGCAACACCATTGCACCTCATTCACCGTTGACATGTGACACCAACATTCTGCAAAGTTTAGATAACTCAGTTAACATTGCAAGACCCTCTCAAACCACTGAAACTATAAACAGCCTAAAACCTGTAAAATCTACCTTAAATACACCCTATGTAATATTTAGTGATGAAATTGGCCGTGGAATGGGCCAGTTGTTGTCAAACTATATGGGACAAGTAACTACAAATTTTTGTATGCCTGGATTAAATTATAACCTCATAATGCAAAAAATTATTGAGTCGAAATTCAGCCCTAACACCAGCATAATAATATTTATAGGAAATAGGGGGAATGTAAACAAACAAAAGTTGATAGAGTTTTACACAAAATTATGTGAATTAAATGTATATAATATAGTTATGTTTTCATTCCCCTACTCTAAAAGTTTGCCACAGGAAGAAAACAATATTAGATATAAGCTTAATTTAACCTTGCATACCTTGTCAATACACAATAACAAATTTAATTTAATTGACACTAACAACTATGTTAGCAAACATTTTTATTTGACAAAAGATAATTATTATCTTTCCACCTATTGTAAGAGACAGCTCGCTATGTCTCTAGCATATTTCTTTGATACTTTAGCCAAGAATCTGGCTAATAAATATTCTGGTTCTATTGAGCCATTACCTGACATTATACATGTTGACATAGCGAATAATTTAAATTAGCGTTAAGGACAACAGAGACTACCTCTTGCATAGACCTACCTATAAGTTCATCTATAACTGAGTGCAACATTAATTATAAACATTGTAATCTTATCAACCTGGTTCACCAAAATATACAAGGAATAAATAATAAAGAACTAGAAATCGAACTATTCATGAACTGCAATAATATAGATATTCTTTGCATTACAGAACATTGGTTGAAAAGCCATGTTTAATTTTAGTAACCACCAGGTTGGTAGTTCCTTTAGCAGAGAGTGTGCTATCCATGGTGGCTCCTTAGTCATAGTTAGTAATCGGTTTAAATTTAAGGAACGTAGGGACATTGTGGGCCTCTCTGTTGAACGAACAATTGAAATAGCCTGTGTGGAATTGGAACGGTTTATTGTTTTGAGTGTATATAGACCACCATCAGGGTTGTACGACAGTTTTGAAAAAGTGATGGAGGATGTACTTCATAAGATCTGTAAGTCTAATAAATCCGTCATCATCTGTGGGGACTTTAATGTTAATTTATTAGAAAATTCAAGTGCCTGTACAAAGTTAAAAAGTCTTTTCCTGTCATACAATCTGACAAACTTATTTCTGGAGCCTACTAGAATTACTGCATCTACTGCTACATGTTTAGATAACATTTTTACCAACATAACACCACAACATAAAGAAGTTATTAATTTATTGGACTCTGACCACTGTGGTCAGCTAATTACTGTTTACAATCAAACTGAAATTGTGGCCAAAAAAGATATTACTGTTAATCCAAAAACTGCAAATCGCTTGGAATTATTTAAAAATAAACTTGTTAATAAATTACCTTCGTTGTCATACAATAATGATCTTTATTAAAAATAAACTCTTACACTCTAAACAGTTCGGTTTTACAAGGGGTCGTTCAACTACCGATGCCGGTGTTGAACTTTTAGGTCATATATTTGACACATGGGAGGAATCACGCGATGCTTTGGGCATTTTTTGTGATTTATCTAAAGCCTTTGATTGTGTTGTTCATGAAACATTGATCAGGAAGTTACACCATTATGGTCTTAAAAGCACTTCTCTGAATCTTATTATCTCGTACCTGGGTAACAGGATTCAGAGGGTGGACGTCAACGAAAAGAGATCTTCCGGGTCTGTAGTTACCATGGGAGTGCCGCAGGGCTCAATTCTTGGCCCATTCTTGTTTTTAATTTATATAAATGACTTACCTTACTTAATAAGGGATAATCATGAGATAGTGCTGTTTGCAGATGATACATCACTACTATTTAAACTTAAACGTAAACAAATTATTACTGACGATGTAAACGGTGCTCTCTCAAAAGTAGTACACTGGTTTAATGCTAATAATCTACTTTTAAATGAAACGAAAACTAAATGTATTAAGTTTACAACACCTAACGTAAAACAGGTGAAAACCAGTGTACTTATAAATGGCAAAGAATTAGAGCTTGTGGACACCACTGTATTTTTAGGTATAACTTTAGACTCAAAACTTCAGTGGGGCCCACATATAGATAAGTTGTCGAAAAAGCTCAGCTCTGCAGCATACGCTGTCAAAAAGATACGTTGCTTAACTGACGTCGATACTGCGCGTTTAGTTTACTTCAGTTATTTTCATAGTGTGATGTCGTACGGTATTCTGTTGTGGGGGAATGCAGCCGACATACAAACTATTTTTGTGCTGCAGAAGAGAGCTATTCGGTCAATTTACAATTTAAGTCCCAGACATTCACTGAGGGATAAATTTAAGGAGATTAATGTTATGACTGTTCCATCACAGTACATTTATGAGAATTTACTGTATGCACATAAGAATATTAATCTCTTTAATAAACGTAGCGATATGCATAACATTAATACCAGAAATAAAAATAAATTTATTGTTCCTTCAACCAGGCTCCAGAAAATAAGTAACTCGTTCAAATGCCAATGTATACGCTTCTACAATAAAATCCCAAGCAACATTCAAAACCTAAGCCTGAATAAATTTAAGTCAATTGTCAAGCAGAAGCTGTGTCTTAAAGGTTACTACACGGTGAAAGATTATATAGATGACAAAAATGCTTGGGATTGAACTGTTCCAATGAACCAGGATAGTGACAAATATTTACTCTGACATTTAATTTATCCTATTACTTGACATTGCATTAATTATGTTAATTGATTATTTTACTATGATTTTTATTTTATTTGATTTTTATCTGCCATTTTTTTTTTCATTGAGAAACGAACATCATTAACTGTAAAGTATGAGTATTCTGCAGGCCTTGATGTTTCTTTAGTTACCCATTGATGTATAATATAATATAAACCAGCCTAGCCCTGCAGTTTGAGCTTGTCATGCTCACTTAAATGTTCTGCTGATGGTGGCGTTGTGTGTCGGGTCTTTTTATTCCCTATAACATGGTTGAGTCAAACGGCGCCGATACACACGTCATGCTCGTGAACGGGTGCTGTCTGTCGGGACAGGTCAGCTCTTACTGCTATGGCTATTTTCTTTTCCTTTCTATTATATTAATCCTTACACATCGAACTGCATTAGACTCATATTATTCACAACAAAAAAATGTTACTGTCTCACTATCTTTTTTTAAAAGAGTAACTATGGAGTTTCTTGCCGGCTCTTCTCCATAAGTCCTACTTTTTTTTGGAACCGAGCAACTAGTTTGACTGTTCAAAAGTGCCTATTTATATGGTCTATTTGAAATAAAATATTTTGAATTTGAATTGAATTTGAATTATCAATAAAAATAAAATAAAATAAAATAAGATTTTAAACTGTCTATAAATTGTGAACTGCACCATATTTACACTGATCATCTTTGTGTCGGTTAGGATAGATTAGAACAACCCCGAAAAGAAAATGCGGTAATGTCAGAACCGAAAAAAAACAATTAATTGTTAGCAGTATGTTCCAGTACGTTTATATGTGTCTGTTATAATTAACGTCTTAATTCCTTCCTTAATAAAATGAATGTTAAGTATATCCTTCAATTAAAAATAATGCTTGATAAGAAACACACACTAATTAGCTTCGGAGCTACCTTAAACGTTAACTGTTATTGTAAGCTGCATAATTGCCAACTGCCGGGTGAGATAAAGGAGATAATTTTAGCTTTCAAAACAGCGATGGGAGGTCCCTAGTGTGAAAATAGAAGTTTTGTGTTACTCCTTCAAGTAATGTGAGCCTAGTACTTTTTATTAATTTTATATACTAATACCAGTGACCCGCCCCTGCTTCGCACGGGTGGCATATGCATGTGACGTACGGCCCGCCAGCCACTTTGCCCCTGCTTTTTTAATCTCTGATTTTCTAAGATATATCTGCTAGTAAAAAAAAGATTTTCTCACAATTGAGTTCAAGATTTGTGTATTTATCGCGGCTTTGTAGCTGTAATTACGTAATTCCTGGTCGCAGCCGCGTCTTTTATTCTACGACGACATTTGGTCCAAGTATTAAGAGTGTATGGGGAGCTATTATGGAGAGCTATGGAAAGAGCTATGCTTGGTATTTCTCTACGCGACCGAATCAGAAATGAGTTCCGTAGAAGAAACAAAGTTGCCCACAAAGCTCAAAAGATAGGCAAGGTGGAGGAAGTGGCAGTGTGGGTGGGGCGCATAGCTCGTAGAACTGATGGCCACTGGCGCAGAAAGTTCCTCGAGTGGAAACGGCCTCGCAACGAGATGGACAGTTGAGATAGAAAGTTGATAAAGGTCGCTGAGAGTCGTTGGATGAAGGTGACAAATAACCGGTCATTATGGAAGTCTATGGGGGAGGCATTTGTTCAGCAGTGGACCTCTTTTAGCTGATATGATGATTAAGAGTATACCGTTTAATTAGTGAATTAATGTAAAACCCACACTTATACGGTATATTTGGCGAGAGATTCTCAATAATTTGTTTCCCCGATTTCAACCCGACACAAATTACTGAGAATCTCATGGAAAAACTTATTTGCAGTTTTCTCGGTCCTTCAAACCCAGTACTAGGCTATGGAGGCAGTCGAAAACAGGAATTAAATCGCTGGTCACTCTTGCCATATACCAAGAAGGTACCGATCGTTATCGTTATACTAAATTAGACGCGGGCAGAAAGGGTTTCATTTTATCTCGCCCTTTAATGTGAGCAGATGCGGGTATATGCTATTGTTTATTTCAGGTTCTAGCCTCCCTGTTTTGTACCTGTTCCTAAGAAGGTTATATAACATTTTGTGAATGTGATCGTTTGTATGAACTAATCTAAGAACGTCTCAGCGTTCTTAGATTAGACCGTGATGATGAACTGATGTCATCAATTGAGTATTACAAATAGATCGACAACGGGATCAAAATCCACAGTACATAAATAAAAAAGTCAGTAAATAATAGACATGGGGGATATGTAGCAATACATAGGAGGTTTTTCTCAGCAGTTGGATCAAATTAAAAGGAAAAAGTAAAAGACCAGTGAAAATTTAAAGATTGGTAATTGTTAACTGAATACTCCTAAACCCAGGTGTTCCTGCCTCGCGAGCGGGTCCGCACATTCTGTTCTGCCACAAAGGACCGCTGGGGTGGTGGACTTCAGTCGTTTGTCACCCGTTGCACTTGGTTCCTCGGGGAGAGTTCATGCAACTTCATTATGCGGAACCAACACGACACGGCAAATAGCGCAACGACAGTAACCACCTTCTATTACATTGGACGTTCAGCCTTTTACACAGTACGTGATAAATCGAAGCGTAAAAAATAATATGTTTGTTTTATGGGAACGGAAAACCCTTGTTTTAAACAAAACCAATCAACTCCTACTCCGGTACCCACAATCAAAACAAAAGCAAGCTTTAACATTTCAACCCTCAGGAGCAAGATTGTGAATTAAAAATCATATTTACGATTGTATTTTTAATTCTCAAAAACAAACGTCGTAAACGTATAAGATGTTGAATTATTTAGCTCATTCCCGCTTCTAGAGTGAACAAGTTGTCATATAAATTTTCTGGAGTCTTACCATTATTTATAAGAATTTACTGCCATCTTCAAGTTTTTGCTCCACACTTTTGAATTCTGGGAGTGTACGCTTTGAATTTGTCTTGTGTTATTTTATTTATATTTTTCAGTGGATCGAGAAGAATTTCTGCCAAAGGATTTGGAGTAGAAAGTTCTGTCTTTGTTGGTTTATTTTATACTAGCTTTTGGGTTGCGACTTTGCTGCATTTAACTTCACTTATCTTTTCTATATTAAATAAGATACTAAGCTTAAAAATTAAAATTACAATCCTCTGCAACACGTGACGTCACTATATCATATATTCTTATTAACTATAATCGACAATCCTTTATGAACCCTAAGCAAGCGTATTCTGAGGAAAACAATTACCCAAATCTAGACCAACCTAAACAATATTACTAGAAGAACAAAAAATATCCGATCATAAGAAAAATAATCTCGGATACCCTGTCCCAATTAGGTTTCATAAAAACAAAGGTTCAATAAGACCAAACCGTTGGGTATTATGAAGAAATAAAAATCGGAATTGTATTTTTATTTTATAGACGTCTGCTTCGAAATTGCTGTAGGAAAATTTCATTTATAAGTCGGAAAATCTAAATGTGATGACTGTAGCGTATTATTTACTCATTTGAAGTACACTTTTGATGGTAAAATCCATAAAAATAAGTAAGAAACTGCCAATCCATAACGCACAGCTAAAACCACTTAATTTTGTACAAAAAATTTGTACAAAACAGGGTTCCTTAAATGGCGTAAGTCTTCCGTGACGAAACTAAGTATATGGATGATGTAATACATTGACCAGATAGCCCTTTAGAGGAATAAAGGCGAAATGTATGTTGTTCGACATTTTATTCAGTATCAACAATCTATATCTATACTAATATTATAAAAAGGAAAGATTTTTACACCACTATGGTGTTAAAAACACTTCTCTGAATCTTCTTATCTCGTACCTGGGTAATAGGATTCAGAAAGTGGACGTCAATGGAAAGAGATCTTCCGGGTCTGTAGTTACAATGGGAGTGCCGCAGGGCTCAATTCTTGGCCCATTTTTATTTTTAATCTATATTAATGATTTACCTTACTTAGTTAGGGATAATCACGAAATAGTGCTGTTTGCAGATGATACGTCACTACTATTTAAACTCAAACGTCAACAAATGATTACTGACGATGTAAAGGGTGCCCTCTCAAAAGTGGTACACTGGTTTAATGCTAATAATTTACTTTTAAATGAAACGAAAACTAAATGTATTAAGTTTACAACACCTAACGTAAAACAGGTGAAAACCAGTGTACCTATAAATGGCAAAGAATTGGAGCTTGTGGACACCACTGTATTTTTAGGCATAACTTTAGATTCAAAACTTCAGTGGGGCCCACATATAGATAAGTTGTCGAAAAGGCTTAGTTCTGCAGCATACGCAGTCAAAAAGATACGTAGCTTAACTGACGTAGATACTGCGCGACTGGTTTATTTCAGTTATTTTCATAGTGTGATGTCGTACGGTATTCTGTTGTGGGGAAATGCGGCCGACATACAAACTATTTTTGTGTTGCAGAAGAGAGCTATTCGATCAATTTATAATTTAAGTCCCAGATATTCACTGAGGGATAAATTTAAGGAGATTAATGTGATGACTGTTCCATCACAGTACATTTATGAAAATTTACTGTATGCCCATAAGAATATTAATCTCTTTAAAAAACGTAGTGATACACATAATATTAATACCAGGAATAAAAATAAATTTATTGTTCCCTCAACTAGGCTCCAGAAGATAAGTAATTCATTCAAATGCCAATGTATACGCTTTTACAATAAAATCCCAAACGATATTCAAAACCTCAGCCTGAACAAATTTAAGACGGTTGTCAAGCAGAAGCTGTATCATAAAGGTTACTACACGGTGAAAGATTATATAGATGACAAAAATGCTTGGGATTGAACTGTTCCAATGAACCAGGTTATTGATTTCATTATGTTTTTTTTTTGATCTGACATTTATTTTATATCATTACTTGACATTGCAATAATCTGACATTTAAATTGCATCATTATTATCATTACCTATTTGACATTGCAATAATTATGCTACGTGATTTTATGTATGTCTTATTGTGTCATTTTTTATTGAGAAGTGAACTTCATTAACTGTACAGTATGAGTATTCTGCAGCTTTTGATGTTGCTTTAGTTATTCTATTAATGTATAATATAATAAAATTATTACCAGCCCGAGGTAGAGCTTGTCATGCTCACTTAAATGTCCTGCTGATAGTGGCGTTGTGTGTCGGGTCTTTTTATTCCCTACAACATGGTTGAGTCAAACGGCGCCGATACACACGTCATGCTCGTGAACGGGTGCTGTCTGTCGGGACTGGTCAGCTCTTACTGCAGTGGCTATGTTCTTTTGTTTGTTTTTTGTCCATTTTTTTTTTTTTAGTCATACACATCATACTGCATTATACTCACACTATTCATCACAAAATTTTATTGTTACTCGCCTATATTTTTTTTTTAAAAGAGTAACTATGGAGTTTCTTGCCGGCTCTTCTCCATAAGTCCCACTTTTTGGAACCGTGCAACTAGTTTGACAATTCAAAAGTGCCTATTTATATGGTCTAATTGAAATAAAATATTTTGAATTTTGAATTTTGAATTTTGAATTTGATTGTTTGTTTATTTGAAGTGGCTCCGAAACTACTGGACTGATTTGAAAAATTTTGGGGCAGTAGAAAGCTACATCTTTCCCGTGTAACATAGGCAATAATTTATAAGATATAGCGGGCAAATCCACTAGCGGAAGCTAGTAATAAATATAACTATTCGTCAGTATTTAGTTTGAAATCAGACCTTAGAAAACTTAACTTTTTTTACATAGCCTCTTTTGTGTCCCACTGCACTGCTATACAAAGGCCTTCCCTAAATCAGTCCCGGATTTTCTATTTTGTCAATATTTTTGTTTTTTCATATTTTATTAAAAATATTAAAATTTTTAAAGCATCATCTGATTCCAAATTGTACGAAGAACCAACAATTTATGCCGTGTTTTGTAAAAAAATCTTCTTCTTAGCGTGTCGATGGCAGATGATAATAGTTCACGTTGTGAGCTCACACTTGTCTGGCCCAAAGCTATCTCTCTCTCTCTCTCTCTCTCTCTCTCTCTCTCTCTCCCAATTCTACTAACTGTAAATTATAGACTAAAGACTCGCAGTTTAGATTTAGCTCGTAAATGTGCTAGATCTAGATTAGAATAACTATTATCTAAATTTCTAAATGAATGCCGTTACTGTCTGGACTTAATGGTTCTAATGTCAGCGGGATACGAATATAATTTTCGTAACTGCAAATTGAAATATTTGGAACTTTCAGTGCAATTTTGAATATTAACCTGAAATTCTTTGGTGATTCTGTAAGTACTTTTATTACAAGTGAAGGTGTGTATGACAAGATGTTTGGACGTGGAAGAAGCAAAATAAGTACCGTAAATTGGGGTGTATTTCAACTATTGAGGTGAATAACAACAGTTTTGCGAAAAAAGTTTAACATCGTAATGGCAACATTTAACGTTTCCCTTTAATAAATATGTATATTGCAAAAATTTGTTCGAATTTCATATTTTAAGATTGACAACTTTGCGTTTTGACATTTGTGCAAATTTCGCGGGTATTCGAGTGTCAAAGTTGTCATACAAGTTCGAACTTGCTTCGTTGATAGTAAACTTTACGATTAGCTATTGGAAATTCTTGGATAATGATACCAAAATATGTTAGTTTAATTATATTATTTTTATGTTCCTAATTATTTAATAAAGTTGATTGTACAAGAAATTATTATTTATTTGCTTTATTTACATTTTGACTTCTATATCTCAGACAAAGTTCTGAACGTGTTGTATTTCACCCGTTATGTCATTACTAATGACCCCGTTTAAAGTATAATTTGGAACACGATATATTTTGTTCAATATAATATAGAGTTGCAATTGATCTCTTTCTGAGGTGACTAAAATAAAAAAAGCAAGCCATGACTCATGTATTTTGAGCTTTTGTTTAAGTTAAACAACGAAATAAAAATAATATGACAATTTAATCTACAAAGGTGTTGCTAATCACCCCGGTTTACCGGTCGTTATTGTATTATTCTAAGCCTATGGTTAGTTTTTTACTGTGCTACACGTAATTTAAACCGACAGCTAATTTATTTAAAGTAGGTAGTAAGTAAGCCAGTAAGTCCGAGTCCGAGTCCGAGTCCGAGTCCGAGTCCGAGTCCGAGTCCGAGTCCGAGTCCGAGTCCGAGTCCGAGTCCGAGTCCGAGTCCGAGTCCGAGTCCGAGTCTGAGTCTGAGTCTGAGTCTGAGTCCGAGTTAGAGCTAGAGATAAGATAGATATAGAGTACGACTATATCTCCTTTACAACGGTACAGTCACGAACAAAAACGGCATCGCCCTATTCGAATATCGGTACTGCCCAGAAATTGGGTTGCGGAGGTCTGATGGCAGTCGCTTCATGTAAAATACTGATATTCAGCCGCATCTGGTTAGACTACAAGCTGACCCCAACATGGTTGGCAAAAAGGTTAGGAAGATGATGAGTCACGAACAAAAACATAACGTGTTGTTAATGTATACATGTTTTTGCTCGTGACTGTACGTCCAATATACCTCGACGCCTTGTGTAAACAGAAAAGTGACGACTTTGTCCATTAATGCATAATGTACCAAGGACCAAGACAAAACAAATGAAGCGCGCAAAATAGGTACAATGAGCACACATAATACAATTTAAATAATATTCTCTCACGATAACAATAATATAGGAAGTAATTTATCACACGCCTACTTGTAAATAAACATGTATTAACAAAACTAAAGTTACCATTCATTCAGAAATCATAGTTATTGGTGGACGTATTTAAAATGTTGAAAGTTGTGTGTCTCATATTTGTTATAAACAATGTTTGGTGTGCAGGCGATCTTCTTCCAGAAATTCATGGTGACATTATTTATTTTATAAACTTACCTACCTAGAACATTCTATACTTATCTGCAAATAGGTCTTAAGCATGGATCCTAGGCTCGAGGATCTATTCACAGATCCAGCAAAGTTTTATTGGGTTTATAAAAAAAAATCTCAGTTAATCGCAATAGGCTCGCCTTCTATTACATTGTACCAGCATTAGTATGCTTCTGCCTATCCCTTTGGAGAATACAGGTGTGATGTTATGTAAAAATATAATATCTATATTATTATAATAAACATAAACATTAATATTCTATTGATTTTGAATTTGAATGCTTGTCCTACTACGCAAAAAGTTTATTTAAACATTTTTGTGTCGAATTCACTAAGCTTCTGATTAGATTCCGTAGATACTGTAGACGTTTCTAAATCAACGATAATCCCCACCTTTTTATTGGTATTAATTGACATACTCGTACAACAATCGGACTGTCTGATAGTAAACAGCATCTACAGCCGACGCCAGCAACACCACTAGTATTATCTTTTTGTATTTTTAAGCATTTTCCATGCTAAGATTACAAATTATTTTTAATGAAGGAAAAAATCGGCGGGCGGGCAGGATTCGAACCTGCGCCTTCTGGTTCGGTACACCAGACGCTCTGACCACTAAACCACCGCTCATCTAAACTAAATCATCGCTAGTGGTCAGAGCGTCTGGTGTACCGAACCAGAAGGCGCAGGTTTGAATCCTGCCCGCCCGCCGATTTTTTCCTTCATTAAAAATAACCACTAGTATGACTTGCGCGTTGTCTTCTTGAGTAAGTATAGGATAAAACAGAATACAGTGCCCCACAAAACTTCAAACTTCTTTTATTTGCATGAAAATTGGTTACAAAAGATGGTACATATATATTATAAAAGATCTGAAACATTTTGCCATATTAAAATAGCTTCTGATTTTAAATTATATATTTATTAATTATGGAGTGCACTTATGTTATGATGGTAAGATAATATGTACGATTTTTTTATAGCTAACATATTTTTTATAATTTTTTACATACAGTATTGAAATTGAACACATGCTCGTTGTGTTCTTGAGACCTATTATAATTATTTTTTATTAGATTCAAGTCTGATGTCCTTGGGTAAATTGTTGATACAGCTCTCATTTGACGACGTCTATGGTCTAGTGGTTCGAGTACCGGACTGCTGATCATGAGGTCGTGGGTTCGATTCCCACAGGACACAAACATTTATTGCGATGAAGTGTTTGTGTTTGTCTTGGTGTTTCCTATGTATTATAAGTATGTATTTACAATAAAAATAGTATATAAGTATTATATCCATTGTCTAGTACCCATAGTACAAGCTCTGCTTAGTTTGGGACTAGATGGTGCTGTGTAAAAATGTCCCAGGATATTTATTTATTATTTATTTATTTACTATATTTAAATTTCGTGATTTCGCGATTTCAGATTAAATGAGTTGTGTCCGATAATATTAGTTTTGTTACCTATCCCCATACGGGTTGGAAATTCTGAGAACAACAAATTTACCCGAGGTCAACGTCCTTGTATTATAATTACCTTCCCCCGCGGTATTAGATGCGTCCGTCTATTTTGTCCCAATCCCTTAGAAAATTCCTACGTCATAATCACTGGTGTGCCAAATTTCAGCGCAATCAGGGTGATAGTTTAGTCGGTCACCCAGTCACCTTTATTTTTATATGTACAGATTGTTCATAGTCTTAATATAATGCAGGCGTTTCTTGCCTTACTTAGACACCAATTCCTATCACATTCCAGATCTTAAACTGAATATTTTACTATCTAATAGAAATAATATCATATATCATATAATTTTGTAAGTTCTGTTTATGTGAGGAGAAATAAATACGATTATAAAAAAAAATACTACTAAGCCACAAACAATTTCAAGATATTTTCAGTTTCTCTTAAATTTTACTTCCAGTAGGAAAGTACCCATTCTTCGAGCTGCCGTGCATGCGACTAGGTGGGTCCTGTGCTGAGCCTAGGGCTTGTCCTCCCGGGACAAGAGTTGGGCAGAGGGGCCTCTGTCCAGAACAAAAATTGTTCGGCATTGAGTGCTGTAGACATTGTAAGTACATATTTATTTTTGTTTTTGTTACACGAAAGCTTATTACTATTATTATTTTGACGATGTGTGTGGTCTAGAGGTTCGAGTGTCAGACTGCTGTCGGTGGTGGGTTTGATTCCCGATGAACATGAGTGTTTGTGTTGGTATGGGTGTTTATTGTAACAAAAGTATGTAATTACGAAACAAAAGTACGTACTCTAACTTTTCTTAATGATGTGCGTATTAACAATTAATTATCACTCGCTTACAACGGTGAAGGAAAGCATCGTGAGGAAACCTGCATGCCTGAGAGATTTTCTCGACGAACGTGTATAGTCTGCAAACGTTAACTAGGCCAGCGTGGTGGACTAGAGCCTAACCCCTATAATTCTAAGAGGAGACCCGACCCCAACAGAATGATTATGATCCCTTGCCTCAGTTACTTATAATAAAAACTAGTAGTCGTTTGGGATTAGATGGTTTTGAGGTATTATAATAGGCAGTTTAATCACTAAGAGTGATGACTTAGAGATGCCTTACGATCTTTGGATTGTCTGAAGGGATACATATTATCTATACTAATATTATAAAGAGGAAAGATTTGTTTGTTTGTTTGTTTGTTTGTAATGAATAGGCTCCGAAACTACTGGACCGATTTCAAAAATTCTTTCACCTTTGGAAAGCTACATTATCCCCGAGTAACATAGGCTATATATCATCACGCTACGACTAATAGGAGCGGAGTAGTAATGAAAAATGTAGCAAAAACGGGGAAAAAATTATAAGACCACGCGGGCGAAGCCGCTGGCGGGAAGCTAGTGCATGATAAAATTGAATGCAGACGAAGCAAAAGGACTATGCAAGAATCGTACCAAGTGGTATTTATGGATAAAACGCCAACAAAACTCCACTGTCAACGTTTTTCATGGCCAGTATTATTGTTTCAGTCAATGGGGCCAAAACATGTGACCAAGAAGGTGGAAAATGTATTAAAAAAAAGCAAACATGTACAAAATATTTGAGGATCCCTGATGCTGATGCAGATTGCGGTATTGATGAAATCTGCTGCTTCGGGTTAACTGTTACCATTCGTTAATATCACTAAATAAATGATGTGTAATATAGTTGTTTTATTAGGATTGTATGCCAACGCACACTGGTCAAATATCTTTGTCCAATATCTTGATCCAAAGTTTGATCAAACTTCTTTAACAGTTTCCTCCTAGAGTGCTGCTCGTATATTTGATTAAGTGATCCATATTTTTATCATGGATGGGTTTGGGCTTGACCTTAATCTCATCTGATGGTAAGTGTAGATGTGGACTAAAATGGACCGCGTTTCCTCACAAGATGACCATTCACCCTGGCCTTGAAAATACCTATGTTGTAGTTGTCAAGGAATACAGTCGCCGGAAAAAAATCCACAGCTTCCCTGTGCGCGCAAGTAATGAAAGAAAAAAGACAACAAGGTAGGTAAAGAAAGGTACGGTAAGGTGGAATATCCACAACATAGCGGTGGAGACCCTCTCGACGCATAGTGGTTGAAACTCAATGAAAACTCATCTTCAATCAATAATTCCATTAAGATACCATAACTATGATGGCATAGAACCGTTGTCTGATCTATCGTGTATATCAATTCTTGGTATAAACAACCGATTATCACTGACATACATAAATAGAACGAAGAAAAACTTTCACACGATCATAGGTTCTGTCTATGAGAATATTTTTAATAATATAATATTTCCATTCATTTCTATACTATCGAGTGAAGTGGTCGCTTCAATGTGCTGGAATACTGTTTGCCTAACAATTGGGTTACTTGGATTGTTGGGAGTGGCTGCATTCAGAGATGAATTCGAAGACCTTCGAGGTAAATACATACATTTTGTCTTACTATTATTATGAATGTGAGTATATTGCCGGTATAACTATGTTGACTCCGGACATGATGGTACCGCAGGGAGAGAGGAGTATCGGTATTACGATGTGCCGCCTGCTCTTACTCTCTGCGGCCGAGGTGTGGTCGGCAGCGGGGTCAAACAGCTGCCCGTTGCAAACTTATTGGTTCACCAACGATCTGGTATCGCGTAACCGTCCCGCATTCCCAAGCGGGGCGGCATGCATAAGGAATATTTCCCCATTCAATAACAAAAAGCCCGTACTAGAGCGCTGTGGACTATAATAATAATCATCATTTATTTTAATCATCTATGATCCATGGATATATACCTTACAAGCTAACATAAAGGTACGCATATACAATATATACAAAAAGCCTCTCATTATGAGAGGTGACCCTTGCACAGCAGTGGGATATTTAATAGGTTCATAATACAGCCTTCTAGCACAGCGGGTTAGATAGCCAGCTTGCCACTGCCATTCGAGTGTTGTGGGTTTGATTCCCATCTGACACAAATATTTGTATGATAAAAATATGATTTATTTTATACTGCAATAAAACAAGAAGTAGCAGTAGAGTAGGTTATATACCTATTCTACTACTACTGGTTGTGATAGGGTAAAAAGTACTATATTGATGGAAATAGTTTTGTTAATAACAATATTATTTTTTAGCTGGAAAAGCTCCATTCTTCGAACTTCCATGTATGCGTATCGGTGGCATTTGCGCAAGAGGTTTCGCTTGCCCCCCCGGAACAAGAATAGGGAGAAGAGGCCTGTGTCCTGACCAGCAGCCTTACGGCATTGAGTGCTGTAGACCTTGTAAGCTCTAATAATAGTTCTACTATTTGTACCTGGCTACATAAATAATGTAAGACTCAGAAATCACAGTGATTTCAAAATAAATCCCAAAATGTAACTGAAAATTGCTATTTGAACAATTCCTAATCAGTTTGTCTCAAAATTTAAAAAGATTTTGGAAATTAAAACAGGAAATTAATCTTTGTGTATGTAGATCTTTCAGGTGTCGAAAATATTTATAATTATATATATCCTATACAGCAAATTCTACTATCTAATATTACATAGTAAAAAGTGACTTTTTTAGGATGTATAAACGTACTCCTTCATACTGCATCGTTCGGACGGATTTGGGTAAAATTTAGAAGAGAACCCTTATTATTTCTGTCAAGATCCTTTAAAAACATTTTACAAATCAATGTTTCAATAATTGTTTTTCTTCATAAAAAATATTGGGAATTTTACGGTCAAACGCTCAACGCTATGGATATCAGTAATATCTGACGACTTCAATAATAAAACTATTCCATTATGTTTCAGTCAAGGTCGAGAGGAAGTGCCATGACAGGAATGGGGACTGCACGCCCGAATCCTACAGATGTCCTCGACATTTGATAATACGCGATGTAACAGACTGCGGCGCTTCAGAAGTATGCTGTGCTTATGAGAATGTGTGATCCAGATTTAAATCTCTTAATATTTAATTAAACTATTGTTTTTATTATGTTTTGCTTTATAAGCTCTTTCTAAGGATGCGCTGCGCTGGCAGTAAGAGGAATATTCCCTCAAACTGTCGGCGCAGTGAATCCTCCATAAACCTCTAAGAGGTTTTTCGGGTCGGGAACGCGCGAGTGATACCCCTGGTGTTGCAAGCGTCCATAGGCTATGGTAACCGCTTATCATCAGGCGAGCCGTTTGCTAGATTGCCACCTTAGTAGTATAAAAAAAAAATTAACAAGTTTTTTATCACGTTTAAAAAAAAACTTTTATTCTCAAGCAATATTATAGGCTCATAGTGTGTTGGTACAATTATGCATTTGATAAACCTACCTATGGTTGGCCCATCCAGACTGCTCGCTGCAAACACCCATAGTATAGTATGCTGTTGGTACTTTCGCCGACTCTGCGTATTATAATACAAGGTGGAAGGGACATCGACGCACAAACGTCGCGACAAGGTTTCACTCAAGGTCAAAAATAAAATGACCTAGGTCATTCATGTAGAAAATGATCGGTCATTACAGATATTGACATTTTTGATCGCGATGTGTATTGCTAAAAACGCGATTATAACGCTCCGTGGTGAATGTTATGGCGCATGCGATCCGAAATAAATGAAATAATGATTTTTTAATTATAAATCTAATTTGGGTAGATAGAAATAATGTTTTTTACACGTTCGAGTAAAAAAAAACTGGAGGAAAAATTTAAAAATTGATGAAAAAGGTTACGGAAAATTTCAACGCAGGGGGGTCCAGAATCATGTACTGAACTCATGGTATTCGTATGATCGTCGATGTCCCTTCCACCTTGTATAGCCCATACAGAAAGCTTAAAAATATTAAAATAAACTGTGATAGCTAAGTGTTTTATCTGTCAACGTATGACTGTGAACACCGTTAGTTTCTAAACTATCTTGCGAGATTGTAAACTATCGAAATATTGTGAACTATAACAATTTAATGCATTATTTTTAAATATGCCATCACGCCCGTATTCCCCGAAGAGTTAGGCAGAAGTGTACAGTCAGCAACAAAAGTAGCTGAAACTACGAAACACTATGAAATCTTCAAAACGCTTTAACATCTTTAATATTCAGAATTAACTGACCCTTGAAGGCAGTACAAATTCACATAATAGAGGACAATTATATGTTTTACCTTAGTCAAAATCTAATGAATAGTTTTGGTACTGTGATGTATTTAAACTTTCGCCGTGTTCAACGAATTTCGATGCTGACCGTACCTATACACCCAATTCGCCAGTATGTTAGTCTGCGCGGAACTAGCTGGCCGCGCCTTAGGAATGTGAACGGCGCTCTCTCTCCCAAACTCTGAGCTGCTACCGAGAATTTCACAGCAAAACCCAATAACACTTTGCTTGACCTGGGAATCAAACCTAGGACGTTGATCGTAGCAATCACACTTACAGGCTAACGAGGCAGTTGATAAAGTTTTCATGTATGATGTTTAGTTCTAAATTTAGAAATTTTTGGCAGACATGACGACTTAGGGGACTAGACAAGTTGCATTTTGACATTCGAATCGACAAACAAAATGTATGGAAATGACATAAGCTTTCGACAAACCGGGCTGTCACTAATGTCATTTCCTGCAACTAATGTCATTTCCATGCAACTTGTCTAGCCCCTCTGTGTGGTCTAGCAGATCGACTACTGATCATGTGATCGTGGGTTCGATTCCTATAAGGTGTTTCTTATGTAATAAGTATGAATTTTCAAAAAAGAATACGTATGTATTATAAGTAACCACTTATGGAGATTTTTTTAATCTTAGATAACACTTGACCACAACTTGCCTAATGTTAAGTGATGTGGTTTATGATGGAGCGCGCTTGTCTAGAAGTAACCAATTATTCTGCTTTTGCTGTGTAAAATGTCCCAAAATATAATATACTAGCTTTTTGCCCGCGTCTTCATCCGCGTGGAATTTCGACCTATGTAGGGGATAGGTCGAAATTTATTAATTATTTTGTCCGTGGCTTCGCTCGCGTTAATAAGTATTATCATTAAGTAGGTATATTTTTTGCAGTTTTAGTTTTGTTTAGCGTGTATAAAAAACTCAAACAAACCAATACATGTACATCCTCCATCATCCCTTATTTTATCCCCATGGGGGTTGAATTTATCAAAACCCTATTTAAGCGGACGTCTTCATCATAGTAGCTCCAACCTTTAATTTCAGTTGAATCAGTCGAAAATATAAGAAGATTTATACAAACTTTCATCCCCTATTTTATCCCCTTGGGGGTAGAATTTATCAAAATACTTTCTTAGCAGATGCCTACGTCATAACATCTACCTGCATGCCAAATTTCAGCCCGATCCCTCTAGTGGTTTGGGCTGTGCGTTGATAGATCACTATGTCAGTCAGTCAGTCACCTTTGAGTTTTATATATTTAGATTATTATTTTCTCACCATTGCCCTTTGATAGTCCGAACGAATCCCCAAACAAGAATAATCATAACAATTTAACCTCACGTCAAAACAGTTCGTCACACGACAATCAACCTAATTATCATCAGTTTGCTCTGTATTGAATATTAAAATCCCATTATTGACTTCTGATACGCGAACGTTTTTGTTCCGCTACAAAATTGGAAACTGAAAACTATTTGTATCGTTTTATAAATAAAATTGGAACGGTTTGTGAAATGAGTTTAAAATGTTCAATAATAAATAAAGCTTTTGTTTATAATTATTTTCTTAGGCTATATTATCATCACGCTACGAGCAATAGAAGCAGAGTATCAATTAAAAATGTGCAAAAACGGGGGGGAAAAGTTATCAAGACCACGCGGGTGAAGCCGCTGGCGGGAAGCTAGTAAACAATGAACATACCGTTAACATACCATCACTCCATTATCCTCAGGCGTGATGTTATGTTACGTTTGTGTCAACTCAACATTACCTCAAAATAATCGGACCTTGGTTCTGGGGAATCCCACTTACCTATGTGGTTCACATCGCGGCTACGTGAGGTATTTTAAGGTAGAAATGACACCAAAAGATACGCTTTTTTGTTGGAATATCTTATCTTTTTGCCATCTAAACTAATTCTATTAATATTATAAACTACCGGCCCGTGCGCAGCTTCGCCTGCGTTTCCCGGTGGTCTTAAAAAATAAATCTTATATACAAACTTTGTCCTGCCATTAACAAAAACTGGAAAAAAAGAATTATTCGATTTGATGCAGTCGTTTGTCAGTTATGCGCGTACAAACATTTTTATATATATAGATGTGTAAGTTTGGATGGATTGATGATGTTGTTCTCTTTGTTAAGAAAGAAAGAAAGATGGTTTATTCAGCACAATTTTACCTTCAACACTACTTACTATCTATAATTATACTTTAATATGTTTGTTACTCTTTCACGGAAAAACTACTGAAAGGATCTAGATGAAATTTGGCACAGAGATATATTATAGTCTTGAATAGCAGCTACTTTCATACTTCATCCCGGTAAAATGTATGGTTCCCGTGGGACAGATTTGTTTTAAGAAGATGAGTATAGACAATTACGTCATCAACATAGAATCATTTTTAAGAAATACTTAGACCACGCAGGCGAAACCACTGGTGGAAAGCTAGTACATAAATAAAGCTTACACGATGCGATACAAATAAATTCAATGGTAATGGTAATGGTTCGAGTACCGGACTGCTGATCACAAGGTCGTGGTTTCAATTCCCACAAGACGTAAATATTGATGTGATGAAGTTAGTTGTTTGTGTTTCTTATATAATATAAGTATGTATTTACAAAAAAAAGTATATAAGTATTATATCCATTGTCTAGTACACATAGTACAAGCTCTGCTTAGTTTGGGACTAGATGGTGCTGTGTGAAAATGTCCTAAGATATTTATTTATTTATGCTATCTATAAAAAAAATCTTTGGCAGTGTAGTACCCACTTTAAGGCCACAGCTCAAATTGTTAAGATGCAAAGGCCATTGAATGTAGGTCAGGGTTAGTCAGCACTTCTGTTTTGCGTAATGATCGACTGACTCAGCATTTTATTGAAGCTCTGACATAATTAAAACAAGGAAATTCCATAATGATACTTTAAGAACATCGCAGGGATTTATTGTGGGAAATTGATGCCTGAAATGTATTTTAACTTAAAATTACATAATCATCTCATAATATACCATTACGCCTGTATTCCCTAAAGGGGTAGGGAGAGGCATACTAATAATACCAAAGTTCGCCGGCATGGCTCCGGGGGGCTCGTGTCTAAGTTATAACTGCGCTGATCAACCAAGTCATCAAGCTACGCTAGCCGCGGTCAGTCTGCGGATGATTGAGAAATGGCTAGGAGGGTGATGAGTTCGCCTATATGTTTAGGTCCCATGTAATAGGGAACCTATTGCCATAATATCTACGGGCATAAATCAGAACTCCAAGCTGCTACTGAAAAAATCATTAACACTGCTCGACCCGGGAAGGACCGCACCAATAAGCTCGGTGTAAATCTTCCTAGGGAGTCTCCTCTGGCGCTCCCATTGATATTCACCTTATAAATCCCTTTAAATTTTGTCAGTCGCCGTTCGTACATTCTCTCAACAACCCAAACCGTTCATTCCAAAAACTCCGGGACACCGGGACATTCCAAAAACTCTAACGAAACACCTGAAGTCCTGCCATTATGCATACGGTTGAAATGTGGAATGCGCTTCCCCGAGTGGGTGTTCTCCGATAGAATTATAATCTGGGTGTCTTTAAATCATGAATGAATCGGTTTCTTCTAGGCAAGGGCGCTCCATCGTAGATCGCAGTGTCGCTTAACATCAGGTGAACTGGCGATCAAACGTAGGCCTGCCCTATATGAATAAAAACATTCTCAATACGAGTCACTACATCGTCTTTTAAAGTTGCAATTCGACATTCGACAAATTAATAGAAACAAAATGTATGAAAATGACACAAGGTTTCGATAAAGCGGTCTTGTCTAGGCCCCTTGGGCCTATAGACAAGTTGCAATCTACAGTTCACATCGACCTACGAATAGAAACAAAATGTATAGAAATGACATTAGTGACAGCCGACAAACGGTTCGATTTGTCGAACGCTTACGTCATTTTTCTATTCGTTTTAGTTCATAGTTTCTATTCGTTTGTGGATTTGACTGTCGGATTGCAACTTGTCTGAACCCCATTTCACTATTTCTCGATTAATCAATTCGATTATATCATTTAACCATTGCACTATAACCCTAAAACATATGACGTAATCCTAGGGCCAGTTTGTAAACACTTTCTGTGACAGCCTAGTACTTTCACACCATTGTATTACACACCCAAAAACCTACTCTGCTAACCAAACAACATTAAGTACTTGCATATTTAAACATCCGTTCGATAATATTAAATGTAAAGGACTTCGTCCTGTACATCGTATCACTAACGCAGGTAACCATAATTTTATTCTTAGTGATGGTTCAATAAAAAAAAAAAACCCAAGCCTTTGCCACTTTCACAGCATCGTCAGTTATTGCAAAAGTCGCTTTGACTGCAGTTTAAGTAGTACAAAGGACAAGATAGGAGGTGCACCATGGTTTGCGACACAGTTCCACAACAGCACCCTGCAGCATTTTTTTCGAGATATCCCCTGTTCACCAGATTTGAATTACACCTCTCCACTTGGAATCGGAGTCGGTTTAGTTATTTCCAAAGGTACCATGCAAGGTTTCATCCTGGGGGATGTGCTCGTTTGGTGGTAGGTAATAAGTAGGTGCAGGAGATATCACCATCCACAGTTTGCAGCGTAACCATAAGCACGTGCAAAACTATGTGGAATTAATATTTTAATTCTGCTTCAATATTAGTTCTGTCGGTCAATCACAAAATATTTTTTTTAAGTGCGTAATTATGCAAGGGCAAATGAGCAGACGAGCTACCTGATGATAAGAAGTCATCGCCGTCCATGGACTCCTAGAAATTGGACCCTTAAAAGTCCTTACCGACTGCAAAGCAATTCAGATCATTTCGCGCCTCTTACGAGATGGGCGTCACTATATTCAACTCTTCTTTTGTCGAAACTTTAAGATTCGTTGAACCCTGACTTCCAGCAAAACACGAAACACGCCAACTTTAATTTGATTTGATAGGTCAGAAAAATATTCAAAATAAAAAATAAAAAAACTCACGTGGTGACGAGCTAGTACCAAAAGTTAGTAATCCCCCGGGGCGCCCCATGTAGGGGGCGGTTTGCGCGCGTAGTACAAATTATAGCTAAGGCCGGGTGCAGGCGAGTGATTGACCTCTCCTTCTTCTTTTAAAAATAGGTGTCCAACTTGAATAATCGTTTGAGACACAATATTTAATAAGTTAAAAACTATTGCAATCGATACTGAACTACTTTCGGTTTTCGGGTAAATTCAAATTCAAATTCAAATATCATTTATTTCAATCCATTTCAGATCATATTAACGTAACGTAAACAAAAACTAACTTTGTATATTGTCGGTTGTTATAATAATATGTGTGTCTTCTGACTTCAGAGTCTAACACTACTGTTACAGTGCACTGGACAGTGTCCTTTAATATTTCGCAAACTCGTCTCGAAGGAAACATTAAACCGTTATCATTTCACACGCTAATGCAGACTAAATGCTTACTATAAATATATACTAATACAAGATATTGGCAATCAGTTTCACCATTCGTCTTAGAATTTGAGTCTTGAGTGGTTGTGTAGAGTGCAAAAATGTACGCAAATATTATATGTTTAACCATTATTTTGAATGGTATGTGGTGTTCGGCATCTTTGAGTGAAGAATTTGAGGAAGTTCCTTTTACTTGTAAGTATTATAATTATATTACTAGCTTTTTCCTGTAGCTACAGTAGCCTGTTTCCCATAGGGGTAGGCAGTGACTATAGATTATACTATATACTGTAGCTACACCCTATTAGTTTTTTTTTGAAATTTTCTGACGTTGTAATAGTCAAATCTGTTATTCAAATAATTCTGTATTCAGTGGAGACAAATCCAATAAATCAAAAACCATGAAAATCAGTCCAGCAGTTCTCAAGTTATAAATTAAAACCCGAATTTATTTTTTATTAAAGAAAGATTAAGAAGAAGATACTTGTTTGTTGTATGTGGCTTCATTCACATTCTAGTAAATTTTTGGGGACAAAAACGTAACAAATGTCCTTCTCTAGGATGCAGTCTATCTCAGTCTATTTAAATTTTTTATCGAAATTCAGCGGTTAAGACTTCGAAAAGTCAGACTAAAATGTAAACCGAGAGTTACATTCACATTTAAATACATACCATTACGCCTGTATTCCCCAAAGGTGTACGTAGAGGTGTGCTAATATTATTCATCATCATCATCACCCCATTAACTGACACACTGCCAACCCGCATTAGGCCAGCGTGGTGGACTATGGCCTAATCCCTCTCATACTGAGAGGAGACCCGTGCCCAGTAGTGGGTCAGTTAATATTATTCACCCATAATAAAATTATGTTTATGTCCCGTATAACTCACAAACTCAAACTCTAATCTGCCACTGAGAATTTCATAGAAATACCCAATAATATTTTGCTTGACCTGCGAATCGAACCGGGGAAAAAGAATGAAAGAAAACACATTTATTCAGACACAACAACATCCAACAAACACAGAGATATAAT
The DNA here is from genome assembly GCA_946251955.1 of Acronicta psi. Classification (NCBI taxonomy): domain Eukaryota; kingdom Metazoa; phylum Arthropoda; class Insecta; order Lepidoptera; family Noctuidae; genus Acronicta; species Acronicta psi. The sequence goes on from OX276469.1 coordinate 1,751,002, forward strand.
AAGTAGAACCGAATTACAAACAAAAAGGCAATATAATATGCTGTCGGCATGCTTGCTACGAATGGGTTGCCGGCTCAGCATTATGCTGGGGGTATTTATTACCCAGCGCTGGTTTTCAGCTGGCACCCTAGCAGTGACACACGGACACGGAGCAGTAGTAGTAGTAATCGCGATAAGTCCTCTTTTAAATACATACCAACACGCCTGTATTCCCCAAAGGGGTAGGCAGAGGCGTACTAATGTACACCCACATTTCGCCGGTATGTTTTAGGTCCCATGTAATAGGGGGCGAGCCTATTGCCATCAACCGGTGCACAAATCTGGACTCCGAGCTGCTACTGGGAATTTCACAGAAAACCCGACAACGCTTTGCTCGACCCGGGGATCGAACCCAGAACCCCTAGCGTAGCAGTCGCGCTTGGGACCACTCGACCAACGAGGCATTCCTCTTTGAGATATTATGTAATAATAATAATAATGTATAATGCATTTCCTGTGTACGATTAAATAAATTAATACTACTTAGTTATCAAAAAAAAAGTGAAATAGGATTAAGGCGTAACCTTGCTTTTTCACCTTTTTTCGTTTACGAAGGGAAACCTTCAAAAGTGTACCGGTTTTTGGCAATAAGGCTAGGTACTGTTGGATTTCTTTTTACTAAAACCACCCATACAGCATAACATAACTTATCTCTGTTATTTTTGTTTTATTTTATGTTGAAAATATTGCCCAGCTACATATTTTATAAACAAAGTTTGAAGTTAGTAAACACAGTCTAGACAGAACTACTCTTTTAGGTCAGTTCAGTATTATTTTGTAATAGAAATATCATCATGTGCGTATTAAGGCTAAAGATAACCTTTTTTTTGCTTCTGGAAATGCTTTATGCACCGTCACGCCGCCCTGGGGAAGGCGGCGCGGTGTGTAGGCCTCCATCCTAAAAAGGACGTATACCCACTAAAACCAGACGGGTGTTCGCCTCATCACCATTCAGCCGGGGTGGGGGAACGTGTTGACATTCTTCCGCGACAAGTCTAAAGATAACCTAACCTAAATGAAAAATGTAGAAAACCCCCGACACGAAATGTCATTAATTTGTCATTTTGTGGTGGCAGCCATCTTGGATTTGAAGTTTATCATAGTGTATAGTGTTCTCCTAGTTAAGCCCTTTCATTTGATACCCATATTGAGGGAGTTGTGAAGAACTATATAATTCGCTATTTTGTGGCGGCGGCCATCTTGGACCGATTTTCATCAAACATAGCTAAGAAAACTCCCGGCTAATTCACTTTTCAAATAAAAAAAACAAAATCAAAATCGGTTCATCCGTTCGGGAGCTACGATGCCACAGACAGACACACACACACAGACACGGCAAACTTATAACACCCCGTCGATTTTGCGTTGGGGATTAAAAACTATAAATTCTATCAATGTTTTAAGCTGGAAATGCCCCATTCTTCGAGTTGCCATGTATGGTGGTTGGTGGAACGTGCGCAAGACCTGTAGCCTGTCCTACTGGTACTAGAGTGGGTCAGAAAGGCCTGTGCCCTGTACAGCAAGAACATGGGATGGAGTGCTGCAGACCAGGTAAGGTTTTTATCATTACATAATATGAAAGAGTTATAGTAACTGCAATTAATAATGATTTGTCAACGGTGAAGGAAAACATCGTGAGGAAACCTGCATGGCTGAGAGATTTTCTCAACGGCATGTGCACTCTGCCAACCCATATTAGACCAGCATGGTAGACTACAGCCTAATACTAAAATGACTTGTGTACGCTGTACATGTTGAGGGCCTTTAATAATAAATAAATATTGACAGGAGCCAGCATTGACCCGGGCCTAGCAGTGGGATAGTAGATAGATAAATAAACGATTAATAATTCATAGAGTTTAATAATTCCTCTTTATAAATACTATAATAATTATACCAACCTAAGAATTATTAGTTATGCGCATAGAACATAATGACATTCTTCAGATTCCTACGTAAAACCATCATTTAAAGAGGAATGATATCACTCTATCCTGCTCCTATGCTTGACCCAAACTTGACGTAGACTTTCGAAGAGGAATCGATAAAGTCGACAAAATTATCTCTACTACTGGGCCATTCAAGTCGTTTAATGCATATCTTTTTTTCCAGCAAGACATGAAGTCAAATGCAAATCGCGAGGAGGAGAGTGTGTGACCGGTTCATTTAAATGTCCACGAGCTTTGAGGATCAAAGATGCCACGGATTGCGGCAAACAACAGGTCTGCTGTACGTTTTTCCAATAAAGTAATGCAAAATATAAGGTTTTTTCTTTACTTATAATAGTATAACATCACAGTACGTAAGGCAGGTGTGAATTAATGTACCTACAGTGTATACCCTCAGCTCGCGGTATGTTTAGGTACCGTGTAATAGGGGGCGAGCCTATTGCCAATAAACAGGCACAAATTCACTTCGGGCTGAGAATTCCCATCAGGTCTGTATTCACCGAAGGATTAGGCAGTGGTGTACTAATGTACACAGCTTAGATTTCGCCGGTATATTTATATACCATGTAACAGGGGGCCAGCCTATTGCCATTAAAAAGGCACAATTCTGAGCTGCTACTAAATATTTCATAAAAAACAGAATAGCACTGCTCGATCTGTGAAGCGAACCCAGTACCTCTAGCGTAAAAGTTGCTCTTACAAGCACTAGACTATATAAGCAGTTTCAGGTCCAGTTGCAAGACCTGTTATGGATTCTAAATATGACTGTGGCCATTTTAGACCGACTGACAATGCATTATATACATAACTAGCTTTCCGCCAGCGGCTTCGCCCGCGTGGTCTTGATAAGCTTTTTAACCCGCTTTTCTGTTGAAATTTTTCCTGAATTTTCTTTGCTATAAACCTCACGGAGCCCGAGACCTTTCCAACGAATGCAAAACCGTGGAAATCGGTTCGTGCGTTCTGGAGTAATAGCGTCAGGAAGGAAAACCCGACCTATTTTTATATAGTAGATGAGCAACGGAAAAACCAATTGCCTCGTTGGTCTAGTAGTCCTAAGTGCGACTGCTAAAGGTCCTGGGATCTATTCCATGGTCGAGTATTGTTGTTGGGTTTTTCTCTGAAATTCCCAGTAGCAGGTTGGAGTCTGGATTAGCGCCCAGTTGATGGCAATAGGCTCGCCCCCTATTATAGGGACATACCGGTGAGCTGTGGGACCAGCAAACCTCTACCTTACTCTTCGGGGACAAAAGGCGTGATGCAAAGTATAACGAGCAACACCTGTAATAAAATACACAGTACAATTACTTATAATTACTGTATAATCTGTACAACCAACGTTTCGGTGTCGAGCCGGCTAGACATTGTGCGGTTCAGAGAGATCACGCTATTTGCTTAAAGTTGTTACACTTCGGGACAGATTTAGATAGTACATTATGATTATTATTAATTTGTCGCAAATTCAGTTGCTTAAATTAGATCCAGAACCCTGTGAGTTTTATTCTGAGGACGAACAAAGGTGTATTGGGTTATTTATAACAAATTTCAGTTAATTTAATTTTGTTTGTTGTTTCACCTACCTAGGTTTATATAAAAACCTAAATGACTATAACTATAACGGTATAATGACACAATCAAGCATTTATAATCTTCGTTCTTTAATTTTGTGCTACAATACGTAATTCTTACAAAACCTAACATAAGAGTTTTTTGGACTTCTAACGAAAGATTTGTTTAAAGTATTAAAATAAAAGTACTCAATACTCAATACATTTATTGCACTCCACAAGTTAAATAGATGATAACAACAAGTAAAAAATCCTTTCTAAAAATACTACCTACATAAAAGACAATGCATTTTTAAAAGAGCTCTTGTTAAACTGATATTCATTAAAATAAATGAGATAATATCTACGCCTGACATACTTGGGGATGAAAATAATGTATTTAAACATTAAACTCCTAAATTACTTAAGAATTTTCCTTATTTGAAACTTTCCCAGGATTTTCCCAACATTTTTAAGTAAAAATGATGTTAATGGAGTCGTGAGAAATTGCATCAATTACGTACTTTTTTATTTAATTTAGAGTTGGAAATTAATTGTATTTTTTACTTTGCTCAAGCCTTATTACGATGATATGATTTATTGACTGTGTCATCACGGTCATAAGTAAGACTTATGAGAGTTATGAAAAACATAAAGAATGTTTCTGCCTTTAGGGAATGTTTTTCTTAAAACACTACCTTTGTACCCGGGTTTTTTCACAGTCACTGGTGTATTGATATATATATATACTTACACCTAGAGTTCGCCGTTATGTCTGAAGGTCTCATATGGGGGGATTTTATTATATTATTATATATAGAATAAAAATCTCATCTAAAAACTGCTCGACCCCAAATCGAATCTAGGAAGTCACGCTGACGACCACTACGCCAATGAGGTAGATATTACATTTATATACAAGAAAATTATTTTAATATACTTCCTTTTCGTACTGAAAAAAAATGGTATAAAAACAAATTGTTTCAAATAGCTACAATTTTTATGGCCAGACGTGTACAGATCAAAACAATGGATGCAACCGCCCTTTTGTGCGGCAGACTAAATACACGTAATGTATACATTATAAGCCTGAGTGACGGATAGTTACGCCATTGTTAAAATTGTTTTGGAAGATCTATATAAATTTGTGTAATGTGCGTTAATTTTATGGGCCTGCGGTGTATAGAGGTCTTATGCGTGTCGTATTTCTTAAGTCTGCTTTCACCTCCTCTCTGAACAAGTATATGCAAAGAGCAGAGACTTTGTACAATTTTGCCATGAATGATGGTAACATACCATCATATCGTCACGCCTGTATGCCACAGCAGGTAGGCAGAGGTGTACCAATGTACACCTACAGTTCGCGGGTATGTGTAGGTCACCTTGCACAACTTAAAACTTCGAGCTGCTACTGAGAATTTCATAGAAAAACCCAATAACACTTTACTCGGCCTGGGAATCCCACCCAGGGTCTCGAGCATAGCAGTCGCACTTATAACCAAAAGGCTGATGAGGCAGTTATTCTTGGTAAAAAAATCGAAAACATGCTGACAAGGAGAAGTATCTCTAAATATAATTTAAACAAATAAATATCTGCTAGATCTACTTTTTAATTAATTCTAATTTTTACTACATAATACACACAATTACACATACACAAAATAATAAAATTACTACAGTAAGTATAAAAATATTCACCAAAAATATATATTACAAAGTATCTAAGTACTAAATTAAAAATCTATTCCTAAATATAACTAAATTAAAATAATAATAAAATAACTATTTACAATCAAAAACTCCTCCGCATCGCCATCAGCTGGAAGGGTACCCAGAAGGCTGGCTGCATTGCCACGTTGTATGGCAATGCTGATTCTCTGACCAAAATAAAGGCCAGCCTTTGGATCCCAGAAAGCGTCGAAAAGGCGTTTGGCAATGCCCTTAAAAAGGGAATGAGCACTTGGACCCCATGGCCCTAGCGTTTCAACCCCAAACGGTTCAAAAATATAACAATTTATAAGATTGTTATATTTATCTGCTATGTTTATTATTATTTATTATATATATATATTTTTTTTATTTACATTTATATTGTTATATTTATTTGTTATCTGCTAGGGATTTGATAAAAATAATGTTCAAGACTACCCGCCTATTTTCATAATGACAATGAAAGACTTGCCGGAACGTCATTTCGCTCTCTTCTGCTTGAGATCTCGAATAGTGCAGACGTGCTATGTCCGAACCTTTTCTGCTGGTAATTGTGTGAGTGATATCGAATCTCTGTCCGATCGTTGTGTATTTTGGCTATGTGTGTTTATCTTAATTAGATCCTGACTATGTAAATTGTTACTTTGGCCTATGGCCCTATTAAATCTATGTGTTACTAGTGTACTTATATTTTTTATTAATAAATTCTACTCCTGTTATACAAAATATCATTAAATATGTAGATATGATATAGTAAATATCTATATTTCATATAAACTAAATCGTGTATCGTATCACTTGCTTTAACGGTGAAGGAAAATATCGTGAGAAAACCTGCATATCTGAGAGATTTTCTCGACGGCATGTGAAGTCTGCCAACCCGCATTAGGTCAGCGTGGTGGACTATAGCCTAATCGCTCTCATACTGAGAGGAGACCCGTGCCCAGCAGTGAGACAGTATATGGGGTGATGATGAGATCTAAATAGTAACGACTCCACAATGTTTAGTCCCCAGAACAATCAAAAATATTTACTTCGTCCCAATTGCGTCTCCCACACTACCGTTTACTTTTCAACAACTCATAATGATAACTAGTTGATGCACTGCGTTGAATTTTTAAACGTTACCGTGGGAGCAACTGGTTTGCATATTTTTGCCAAAAAAGCAAACGTTAATATTTTGTAACGTGACTGCACACTAAAGAGACAACTGCGGTCTGAATTTTAGAGAGTAAGTTATTTTTAGTGTTGAGCTAAATGATAAAGTTAACAGGTTTTTGTAACTAGTTTTTTTAACTGCTTAACGAATTTAATTGCATTTAATCACAGTTTTGGCGGTCGAAAACGCTATTGCTATTGGGTTCGATACCTAGGTGAAGTAAAGTGTCATTAAGTTTTTCTACGAAATTCGCAATACATGTACATTAGTACCTACAGTTCGCGCCAAACTTATTGTCCGGGTTGAAGTTTGCACGAGTTAACTTTAACCCTGGCGTCAAAATCGGAGAAATTAAAATATTGGATTAAAATGATTTAAAACGACAGCCTACGACTTGAGCTTTAGTTTTTATTTATTACAATTCAATATTTTTCTTTCTCCGATTTTTACGACCGGGTTAAAGTTAGCTCGTGCCAACTTCAACCCGAACAATAAGTTTGGCGCGAACTGTACATCTCTGCATAAGTCCGTCTTATGTACCTACCATCGATGTGCATTTAAATAAATAAGTAAGTAAATAATACTATGCAGTTCTGCATTCGTTTTGAAGTGAGTCAGTGCCATATAAAATACTCCATCTTGACCGGTAAAGCAAGAACATAAAAATATAAGATCATTAGTGTCCAGTAGACACGGGTTGCGGTTAACAAGGTCCATTCTGACGACTCACTTGACTCCGTCGCACCATTTTTCACCCGTCCCGAAATCACGCAGAGGAACAAGAAACACATCAACAACTTACATGTTGACGTCACCAAATTGTGACTTGTGTAACGGCTTTTTTTAAACAACGAACGCAGGCATTCTTTTTTTATCTCCGGCCAGCTACCATTAATCAGACCCTAGTTTCAGCCTCGCGTGAAACTCGTTGGAAACAAGAAAAGTTTCCTTTCACTTGGATTAAAATCTTCAACGGAATGACTCGGTGTTTTTTTGCTATTTTTTTAATTTAGACGACAGTTTGATAAACTGCACTTTGTTTCAAATTGACGATTGCACTAATTGGTTTGGTGATTTGTGAGAGATCGACTGCTATTGGAATGGATGAAGGCAGTGCTTTGGATTTTAGAGCCGAGGGCTGTTTTAGTTTAATTTTTAAATGTAGAATCGAAACACACGGTTTTTGACAAAACACAATCTATATATCTTACGATTTTTTTGAATATGCTGTAAATGCTTTTACTATGCATTGATCGATTGCATCTTTGCATATGGCATTCTCTCCCAGTCAACCTTTGGGTTAAAAAAGTGCATCACAAAATGCGATAGGTACGCAAAAGTTAAAAAAAAAACAATTAACAATAAAAAAAAAACTTTTGTTATTTACCTACATACCTATTGCATAAATGAAACACCTAAAAACTCTTACACAAATTATTTTTGCCTTATATGTATTTTTTATGTTGCGAATAAATCCAAACTCCGAGGTCCTAGTGAGAATTTCATGAAAAAAACATGACCTGAGAACCAAACGCATATGCTCTAGCGTAGTCGCGCTTACCACTAGGCTAATAAGACAGTTCAGAGATACTAATAAATAAATAAATATCTTGGGACATTTTTACACAGCACCATCTAGTCCCAAACTAAGCAGAGCTTGTACTATGGATACTAGACAATGGATATAATACTTATATACTTTTTTTTTGTAAATACATACTTAAAATACATAAGAAACACCCAGACAAACGTTTATCACAATAAATGTTTGTGTCCTGTGTGAATCGAACCCACGACCTCATGATCAGCAGTCCGGTACTCGAACCACTAGACCACAGACGTCGTCAATAATAAATAATGAATTTATTCAGTCCTGCGGTACATTGTGTGCCATAAATTAAAGCTAATACTAAGACTTTCATATAACTTACCAGAAACAAACATTAAACTAAGGTAAAATTCAGATTTTATTACCGGTATCTAGTAATAAACAAGGCTACTAAACACGTAGAAGTATTTACTGCGGAATTTCCTCATATTTTGCCGGAGCAAACTGACAAATACTGCCTCCGCATACATTATCTACGGAACGTTGTGTGAAGCGCAGTAAAAAACAAAATGTGTACCACGTGTTGCTAGAAATTTGAATAACTTTTTTTTTATTTTTTTTTTCACACTCCTAGTACAACTATGTTAGTTGGCATCCAGTCTAACCAGATCACCTTAGTTCATTTTCTGGGCAATACCGATGTACGAAGATAGACTGGTTGTCAGGATTTTTTGGCTTCTGCCTACCACTAACAATAAAATTGTAAAACTGTTCGTATGTCCAAGACCGGTAATGTTGCAGTTTTTCAGGTCTCATGTAATAGGTGGCGAGCCAAATACTATTAACCGGGCACACACCTATACTCTGAAAAATTTCATAGAAGGCCTAATGTCATTAATATTTATGTCCTGTGCGAATCAAACCCACGGCCTCGTGATTGGCAGAACGTACCACTAGATGACTAGACCACAGACGTCGTCAGGACGACAAAATGATCTGATAGATTTTCCGTACTATAAAAAAGGTAAGCTAAGCTATATTAATCTATATCTACATATACTTAATAACCGGGCACACACCTATACTCTGAAGAATTTCATAGAAGGCCTAATGTCATTAATATTTATGTCCTGTGCGAATCAAACCCACGGCCTCGTGATTGGCAGAACGTACCACTAGATGACTAGACCACAGACGTCGTCAGGACGACAAAATGATCTGATAGATTTTCCGTACTATAAAAAAGGTAAGCTAAGCTATATTAATCTATACTTAATATTATAAAGGGAAAATATTTGTATTTTGGTATGTTTGTAATGAGTAAACTCAAAAACTACTGGACCGATTTCAAAAATTCTTTCACCATTAGAAAGCTACATCTTTCTCGAGTAACATAGGATATAATTTATAAGAACACGAGGGCGAAGCCGCTAGCGGGAAGCAAGTAAGTTGTAAAGGGAACTCAAACACTCTCAGGCAATAGTATTCGCATCTTCTTATGCACTATTCAGACCAACATGTTAGTTTTGTACGTGACTCACTTCGTTGCCAACACAATTCTAACAAAAGTTCTACTTAGTACGTAATGGAATAGAGTGCCGCACCGCATACGGATCTTCTAGTTTGCAATGAGAATGAATGATAAAAAACTGGTCTAGGCGAGTCAGATCCGCGCATAAAGGGTTCCATACCATTTTTAAATAAGTATCATTTTTTATCTTAGGCTTGCGCTTGGAGCTACGATGGAGCGAGCTTGCTTAAAAGAAATCTCTCGTCTTGAAGATATAATTATAAGTCTCAGAGAACAAAGATTTCGGCAGCTGTTTCTGCAAAAGAGCAGTACGTACTATTTATGTTGAGGAAAAACGCTTAGGGCAAGATTTGAATTAGTATAAATAAATAAATAATGAATAAATAAATATCCTGGGACATTTTTACACAGCACCATCTAGTCCCAAACTAGGCATAGCTTGTACTATGGGTACTAGACAGTGGCTATAATACTTATATACTTTTTTTTTGTAAATACATACTTATAATAAATAGGAAACACTCAGACAAACACAAACACTTAAATTTATCACAATAAATGTTTGTGTCCTGTGGAAATCGAACCCACGACCTCGTGATCAGCAGTCCGGTACTCAAACCACCACACACGTCACAAATTTGTCGTTATAGTGGTACTAGAAATAGAAACTCTGTGACAATTTCAACTCTCTACCTATTACAGTTCATGAGATACATCCCGCTGATAGATTGACGGACGGCAGGACAGCGGAGGCTTAGTAATAGGGTCCCGTTAGCACCCTTAGGGTACGGAACCCTAAAAAGTAGAAAGAATCTACTATTAAAATGTACTTTAGTACTTTTGTTAATTCGAATTATGTTGGTAATATATATTTCTTTTTATTTATATAATTTCTAATACTAGCGACTTACCCCGGCTTTGGACCTTCATAAATTATCTTCATAGATAATCCCTTCTTTGTGCTCTAAAATATATATAGATAACATCTAATGAGAAAAAATACAACGATTCTATTTTAAATACAAACAGAATTAAAACTGCTTACATTCCTTTTAATTCTGCTATTGGATACATGTTTATTAGCAGTTTTATTTCTCTATTTTCTAGACCCAGCCACTGTGCAGTCTCCCAGTAAACCCTGAAGCGGTCACGTCATTAGTTTCAGTGGTTAACTTGACCCCGTATTTCTAATTGCAACAAGTGAATGAATTAACAAAACTTTATCATTTTTGCTTTTTTCTCCAAATATGTTGGGGTCAGGTTTCAGTCTAACCAAATGCGTCTAAATATATATCAATATTCTATACAAAATGAACTTCAAAATCCAATTTATGGGAAATACCAACATCATAAAGATAGATTGGCTGTCAGATTTTTATGGGCTTTGGACCAACGATTGTAGTAGGTGTCGTAGGTGTAAGTATGACAACAGAGACCATGGTTAAAGAGAGGGATATAGGCATCTTTGATGTGTTCCCGATCCTTATAAGCCTCTACTGACTAAAGCTGGAGAGAAACGACCCTATTGCCATCAACCGGGCACAAATCAAGTCTCCGCGAGCTGCTACTAGGAACAGAAAATCCCAACAACATTGCTCGACCTGGGAAACGTACCCAGGAGCTAGCGTAGCAGTCGCTTGGGACCACTAGACCAACGAGGCAGTCGATATGTATGTAAGTACGGTACGTGTATAAGCGTCCCAATTCTAACATTTCCTACCTGGAGACATCAGGTGTTCAGAAACAGTAATTATTTCTCCCGTAACGATAATATTATTAAATGGAATCAGCTGTGCGGAACGTCGAGTAATCATGTTCAAACATGTTCCTACAATTTACATGTGTCACTGATTTGTTATAATAGGCCCTTGTTTGTTCGCGGTGTTTGAGCAAAATACTTAACGGCATATACGTGTGTATACGAACTATTAATGTATAACAATAATGTAATAAGATGAATAGTTCAAAAAATAAATAAACTTACATATCTGTATCGTAATATTCTAGTCATCATCACATAAATATATAAATACATGCTATATGTACGTCATAATTCAAATAAATAATGTAAGACAAAGCCTATAATTAATATAATAACATACCCTTATTTTATAATACCCAATAATTATGATTGGTAACTACCGTAGCTAGTAAAAATAAATCCTCCTCTCTTCTAAAATTGCTGTGCCCTACAGGGTCCATAATGATTCTTGTCTAATTATACCACCTTATTGTACATTATGGTATGCAATAAAGAATATGAATATGAATATGAATATAAATTGTCGTGTGTAGAGCAACAACTGAATTGTAGCCTTAAAAAAATATTGAGGGACTTCTCTGGAATTTTATTTAGAATCTTTTGTATAATATGAATTAAGTTTTCGGTAATAAGTATTTTTCAGAGCAGGGACTAAAAACCTTTAAAAATTACAATACCGGTATCGGGGAATTTTGGTTACCTTATCAGCTATGGAATCCCGCTATCTAGGTAACTAAGATGAAGAAACATGGTGTTATTTGAATTGTCGTTTTTATACCGGTTACCTAAAAATGTCTTTGAGTTTATTGGCATTCGAAAAACCTGGGGCCGTGATTGTTCGGCGTTAGCCATTCGCTTTGATTAATGCCAACGGCACGAATAAGATAGAGGTAAAGTTTATTATAATACCGGTTGCATTCAATTGATATATCCTTTAAACATAGCTGTAAAAATAATATAGGTTGTAACTGAAAAAATACCGGTATTAGTCATACCGGTTTTGGTCCCTGATTCAGAGCCCTTCAGGGACCTCTCAAGCATTTTAAAATATTTGTTTGTTATTATGTCACATTTATTTTTAGACATTGAACGCTTTTCTAACTCATGTGATCATCCTTTGCATAAAAACAAAGCTAATAAAATTTTGTTTTAATACAATTTCCGCCTCACAAAGAGTTTTCTAAAGGTTGTATACTTACTTCCCGCAAATTAAGTGACTTGTTCGCCGTCCCTCCGCAAATGTGTCCCTAGACAGAACTCGGACTTGTAGGGGCATTCGGAATCTTAACAGTTATTTGTACATCGTGTTAAAGAAAAACGACAAGTGCTTGTACAAACTACTGCTATAATGCCGGTATTCCCCGATGGGTTAGACAGAGGTGTACTAATGTGCACCCATAGTTAGCTGAATGTTAAAATAGGGATAAACCCATTGATTGAAGAACTAAAGATAAGGCCGTCGCGAACACTTGACAGACTCTTTCTCCATTCACAGAAAGACTAACGCCATCTTTGTTAGTATCGCATGGCGTTTGTTTTTAAGCCAATCGCGGACTATAGTCTGCGCGGAACTAGTTGGCCATTCCTTAGGTATGTGAGCGGCGGGACGGAGGGGCGGGGTCGCCTGCGCGCGGTGGGACGGAGGGGCAGGGGCGCTTGCTTTTGTTCCCAGTAACCCGCCGCGTCATCCCCGTCCCTACCTAAGGCACGGCCAGCTAGTTCCACGTGGACTATAGTTCTCTTCGGTTTAAGAAAACTATTTTGGGACCAAGTTCGGAGGTGTCGTTGTGATATATGCGGTCAGCCCAGTCCTTACGCCTTAATATGTATAAGTCAATGGGCAAACCTATTACCTATAACCGGGCACAAACCCAAACTCCTTGTCTTAATTCATTCCCCGGACGATTAGACAAGGGTACACTGGGTGAACGGGACCGGGAGCTATGGGTGTGCAATTTAGTACACCTGTGCCTAAACCTTCGGGAATGCAGGTGTGATGGTACGTATATATTTGTAGCGCCATCTATCGAGTTACATAAGAACTATTAGCGACAAATCCGGAATCGCACAAGTGAAGTTTACCGTGCAACTTGCAAATATACAACCGCCCGACATCAACTGTCAGGCAGTGGCCCGCCAGGCATAACACCTGCCTGGATGGAGGATCCTCCCTTTGGATGAAGGGAAATCACACCTCATCCCTTCACATCTTTTTCTACTGGCTTGTTAAATTAGATTGATTGCCGTATTACCGTTGTAAAACCTAACCGCATACGCCTCTGATTAAAATTCATTCTACAAACTTCTACAAAGTGTAACCTTATCCAGATTCTTTTCACAATAGCCTAAATTCCCCATTTTACCTCACTCAGAATAATTTCCTCAACCAAAACAGCCATACAGTGAACGCAATATCATTTCTCATAGCATTAAAAGTTTTGCAAGATGCTTGTAGCTACTGCTGATCCAACTTGCAAGTTGGTAACGAGCCGCGTTAATGCTCCGGAGACAGTTTCTGAGTGGGCTAGGCATAAGTGGGTATTAGATGGTATTAAGCGTTTTAGTGCCTCCTAATGTAGTAAGCTTGTATGAAGAGTTTGCGGGTTAGAATTTAGGGAGTTTATGGTAGTACTTTTGGCAAATATTTTGATGATCAAAATAGGTTTATCAGGCTATTTGAGCAATTATTTTTTTTGGTTTTAAAAGAAAGTTGGATCATAAATAGAGACCGAAAAGTTAAAACAAAATTAAAATCGGTTGAAAAATAAGGAAATTATAAGAATTTTAATATTAATATTAGAAAGAGAGCATACTATTCTTGCTTGTGACGTCACAAACAAGGACGCCATACAAATTATTTACCAATTCTCGTATTGTGGTAAAGGGACAGAGATTCCACTCTATCCCCACCCACTTAATCGATCAACTTTAAACGCTTATATCTTAGAACTTTAATACTCGATTTAAATTATTTTTTCAGTATTGATCGATCTATCGACGTGACTTTGAAAAAAGATAAAAAACTAGCAAATATGTAAAACTTTTTTGAGTAGGTTTTTATGCTAGTACTTGCACTTAGCTAAGTACCTACTTATCTATTGAATCATAGTAAGCCTTTCCGAAAAGTTTGCATGTTAGTATTTGAAGAGTAATCATATATAAGTCCTAAAAATAAAGATAGACTGAAGTAGAGTAAAGCTTGGTCATGTTTAGTGAGTATTCACTTAAAAAGAAAGTAAAACGATTTAATAATCACCCCGAAACGGTACCCCTCCCCGTCCCTTGCTCGAGCCGGCCCGCGCCGAGCCAGTAGTTTTAAATTCGTCCCTAAATAATTTTAACCCAGATCCAGCTGTCCCTAGCTGTCCCCCCAGCAACGCCCTAAGCCGAGGTCCGAGTCCCGTTAGGGGACGCCCTTAGCTGCTGTTGCTTAGTTTATAAGTGTCCATGGCTGGAGGCACAAAAGGTGCCTCGCCACCAAGCCCGGTTAAGATTCTAAAGCTCCTGAGCTAGAATCTACATCCGTCCTAAAAAAATAAAAAAAATATTTAATAATCAACATTGGGTTTGAATATAAAACAAAATCGAGACAGTATTATCCACGTAAAATAGCAGATTTTAATCATATTTCAAGACCATTAGACACACACAAGAGACACTATTTCGATAATTTATTTCATTTACTTGCCGTACCATATTATTTTTCTTGAACCACAGCCAAAAAAAATCTTTTACCCCAGGCCACTTCCCAAATCCCTTAACAAAACCTCGTCCATCACAAAAAATCTCTCAGAAAATCCACAATTATTCCCTGGAAGCTGCATAAACCGATGTGTTGCTACATCGAAACTCACTTTCGTTAACGAGGAGAACGGTCCCGCACGTCCCCACCACTCAATTTGTACGTAATGTTATGATATCGGCGTTAGAAACTTTTATATACATTTAGTAGTTTTACTTGGAGATATTTTGAAAGTTGCGCCAGTGACGGATAAATTGAAGGGGAATCGTTTGTCTTGGTATGGGCACGTGATGAGGACGGATGAAACGCATGTGACTAAAAGAGTGATGACATTGAATGTTGAAGGACGAAGGGATTGAGGAACACTAAAGAAAAGATAGAGGGATTGTGTTAAACTCGATATGATGGGAAAGGGATTGAATGAACAGGTGACGGCTAGCAGGGATGAATGGAAGAAAAGGATAGGCTGCGCCGACCCCAAATAAATTGGGACAAGGGCAGGAAGATGATGATGATGACTTGGAGAGATTTTTGAGATTTTCTCCCATGAAGAGGAAATTAAATTTTTCAGGATGGTAGTTTTGTGGGTTGCATTGGGTGTCTTCAAGACGAGAGTGAATCGGTTTCTTCTAGGCAAGCGCGCTCCATCGTAGGCCACATCGTTGCTTAACATCAGGCAAGTTGTGATCAAGCGCAAGCCTATCTAAGATAATAAAAAATACGATCTAATGTTTTTTTGTTAAATTTTTACTCTGCTACGCTACACTAGACGTCCTAGGTTTCAATACTCAATATTTATTTCATTCTTAGTGTCAATAACTAAAGGGATCTTATTTAATACCCTGTATTTATAAACGTCATCATTGTCATCGTCAGCCTTTATATTACTGAACGTACAGACTAGGTGGAAGGGACATCGACGCACATCCGAATATCATGAGTTCAGTACATGATTCTGAGCCCCCTGCGTTGAAATTTTCCGTAACATTTTTCATCAATATTTTTTTTAGTTTTTTTATTTGAACAAGTAAAAAATCATCATTTCTTATATACCCAAATTAGATTTATAATTAAAGAATTATTATTTCATTTATTTCGGATCGCGCGTGCGATAACATTCACCGCGGAGCGTTATGATCGCGTTTTTAGCAATACACGCGCGCTCAAATATGACAATATCTGTAATAACCGATCATTTTCTACATGAATAACCTAGGTAATTTTATTTTTGACCTTGAATGAAGCCTTGTCACGACGTTTGTGCGTCGATGTCCCTTCCACCTTGTCAACAACAAAACGCTCAAACTTTTCGTTCAATCGCACTTAGAACTATTACAACAAAACTACTTATAAGTACCTCTTTATAAGGAGAAGGATAATCCATCTAAAGAGGTTTGAACCCGGATTCCTATCATATCAAACGCAAAAGGTAAAGTAACCTTTGAACTGAAGATGTTCTTGGAAACTATTACTTTAAAAACTTCGTTCGTTATCCTTGTGGTGAAAAGTTTGACTGCTATGCTTGAGACCCTGAATTCGATTCCCATGTCGAGTGTTATTGGATTTTTCTATGAAATTCTCTGTAGCAGCTCGTAGTTTGGAAGAGGCAATTCAATGAGACCTAAAAAATACCAGCGAACATACTAAAATTACTCCTTAAACAAGTCTTGAAATATATTAATACATCTTCTTTTTTATTTCTTCGTTTCATTCTAAGCATATTCATCATCATCAACCAACTAACTGTCCCACTGCTGGGCACGGGTCTCCTCTCAGTATGAGAGGGACTAGGCCATAGTCCACCACGCTGACCTAATGCAGGTTGGCAGACTTCACATGCCGTCGAGAAAATTACTCAAGCATGCAGGTTTCCTCACGATGTTTTCCTTCACCGTTAGAGCGAGTGATAATGTGTCACACACAGAATTTTCGAAATCATGTGCGTAACATGATTTCGAAAATTCAGTGTGTGACACACTTTTTAATTCTTAAATAAAGTCATTTGTCACATAGAATTATAGTTAGCAGATTAGATCAATATTAAATCAACACAATCTTAATCTAATTTTATTATCATAATTTCTCTAAAGCTTGAGAAGCCTTGCAGCAGATCAATGTCTAAAATCTTAAACTTTCTTGTAGCAGAAAGCAGCCCGCAAACCCCTATGCCTACCTCCCTGTGTATATACCGCAATACGTACGTAGGTACTGCAAATTAATTAATGATTTAATCCTCTTAAAACAACGCTTGGAGTTTAAGTAATGAGCGGTAGCGGGTTGAGGAATAAAAGTTCTTATTTCGTTGGATAGAGGGCATATAAGATCAGCCATTGATAAATGGATGGTGCCAATATGCGAAGTGCACAGTTTTTTTTTTGTTAATAACTATAATCATTTTGCAAAGACAAAAAAAAAACATCTAAAGAGAAAAGAGGTCAATACCATAATTTTTGTTATCTAAAACCTTTTTTATATTTCTGAAAAAAAATGCCGATGCTAAAAATGCCAATATTGTTATCATACCGAGTTAGGTTGCGATGTTGTACCTACTGGTATATACTCATAATTCAGTCCCATTTGATAGGGAGCGAGGTTATTGCCATTTACTAACACAAACCCCGAGCTACCACTAAGAATTTCGTAGAAAAATCTAATGAGACTGCTTGAACATATGACATCGTGCGTAACATTTATGCTTACGACAGTTTCTAATGAAGCAGGCAGTAAACCAATAAGTCAATAGAAAAATCTATGCCACACGCTACAATTCTATAAGTTGTACCATACGCTATTATTGTGCATGCCATTATAGTCCTTAAATATACTTAATCGTGTCGTCAACGCCTATCTACATACATTATAAGTAATCTCTGTTGTATGAACGCATGAGCTTACTTAATATTATTTACGCTCAGTTTACATTACAAGTGTATATAATTCTAAGTATGTCGACACTATTTCGAGATTTTGTTAAACAAATATGTTTCAGAATTGAGTGACAACGAATCATCAATGTATTTTGTACAACATTGTTAATTTTTACAGAATTTTAAACATTTCATTTCATTTCACCGATTCGCCGGTATGTTTAGGTTACGTTAGATTTGGTTAAGCAATTTAAATGCTGTGTTGATGATGATGTGTTTTATATTTAAGAACATAAAGCTCCATTCGATGTTAACTTCTATTAGTTCAATCGTTGATACTAAATCTATTTGCATGCACACACAACTGATTCAATTCAACCGAACGTATTGCTTACAGATCCCAATGATGACTGTATCATTGATACTGTTAAAATAATGATCAATGATTGATTGACTGGATTAAACCTGATACACATTTTGGCTACTTAACATTTAAATTAGATGAGTGGCTAAGCAATTAAATTGAAATACAATAAAACATAATGTCCCTATACGATTTTAATTTGTTCTGGTAATAACCTCATTATGCATGAGCTCTATATTTGCTTGTCATCTAAAAATGTTTACCACTGCCTACAGTCGTCAGTAATGCCAGTGGTGTCACTCATCATCGAAAGTAAGATTGCAATCGATTCACAATCGGGGAAGATATCTCGTTAAAAAACAAAAGGGAAACTAGAACCTTATCCTTTTTTTAAATCAGCTAAAATGTAAAAGAAAATATAAGTCAATTAATAAAACTGTAGAAGACTTATAAGAATCGAACATCTGAAAGGAGAACACAAGTGAAAACCTTTTGATACAGAGCAAAGTTTGCCGTGCCAATGAAATCAGTTGCCGAGTTGAAGAGAAAGTAATTACTAGTACGACAGAATCAAAGTTTATAGTAAAAATGTAGGAAATAATTTGTTGCCTGCTCGAGGTGCTAACTGCGCCACAGACTTCCGAATGGATGTGTCGTGTAGACAGAACATTTTGATTATCCTAAATTGAGATTGTGGATATAACTTAGACAATTACCTGGTTTATGTATAGATTGATATTGTAATGATTTAATGTTTAACCAAGTTGGAATTATAGTGAATTTTATATATGGTATTCTCATAAAAGTTAGCCAGCTACAGCTTCTGTTCAGCTAGACAATGAATGCATTGACCATATTGACTACATACACCATAGAGTACATCTATGGCATTTAACAGCTTCTATATTTTGTCTTGCCAAAGATAACACTTGCAATTTCTTTCAAAGTACGCCTCAAAATGTAACAAAAATATCAAATATTTTAGTGTCAGCCACTATAATTATTCAAAACTGAGTGATCGTAAGTGGTGCCTTTTATTTTTTAGTTGATATCTCTGTCATTTAATCCTCGATAAAAAAATAATAAGCACTAAGAAACACAACAATCATTTTTGCCAACATAGTCAAAGAAGCCCAGGATAAAATTCTTAAACTCTGTTTGCCCAGCAATTACGTCACAAATACGTAAATAAATAAATGCAACACACTTGAACAGTTCCTTTGTACAGATGAAAATATAAATGTTAACTTTTGCCAAAAAATATATAATGTTCATGTCTAGATTTCATTGGTCTAGATCAGAAAGTATTGGAAACGAGGCGGACAGAAGCAGTAATTGATCGATGAGCTTGGACCGTGAAACGGTGGGCCGATTCTGGAAACTCCCGGGGGAGGTGGCCTTTAGGGAGAAATACCTACCGGAAAAGTTGCTGATGAACAATAATATAGATTGAATGAAGTAGATTCTAATATCGAGTTAATTAGTTTATTCTATGGGTGGCTACACGTTTTGGGATAAAAAATATAGTCAATGCCTCATTTAACCTGGTGGTCATAAGGGCGACTGCTATGCTTGAGGTCCTGGATTCGATTGCCAGGTCAAGCAGTGTTATTGGGATTTTCTATAAAATTCTTAGTAGCAGCTCGGAGTTTGGATTTTATGCAGAGTTAATGCCAATAGGCTCTACTCCTTATCCGGCGAACTGTGGTCTATATTAATGCACCTGTCCGCTGCCAATTTTACGGGGAACACAGGTATTTTCCATTTTTTATTATATTTTTTTACGTATCGTCTTTAGTATCCTACTGCTGTCCAAAGGCCTCCCCAGGGTTTTCTGTCCTGGACTTCTTCATATGGGAAAAAGCGGTCAAAATCATCTCGCCAACGTCTCTTTGGTTGACCGCGCCCACATTAGTCGCGTCGCATGGTACCGACTCGGTAGCAGGCTATCGTCGCCCTCCTCCTCCTCCAATATTTTATGTTTCTGCAGTTTTTTAGCAATTACAATTTTTATATTTACAGTACAATACCAGAATCAGGCTTCAAGATTTCTCCGAGTGCGTTTTCTTAGCAACAAGATGTACTGAAGCTGGGTGCAGATTAAAAATTATTTCTTTTATTTCGTCGAGCTGTTCATTTCTTTTTCGCGTCTCCTCTTCGGTTTTGATCCAAGTCGACAGTGGATTGCTGGAACATTACTTACGAGATTCCGATCACTGCCGATAGAGTAGCAATGAGAATTGTATTTTTATTCGTCCTCTCATGGGAAAAAAATCAAATGTAAAAACTATATCAACTATAAAAAATAAATAAATAAAATAAAATAAAATATTATTTATTTCAGACAACCTTTAACACCGTCCATAGAAATATAAACAAAAAGAAAATATGAATAAAAGTAATAACCCTAAATCACCCTCTTAACTAAGGATCTCCATAGAGGGGATGAGAGCCTGTTTGCTAACGTCTTCAGGATTTCATTGGGGCTACCACGCACCCTGAGGATCAGGGATACCGTTCTTTTGCGCAAGACGGCTTGAAAGCCGTCAGTATGATAAAGCGCAAACATTCCTGACGCACTACAGTAGCGAGGCAGCCCCAACATCATCCTGAAGACGTTATTATACTGGATGCGCAGGTTATCCAGCGATCTTTTGGTGTGCTTGGTCCACAGAGTCCCAGTGTATATGCTCTGACAATATGCTTTAAAAAGAGTTATCTTTACTTCGTCAGAGCACCTGTAGAATCTGCGAGCCAGCATGTTACCTCTGACCGCCAGAGACCTGCGCTCTCTCTATATGTCTACATTGTCTTCAAGACCTTCAGTAATGTAATGCCCCAGGTATTTAACCCTCTCAACCCGGTTTACGCTTAAGCCATTTAAGGTAATATTGTGTGAAAGGCTGGAACATTTACCGACGACCTTGAAGACCATGTATTCGCTTTTTTGTAAATTGTACAGTAGGCCATGTGTTTTTGCATACTTTTCACATACTTTTAACATCTCTTTGAGGCCTCCCGCCGTCGGGATGTAGTCTATAGATGTAGATATTAAACACAAAAACATATCACAAAATTTGAAACCCGATCTAAAAACTAAACCGTTGAAGAAAGTATCAAAACTGAATACCAAAGTTATTGAAGCGGGTGTAAGGATGAATGAACGACAAACTTGTGTAGATGCAATCGGGTCTCTGCAACGCTATTTAAACTTGGACTTTTGTTGTGGATTCTCCCAAGTTCTCGCTGTTCGACACTTAGCAAAGTGTGAAATAGTTCTCAAGCGAGTTTTGATGTATGTGATGATTCGATGAGTTCGAGTTTGAAATTTCACAAACTGATGTTAGTTTTAGACTTTTCTATTGAAAATGTTGAGTTTTGAGATATTTAGTTTTAAAATTAAGTTAAACTACTTTTAGGGATTGCATCGCAAACTTATTTTAGTTTCAATAGGCACGGGTGACATGAACGGTGTGACACATCATCACGCCTGTATTCCCTGAAGGTATAGGCAGAGGTGTACTAATGTATGTAATGTAACAGGTCGAGCATATTGCCATGAACCAGGCACAAATACAAATGCAGCTGCTACTAAGAATTTCATAGAAAATTCATCTTCAAGCATAGCAAATTAGGCTAAAGAGATAATCCAAGTAATGTAGACTTACCGTTGTGTTTCAATTGAAGAATATCTGACTACAATATCGGACACAATATGAGTATAGTCGAGCACAGCGTCTGATTAACACATTTTTATTCCAATATCTTTATAGCTGTTGATTCGGATACCAATATAAAGCCGCGTTGTACAGTCATATAAAACAATTCCAACGATACCTTAGCAAATTGTATCTGCACTTTCTCTTGTATTGTGATACTCGTAATCGTCAAATTTCCAACAATCTTACAACTTCGATAAATTTGGAGCTAACAATCCGGAAAGCGGAAGTCAGAAACCATAAGGAAACTTGTCCCTTATCGTTGGTACATAAATAAGAATTTTAGCGACCGATGTGATGTAAGAATATCCTTTATACTATCACATACGCAGGGATTTATCGCGTTCAACGTGATCACGATTTACGGACGTATGCAAGATGGGAACTGTAGCGGGGAGTATTGATTCCGTATTTAAAACTATCTGTGGTACGGATTCAGTCGCATATTTAAAGTTTTTAAGGCAAAGGATAGGTAATAGTCGTTGTGAAACATAATTTACTATGTGCACTTTTTGATGAAGACAAAAATTGAATATCGGGCAGGATTCAACCCTGCATCTTCTGGGGTGTCGTGGGCAGGATTCAACCCTGCATCTTCTGGTTATATATACCAGACGCTATGACTTCTAAGCTGCCGCGAGTTCCAACCTAGATCGAAATTGTCCTTCATATTCTAACGTCTCAAGGTGACGTTAGTGACATCTATTAGGAAGCAATGTTTTACAATCGACACAACTTTCTTTACAGTTAGTTCGATATCGTACGATAAAAGTCTAAAGTTACGGCTAAATATCATTATTTTCCACGAAACGACTGCAATCGGACCCGATTTCTAGGCAATACCTCCTAATTTGCTCTCTCTCAGACACGAAGAGGTCTCAATGTGCTAGAAATCATCACCCATACACGGACTGACGGTGACAAGCGTAGCTTAACCTTACAGTTCAATTGGTCAACGTAAATACAACTGATCCAGACCTTTCACTACATTTTAAAACTTTTTGTTAGGAATTGAAAAATTTTGGAAAGATTACTTTTGCCTTGCACCACCTAACAAGAAAAAAATGCTTGCCAAGGCAAAATGTAACAATGTTTTTGCACTCGCTTCTTATGTTGTTGTCCCCGCTAAACGTTTTTCATATTTTTACGTCTCTTTGTAGCTTTCAGATTCATTATTTATGTATGGCTGCCGTTGTTCCAAATTACATTAGATTTTTCTTACAAGCGCGGGCGAAGTGACTAATTTTGCAATTAGAAGACAACTTTACTTACCTACTTTCAAATGAGGTATGCAATTAAAATTCATAATAATAATTCTGTAACTGCCTCGTTAGCTCAGTGGATGCAAGCGTGACTGCTACGCTCGGGTACCTTTTTTTTTTTCGAGGTTGGAAATCCTCATGGAAATGCCCCGCCCCGGGGGGTATTTCCATGGGGGGTCTGTCAGACTCCTACTGACTAAAACCAGCCCCGGTGTTCCCACTCGCACTTGCATCGGGGGCTACGGGAATAACGCATTCTTACGCTCGGGTACCTGGGTTCGATTCCCAGGTCGAGCAGTGTTTTTCTATGAATGCTAGCTACTGAGGCAGTTAATTTATTTATTAAAATTCAGTATAACTGCAATGGTTTCCAAATTTTTTATAACGGTAATATTAGCTTGGTATGTATTTATTTAAACTTTATGTATTGAAAATGGTACACAAGGCGGAAATGCCTTACCTAAATTAATCTATCTATGTAACGGAATCTTTGAACGTGATTTTCACCTCTTTCAAAACAACGAATTGATTTGAAACTTTGCACACTTCTCAATGACCGATGGCAATGCAATCTATACTTATAATATAATATTATAAAGAGGAAAGATTTGTTTGTTTGTTTGTTTGTTTGTTTGTAATGAATAGGCTCCGAAACTACTGGACCGATTTCAAAAATTCTTTCACCTTTGGAAAGTTACATTATCCCCGAGTAACATAGGCTATATATCATCACGCTACGACTAATAGGAGCGGAGTAGTAATGAAAAATGTAGCAAAGACGGGGAAAAAATTATAAGACCACGCGGGCGAAGCCGCTGGCGGGAAGCTAGTAATTTATATAGTCTGTCTCTTTATCCTTACCAAAATCCTCAGGATTAATGTTTTCTAAATATATCTATCTAGATATATAAAAATGAATTGCCGAAATGTTTTTACGCGCATAACTTCCAAACAACTGCACCAAACTGAATAAATTTTTTTTGCTGCGTTCATTATTGTCGGGACAAGGTTTGACTGTATTTTTTTTAAATCCATCGGGATATGCAGGTGAAATTGCGCATGGGTCAGTCATTTAAAATTAAATAACCATAAAATAGTTTAAGAAAATTATAACAAAACACGCTTTTAGAGAAAATTAAACTAAATCTAACCAAATTCAAGCCGCTCTATCTCTTGATTTAAATATTAAATCTCTCGTGAGAGCTGAGTTCGTCGCACCT
Organism: Acronicta psi; assembly: GCA_946251955.1. NCBI lineage: Eukaryota > Metazoa > Arthropoda > Insecta > Lepidoptera > Noctuidae > Acronicta > Acronicta psi. The sequence goes on from OX276469.1 coordinate 1,775,422, forward strand.
TTTCCTCATATGCAAAAATAATTAATCATACAAAAATATCATGGAAACTACGAATAAAAACTGCAACGAACTAGTTATTTTTAATATTACGAACTATATTTGTCTTTCATTCCCACCTTAGTGAGAAGAAAATACTGCAGCTTCATCAACCAACTAATTCCACTCATACATAACTCATTTGTGAAACCACTAGATGCACCGTAGGAATTTTAATTAAGTCTCGGAAAGCGGTGACTGTTACAATAGTCGGATCCCTTATTATTATTATTTTTTATACCACTAAGGTGATAAACAAGCATACGGCCTGCCTGATGGTAAGCGGTTACCATAGCCTATGGACGCTTGCAACACCAGGTATCACTCACGCGTACTTCACTTCAAGATCTGTAAGTCTAATAAATCCATCATCATCTGTGGGGACTTTAATGTTAATTTATTAGAAAATTCAAGTGCCTGTACTAAGTTAAAAAATCTGTTTCTGTCATACAATCTGGCAAACTTATTTCTGGAGCCAACCAGAATTACTGCATCTACTGCCACATGTTTAGATAATATTTTTACCAACTTAATACCACACCATAAGGAAGTTATTAATTTATTGGACTCTGATCACTGTGGTCAGCTGATTACTGTTTACAATCATGATAAAATTGTGGCCAAAAAAGATATCACTGTTAATCCAAAAACTGCAAATCGCTTGGAATCATTTAAAAATAAACTTGTTAGTAAATTACCATCGTTATCATATAATAAAGATCCTAACAAACTATATGCTACCTTTTTTAAAACTTACTGTACTGAATTTGATTCAATTTTTACCCCCAAGACGATATCAGTTAATGGTAAAGCATCCTTCAGTGAATGGGCAACTGTTGGTATTCATAAAAGTAGGAAACGACTTTATGAGCTGTATAATGAGCGAACATATGTCAACACCCCAGAATTTAATAATTATGTCAAAAATTATTCAAAATTATTTAAGAAAATTTATTGTATTGCCAAGTCGCGTTATTTAAGTTCAAAAATAAAAAATAGCAATAATGTTATCAAAATGACTTGGAATATTATCAACAGTGAAACAGGAAGGGTTAGTAAACGAAATAGTGAATATAGCCTCAATATCGACAATAGCATAATTAATGCAGATTTAGAAGTAGCCACGGTATTTGAAAAGTTTTTCTCGGACATTCCTGTTTCAACAAATAAATCCCTAAACTCATCACCCACTGTCGCAGAATATTTACTTAAAGAAAATGTAAAAGCTAGCGATGATGAATTTAAATTTAATCATGTTAACTATAAGGATATTATTAAAGCTTTCAATATGTTAAATGTGAAAAAAACTTCAGACCTCTGGGGTAATTCTGTCGACGTTACCAAATCAATCATTGACATTGTGGCACCAACCCTAACTGTTATTTTCAATGATTGTATTGATAGTGGTAGATTTCCTGATCTTATGAAAAATAGTAAGATAATACCTTTGTTTAAATCAGGTAGCACAACTGACCCCACTAATTTTAGACCTATATCCGTGCTGCCTACTTTTAGTAAAATTTTCGAAAAACTCATGTTAGAGCAAATGCAAAGGTTCTTTGTCAAAAATAAATTCTTACATTCTAAACAGTTTGGTTTTACAAGGGGTCGTTCAACTACCGATGCCGGTGTTGAACTTTTAGGTCATATATTTGACACATGGGAGGAATCATGTGATGCTTTGGGTATTTTTTGTGATTTATCCAAGGCCTTTGATTGTGTTGCTCACGAAACATTGATCAGGAAGTTACACCACTATGGTGTTAAAAACACTTCTCTGAATCTTCTTATCTCGTACCTGGGTAATAGGATTCAGAAAGTGGACGTCAATGGAAAGAGATCTTCCGGGTCTGTAGTTACAATGGGAGTGCCGCAGGGCTCAATTCTTGGCCCATTTTTATTTTTAATCTATATTAATGATTTACCTTACTTAGTTAGGGATAATCACGAAATAGTGCTGTTTGCAGATGATACGTCACTACTATTTAAACTCAAACGTCAACAAATGATTACTGACGATGTAAACGGTGCCCTCTCAAAAGTGGTACACTGGTTTAATGCTAATAATTTACTTTTAAATGAAACGAAAACTAAATGTATTAAGTTTACAACACCTAACGTAAAACAGGTGAAAACCAGTGTACCTATAAATGGCAAAGAATTGGAGCTTGTGGACACCACTGTATTTTTAGGCATAACTTTAGATTCAAAACTTCAGTGGGGCCCACATATAGATAAGTTGTCGAAAAGGCTTAGTGCTGCAGCATACGCAGTCAAAAAGATACGTGGCTTAACTGACGTAGATACTGCGCGACTGGTTTATTTCAGTTATTTTCATAGTGTGATGTCGTACGGTATTCTGTTGTGGGGAAATGCGGCCGACATACAAACTATTTTTGTGTTGCAGAAGAGAGCTATTCGATCAATTTATAATTTAAGTCCCAGATATTCACTGAGGGATAAATTTAAGGAGGAATTTATTAATGTGATGATTGTTCCATCACAGTACATTTATGAAAATTTACTGTATGCACATAAGAATATTAATCTCTTTAAAAAACGTAGTGATACACATAATATTAATACCAGGAATAAAAATAAATTTATTGTTCCCTCAACTAGGCTCCAGAAGATAAGTAATTCATTCAAATGCCAATGTATACGCTTTTACAATAAAATCCCAAGCGATATTCAAAACCTCAGCCTGAACAAATTTAAGACGGTTGTCAAGCAGAAGCTGTATCATAAAGGTTACTACACGGTGAAAGATTATATAGATGACAAAAATGCTTGGGATTGAACTGTTCCAATGAACCAGGTTATTGATTTCATTATGTTTTTTTTTTGATCTGTCATTTATTTTATATCATTACTTGACATTGCAATAATCTGACATTTAATTTGCATCATTATTATCATTACCTATTTGACATTGCAATAATTATGCTACGTGATTTTATGTATGTCTTATTGTGTCATTTTTTATTGAGAAGTGAACTTCATTAACTGTACAGTATGAGTATTCTGCAGCTTTTGATGTTGCTTTAGTTATTCTATTAATGTATAATATAATAAAATTATTACCAGCCCGAGGTAGAGCTTGTCATGCTCACTTAAATGTCCTGCTGATAGTAGCGTTGTGTGTCGGGTCTTTTTATTCCCTACAACATGGTTGAGTCAAACGGCGCCGATACACACGTCATGCTCGTGAACGGGTGCTGTCTGTCGGGACTGGTCAGCTCTTACTGCAGTGGCTATGTTCTTTTGTTTGTTTTTTTGACCATTTTTTTTTTTTAGTCATACACATCATACTGCATTATACTCACACTATTCATCACAAAATTTTATTGTTACTCGCCTATATTTTTTTTAAAAGAGTAACTATGGAGTTTCTTGCCGGCTCTTCTCCATAAGTCCCACTTTTTGGAACCGTGCAACTAGTTTGACAATTCAAAAGTGCCTATTTATATGGTCTAATTGAAATAAAATATTTTGAATTTGAATTTGTTGCCAATCCGAAACACCTCTTAAAGGTTTATGGAGGATTCACTGCGCCGAAAATTTGAGAGAATATTCCTCTTGCTGCCAGCGCAGCGCATCCTTAGAAGGAGCTCTGGCAACCTTACTCACTGCAGGAACACAACACACAATAAAGTGTGTTATTTGGCTGCAGTTTTCTCTAGGTGGAGGTACTTCCCCAGATGAGCTGCTCCAGATTTGAGCCATAAATAGCTGTGCCCTACCTCTCTTAAAAATTATTTAAATCTCTACCGTAATTGAAGTATTGTTGACACCACGTCAAGTTTTTAATCTGCTATGAAATTAAGGTACAACTTATTATCTTGATAGTTAACTTATTCCAGACTGTCTAGTGATCTCAATCGCAACTTTTATGCTAGAGGTCTTTTTTAGGGGATTTAGTTTGATCTATCTATCGCAAGGGTGACTGTTAGCGTGGCCTGGTGCCTTTCTCCTTCCCCCGCATGATAAGTCGCTCTACGGAGTGGTATTCCCGTGTCGACACGTGTCCAAAAAACTTTAGGATACGACACAGAAGATAGACGCTGTTTGATGCCAAGTTCTTTGAGTAGGTATGGATACATTGGCTCGAAATTAAGTCGACAATACTCCAAGCATTCTTCTCTAGCACCAAACTTCGAGAGTTCACTTTCAGTCTTTATCAATGGAAATTCACACTACGATGTCATCAACGATATCATTTTACCTTCCACACTAAAATCAACACTGCAATGTGAACACACAAATGGCCGAATCATAATGCAACTTCGAAATTAAATTTCAAGCCAGGAATTCTCTACAGAACGAAACAGGATAAAGTTTTTAATAGTTTCAACAAAATTACGACGGTATTAACATTTCGTTGTGGCAGCACTGCAAGATTGTATTTGCATATTTAATAAAATATTACTGCCTCGTTAGTCATCGTCATGGGCGAGACTGCTACGCCAGAGACACCAGGTTGAATTCCCGGTTCGAGCAAACAGAGGTTGGGGTTTTCTGTGAATTCCCTATAGAAACTTCGAGTTTGAATTTATGCCCGGTTAATGGCAATAGATTTATTCCTTATTCCATTGCACCTAAACATACTAAAAACTGTGGGCGTAACTCTGCCTAAACCTTTGGGGAGTGCAGGTATAATAGAATGTTTAAATAATTGACTGCAGAGCCTCGACCATGAGTTTTTCTCCCTAGACTCGCTAGCGACGCCGTAAAATATTTGTATGGAAAACCCTCGCAGCGCCTCTGGCGGTTACATAAGGAACTAAAATCTGCTATGAGATTACAGCGTTTCGATGCGTAAAAAATCTATCGAAAGCCATTCGATAAAACTCATGGTTGACGTACAGGGGGGCTAGACAAGTTGCATTGTGACATTCGAATCGACAGACAAAATGTATGGAAATGACACAAGATTTCGACAAATCGGGCTGCCACTAATGTCATTTACATACATTTTGTTTGTCGATTCGAATGTCAAAATGCAACTTGTCTAGCCCCCCAGATTACGTGTCTTGCTGTCAAACTCAGCGAGTTCACTTAACCTAATGAATCATTAACTAGAGTATATCTTAGTACACTGACAACAAACTCGAATATGGAAAAATATGCCAAGATATACTAGCCACTGTTTGTTAACGATTCATTAACGTTAATTGTCATTTCTGAGTGCGATCCTTAACTGCTTACATTATACCCCTCCCCCTTTATTTCCTTCCTATACACCATACACCCGTTTTTCCTAACTATTTTGACAGTAGACATTAGCAAATCATAAAAGTAATATTTCAAACTTCGTTACACTTCTGAGAAAAATAGAATAGAATTATTATAATTTTTATAAACGAAATTATCTAAAATCATTGATATAGAATGTCTGGGAGACGCACAGAGGTTTTGACCTTACCACCTCTTCAGAAGGGTCTTTGCACTTACATTTTTTAATATCTTCGTAAGATGTCTCCAAACGTTAATCAAAGATATCGAAGGCTCATTATGGTATCATATTACATTCTTTAAAGGTCGCCAACTAAGATTTCTCAATTACCTATTATCAAGTAATGCTCATAGGTCATCAAAATCTTTGTTACTCTAGAAGTACCAATCAAGATTTTATGGAACAAAACATAATGTTTAATAATGCTCTTAATATTGCGTTCTTGCCAATAAATGAAGAGTACACTCGAAGAAAATGGTGTTAAGGGGAATAATATAATTAATTAAGATAATCATCCTGAATATTTCAAATACTTTTTGTTCAAATTGTTAATTAAATCCTGCCTTCGGATTGCCTCTCACGGTTTTCCGGGCTTAAGTTTAATTTTAGAAGGCGTTTTCTGTTCAAGTAATTTAGGTATTGTTTGAAGATATTTTTTTAATTGTCGTATTTTTGCATTAAAAAAATGATGGTGTGGGTTGTATTATCTGTGGTAACAGTGACAGCTGTCGTTTATTTTATTATTTCATGACATAAAGAGAAATTCGATATGACAGTCAGTGGTCTAAGTAGACCTTAGTTGGTTAATGCCGGTCCCGTGTATTTAACACAAGGTTTTAATTCCGCCTGAGATCGTTTTTTTCCTACGCTGAAATTTATATTTTGCTTTTTTCTTTAAGTCAAATACAGTTAAAAAAATAATTGTTAGTTTGTTTAATGAACGTGCAATAATATTAATTGAAATTCTTTAAAAAAATAAAGAAAGAAAATAAATGGACTGCTTAAATTAAAAAAAATAACTGAGTGATATTTAACACGTCGCTTATCATTTAAAATTAAAAGATAGTAACAGAAGTTTCTAGAACATTATAATAAATGGGATGACACTTATCAAGCCCCAGTCATTACTGTTGACCCGTTTTCCAACTCGAAAATACTTGATACACTCCCCACGAAACGTTTTCGGATTCGCCAAACGCGGAAATCAAGTTTTTCTGAAAACTTAAAATGTTGTGCCTATCGGCACGAAATTTTAAGTACAACATGCACAGGTAGACCTTTAAATTTTAAAACGGATGAAAATATTACAAACTTTGATTAGATTTTTAGAGAGGTCACAGCCATTTATGTCTCAAATCTGGAGCAGCCCATCTGGGGAACTACCTCCACCTTACAGAAAACTGCAGCCAAATAACACACTTTATTATGTGTTGTGTTCCTGCAGTGAGTAAGGTCGCCAGAGCTCCTTCTAAGGATGCGCTGGCAGTAACAGGAATATTCCCTCAAACTGTCGGCGCAGTGAATCCTCCATAAACCTCTAAGAGGTTTTTCGGGTCGGCAACGCGCGAGTGATACCACTGGTGTTGCAAGCGTCCATAGGCTATGGCAACCGCTTACCATCAGGCGGGCCGTAAGATTGTTTGCCACCTTAGTAGTATAAAAAAAACGATTACGTCTTTTTCTCATTGGGGTAGGCTAAAACTACAGAACGCCACTGGCTACGATTCTTTCATACATCTTTTTCTTTATGTAATATAAAAAATATTAGATAATTAACTATGTAATATAGTTATCAAACTTTTTTCGTACATCGTGTGCCGTTTTAAGAACTAACCTAGTAATACAATGTTATTTAATTATTATGACATTGGTTTTGTTGGAAAAATACAAATAATTTGATTATCTGTGCTTAACCAAACTTGTGCTTTTCTTTAGCCGTTGCTGTCCTACTGTTGGGCAAAGCAATTAATTATTACTCTGCGACAGTAATTTAATAAATTCTAGCAGTTTTGTCTGTGACTGTACACAATATTCTTATAAAAACTAATGTCATGCTCAACGTTTCGCCCGCTCAGCAAGTGGTTAAGCCTAAAAAACTAATAACTGGGCAATTTTCTACCATAGGTATAATATTTTTGTTGCCAGTATATTCTAGTTTGTTTTAGTTTCTATATACTGCCTCAGTAACGGCCGAAATTAATAACGTATTTGTAGATTGTTTTCCAACTGGAGATGGAAATTTGACATTACTTCTACTACATTATTAATTTCGGCCGTTAGTAGACCTTCTAGATCACTGATCTTCGTTTCGATGCCTAAGTCATTCATAATTCGACGGAGTTCGACGTTTTTAACACAAAACCGGAATCGGTGAGACGATTACTAAGTCTAGAATTTTTCAGAAATTATTAACCATTGTTGTTGCTTAGTTTTAATTAATTATACATGTAGATTTTAATCTTGTATCCGCACAGTAATTTTTTATATACTCGTATAAGTGGAGACCTATTATTGGCTGTATGTCACCTAAAATTTAGTATAAGTAAGCCGTTATTTGCTGTTGGTCTTCGAAATAAATAAATAATGTTATTGGTGTGTATAAGCTCTCCCTACATAATGTAGATGCACAAAACTGCCTGACCCCTCGGCGAACACAGGAGTGATGGTTTGCATGGTCGGATTTGTGATCGTCTTGAGACCACTTTACCGCTTCGATTATTTACTTTTTAAATTCTTCGTTTCTTATGTTCTAGTTAGATATGTTAGTGTTAGCAACTTGTCTGGGGGATTAGATTAGAATTCTCAGATACTTGGCTATAAATATTCAGTTACTTGTAACATGATGTGATCCGAACGGGTTTGTTTCAGATTTTGGAGAGAATTTTGAGTAATAACATAACTTATAATAATAAAACCAGTAACAATATAGTCTGCGCAGAACTAGTTGGCCGCGCTTTAGGTATGTGAGCGGCGGGACGAAGGGGCGGGGTCGCCTGCGCGCGTTCAGACGGAGGGGAGGGGGCGCTTGCTTCACACAGTTCACAGTAACCCGCCGCCTCACCTCCGTCCCTACCATGGGCTCGGCCAACTAGTTCCGCATGGACTATAATTTACACACGAAGTTTGCCAATATGTTTTGGATTCCATATAATAGAGGACAATTAATCAAACTTATTACTATTTTTATTTATTAACTACTAGCGACGCGTGCGCAGCCTCGTGCGTTTCCCTGTTTTTACTTTCTTCCTCGTTTTTTTTTCCATACGAAACTTCCTCAGACTTCATCAAACACAACAGAAAAGAAAACTACCATATCGGTTCAGGCGTTCTCAAGTTTTGCACTTAGCATCACATTTAGTGATTCATTTTTATTTATATAGATTTTACCAACGAAAACTTTTTACGAAGTCTATTTGGTAAACGCTGAAAAGCATTTTAAACTGAGTTGCGTCAATTCTGTCATTTAGAATTTGAGAATTGTCTAATTATTACCTAAGGACGAAAAGAATAAATATATTATATTGAAAGTTCTATTTACATTAACAATATAATTAAAACCTGAGGCTGCATAAAATAGTAAGTAATTATAACGATATTATTCTCAGTAATATTATTATAAATTAAAATAATATCAATAAAACGCGAAAAAAAACGTAAAAAAGTAGTTTTATTTCATTGTGTAGTATTCGCGTAAGTGTTAGAAATCAGAATATTATTATTATTATTGTTTGTGGAATGAGGGATACACATGTGAATAAAAAATTGATGACTATGAATATTTTGAGCGTTATTTCGATCAGGCACCCCTCCACCCAAACCGCCTAGTAGTCAGTAGCGTAGACTACAAACCTTCTCTGATAAGTAGAGTGCGCCGCCCAAGGCACGCACTCACTTACCCTGACGACCCGATTACCGTAGCACAACAAGAAGCACTCAAACAGGCTCGACGCCATCCGATTTACCGTCCTCGCCGGCGAGGCCCGTCGCGAAGACCCCGAAACGGTACCCCTCCCCGTCCCTTGATCGAGCCGGCCCGCGCCGAGCCAGTAGTTTTAAATTCGTCCCTAAATAATTTTAACCCAGATCCAGCTGTCCCTAGCTGTCCCCCCAGCAACGCCCTAAGCCGAGGTCCGAGTCCCGTTAGGGGACGCCCTTAGCTGCTGTTGCTTAGTTTATAAGTGTCCATGGCTGGAGGCACAAAAGGAGCCTCGCCACCAAGCCCGGTTAAGATTCTAAAGCTCCTGAGCTAGAATCTACATCAGTCCTAAAAAAAAAAAACATATTTTGAATTTTTATGGTGTTTTTATTGTGATTGTAATGTGTTTTGTGCATAATAATAAATAAATAAATGTGGATAGTCAATGAATATGAATGGTATCGGTGGTGTATAATGAACTCTGAATGAATGAATGAATGAATATCTGAACTCTTCTTCATATGGTATTATTTTGTCATAGATAAATAGTTGTTAGCCGAGATATAAATACATATATCCCTAGTAAAGTAATCTAGGAAGTATTTATGTCTTCTGTATCCTACCAAGCCCAGATACCTTCATCGGGTCTGCGGTATAACTGATTTCTTGTTTCTCTTTTAGAAAGAACTGAAGATTTCGCTTGCCTTACATAAGTGTACTCTGAGAACTTTAAGCTTTCGTGATGGCTGACACAAAAGAACAAGACCCTCAGGCTAACGCACCCAAATATGATTTTCATCAATCCAGTATTATGTCTCTGGGTACCGGGGTGAAATATGAAGACCCGAAATTTCATTTATTATTGGTTCAAAAGGTTGGTGAATCCAATTTTTTGGTTAGTTACAAGGTTAGTGAATCCAATTTTTCCACTGACCAGAAAGTGCACACAATGTTAAAATTGGACATGCATAAATTGCAAGTGCATTTGATGTACAGTCAGCATCAGATATTTCGGGACATACAAAGTGATCAAAATGATCGAAACAACTAAGAAAATTAAACTTCATCTAACCGTGATAAGGTTTATTTGAGAATGATACTTGCCATGTAGTGTTCGTTCTGAAATAGTCCTTGTGCCATTTCGATATAGTTTAATTTTCTAAGTTGTTCCAATCATTTTGAACACTTTGTATGTCCCTATATAAGTGCTACTATACTATGTATTAGAATGTATTATGTACTAGCTTTCCGCCAGCGGCTTCGCCCGCTATCCCACGGGAACCATAGATTTTACCGGCATAAAAAGTTGCCATGTGTTATTCCAGACTATAATCTATCTCTGTGCAAAATTTTATCCAGATCCGTTCAGTAGTTTTTGCGTGAAAGAGTAACAAACATCCATCCATCCATCCATCCTCACAAACTTTCACATATTTTATAATATTAGTAAGAAGTAAGATAAAAAGTAAGAAGTAAGATAAGATAAGATAAGATAAGATTAATGTATTAGAATTTGTTCTATATGTATTTGTGTCTGTCTGTCCGTCTGAATAAATGCTTTCTTATTCTTATACAAACCTAGGAACACTGCTGTGGAAAAAAAAATAGATTTTGAACGGATCTCTTATTTTTCAGAAAGAATTGCCATCTGAGCGCCCCGCGATACACTCTACGAAGTGGGAGAGGCTCGCGTTCTACAGAGCATTCACATCATCGGATACCAAAACAACTTTAATTGCATCAGATCAAATTGGACTGAACAGGTTAACGACGGCAAATGGACACTTAATCTATAACTTTTGGGCACACCAAATCTAATTTAAAAAAATAAATCGTACCATCGACACGAAGAAGAAGAATCTATAACTCGGGCGAATAAGCCTTTTTATATTCACTTAATGCAGCTGAGATGAGAATGCTACGCGGAATGTGTAGAGTTACAAGAATGGACAGGGTCAGGAATGAGTATATAAGAGGTAGTTTGAAAGTAGCACCGGTTACTGAAAAGTTGTGCAGTAACCGCTTAGCGTGGTATGGACATGTGATGCGTAGAAGTGAAGAGCATGTTACCAAAAAGGTTTTAAGCATGAATGTGGATGGATATAAGGGAAGAGGAAGACCAAAGAAAAGATGGATGGACTGTGTGAGAAAGGATATTACCACAAAGGAAGTGAATGATGAGATGACGGCTAATAGAGATGTATGGAAGAAAAAGACATACTGCGCCGACCCCAAGTGAATAGGGATGAGGGCAGGAGGATGATGATGATAGGCACTGATGTACCTATAAAATAATATTTAGTTCTTATACAAAGGAGGTCATCGAAATCGGCCCAAATGATGTACCAAAGGTACACTTACTGGAAAAAATACCCTGTATTACGCTGGTTAAAACTCTAGTGGTACTTTTTTTTAATGTTGACTGGGGGATGAGAAAAAAATCTTTTAATTAGTGGAAAATTACGCCATTTTGGCACACTTATCTGTTTCGTAATGATTTCATAGTAAAAACTGTCAGTGTCAATTTCAGAATGTCAAACGCACGCCATTGCAGCCCAATGACTACGGCAGATTATTATCAGTTTCATAGGTTTCATGGTAAACTGACAATAATCTGCCAAGCACAAGCCAACAGCTGTCAAGCTGATGCTTGACAGCTGTCATGTACCTCCGATACAAATTTGGGCTGAGTTGCATGGGCTTTGATGACCTCATTTTGCCCGCACTGGTGCAAAGTTTGACCCATTACACTTGTTCGTTTTTTTTTTCTATTTTATCAGACTGCTAGCAGCTCCTAATAACCGCTTTGCTATTTAATGTGATAACCTAATCGCCACTCGTGTACCTTTTTAACCCCCGACGCAAAATCGACGGGGTGTTATAAGTTTGACGTGTCTGTGTGTGTGTGTGTGTGTGTGTGTGTGTGTGTGTGTGTGTGTGTGTCTGTCTGTGGCATTGTAGCTCCCGAATGGATGAACCGATTTTGATTTTGTTTTTTTTATTTGAAAGGTGAATTAGTCGGGAGTGTTCTTAGCTATGTTTGATGAATTTGATGAAAAATCGGTCCAAGATGGCCGCCGCTACAAAATAGTGGATTATATACCGCACCCCCGGTGCGACACTGTCACTTATGCAAAAATGTAGTTTTTCATGAGAAGCATTTAAAAACTTCACACCTCACAAATAAGATGAACAGCTTATACTACAACGTTAACGTGAACTTTTTTTTCGTCACGCCCTCATACGGAAACTACGCGTACTACAAAAGTAACGTTATGGCACCAACTAAAGGGGTGCTTTAGGATCATTTTTAGATATTTAACTCATTTTTGAATTTTTTGTAAAAGTGACAGTGTCGCACCGGGCGTGCGATATATTTTCACAACTCCCTCAATATGGGTATCAAATGAAAGGGTTTAACTAGGAGAATACTATACACTATGATAAGTTTCAAATCTAAGATGGCCGTCACCACAAAATGGCAAATTACATTTCGTGTCGGGGGTTTTCTAAATTTTTAATTTTTAATTTTTACTTTATTTTTATTTTAGTTTATAACGAACTTCAACGAAAATTAGAAAAGGCTGAATAAACTGTCTAATAATTATATTGGTCTGGTTTTCGCAACTGTGAGTTCTGACATTTATTATATAGGTTCTGTATAATGATGCTATTGTTTTTTTTACAGTTTCCTATGGTTATATGCCTTCAATGTGTTTTTCAAGAGTCTGCCACATGCTTTCGTAAACTTTTTCCTTGCTGCATACGCGCCAGAAGAACATTTGTTTGTTGCTAAAATGGTCCCCTTTTGTCATGGTACGTATTCAAGGGGTTAGGGTTCACCGTATGATAAAAAATATTTAAAAAAAAACTGTAAACGTCTTTATTTCAGGTATCAAGTATTTATTAATAATCGTAGGATTTATAGAAATACTTATATGTACGGACACAATGTGTCTTATGTGCAACTACGCTTTTCTAGGAATAGTGAATATGAATCCATGGAACAGGTATTGTTTTATAAAAGTTAGTTTTTGTTTATTATTTTTTTTATTAAAATTGACGTGGTGACCAGCTCCAAAAGTTAGTAATTGGAGTGTGCGCGCGCGCAGGTGGGTATCAAGTGTGGGCGCAGGAGTGTGATTGACCTCTCCTTCGGTGTTTGCGCCGATTTCCGTAATAAAAATAGGTGTCCAACTTCAATCATTTTTTTAAGACAAAAATGTCTGATTCTGTTATTGATTCTGAAAAAACTACTTTCGGCTTTCGGGTAAACAAAAACTAAAGTTGTATAATAATGAGAAAGTTGAATAATGCCATAAGTCACCTAAGTCGTAGTATTATTGAGTTTTAACCTGACTGCCATAGGAGTGACATGTTTTGTATGTATGTATTGCATTATGTATGCATGTCTAATTCTTTGTCATGCTCGACAACCATTCTTCTTGTCACAGTGGACAGTGTTATAGTTATAAGCCTTTTATAGGTACAGTAAGAGGCCATAAGTCCAATAACATGTCAAGGAACGTATTTACCTGCACGTTACTGCGCGTATACATAAACATTAGGTATGTTTCTTCTTCTTCTTCTGGTGCCTCTCCATTACTGGAGGTTGGCCGTCAGCTCAGCGAACTTCTCCCGATCTTGTGCCAAGCGAAACAGATCTTCGACGCTGGCAATTCTGGTCCATTCTTAGGTATGTTTAGTGATTTGAAATTGAATACCACTATCTTAATACGCCGTCGCGACATCACAGCACTGAATGATCATTACATCGCTCTCTGTCTGACTAGATAATTATGAAAGAGTACGATATACGAGATCGTCTATGAATGCAAAATGTTTGTTATAGAAAAAGGTCGCAAGTGAAACTTGTTAAATGCGATAGACTTGTAAAAATGGTAATGGACTTATGACCGCGACCGTACATTCTGACATAATGTCAGAGAAAATAGGCTGGAAGGCGAGTTTAAAAATTCATCTGTTTCCTAACAATTTTCATATTTCAGATGTAAAGCCAGGCAATATTTCGACGAGATGCTTAATACCACGGTGCATTGTTATGAGATAGAAGAATTTGCGCAGCAATTTGCGAATAAGTCACACAAGTTTCTCGATTTTACTTATATTAATGAAAAGAAACAGCATTTTCAAGTAGCTCAAATAGAGTTTTACAGGTAAAGTATAGTCGTGTGTCGATTCGATTATTTTGACAAATAATTATACGAATTTCATTAATAGATTAATTCCATGTAAATGAATCCGTCAGTGTAGTTGAATCCGTTATTTCATTGAATTGGATCAACTAATCGATAAATAATCGGATACTGTATGCTTGCATCATCGATTATCAAAAGAATCGAATCGGGTCATCACTGGCAAGGTTACATTTTGTTACAAGGTAAGGTTTTAAAAGTCTGAAGAAACGATGATGACCTTGACCGTATTTGTTCCAGGCTTACAACAACTTCTCTTATGGAAGCTTGGAATATGACGATATTCCTCGTCATATGGTCTGTTATTCATGTACTTGTCCTACAAGCGTGGAAAAGAAATTATTGGCGGGTATGTTCTTCAACTACTACTATTCAGTCGCCAAGCAATGATGATTAAGCGCAAGGGACGCAAAAATTATATTAAATCGTATTGAAACGGTTAAGGCAATATCGTAATGAAAACTGCATGCCTGAGGGATTTTCTCGATAACATGGTGAAGTCAGCTTGCCAGTCAGCAGTCGGATAGCATGGTTGACTGAACCCTTTTTTTTAACGTCTGGAAATGCTTTATGCACCGTCACGCCGCGCGCCGCCCGGGGAAGGCGGCGTGGTGTGTGGGACTCCGCCCTGAAAAGGACGTCTACCCAGCAAAACCAGACGGGTGTTCGCATCATCACTATTCGGCCGGGGTCACGGGTACATGTGGACATTCTTCCGCGACCCCGGCGGGATGGACTGAACCCTCCTCTAAC
Organism: Acronicta psi; assembly: GCA_946251955.1. NCBI lineage: Eukaryota > Metazoa > Arthropoda > Insecta > Lepidoptera > Noctuidae > Acronicta > Acronicta psi. The sequence continues at coordinate 1,790,579 of OX276469.1, forward strand.
CCCTCTTATTATGAGAGAAGACCTGTAGCCATCAGTGGGACATTAAAAGGTGCATAAGGATTAAAGTGACAAAACTTATTCCTCGTTGGTCTAGCGGTCCTAAGAGCAACTGCTACGCTAAAAGAGATCCTCGGGTCGAGCAGTGTTTGTTGGTTTTTTCTGTGGAATCCCCAGTAGCAGCTCGGAGTCTGGATTCATGCCCGATTGAAGGTAATAGGGTCGCCCCTTATTACATGGGACCTAAACATACCGGCGGCGTGATGATGTGAATAGTATAACACAATGATGTTCTGTTTTGATGGGTCATGTAGCCACACTGAGGCCTTAAGTTGATAACTGGTGTTACTGGCACCTTTTAATCTACCGTACGCTTGCTGGAAATCCTATGTATCAACGTGGGTTGACCTACGTCAAACACATAACGATCGATCGATACGATCTGGGGGGCTAGACAAGTTGCAATCAAAATGTATGGAAATGACACTAGCTTTCGACAAATCGGGCTGTCACTAATGTCATTTCCATACATTTTGTTTGTCGATTCGAATGTAAAAATGCAACTTGTCTAGCCCCCCAGGTCGGTCTACCAACCGACGATGAAATATGTCACTTATTTGCAGGTCCTTCACTTATCCCAATGGGGAATCAATTTGGTGGATCTTATTAGTTTCATATATCTTTTGGTGATGAGCTATGATCATAGTGACGAAATCAAAGAATCTAGACGTCGTAATTTAATTCTTAGAACATCAGAGGAAGACGACCTAGAAAATATATTATGGGTAAGCAAAAATAAATAAATAAATAAAACAAATTCTTTAGGTTTTAGTGTAATAATTTGCCATAGACACGTAATATGGGGGTTTGGTCCTAATGTCAATAGGCTGTGGTACATTGCTGGGTACACTTCTGCAAAACTTCTTGGCAATACAGCCATGAATGTTCAGTATGGTATTCAGGTAACATATTCTTCTTTCACAGAGCAGTGACCTAGAATTGCTTGCAGAGTCGATTACAGCGCCACCAGTGGTTCATGTGTTGTCCGCTAGGAGCACTCAAGAGGTAAATATAACAGCTTTTATATATACATATACGCGATGACACCTAAAGCTATGCAGTTTGCACTTTAAATCGCGCGTATTTCATCACGTTAGTGGTTATTTTGGAGTGTAAAGTACCGTCCTACATATGAGAATTCAATGAGAGCTCGAAGCAGTGCGATGTGTTATTTCCGATGTAGATATTTATCACGGACAGAATTAAAATATTCTTGACGGAAAATTAGTTATCTTAAATACCAAAATCGAAGAAGGGCAGCTGAAAATTGTAGTATTAATACCATTCGTCGATATTTATACTGTCCCTTAAATGAGATTATTGTACAGCATTGATTACATCATCTGATGTAGATGTCTCCACAAGTCTTACACGGCGTCCAATTCAAATGAAAATATCAATCCAGCTGATCGCGTTTTTAAGCAGTGATAGCTTAGGGGAATGACCACTGGACTGCCAAGTCAAAGGTCTCGAGTTCGAAACCAAGGCACGTACTGACTGACTTTTCGAAATCATGTGCGTAATTACCACTCGCTTTAATGGTAAAGGAAAACATCGTGCATCGTGAGGAAACCAGCATGCCTGAAAGATTTTCTGGACAGTATGTGAAGTCTGGCAACCCGCAAAAGGCCGCAGCGTGGTGGACTATGGCCTAATCCCTAATACTAATAGGAGACCCATGCCTAGCAGTGGGACAATTAATGGGTTGATGGAGATGGAATGACTGCGTTTGCGTGCTAGGCGTCTTCAAGTAGTTGCGACTTCTCGCGGAATTTGGCACCATTTCTCGTTCAAGGGGCGCCGTTCTCCTACTTAAGACGTGTTATAACGCTAGATAATAATGTTTAGATGTTTTCAGATTGATCCAACAACAGACAGTACAATAATGGTTCTTTCAAACGCAATTATTTATATATTCAGAGGATTACTGAATAATAAATTAAAAGAATATTGTGAGGACAAGGCTCACACGCCGATACCTAATACAAAATTTAGTAAGTTTGAATCCGATAACTTTTTTCTCAGCTCGACCAATGCGATTTTTGTTATACCACTAAGGTGGCAAACAAGCATACGGCCCGCCTGATGGTAAGCGGTCATCGTAGCCTATAGACGCTGGCAACATCAGGAGTATCACTCGCGCGTTGCCGACTCTAAAAACCTCTCGGAGGTTTATGGAGCATTCACTGCGCCAACAGTTTGAGGGAATATTCCTCTTGCTGCCTGCGCAGTGCTTCCTTAGAAGGAGCTCTGGTAACCTTACTCATTGCTGTTATTTGGCTGCAGTTTTCTGTAAGGTGGAGGTACTTCCCTAGATGGAATGCTCCAGATTTGAGCCATAAATGGCTGTGCCCTACCTCTCTCAATTTCATTCATAAAAGTGGCACTCACGCGGCAAGGCGGCTTTTTTAAAGAAATCGCGCTCCATTGTAGATCGCAGCGTTGCTTACCATCAGGTAAGCTGGTAGAGCTATCATGAATAAAAAAATATTTGTCTGCCATAATTTGATCAAACCGTGGACCAATATATTGGACAGACATTTAACCAGTTGCTTACCATTCTGAAAATGATTTGTAAGATACGACCAGCCGGGCTAACATGCACGCCGCGAGAACATTTTGTCGACGCTTATGTCGTGCTTTTGTTTCGTTTTCGCACAAGAAAGAGCGAGACAAAAGAGTAGACAAAATTTTGTCGTGGCGCGCATGTTAGCTTGGCTGGTAAGTCTTGGATGCAGGCGGCATGCGACCGGTCCTCGAAGCCGGTCCTTGTGGAAATCTTTGGGAGAGGCCTTTGTCCAGCAGTAGACCTTATCTGATTTGATATAATGATATGATCTGATCCGCGGTCCTACTAAGTTCGCATAAATACTTTTGTTATTTTGTTTTCAGATCATCATTCATGGTTTTATTTCTGGCCCATGTTTTGGCAGGAATTCTACCTTGGCGATATTTTTAGCATAGCTTATATTATATTTAATATCGTGACAGAAATTTTAGTTATTGTAAGTAATATTCCATTCGTCGTATTGTAGCATTATACCTACAAGAAAAATCTGACGCTCAAAATTTTTATTTTTATTTTTTACTTGTCAGCGTTTTTCTGGAACAACTAACAAGGGCCTTTGCCGTTTATTATTAGGGTTCCTTAACTTAAAAACCCTTATAGGATCACTTCATTATCCGTCTGTCTGTCTGTCAACACTCTAACTATAAATACCTAAATAGCACCTACATAAAATGTTATATTTATACTACTAGGAAACGTATGGATGGTAACTTAGAAATATGATGTAGGACCTCACACAATTGTTTTGAATATTTTAAAAATGTTTCAGGTGGCGACTTTTCTATGTATTATTGAAATAGTGGTTTACGAATGGCCTAAGGTAAAGCGCTGGATGGTGATGTTGACTACTTCTATTGCTGGGGTCCTTTGTTACCGGTTCACTGGCGTTGATGTAATTACAAAATATTTTTAACATTAATCCAATTTCTTTCTGCTATATATCACAACACGTCATATTATTGGAACTAAATAAATTGATATTATTGGGACTATCTATACTAATATTATAAAGAGGAAAGATTTGTTTGTTTGTTTGTTTGTTTGTTTGTTTGCTTGTTTGTTTGTTTGTCTATACTAATATTATAAAGAGGAAAGATTTGTTTGTTTGTTTGTTTGTTTGTTTGTTTGTAATGAATAGGCTCCGAAACTACTGGACCGATTTCAAAAATTCTTTCACCTTTGGAAAGCTACATTATCCCCGAGTAACATAGGCTATATATCATCACGCTACGACTAATAGGAGCGGAGTAGTAATGAAAAATGTAGCAAAAACGGGGAAAAAATTATAAGACCACGCGGGCGAAGCCGCTGGCGGGAAGCTAGTATAAAATATATCTGTTATTACATACAGTTTTTGAAATCATGTGCGTAATTATCACTTGCTTTGCGGTGAAGAAAAATATCGTGAGGAAACCTGCATGCCTGAGAGATTTTCTCGACGACATGTTAAGTCGGCCAACCCGCATTAGGCCTGCGTGCTATGGCCTAATCCCTCTCATACTGAAAGGAGACCCGTGCCCAGCAGTGGGACAGTTAATGGGTTGATGATGATGATTTCATACTGTTCTTAATAATTATATAATTAAAATACAGTCAGCAACGAAAGTAGCTGAACACTATGGAATCTTCAAAACGCTTTAACATCTTTAATATTCAGAATTCACTGACTCTTGAAGGCAGTACAAATTCTCATAATAGAGGACAATTACATATTTTACCTTAGTCAAAATCTAATGAATAGTTTTGGTACTGTGATGTTTTTAAACTTTCGTCGTGTTCAACGACTTTCGTTGCTGACTGTACTACTTGATTATTTACAAGTGAATGACGGAAGTTATACTAAGTTCATTACAAGATGGCGCGCGGCGTGATTCTTATACCTCTAGCTATTTAAAGCTAGGCTCTAGCTTATAGTTCAAATTCAAATGATATATTTAACTTCGTGAAATGAACGAAATTTATCTACATAATTCTTCATCCATGCCAATAAATTTTCTTTGTTAGCTTGACCATAGAGAAATTGATATTAGCAAAAACTTTTAGTTTACTTGTGTCCTATTATAATTTATGTTGGTGTACAATACACAAAATATTCTCTATCCTTAAAAAAAGATTTATTACAGGTGATTTGCGTTAATGTGACGTAAGAGTCTACTTTTGTTTTCAGTCCCGAGCAGTATTGTGGGCCTACGGTAAAGGCATAGCTACTTTGTCGGAAACAGTATTTATTTACATATTTTATCCAATAGCAAGATTGGTCGATGATTTTACATTCCATTATGGCGTGCCACCTACTCAGTTGAGAATTCTGAGCATAAAAATAGTGCCTGTATATTATATAGTAAGTTTGCAATGTACTTAATTTTTGTTCAGTGACATTGATATCCTTTATTACTATTTCACTGTAGGTTTAATCGCAACACCAGTTCAATAATCAATCGACGACGTCTGTGGTCTAGTGGTTCGAGTACCGGACTGCTGATCACGAGGTTGTGGGTTCGATTCCCACAGGACACAAATATTTACGTGATGAATATAAATGTTTGTGTTTGTCTGGATGTTTCCTATGTATTATAACTATGTATATACAAAAAATATATATATAAGTATTATATCCATTGTCTAGTACCCATAGTACAAGCTCTGCTTAGTTTTGGACTAGATGGTGCTGTGTAAAAATGTCCCAGGATATTTATTTATTATTATTTATTCATTATAATAACATTGAGTCAATTGTAATACTGGTATATCCAACCCTATCCTACTAATATTACAAAACTGAAAGTTTGTGACACCGGAAAGCGCAGGGTGGGACGGCCTCCAACGAGATGGACCTGGAAAAGGTCACTGGGAGTCGTTGGATGCAGGCAGCATACGACCGGCCCCTGTGAAAGTCAATAGGGGAGGCCTTAGTTCAGCAGTGGCCCACTTTTGGCTGACATGATGATGAAAGTTTGTGAGGATGTATAGATGGATTTTGTTACTCTTTTACGCAAAAACTACTGAACGGAATTTGATGAAACTTGACAGTATTATAGCTTATGCACACATAAGATACGAAAAAGTCTTTTGGAACTCGAGTGAAGCCGGGGACAACTGCCATTATATATTTTCGTATCTGATTTTTTCAGTTCAAAATGTATATAATGTATAATGCTCTGTGGTTTATCATGAGGGAAACTGAGGTTGGTGAAGAAGTTCCACATTACGTCTGGTCGTGGTCGCTATTCCTGGTGCCCATCGTTTTGGGGATGTTGTATGTAATTTACAAGTATCTCATCATACATAGAGCGGTACGTATTATTTGACAGCTTGATTGGTGATCCTCGACGGTAAATTAGTTTTTATATGTCTTTTATAAGGAGATAAGTATGTACACAGAGTAGCTGGAGAAGTAACGTATCTTCTAAACAACTGAAAATCGCGGAACATACATTGGATGATTCTGGTGAAATTTTGTCTTTGGTACTCACTTCTCCGGCCATCCTGTAATATCAGGTATCTTTAGTCCCTCGCCCGAAAACTAAAACTATATAATCTTCCCACCATTGCCAATTTTTTATTACTCTACACCATACCTAAGACCACATAGTTTTGGAAATATTACAGATTCATCCCATTTTTTTCTACTTTTTAATGTAAATAAATTTCTAATGTTGTTTCGTATTTTCCAAAATCATTTGAGATATTTCTTAGCAAGTAAAAAGAACAGACAGACGGACAATCGAGGGATCCTATATGGATAATTATTTTTCTAAAGTGTAAATTTATTTTTAGACCTGGAACTACGTTTTGCGTCCAATACCAAAATGGGGGCCGCGTGATTTTTCAGTCAGACAACTGAGAAAGCAATTTGATTCAAGATACGTGAGTAATAATAATTGTTTCCATACATACATATATAATAGAAACTGCTTCCTAAACCTAGTAACCGTAAGAACGATTCCCGGGTGGAGCTTAGTGGTTTTTTTTATGAATCTCCGTAATAGCTCGGTGTTTGGTTTGATGCCGGTTAACGGCAATGAGATCGCCCCCCTATAACATGGAATCTAAACAACCGGCGAACTGTATGTGTAGTTACATTAGTACGCCTCTGCCTAACCGTTGGGGGTATACAGGCGTAATTTTATGTTATGTTTATGTAAAATAGGCAAAGTTATATTACACTGAATGTCAAATTACATTACAATTATTTTTTTATACTACAATGTGTGGCAAACCAACATGCAGCCAGTTTGATGGTAGACACGAAGCGTTACCGACTTTGCAAAAACCCCTTAAAGGATTCACTGCGCCGACAGCTTTTGGGAATGTTCCTCTTGCTGCCAGCGCAGCACATCCTTAGAAGGAGCTCTGGCAACCTTACTCACTGCAAGAACACAACACACAATAAAGTGTGTTATTTGGCTGCAGTTTTCTGTAAGGTGGAGGTACTTTCCCAGACGGGCTGCTCCGGATTTGTGCGATAAATTGCTGTGCCCTACCTCTCTTATTACGTACAAGTTTAGCAAGCATTCTATACAATGCCTAGGTATTGTATAAATGCCTGATTATACAGACTGCCTGTGACATTAATGTCAAATTAACGGTATTTATATTTCCTTATCTCAGTACATCAGCTCGGAAGTACCAAGACTTCTTAGCCGCTACTTATTATCGAAGAGAGATTCAAAGGTGTATAAAGTCGACGTCCGCTACGACGTCCAGAGAAGGTCCACTGTCAGCAAAGCGGTCGGATTCGGAGGGGACAGGAAAGAGAAGGTGATGTGATCTTCATCCAACACTTTTGTGAATGGGAAATACTACTACTTACTATGGTACAAGTCAGAGACTACAAATCGCTGACTGCGGTTGCTAACCGTAATACACTACTACTTTACATGAATTCGTATGAAAACAGTTTTGTAATTTCAATTATGAGATACGGTAGCTTGCTCATGTTACATGTGTTAGTGTCGCTAGATAACAGGTCCTTTTCATTTTGAGCGTTTGAGGCTTTTAGGGATGCATTGAGATTCATACATATAAATAAAAACTAGAGATAAAAGATATCGATACAGATCGCCATTTGCTACAATTCTTGCATATTTATTTATCTTTCTCCATGTTCATACATCTTGTCATACACACGGGCCTTGCTCATGTTACATGTGTTAGTGCTAGATAACAGGTCCTTTACATTTTGAGCGTTTGAGGCTTTTAGGGATGCATTGAGATTCATACATTTAAATAAAAACTAGAGATAAAAGATATCGATACAGATCGCCATTTGCTACAATTCTTGCATATTTATTTATCTTTCTCCACGTTCATACATCTTGTCATACACACGCGCCTTGCTCATGTTACATGTGTTAGTGCTAGATAACAGCCCCTCAACCATGAGTTCTATCGAATGATTTCGATAGGTTTTTTACGCATCGAAATGCTATAATCTCATAGAAGATTATAGTTCCTTACGTAACCGCCAGAGGCGCTGCGAGGGTCTTCCATACAAATATTTTACGGCGTCGCTAGCGAGTCTAGTGAGAAAAACTCATGGTCGAGGCACTGGTCCTTTAAATTTTGAGCGTTTGAGGCTTTTAGGGATGCATTGAGATTCATACATATAAATAAAAACTAGAGATAAAAGATATCGATACAGATCGCCATTTGCTACAATTCTTGCATATTTATTTATCTTTCTCCACGTTCATACATCTTGTCATACACACGCGTCGGTTGTGAGTATTACGCACCTGAGATTAAATATGACATTCTGTAATATTTTATATTTTAAAAGTAATAGTAATCATCTTTTTGTATTTTTTTTAACATTTTCCATGCTAAGATTACAAGTTATTTTTAATGAAGGAATAAATCGGCTGTCGGGCAGGATTCGAACCTGCGTCTTCTGGTTCGGTACACCAGACGCTTTGACCACTAAGCTACCGGGAAACCTGCCCGCCAGTCAAAATCTTCCTTCACATTCTAATTTACGTCTTAAAGGTGACGTATTGTGAATGCTTCACAATAGATGTCGACTTCGACTGGCGAGCAGGGCTCGCGGTAGCATGACTATATTATTTATAAGTATCTACCTGTCGAAAGAGACTGTATCCTGCATCACAGGATATCCGAGTGCGAGATCTAGTGTCCATATTATTGTATAACTCAATACTTACTATACAGCTTACTGAGTCCCCATTAAATTAGGTGGCAGATAATTTCATACAAAGTTTGTTTTATTTTTAAATTTATTTTGCAGTTAGCGGTTACCCAGTTACTATGTATTTTATATGCGTATTTTTAATTTAATTTCTTTTTATTTAATAAGATATTGAGAATAAATGATTATAAGATTTAGTACTATTTTTATTATTTCAACCTAACCTACCTTACCCTCCTATATATATACTGACAGGAGACCCGTGCCCAGCAGTGGGACAGAATTAACATACCCTATACCTGTTTAATTATATTGTATTTTATAATGACTTACTACCACTAAGCTAACAAAGCAGTATGATTTGTTAATATTCCAATGGGTTTGAGTAATAATGCAATGGAAAAACTAAAATTGCCAACATGCAAGCTACAGCGTCAGTGAGCGGGGGGGGGGGGGGGGCACAGCTCGTAGAACTGGTGGCCACTGTGATGTAAATTTTGTCGAGTGGATACCTCTTACCGAATCACGCAACATAGGATGGCTTCCAATAAGATGGAACAGATTTAGATTAGGGCTTTGGGAATTTTGTAATACACAAGACACGAATACTCTGTATCTTTAATACCTCAATATGTATTTTTCTATAAAGGAAATGAGATTACTACATTGGTACAAAAGATTTATACAGTGCGCTTAATTTATTTGGAAATTAATATTTTAATGAAATGGGCATGGATCTTCTGGATTCGATTGCTTTGATAGATAAACTACATATTATTTACTTACCTACTAGTATGCACGAAAGCCTCGGTGCGCGAAAAAGACGCGTACTTACCCGGTTTTTATTTTGCCTTATTTGGGAGAAAATATTGTGTGATCCTACAAAAGGATTCATAGTTTAAGGGAATGTTCAAGTTCAAGTTCAAATGTTTTTATTTCAAATAAGCTTATACAAGCTCTTATGAAACGTTAAATGATTCTAGGTCCAAGGTTCCAAAAAGTTGATCCTATGGAGACGAATCCGGCGAGAAACTCTATGGACAGTCTTTTTTGTTCCTCTTGCTGCCAGCGCAGCGAATCCTTAGAATGAGCTCCGGCAAGCTTACTCACTGCAGGAACACAACAAACAATAAAGTGTGTTATTTGGCTGCAGTTTTCTTTAAGGTGGACGTACTTCCCCAGACGGGCGGCTCCAGATTTGAGCGATAAATTGCTGTGCCCTACCTCTCTTATCTTTAGTTCACATCTAGTTATCTTAGGTTCACAGGGGACAAACCTAGAATTAGATCCAAAACTTATTTTAAGAAGGAAAACTTTTTATGAAGTCTCTTTGGTAAACGCTGAACAGAATTTAAATTTGAATTGTGTCAGTTCAATGTCATTTAGAATTTCAGATTTGTCCAAATGTCACAAGGAAGACCTATTGAGATCTCATTACATATTTTTTTCAGTTTTATTTCCAGTGATTAAACGTACATAATACTTGAGGATTGGTTGAAAGTAAGTAACTGTTATGCTGACACTTCACATACTTTTGTATTTGCGTATTTTTGATATTTGACAAAATATGTAGGTCTGAAAAAAAATACTGCGACCCCAAAAATATCATCGAAATCGGTCCAGCAGTGGTGTAGAATTATCAGTAATTATTTTTACGTCCCAACTAACTACACCCGGGCAAGACGGCATAACTTGTTGGCGGTACCGCATTGTCGCACTGTTTCGCGCTCAATGTCGCCTATACCGCGTATATTGAAGGCGTTCAATGCGCTCCTGAATTCGAATAATGAACTTGATCTGTTTGCCAACGAGAAGAAGGTGATATTGTTGGAATGTTTGAAGTATTGCGAGAAGACTGAGTAAAAGGCTTCTATTATTATTGTTTTATATTGTTTTGGTGTAAATGGCTGTATTGTTGGTCATTCTGATGAAATAAATAAATAAATAAATCAGAACTTTTCTTCAATAAAATATTAGCATCGACCCGCAGGTTCTCTCGCGCTTAGTTTGGGTCCCCATACCACCCCTTTACCTACTCATTATTTTTCAGTTAATTTTTCCGATGTTCCGGGACTAATCCATTAAATTAAAAGATCCTAAAAATAGTGTTGTAAAGCGTGTTGAGCGTTGAGCGCAGAGTTGATGCTGTTGAGCGTTCAAGACTCGAGCGTGAAACGCTCGAGCATTCAAGGCTCGTGAGCGTTCAAGACTCGGGGTACGGCGCTCGAGCGGCGCGCTCGAGCATCGAAGCGTTATCATTTTTACTGGGGGTATATTAATAATAATTTGACTAGAGGGTATTCTATAGTAATTATGGCGCGTGACGTGCCTATGTACTTCGACTCAAATCGGAAATAATTTTTATCGGCGTTTTGTATACCTATTTCCTATAAGTTATCATAATTTTATTTATTGTTTTGCGTTCATAATGTCGAGTCAGTCGAGTGTTTCTCATGAAATGGAAAACGATAACATTATCAATTTGATTAGTGGTAGTGAAAATGAACGAGATGACATGGAAGTTAGTGGTGAATTGACGGATTTACCTAGGTTTTTCTTCGATATACAAACAAAAATCTGATAGATCTATAGATGAGATTGAAATTTATTTCAATTCGTCAATTGAACCTGAGAGCACAGATGTTATGTTGTGGTGGAAAAATAAAGAATCCGCATTGCCTAACCTAACTAAAATGGCATATGAAATTTTATCTGTACCAAGTACAAGTGTGCCAAGCGAGGTGGCATTTTCTAAAGCTGGCCTCATCATATCTAAAAGACGAAACAGATTGAGTAATAAAAATATTCAGGCCTGTATGTGTCTTTCTTCGAGGTTAAAAAAGATTATTTAACATTACATAACTTTTTTTTACGTTACGACTGCCGAAGGAGGAGTGTGTTTGACGCGTATGTATGTATGTATGTATGTATGTATGTATGTCCGTTCCTATGTCCGGTCGTAACTACTTAACGGCTCAACCTATTTAGATAAATGACACCTCATTAAAATCGTCTTGATGGCACGAGTGTCACTGGGTCCAAGGCGGATTTTATACGCTTTAATGTGCGAACTGATTTTGAAAATTATCTTTAGTTGTATCAATTTTCATTTTAAATTATCATTTAGGTTCTATCTATTGATTCTATGATGATTCATAAACTAAAAAGTAGGAAATAAAATCAATTATTAAATGAAACAAAAAACCCGACTGCGTAAAAAGTACTAACTAAAAACCAAAAAACAAGCTCTGTGATATTGGAAAATGTATTGCAGGCGGGACAAGCTGTTCGTTCATAAACAAAATTGTTTCTTTGCTTGTCCCGCCTGCAATACATTTTCCAATATCACAGAGCTTGTTTTTTGGTTTTTAGTTAGTACTTTTTACGCAGTCGGGTTTTTTGTTTCATTTAATAATTGATTTTATTTCTTAAAGCTGTAATAACTTCTTTTTAAGATAACAATATATAAAGTTTATGCAAATAAAACTCTGTTGTCTAACTAAATATATTACTAAGTAACTGTGTCTATAACCAATATTATGAATATATTTTACAGATAACCCCAGAAAGGCGAAACAGTCCCGAGGAAAATTAATATACTGATTTGTTCTTAACATACTTTGTCGAGACTCGCGCTCAACGCGGCGAGTCGAGCGTCGAGTTCGGCGCTATAATTGAGTTTTTTTTTCTAAACGCTTAAGCCAACGCTCGAGCGTTTCTAAACTGCTCGAGCATTGACTCGAGCGTCTCGCGTTGACTCGAGCGTAGACTCGAGCGTTTTAGCGTCGACTCGAGCGTATTTACAACACTACCTAAAAATCGACCTAGTTGTTCTTGAGTTATAAATGGTGTAACTTATCCGACTTTGTTAATAAATTAGAAGAATATCAATATCGCGCGATAAAATCCGTAAAAAGTAGTCTAAGTATTCGCGTAAGTGTCAGAAATCAGTTAATTAGAAGAAAATAAGATAATAGGTCGTAGTAAGATAATTTTACGCCGGTGTATAGTTAGTGATATCATCTAGGAAGTATTTATCTTCTGTAGGTCTCCTAAAAACCCTATATTACTTACTGATTTACTTAGATTACTGATTTCTAGTTCATCTTTTAGAAAGACTACTGCAGCCTCCGCTTGCCGTAACATAAGTGTATTCTGAGAAACTTAGCTTTCGTGATGGCCGACACAAAAGGACAAGACCCTCAGGCTAACGCACCCAATTACGATTTTCATCAATCAAGTATTTTGTCTCTGGGTACCGGGGTGAAATATGAAGACCCGAAATTCCATTTATTATTGATTCAGAAGGTTAGTGAATCAATATTTTTTAATATTCTAAAATGGTTAGAAGTTTGCTGCTTAATTCCTACAAGTTAGTGACATCATTGCCAATTATTGCCAACACACACACACAAACATAGTTATGTCTACTCATACACGTCTACAAAACACTTAACTACTTTACACAACAGAAACATAACAGCTCTGTCTAAGTCGATCTGATTCAAATTTAATTATTAAAACAATTTATAGGCCTTCACGAGACAGGCTCGACCTAGTGTGGAGGCCACAGAAAAAACTATGTCTCCATGCTAAGTATGTTTCTTTTGATAATTATTTAACTATTAAACAATAATGTTATAATGTTAATATATAATGTGTAAAAGTAAACAATGTATGGAAATGTTAACTTTTTAGTAAATAAATTTATTCTTATTCTTATTGTCTGCTAAAACACATAATTGGCAATTAATAATATAATGTAACCAACTAAGTTACTTATCTAATGAGACTCCGAGTTGAAAGGTAACGTTGGTTGTTTTTTGAGTCAGCCATTCAATAAAGCAATCAAAATAGTTTTAGTTTCATATAAATCCTATACAGTGACTTCTGAAATGTCGAGTCTAGGTGCACGGTTCCAAATTGGCCGTTTCTTTTAGATAATTATTTGACTCTTTTAATTAAGGTTTAATAAGGGCTCTTGGCTATGGTACCCTGTCTGGGGATAGGTGACCATCCTTAATAAATTTAGACCCTTCCGTGCCCCGGAGAGCACGTAAAGCCGTTGATTCCGGCTATCATACGAACACGTATTAATCATCAGTGTTAGTTAAGCCCAAAAAGCCTGAAAACCAGCCTATCATAAGTATATCGGTATTTCCCATAATTGGGTGGTGGAGGTCTGAAGCAGGCGCTCCGTGTAAAATACTGATATTCATCCGCATCTGGTTAGACTGGAAGCAGACTCCAATATGGTAGGGAAAAGGCTAGAAAGAAGATCGTCGCACTGCCCAGAAAATAGTAGTATGTAGTTGAAATCCAAGGAATAAATAAATAAATATCTTTGGACATTTTACACAGCACTATCTAGTCCCAAACTAAGCAGAGCTTGTACCATGGGTACTAGACAATGGATATAATACTACTGGATTTATACTTCTTTTTTTGTTGTAAATACATACCTATAATACACAGGAAACACCCAGACAAACACAAACACTCAAGTTCATCACAATAAATGTTTGTGTCCTGTGGGAATCGAACCCACGACCTCGTGATCAGCAGTCCGGTACTCGAACCACTAGACCACAGACCTCGTCATAATTATGAATAAACAGTGTATAATTGGTCAAGCAAAGTGTGGTTAGGTTTCTATATTTTCCACACTCGAGGGTCAGACTCCAGTCTAGAGACTGGAGTCTGATTAATTCCATAAGACAAAAATATACTAAGTAGGAACCTATACAACTTTATGTTACCCCCGATGATGCGTGTGCATTTGGTGTACTATACAAACCTTAGAACACTACTGTAAAAAATTATACCCAGACATTGGAATGGATATCAGGGGGCACGGCAGTGCCCCCGCCAAGACGAGCAAAAAAGCGGCACGGCCGTACCATACTTTTCTCGAAGCAATTCAGGCCGTTTTTTTATTTTTTCAGAAAGAATTGCCATCTGAACGCCCCGTGATACATTCTACGAAGTGGGAGAGGCTTGCTTACTACAGAATATTCACAGCAACGGAATCCAAAACTAATTTAATTTCAGCAGACCAACTTGAAGTGAATAGGTAACGAGTGCAAATTGGGACTAATCTATAGTGTCATACTCTGCAGCAGAGCCACCTTTTAGAAAATGATCAATTATATCATTAAATGATGTACGTCAAACGTACATAATGTACGTATATCCGATATTGCTGTACGTGCAATAAGTAACGATAAAATAGAAATTTAATATTGAGAGTATGCTCCCCAGCAGAGCCACCTAGTACATGTACTCAGGAAAGAAAAACGCTACTGTTTTTTTATATAAACTGTTGTACGAATAGTGTTCAATACGTACATGTTAAAAAATATCATTATTATCCTCTCGTTTTATTTATTTTACTTTACTAAAATATTCGTAGAAAACGCCTAGTTATTTTGTGTCAGCAAAATGTTTTGACACTTTGATTAGGCGCGCAATACAATACAATATTCAACATATTTTTAACCGACTTCAAAAAAGGAGGAGGTTCTCATTTTGACATGTATACATATTACATACATACAGGTTACACTGAGAACCTGTATGTATGTTTATCGGCGATTATCTTGCGTTTGGCTGAACCGATTTTGATGCAGTTTTTGCGACGGACGCAATTACAGGCGGTCAAATGACTCTTTTGAGACGACAGTGCCATCTGGTGACACTAAATGAAACCAACTACACAGACGGGATAGGACGAGAGTTACACTTTTAGAGTGAAAGCGCGTGAACCCCAGACCTTCCTTATATGTTCGTCATATATTTGTTTATAAAAGCTGAAAGTTTTTCAGTGCATGCTCGCACCACAGGTAAGAACGATGAACCATTATGAAGTTTGAGGTACCGTGGCTTTAGCATGTAAACGTACTAAAGATGTGTAAAATACCGATCTTAATTCATCAAATATTGAGTTGTGATTTTTTTGTATTCGCCTTCAGAATATTATTAAAAATGATCGTCGCTCATTGCCACAACATCGTAGAAACCCCGTACCATTGAACACTCAAAAAGGCATTTGACACCATCTCTCTCCCCATCCTCGTGCAAAAAATGGTTATTAGGGATAGTCAACTGGCACTGTTCAAAACCTACATATATATATGACCGTAAACAGAGGGTCAAACTGGATAATTACCAAAGCTATGACAAAAAAGTGTCATGCGGAGTCCCCCAGGCGAGTGTTAGGTCCTAGCTTCTTCCTCATAAATGTAATGTCCTCTGTAACATCCGCCTTGAACACGCACAAGTTTTTTCTTATGCTGATGACACAGTCATTGTCTTTACTGGGTCTTCTTGGGATAATGTTAAAAACTATACTGAAATGGGCCTGGCGAGGCTGCGAGGTTATAAAAGTGGTTGAAATACAACCTTATACTAAATACAACTAAAAAAAACTTGATATTTTTTATTGGTAAATAAGTGCCCGAAGTCAATAAATGCTATTTTTTGTTCTTCTAAGGAAATCGATAAACGTTTTGCGCGCTTCATTATACTTTGAATGTAATAATGTAACAAAAATTTCCAACACAAGTCAATAATGAATTGAAAGTATTAAAACTGACATTAAAAAAAAAACTGTTTTTTATTACAAACCGTTTTTTTTATAGTGTGGCACTAGTTATATCTTTGTGCCAATTTCAGGTTACAAACCGCTTTTTGTAGATTAAATGAAATGTCAAATAAAAAAATCAAACCATAAAAACTACGATTAAAAATAATATGTTGAATATTTGTATTGTATTGCGCGCCTTATCAAAATGCTACAAAACATTTTGCTGACACAAAATAACTAGGCGTTTTCTACGAATATTTTAATAAAGTAAAATAAAAAGAACGAGAGGATAATAATGATATTTTTTAACATGTACGTATTGAACACTATTCGTACAACAGTTTATATAAAAAAACAGTAGCGTTTTTCTTTCCTGAATACATGTACTAGGTGGCTCTGCTGGGGAGCATACTCTCAATATTAAATGTCTATTTTATCGTTACTTATTGTACGTACAGTGATATTGGATATACGTACATTATGTACGTTTGACGTACATCATTTTATGATATAATTGATCAGTTTCTAAAAGGTGGCTCTGCTGCAGAGTATGACACAATCTATAACTTGGGCAAATAAGCCCTTTACATTCTGGGGGCAATTAGTAAAAAGCTTTCATATTTTATTATCAATAACCTAATCCTATAGAAAAACTTAAGATTTCGGTATAGCCCAGAAATTGGGTTGTTGAAGCCTGATGGGTATTGTTTTGGGTGAAATAATATAGTTATAGCCGCTCTTGGTTATATAAGCTGACCCCAATGTTCAGTATGCGCAGCATAGTCTGGCCGGATTGTAGTTAGTCGTTTGAATGCGCAATGTGTTACGTGTGCACGTCAATCAAACACGGTAGATCGAGATGAACTAATTTTATTTAATTATTTTACAAGTACCGACATCCTCCTCCAAAACAGAAAAAAAATTAAAAGTATCCTAGGTAGGTAGGTATCACATTCTCAAAAAAAAACTTTTCAAATAAACTAACTAACACAACATCATGCATGTATAAAATGTTGTTTTTTACTATTATTCATTTTTATAATTAAATTTATATTTGAACTAATTTGATTAAACATGTGTATAATCTTCTGTTCATTATTATATATATAGTTTTTTTTTTTTTTTTTTTTTTTTTTTATGTTATAAATGTTATAAGTCTATAATAATATCTAAATACATGCAAACATAAACAAAATTATCGTAGGTATACATTAATAGTTCCAATACCAATAAGTACAATGAACGTTTTATAATAAAAACGATATTTTACTTTATTAAACGACAAGCATGTCGGAAAATTATTATAATTTTAGTAATCATTACAAATTCAATTAGGTACATAATTACATAGCAAAACATTTTTTTTTTTTTTTTTTTTTTTTACTGAAAAATATGCAATGCAGGTAGGACTTAATTATTGTTTCAGTAGCCCCATCTATCCGGAGGCCTCACTGTCCTGCCAAAACGAGTAACATAGTTATTATTAGTTCCATTTATATCATTAGTAGAAACATAATCATCAACATCAGGAGCCGAGTTCAACGTAGCCGGAGACTGACTTGGAATGACGTCATCATAGTCTAACTGCATATCATAGCTATCTGATGTATTGCATTGCGGGTGTTGTGAATCTAAAATTAAATGGCGTCTATTTCTCACAACACTATATCCCGTATGTAACCTTATCTGATAACTACGGTCTCTTAACTGTTTTGTTACTACACCTGATATCCATCTTTTGTTCTTTTCATCTTTAACTTTGACCGCCTGCCCTGGCAAAAGAGTAGACAAATTCCTGGCATTCTTATCATAATAAAACTTATATGTTTGTTGATTTTTTAATAGTTCGCGTTGGATACTATCAATTGGTGGGTTATAAACTTGCGTAACCTGTGGAAAAATACTACGTAATTTTCGCCTTTGCAGTATTTCTGCAGGAGACGGTAATTTATGATTAATAGGGGTATTTAAATATTCTAAGAGTGCCAATCTAAAATCGGATTTGCTGTGAACACATTTCTTCATAATATTTTTAATAGTTTGCACGGCGCGCTCTGCCTGGCCATTAGATTGTGGATAGCGAGGCGATGACGTAATATGAGTAAAACCCCATTCACTAGCAAACTCACGAAATTCTTTAGAAATGAACTGAGGCCCACAGTCTGACACTACTGTTTGAGGAATTCCAAATCGACTGAAAGTACATCTTAAGTGTTTAATGATTGACTCGGAAAGTGTACTGGTTAGTTCTATAACTTCTGTAAATTTACTGTAATAATCAACAATTAATAGATAGTTTATGCCGTTAAAATAAAATAAATCCATGCCTATTTTTGACCAAGGTTCCTTTGGCAAATCATGCGGTATCAACTCTTCTTTACTATTGTTTTTCCTGTATGTCAGACAGGTTTGACAATTACTTATTAAATTTTTTAGTTGGTTGTTCAACTCGGGCCAAAACAATAATTCTTTTGCTCGCAGTAAACATTTCTCTAGACCCAAATGAGCCAAATGTAATTTTGTTAACATTTCTTTTTGTAATTTTTTCGGAATAATTATCCTGTTTCCTCTCCATAACAAACCGTACGCCTCTGTCAATTCGTGTCTGTAATTCCAATATGGTTTAACACCTATATCAATCTCACGCTTGTCTACTGGCCACCCTTTTAATAAATATCTCTTTATTTTTTGTAAGTTTTCGTCTAATTCTGTCTCTTTTTGAAGAATTGTAAAGTGTGAATCTGTTAATTCGTTTACAATTGTTACCGATCGTATTGCTTCAATGATTTCATTTTTTAAACTGTTTTCATTGTTACTATTTACGTTATGGGATGACTCATATGCACGTGAGAGTGTGTCCGCTATGTATAATTGTTTACCCGGCTTGTACGTTAATTTAAAAGTATATGGTTGTAAACGCAACAACATACGTTGTAATCTTGGAGGACAGTCAATAATGGCTTTCTTAACAATCGTTATTAGAGGTTTATGATCGGTTTCTATTGTAATATCTGTTCGTCCATATATATATCCATAAAACCTTTCACACGCGAACACACACGCATATAGCTCCTTTTCTATTTGTGCATATCGTTGTTCCGTTTTAGTCAAAGCTTTTGAAGCATAACATACAGGGTGACCATTTTGTAATAACACAGCTCCTAGACCACTTTTGCTGGCATCGACAGATATGACAATTGGTTCATGCATACTATAAAACTGTAAAACTGGTTTTTTAATTAAGCATTGTTTTAATTCAGCGAAACATTTTTCATGTATTTCTATCCATTGCCATTCTATGTCTTTTTGTAATAACTCTCTGAGAGGTTTGGTTTTATTAGATAAATTAGGTATGAAATTGCCTACATATGTGACTAGACCTAAAAATCGTTCTAAATCTTTGACAGACTGTGGCTTCGGCATGTTTACTATGGCTGACACATGACTTTCATCCGGAAATAAACCTTCTTGAGTAATCTTGTGCCCTAAGTACTTTATTTCCTGTAGCCCAAATTTACATTTACTCTTATTAAGTTTTAGATTAATTTTACGACATCGTTCTAACACACATCTTAATCTTTCATCATGTTCTTGACGCGTTCTTCCACTTACAAGCAAAACATCAACAAATTTACATACCCCTTCTATATCATCAAAATGTTCGTTAACTTTTTTATGGAAAATTTCACTAGCTGAACATATGCCATAAGGCATTCTTAAAAATTTATACCGGCCGAATGGAGTATTAAATGTGCACAAATCTGTAGAACTAGGATGCAGTTTTGTTTGCCAAAATCCGTTCGATGCATCGAGCGTACTAAAATACTTAGCCCCTGACAGATTTGACAAAATTTCTTCTAATGTAGGTAATCGAAAATGCTCACGCTTTATTGCCATATTTAATTCTTTCGGATCCAGACAAATTCTTAACTCACCATTTGGTTTTTTGACTATTGTTATACTATTCACCCAATCGGTAGGTCCTTCTACCCTAGCTATTATACCTTGTTGCACCATTTCATCTAATTTTTGCTTTACTTTATCCTTAATCGGTATAGGTATTTTTCTTGGAGCATGTACTACTGGTTTTACTTGATCCTTTAATTCAATTTTATATGACCCTGGCAAACAACCTAATCCCTCAAAAATGTCTCCATATTCATCCAAAATATTTTTGTGAAAATCTTTGTTACTATCAATGGAATATATACGTTTCACTAATTTTAATTCTTCACATGCATATTTTCCTAAAATTGGTACAGAATCGACATTGGCAATTTTGAACTCTAAGATGTAGTCATTATTTTTATAATTTAATTTAATAAAACATTTTCCTATGACATTAATATTTGCACCAGAATAGCCTTGCAATTTAGTGTTTGTTGACAGTAATTCCTCGATTCTAATATTCAACATAGATAAATAACGCTCAGGTAATACATTGACGTCGGCCCCCGTATCAATTTTAAAACAAATTTCATTATTGTTTATTTTTATGTTTACAGACCATTCATCATTATTATAATTATTATTTACAGTATAAATTACCTGTTCATCAGATTCTATGATCTGATATACGTTACACATGCGAGAGAAGTGATTCATACGGGAACAGCGCACACATCGTTTCCCATACGCTGGACAGGAATTTGTAAAGTGTTTCATGCCGCATCGTGTACAGTTTACTTGACCATTTTCAAACGTCGACGTATAATTGTTTATACTCCTATTGCCTTTGTGTCTGTTCACACTACTCTGTGTCCACGCCGCAGCCGTCGATGTGTTCTTCACATAACCGGCATCACCGGTGCGTTCCTTGAAGTTGGTTCGGCTCCCACCTCGCACGCGGCCTCGAGCTGATGATGACGCATACGGGGCACCACGTCCGCCCCTATAAGTACGCGCGTTGATCTGCCATACATTTCCTTCATGATTTTTATAATCGTTATTTATGCTATCTACCGATTTTGTTATTACTCGGTTTTCTGTACATATTTTTTCTGAATATTGTTTGGAAATTATAACAGATTGACAAATACTTATCGCTTTCTCCAACGTCAAATCTGCTTCCCGTAACAACCTTTCTCTAATCCCAGCGTTTAAAATTCCACATACCAGACGATCCTTTATCAATGAATCACACAATGTTCCAAATTCACAGCTGATAGCTAACTTCTTAAGGTCGTATACATATTGCTCGATGGATTCGTTTTCACCTTGATTCCGTGTAAAAAATTTGTGTCGTTCCACCGTCAAATTCTTTTTCTTTTCAAAATAATCCTTGAATTTATTTAATATTTCGTCCACTGTTGTACATTTTGTATTAAATTGTTCATATAGTTCCCTGCACTGTTCACCAATTACGTGCAATAATATGTTTATTTGGATAACTGCACTTTTTTTCGATAGTTCACACGCCTCAAAGTATATTTTAAAACCTTTGCTCCATTTATGCCAACTTTCACTTAGTGCACCACTAGTAACATTCGTCGTGTTTTGATCAAAACAGAACGGAGACGGTGGAGTTAATATTGTTTCCATGTTTTACTAATTATACACAAAAGATAATGTCCTAATCCAACATTTAATTATCGTTATACCGACTGCGCCATGTTACGTGTGCACGTCAATCAAACACGGTAGATCGAGATGAACTAATTTTATTTAATTATTTTACAAGTACCGACACAATGGATTGTTTAGGTTAAAAACTGTATACTGCGCAGCGTAACGACGTACTTTAGGCTAATATTCAGACACGATGCTAAGCATATTATCAAATTGTCATACAAATTTGACATACGGAAGCATTACTTTACGCTGAGCATCGTCTCTGAATATTAGCCTTAGTCTGGTCACGGTATGCCGCGCGTACTGTAGTATAAATTGACATTTTAGCGGCCAATTGTAGCCATTGACAAAGACAGACATTGTAGCCTCGAAGCACCTGCTTGGTGCTTGATGAAGTATTATATATAAAAATGATAATTAATAAAAAATAAGACGTGTCAGATTTTGAATTTTGTATAAAAGATAATAATAGCATAGTTTTTTGTAGTCTTTGATTTTTGTACCTTCTCAGTTTGGACTGGTTATTTTTATAATAATATATAATAATCAACCCTATATACTGTCCCACTGCTGGGCACGGGTCTCCTCTCAGTATGAGAGGGAGTAGGCTATAATTCACCACGCTAGCCTAATGCGGGTTGGCAGACTTCACATGCCGTCGAGAAAATCTCTCAGGCATGCAGGTTTCCTCACGATGTTTTCCTTCACCATTAAAGCGAGTGAAAATTACGCACATGATTTCGAAAAGTGAGGTGCGTGCCTTGGATTAGAACTCGAGACCTTTGACTTGGCAGTGGTCATACCCCTAGGCTATCACTGCTTTATTGCTGCTGGTTATTTAAATATAAATAATAATATAAGTAGTTATATTGCACTTCATTTTATGCCAACAAGAATCACCATAACATTATACTATTGACATTATGCAGTTGACATTTAAATGTAAAGTTGGTAATGAGGAAGAATAGTGATGCATTTTGTTTCTTACAGTTTTCTGTGGATGTATGCCTTCAACTTGTTTTTCAAGAGTCTGCCGCATGCTTTCGTAAACTTTTTTCTTGCCGCATACGCGCCGGAGGAACACTTGTTTGTTGCTAAAATGGTCCCCTTTTGTCATGGTACGTCTTCAGGGTGTTATTGTTCACGTATGATAAATCATAATATAAAATTTAATTTATTTATTTTTTATTTATCACTCGCTTTAACGGTGAAGGAAAACATCGTGAGGAAACCTGCATGCCTGAGAGATTTTTTCGACGGCATGTGAAGTCTGCCAACCCGCATTGGGCTAGCGTGGTGGACTATAGCCTAATCCCTCTCATCACCAGTGCCCAGCAGTGGGACAGTTTAAGGGTTGATTATTATTATTATTAAATTTATTTTTTGTAAATAAATCCTGTAAACCTTTTCTTGATTTTCAGGCATCAAGTACTTAATAATAGGCGTAGGATTTCTAGAAATGCTTCTTGGCTCAGACGCAATGGTATTTATGACTACCTACACTTTTCTGGGAATAGTGCAAATGAATCCATGGAACAGGTATTTTTGCCTTATTTTTTTTATACCACTAAGGTCGCAAACAAGCATACGGCCCGCCTGATGGTAAGCGGTTACCATAGCCTATGGACGCTTGCAACACCAGGGGTAAGACTCGCGCGTTGCCAACCCGAAAAACCTCTTGGAGGTTTATGGAGGATTCACTGCGCCGACAGTTTGAGGGAATATTCCTCTTACTGCCAGCGCAGCGCATTCTTAGAAGGAGCTTTGGCGACCTTACTCACTGCAGGAACACAACACACAATAAAGTGTGTTATTTGGCTGCAGTTTTCTGTAAGGTGGAGGTACTTCCCCAGATGGGCTGCTCCAGATTTGAGCCATAAATGGTTGTGCCTTACCTCTACCTCTCTAGAAACCTTATTCGTCTAGTTGCCCACGATTAATAGGTACGCTGATATTGGGTGGGATTCTTAGGTCGTGGAGTGGGTTTACCTGACTGCCAATGGAGCATCATGTTTTTTGAGCTATGTTTGTAGTATTCTACGCGGTGTTACTTGTGTTTATCCAATTAACCCCAATCCGATGGGAATTACACAGAATCGTTTTTTTTTTTTTATAATCTTTAATGAAGTTAAAGGGGTTTTTATCCACATGGATACGTCAACCCCATTGTACCTTATACCAAATAACTAACACAAGGATCACAATTTATAGGAATATGTGAATACTACGGAAAAGGAATTACTGATTACACACTCGAACCAAACTACATATTCTTTTAGCAATATCTGAAGTAGGTTCTGACAAAATATT
Organism: Acronicta psi; assembly: GCA_946251955.1. Classification (NCBI taxonomy): domain Eukaryota; kingdom Metazoa; phylum Arthropoda; class Insecta; order Lepidoptera; family Noctuidae; genus Acronicta; species Acronicta psi. The sequence continues at coordinate 1,814,819 of OX276469.1, forward strand.
TAGAATAAGACCAACATCCAAACTGTTTAATTTGAATTCCTTAATCAGTGATTCCCTTTCTCTTTTATTCTTTACACAATCCATCAGCAAATGCTGCACGTCCTCAACTTTATCACATACTTCACAGTTGGGTGATGCTGTTTTTTTCATGAGAAATGCAAACTTTGCTGATGGATAGTGCCCAGAACGGAGTCTTAGCGCTAACTTAATGTAACTTCTACTTAAACAACTACTATTATCGAACCATGGCACGCGAGAAGGATCGTTTTGGATGATTTTATACCATATTCCTTTCTCCTTGGATATCTCATCAAAGTGATTTTTCCATTTTTCATAACATGTTACTTTAAGTATCGAGAGATATTCCCAATAATCAGGGTGGTACATAATTTCGTCACCTGTCTCTGTCGCAAGTTTTGACAACTGATCAGCCTCCTCGTTGCCTTGTAAACCTATGTGTGCTGGAACCCATTGCAAAATAATCCTAATGTCATCTTTGTTAAAGATGTTGACAATTTTAAGAATATCATAGGCTATCGATGCACCTCTGCAGTATCCTTTTTTAGTGCCCACTTATTTAAGAAACATTTGTGCATAATTTCACGTTCGTTAATTTGTTTGTTTGTATTGAGCTATTCAATACTACTGGGCCGATTTGAAAAATTCTTTCAGTGTTAGATAGCCCATTTATCGGGGAAGGTAAGGCTATTATCATCACGCTACGCCTAATAGGAGCGGAGTAGTAATAAAAAATGTTGCAAAAAGGGGGAAAAATTATAAGACCACGCGGGCGAAGCCGCTGGCGGGAAGCTAGTCATAATATAACTATCTGTGCGTAAAATATCAGCCCAATCCGTTCAGAGGTTGGAGATATGTCTTGATAGATCAATAAGTCTGTCACGGCTTTCTTTGATATATACAGATTATCGTTTATATTTCAGGTGTGAAGGTAGACAATATCACCACGAGGAACTTAATACCACTTTGTATTGTTATGAGTTGGAAGAATTTGCGCAGCAATTTGTGAATAGGACACACATACATCGTGATTTTACTTTCATCAATGAAAAGAACGAGCGCTTCCAGTTAGCCCAATTAGAGTTTTACAGGTAATGTTCAGTGATGTGTCGATGGATTATTTTCACAAACGATTATACGAATATTGATTAAAGAAGTGATTAATTTGGTGTAATGGAATCCGTTATTTGGTTGAATTAAATTATTAAGTGACAAATAATCAATTATCAAAGTAGTCGACTCATTACTGGCAAAGCACTTAGAGCCCCATTTGCCTAATGTAACAACCGCCAATTTTACTTACACACTCAAAAAAGAATTAAAATTTCAAACGAATCCACCTTTTGAAAACACAAAAATCCCTCAAGTTACATATTAGTAAAGTAAATACATTGTTGGAGATGTGGCAACATAAAACACAGGGCGTTCGATAGTTAATGCGAAAATTGCGGGCCGGGCTGTCAATGATGGCCTGTCAGTTGCCACAACGGAACCGGCAGCCGGTTGTGTGCACAGACAGGGCATCTTTTGGACAGGTTGGTACCAAAGTTAATTATGAATCCCAATCTACTTCATATAAGCTAAAAGGTTAATAAATTAACATTATCTAATGTGGTGCTGGTATTTGCATTGTATAATAAGAAGGTAGGTCTTGTAGGTGTATGTTATAAGTGGAGAGTTTGTTGCACAGTTTCTTTCTCAGTAAAAGCAAAAATAAAAAATGAGTAAAATGACGTTTCAAATGTATTACTACCTTAATAGTCTATCTTGAACTAACGATTTTGACTTAGCTTGAAGTTTTGCCGTATTGGTTCCAGGCGGACATCAAATAGACTTGCGGTCCCTATTCCGGTAATCGGACCTTTGAGTGTCATAATATTTCTCATCGTATGGGCTGCTATCCATGTACTTGTCCTACATGCGTGGAAAAGATATTTTTGGCGGGTATGCTCTTCAAATGTTACTAGTCACCAAGCAATAATTATGAGGTGCAATGAAGTTAATATTGGACTACAAAGTCGAAGGTCTCGAGTTTTCTGCGAGGCACACAACACTGACGTTTTGGAATCATGTGCATTCAAAAAATGATTCAATCACGTGCTGTCGCGAGCAAATCTGCATGCCTAATGGATTTTCACGACAACTTTTAAGAACTGTCTGTCTGGTGTACCGAACCAGAAGACGCAGGTTCGAATCCTGTTCGCCAGCCGATTTTTTCCTTTATTAAAAAAACTTAAGAAGTCAGTGAACTCGTATAAGATATCCTAACCCCTCTAATTATACTGAGAGAATACCCGTGGCCAGCAAATGGGTGATTGATGAAAAGCAATAATGTTCTGACTAGTCGTGTAGCGAGTCTCGTGTCTCGAGTCTCGAGATCATAACTGGTGTTACTGCCGTTTTTAGGTGTAGCGTTTGCTTGCTTGTTATTTGCAGGTCCTTCACTTCTCCCAATGGGCATCCAATATTGTGGATTTATGTTGTTTCTTATATTTACTCTTGGTGACCTATCAACCTTCTGAAAACGAAGAAACGAGAAGTCTTCATCCTATTCTTAGAACAACTGGGGAGGAAGAATTGGACCAAGTAATGGAGGTAAACATAGATAATAATTCAGCACATATACAAGGCAAGGCAAGTCTGGCGTCTGGGTGACCGATTGGCCAATGTACCAAGTGATTTAAGAGATTCTAATTATCCCCAAAGGCTTAATCATTTTAAGAAGTGCTCACTTGAACACCGTAGAATCCTGGCGGACCAGATACTGCTCTATAAAATCACGAACGGTGTAGCAAACGTGCCCGATCTGTTGGCAGAATTGAGTATAGTAGTTCCACGACATAATTATAAACACCAGGTCTTGTCGTAATACTTTTGCCACAACAGCATGTCGTACCAACCTTGGCAGGACCGCGCCTATGAACCGCCTGATGCGGAAGTATAATAGAATATCTTCTGAAGCCGATAGCATCGAAATTTATTCTAGCCCACTTCAGCAATTCCGTAGGAGGCTTCTGACCTATTTATGTGGATCTCCAGAATAACCTTACACAAGTTGCGCAATATTGCATCAGGAGTTGCATTACTTGCATTAACTAACATGTCTCCAGTTGCTTCCCTAACGTCTTCCTTTTAATTATTTCTATTTCATATCATTATTATTATTTATCTCTCATAATTTTTACCCTTTACACCCTAAATAAGTAAATATCACCGGTGTTACGTTTTCCTGCTTCTTGATACAGGTGCACAGTGTCAATCTAGTAAAATGTATGCCAGGCTGTGCATTTCTATAAGTGACAAAATTAGGAGTGAAGTCTGCCATTCCGTATTAGGCCAGTGTGGTGAATACAAGGTGGTGATTTAATTACTTACACTGCTTCAACATATAACATTACATTGGTAACATATAACATGTAAGACATAATTTAAAAGTTGTATTTTTATGCAATTCCGAGATAAAGTGATTAATAGTGAACCTAAATTTTCACAAAATGCCGCCGTACATTGGACACTTCTTACAGGGGACACTTCTGCCAATCTCTTTGGCAATACAGTCGAGAATGCTATGTCATTAGGTTTGGTATGGTGTTGAGGTCAAGTTTTCTTCTTTCACAGAACAGTGACCTAGAAATGCTTGCAGAATCAATTACGGCGCCACCAGTGGTTCATGTGTTAACCGCTAGAAGCACTCAAGAGGTAAATTTAACAGTTGCTGTTTCTGTTATCTCTTTCTTCTGCGGTAGCGTATTGCATCATATTACGTATGTAACGCAGCGTCCTACATAATATGCGAATTAAATGAGGACACGAGGCGTTGCTGCTGCAGCCCCCTTGTCCTACGTGGCGGCGCGTTCTCCCATAAAGAAAGGAAGAAGACTTGTCTTCATTTATTTTGTCCCATAATAAATGATATTCGTATACAGTCTTAAATGGTATCTTAATATCAATCCAGGTCACAGCAATAGCGTGCTTTCCGTCTTGTAGACTATTGCCAGTAGTTGTGACTGACTTCGTTCAGCGTGTGGCCCTCTGCATATGAAGTAGTAACGCTAGATAATAATAATTAGTAATTTTCAGATTGATCCAACAAAAGACAGTACAGTAATGATTCTTTCAAACGCACTGATTTATATATTCAGAGGATTACTTGGTAGTAAATTAAAAGAGTATTGCGAGAAATTGGCTAACACAGAGATACCTAATAGAGACTTTAGTAAGTTTAAAGCCTTTATTTTTTTCTCTCGATCTGATCAATTCGGACGAAACTGGGCCACTTTATTACTTAACAAAAAAAAACTTTCGACACTAGGTTTAGGTTTTTTTTTTCTTTAGTTTTGCCTGATACCTAATATTCCAATGTCTAACAAGCGAGCAGGCCAAAGTTCCGCTTAAAAATCTACGCACTAATTTGTGCTGATAAGTGTCGAAGGCTGAAAGATGCTCTCATAGTTTTGAAAAATTTAGAACACAGCTAACATTTAGTTAAGCTAACAGTGTATTCCTTCAAACTTCATTATTAACGCGCTGCGCAAGAGGAACATTCCTTCAAACTGTCAAACGGGCCGTATGCTTTGCCACACTTGTGGTATAAAAGAAACAGTAAAAAAAAAATTTCCTTCATTAAAAATAAAAACAAATTTGTTATCTACTATATAAAAATAAGTCGGGTTTTCCTTCCTGACGCTATAACTCCAGAACGCACGAACCGATTTCCACGGTTTTGCATTCGTTGGAAAGGTCTCGGGCTCCGTGAGGTTTATAGAAAAGAAAATTCAGGAAAAATTTCAACAGAAAAGCGGGTTAAAAAGGTTATCAAGACCACGCGGGTGAAGCCGCTGGCGGAAAGTTAGTATTTATTAAAAACATTTAAGTTATAGTGTGTCAGTGGAACGGTAATATAAACTTAGCAGAATTGGGGCCCGGACCTTGTGAAAGTCTTTGGGAGAGGCCTAGGTTAAGCAGTTAACCGTTGCTGATGTGATATTATGATCTGAGCTATTCTACTAAGATACTTGATAAATATATTTTTTTTCAGATCAGCATGCATATTTTTATTTCTGGCCCATATTTTGGAGCCAACTCTACCTGGGTGATATATTTAGCATAGCTTATATCAGTTTCGTTTGCGTGATGGAAATGTTAACTATTGTAAGTAATATCTATTAATAATAATAATATTCTGGGACATTTGATACAGCACCATCTAGTCCCAAACTAAGCAGAGCTTGTACTATGAGTAGGTACTAGACAGTGGATATAATACTTATATACTTTTTTGTAAATAATAGTTATAATATACAAGAAACACCCAGACAAACACAAACACTTAAGTTCATCACATAAATGTTTGTGTCCTGTGGGAATCGAACCCACGACCTCGTGATCAGCAGTCTGGTACTCGAACCACTAGACCACTACCACATTGGTCGTAAAGTAGCTAAATGCCTACAAAAAATCCTGACAACCATTTATATTGATATGTTATTTTTAACCGCCGACGCAAAAACGACGGGGCGTTATAAGTTTGTCATGTCTGTGTGTGTGCTTCGGAGCTCCCGAACGGATGAAGCGATTTTGATTATTTTTTTTTATTTGAAAGGTGAATTAGTCGGGAGTGTTCGTAGCTATGTTTGATTAAAATCGATCCAAGATGGCCACCACCACAAAATGGCAAATTACATTTCGTGTCGGGGGATTTCTACATTTTTAATTTAGGTTAGGTTAGTTAATGATAATTATTGATGATATTTTTGTTTGGTGTGATTTGGGCGACACTGTTCACTAAATACGCAGTTGAGAAAATAAATTATATAATTATGTGATTACAAAAATAAAAGTAGATATTATGTAAGTTATTAAACCTTACCTGTAAGCAATACGACAATTAATATTATCAATAGTAGTACGGAGGAACGAGGTGTGATGTCCCTCGCACCAAAGGGAGGATCCTCTTCTCAGGCGGGTGCTATGCCTGGCGGGCCACTGCCCGACGGTTGATGTCGGGCGGTTCTATATAATTATGCAAGTTGCACGGTAAACTTCACTTGCGCGATTCAGGATTTTACCTTCGTAGAAGTTCTTATGTAGCGCGATAGATGTCGCTACAGTAGTTTCCTAATTAACACTAAGAGCGGTTTTGCACTACGTCCGATCCAAATCCGTGAAAATACGGTCCGGGGCAATCGTAGAACGGTTTGTATAGAGAAATCGGATGTCTACAACGGATCTAGTATGTAAACTACCATACGAATAGAGTACGACTACACCGGCCTGTATTTTCACGGATTCTGATCGGACAAAATGCGGAACGGCTATTTATGGTCATTTCTTTCATGAGCTCATAAAAAAAATTGGTCGTTTAGCGGCTACATAACTATTTTTTTTGTCTGGACTTGTTCTAGGCTAGACCCTACCCTATTATATTCCCCACTAATATTTTTAATAGCTATGTACCTAAACTACCTACTGATTTCTGACACTTACGCGAATACTAGACATTGAAATAAAACTACTTTTTACGGATTTCATCGCGTTAATATATTGATATTATTTTAATCCCGAGGTTTCGGGCCCTTTACAGCGTCCATGGTCACGGGTGACTAAGGTGGTAGGCGTCTTGACGTTTTAATTACTAACAGCTACCCTACATTTTTGTTAATTAGCAATCTGATTCACAAAGAATGAGCTCACCGTATCCTTCGGTCTCGATCAATATGACGCGATAAAATCCATAAAAAGTAGTTTTATTTCGAGCTATGTACCTATTTCAGCTTAAAATAATGTACCATACTTTTTTTTTAAACTTTTTAAAAATGTTTCAGGCGGTGACCTATCTATGTATTATAGAAACTGTTGTCTACGAATGGCCGAAGCTTAAGCGCTGGATGGTGATGTCAGCTATCTTCGTTGCTGGGGTTGTTTTTAACCAATTCACTGGCGTAAATGTAACAATCCTACTTATATAATAAATATGAGACTTTTGATGGATAGATATATAGTTGGAAACTACTGAACCGATCTGGATGAAAACTGGCACAGAGATAGATTATAGTTTGGAATAGCACATAAGCTTTTTATTCCGGTAGAATGTATGCTTCCCATGGTATAGATTTGCTTTAGGAAGATGAGCATGGACAATTACGTATAAATCAATAAAGAATACTTTATAAGAAATGGGTATTTCTTGACCACGCGGGCGAAGCCGCTGGCGGAAAGCCAGTTTAATATGCATACACATTTATTTTACCTTGGAAAAAAGGTAGTAAATGTTTTTTTGGCTTTGACCATTGATCATTTAGTATCATTTAATCTTATCATCAACCTAATGACTGTCCTATGGCGTATCTTCTTACAATAGCAGGCGAATAGTGAAAGGTTAAGTTAAGTGGCAATGAGCAGGACCAACACACATGATTGATAACCGCTGTGGCAGAAAGGTTCTTGAGTGAAGACCACGCACCGGTAGGCTTCCAACGAGATGGACAGATGACCCGGTAAAGGTCACCGAGACTAGTTGGATGAAGGCGGCATATGACCAGTCCTTATGGAAGTCAGTGAACTTTTTTTTGACAAAACACCATGCCTGAAACAAATTTTCAACAGTATGTTAAACAGTGTATTTCGTACAAAATTTTCTTCCAGAAATCATTTCATTTTCTCAGCAAATCTAATCATATCGTAATCGTAATCGTATGTGTTTCGTTTGAAATTCCATTGAATTTCAAACGAAACACACATACGTGGCATAAAAAATCAAAGTATTTTCCGAGCGATTATTTACTCTAAATAGGTCCTATTTACAGAATAAGTAATTTTAAGCTTTGTTTAAGCGTACATTTACACCTTGTACACTCTCTCCATCACGAAGTTAGTTCATTTCATGATGGCGCGCGGTGTGATTCTTATGTTACTATCATAAGGCTCAAATTTGATTGCTTCATGGGTCTTCGCGAAACGAACGAACGAAATAAGCATCTTTTATGTTCTCGGGTACCAATTCCTCTCTCAATTGTTTCGCAGTAGGGGTTTTCAAGGCTCGGCAACGCATCAACTACGCTCCTGGTGTTGAAGGTATCCATGGGTGGCGTTGGGGTATTTACCATCAGCAGGCTCATCGGCTCGTTTACCATAACTCACAAAAAGAAAATCTTCCACGCCAACAAATTTTCTTTGCCAGTTTGACCATAGCAGACGATTTATTTCACTGACTTGCCAGTGACGTAAAAGTTCATACGATGCCTAAGGTCGCATCACATGTAGTCATTAAGTAAAATTATCTTATTATGGTTATTGTTTTCAGTCTCGAGCAGTATTGTGGACTTACGGTAAAGGCATTGCTACTTTGTGTGAAACACTATTTATTTACGTATTTTATCCAATAGCAAGATTGGTTGATGATTTTACATTCCACTATGGCGTGCCACCCACTCAGTTGAGAATTTTAAGCATAAGACTAGTGCCTGTATATTACATAGTAAGTTTACAATACCCTTTATTTTTTTTTCAGCCACATTGATAATTATAATTGATTATTTATTTTACTGTTGGTTTAATCGCAACACTGGTTCAATAACAACATTTGCTCAATTGTAACACGTTCAATAGTAAATTATGCTAATTGTAAATTATGCTCAATTGTAAATTATGTACAATTGTAAATTATGTACTATTGTAAATTATGTACGATTGTAAATTATGTACAATTGTAACTTATGTTCAATTGTAAATTATGTTCAATTGTAACATTGGTTCGATCGTAACACTGCTGCACTGATTCAATAGTTATATTGCTTACTACACAATGATAATATGGCCTGAAACATATTTCTTATATTTAAAAAAAACGCACTGGAACGAAACGCAGGATAAAAACCCCGCATCCAGACCACAAGAGATACGCCGAGAAAATTATTAGAAAAATTGCAGCCAAATTGATTTATTGTGTTGTGTTCCTGCAGTGAGTAGGTTTCCAGAGCTCCTAAGGATGCGCTCTGCTGGCAGCAAGAGGAATATTGCCTCAAACTGTCGAGTGTCGGCGCAGTGAATCTCCATAAACCTTTAGAGGTTTTTATGGTCAGCAACGAGCGAGTGATACCCCTGGTGTTGCAAGCGTCCATAGGCTACGGTAAACGCTTACCATCAAGCGGGCCGTATGCTTGTTTGCCACCTTGGCGGTACAAAAAAAATGGTTGGTATGAAATAGAAAAGACGAACTGCGCCGTCTTCAAGTGAATTGGGATAAGGGTAGCATACTGATATTAACGTTAACGTGTAGGATTATCTAATTTTGGATGTGAATTTTCAGTTCAAAATATATGTGATGTATTCTTCGTTGTGGAAAATGATGGCGGAAACGGACCTTGGTCAAGAAGTTAAACATTACTTCTGGTCGTGGTCACTGTTTCTGCTCCCCATCATTTTGGGGATGTTGTATATAATTTACAAGTATCTCATCATACATAGAGCGGTACGTATTATTCGACAGGTTGATTGAAGATCCTCAACCTCACACGGTACAAATATGTGTATGGTATATAGGGTTTCGGGTCTGGGTTGTACTTGATATTTGTGTTTGTAGACACACTGAGGATGCATGAGAAAATAATAAGCCTCATCATCATCACGAAAGGATCTTTATGGGTTCTTGTTTTCATTCCTGTATTTATACGTTTCATCTGTAGTAGTACGTAATCTTAACACGAATAATTCAAGTCGTGATAAAATGTCAGCAATTCGATAACGACTGCCCAGCGTAGACTGACTAAGGCCCAATATCACTTCGTAGCCATAGGGTAAGGAAAGGCAATTGTGTTCCACCAATTCGAGAACTTAGTTACCCTAAGAACAAACTGAGTGGATGAATAAACACTACATAATTATATATTGGACAAGATATCTAATACAAACCTTTTCTAAAGTGTAAATTATTTTTTAGACCTGGAACTACGTATTGCGTCCGATACCAAAATGGGGGCCGCGTGATTTTTCAGTCAGACAACTGAGAAAGCAATTTGATTCAAGATTTGTGAGTAAAAATTGTTTCCTTATTAACAGTATAAACTACTTCGTTAGATGTGGTCATAAGCAAGATCGCTACACTCAAGGTCCTACGGTAGACCGCGACACGGCCAGCCGCTCTGTTCGCTGGTCCATGGTGGTATGAAATAGAGTAGTACCACTAGCGGTATAGTGGTACTACTCTATTTCATGTTGCAGGTCTCGCGCGCGCTGCAGCGTTGTCGCTGCCGCCGACACTCCAGAGAATTTTTTGTGGCTTTAGAGTTAGGTACGAAGTGAGAGGCCTTCCCCTGAAGGTAGTCCGTCATAGTGGTGATGAACGTTTTAGATCCCATGACCATCATGACATATAGGTAGGGCAAGGAAAGAGAAGTGCCGTTTTTGGTCGGTAGGAGTTTGAAATAACCCTCCTCCCCCGGTACTTTTAGCATCTCCAAAAAAGTCTAATGAGAGTTATGGATGTAATATTAAATTAACGGTACTTATATTTACATTTCTCAGTACATCAGCTCGGAAGTACCAAGACTTCTTAGTCGCTACTTATTATCGAAGAGAGATTCAAATGTGTATAAAGTGGACGTCCGCTACGACGTCCAGAGAAGGTCTACTGTCAGCAAAGCGGTTGGATTCGGAGGAGACAGGAAAGAAAAGGTGATGTGATCTTCATCAAACACTTCTTTGTTATGGGGTAATGATAACGCCGAGGACTGCATATCGCACGTGACACTACTGGTTTATATGAATGTCTTTGACAGTGTCTCTTAACCTTTTAGTAATGAGAGAACTTGTCTTGCCATGGACCACCAACTGTTTGGGGGTAATATAACATTAAATGTAAATAAATAAAGCGGTGTTATATTTTTTGGATGGCTTCGTGGACCACTTTGGGTGCTTCCAAGGGCCACCGGTTTAGAACCACTTGTCTATGAAAATTCAAACAATGGCGACACTGTAGCTTGCTGTCATGTTGCGCTCGACTAAGGACCGTAATAAAGTACCTAGTGTCACTATACCAAAGGTTCTCAAGGTGATAAGGCATGATGAGTATTTGAGACTTTCTGGAGGCATTGAGATATTACAGGTTTAAGTATAACCGTGGAAATAGTAAGTAAAAAAAATGGGGTACCAGAAAAAAATTATAGCACCTATTGCTAACATTTGTAATTTTGAAAAAAATATGAGCACCCATTGCTAATTTTGCTGCATGCATGCCCATTTTTTTCTGAAGCACCTTTTTTTCGAATTATGTGGGAAAAAAGGATGAGAACCTATCGCTATAGTCTAGCGGTCTATAATAGTTATAGACAAACGACTCAAATTAGCAGTGTCACCTGCGGTTTATAATTATTATTATAATTTTAAACATCAACAAAACGTCGTTGCTGGTTTTAAGTAATTTGTAAGTTAATTGAATAATGTTCCTTATCAGTTTTTATAAGGAATTTTAAAATAATAACGTTATTGGGTATTATTATGTATATAATTGTTGTGATGTGTCATAAAATTGCTTTATGTCGATCGACAGTTCTGTAGTTACTCGTATGTGCTGTGCGAGAAAGATGGTACGAGATTCGCAGTCGTATTATAAAACATTGTACCTATAGTATTGAAATATCTACATTGTCATTATTTTATTTGCAGAAATCCAATTCTTCTTCCTAGCCTTTTCCCAACCATGTTGGGTCGACAGCAGAAATCCAATGTTTTATCATAAATTTATTATTATTATCATAATATTTTTATTCTATAATTGTGTTTTTAATACACTTTGTTATTGTTGAATTCCTGATAAAATCTTTTTTATTTGAGATCTTTGAGCATGAAAAGAATACTTTATTATAAATATGTCCCCCAAGTTGGTAATGGGCTGGAACCTTGTTTGTTTAAGCCTCAGTGACGTCAGCCGCACTTACTGGTTAGTGGTGCTACCGCGTACTGAGAGCGGTCACGTCAATTTTACGTCACCAGGCACATTATAAGGTATTTGCGTGTCACTATATAGGTGACTATAATTATAGTGACACGTAAATACATTAGGCCTAATTATCTATGTCAAGGGCCATGAAATTTGATCTCCTTTTTACCCGACTGCCTAACGAGGGTTATGTATTTGACGTGTATGTATGTAAGTCCATTCCTATGTCCGCTCGGAACTACTCAATGGCTCAACCGATTTAGAGAAATGATACAACATTAGATCTGTTTTATACGCTTTAATGTGCAGGCTGATTTTGAAAGTAATCTTTGTGTATCATTTTTCATTTCAAATGATCATTTAGGATCTATCGGGTGATTCTATGATGATTTACTAAACTAAAAGTAGGAAATAAAATCAATTATGAAATGAAACTAAAGCACGACTGTGTTATATTTTAGCACAGAACATATTTTAATATACAGATTAGGGGGACCTAATGTAATGGTTTAAGCTTCTACTTTAAGTATATTCTGCATTTAATAAATAATCTCTAGTGACGGTAGGATAAATTACAAAAGAAACAAAGAACTGTTAGGCCTTGTATATATTATGTTTTATTTGGTAGAAATAATAAGACAGACATTATTATATATTTATATAAATACGTATAATGTAGAACATACAAATATAGATTTTAACATAATATTATAACAGTTAAATAAATAAATTCATTACTTAACTTACGAGTCTTCAGGTCCTCTCAGTACGGTATTACACCCAGACTGGGTATTTATACTATTTTAGACACCACAGATAACTGTCATGTCAAATTAAATATTTCAACTACCGACATTATTTAAATCAATATAAATATAAATCATTCTTGTAATAATCGACTATTTACCTGTAGTAATAATCATATTATGTACCTTAACCTATAAACTGCGTAAAACATTTGAGCATACTTATAGATAATTATTCTAAACAATACGAATTATTCGCAATAAGCTTAAGTTTATTGTTTTTTTCTGGTTCTAAAAATTGTTTTATACACTATGGTGTTTTAGGGATTCTATGTTACACACCGTCTATTGTATAAACACTAAAACAGATCAATTTCAAATCATGTTTAGTCTATCTAAAATAGATTGGATGTTTTTTCTATTTGATTTCTTCTGTTATTTTATCCTAGAATCATGATTAAGTAGTTTTATTTTAATTATTGATAGTGTAACTAATTTATTTGAATTTAATTTGTTTATCTAATAAGATATTTAGAATAAACGATTATAAGATAAATATTTTATTTTTTACCCTACCCAATGTCTGATGAATAAGATGAATAAGTTATTATTATTAATGTCAGAAAATGTATGGAAATGACTTTAGCGACAACCCGATTTGTCAAAAGATTGTGTCATTTCCATAGATTTTGTTTGTATTCATTTGTCAATTCGAACCTCAAATTGCAACTTGGGCCCCGTGGCCAGATTAATTTTTAGCCCCCAAAAGCGCCTACATCGCAACAATTAAGGAAATCAAAGAATTGACTTGAAATCAAATAAAACAACAAACAAATCAAATCAATGTTTATAAAATATTTTTGTACCCAGGCATAAATTGCAGATATTTTTAGATGATAATTTGTGGCTGGAAGGAATTTCATTTCGAAAATATATAGACATTAAGTACAGTACATAATACTGTACTGCAGAACATAGTTGTTCTAAAAAGTACAATGATATAAAGACGGAAGGTTTTAATACCTTCAACAAAAACAAACTACATAATGAATTACAAGGCGTTGGTATTTAGTATTTTATTCTAACAGAAAGTGAAAGCCAAAATTTTGTACAGCATTTCAATAATCGAGATCCCGCCTAATTTATATTTATACATACAACATTTTCGCAGGCAGCTCGACATCGCATAAATATTTAGCAGGGCTCCACTCCGTCGTGTTAAATGCAAATAAATTCAATTCGGTTACAACAATCACATTGGCACTGATGTTTAATTAAATCCGTTCAGTTCATTGCAAAAGACTGAACGTTTTTGTATGGAGCGTGGCATATCTAAATATTGCCCAAAAGCACGTATTCTTGTGTGTGCAGACAGCAGCAGATATATCAGGATACAGAAAGTGTTCAAAATGATCGGAATAACTAAGAAAATAAATAAATAATAATAAATATCTTGAGACATTTTTACACAGCACTATATTCTAGTCCCAAACTAAACAGAGCTTGTACTATGGGTACTAGACAATGAATATAATATTTATATACTTTTTTTTGTAAATATATACTTATATAAGAAACACCCAGACAAACACAAACACCTTCATCATCACATAAATGTTTGTGTCTTGTGGGAATCGAACCCACGACCTCGTGATCAGCAGTCCGGTACTCGAACCACTAGACCACAGCGGTCGTCAAATCATAATGACATATTATAATGACAGTTGCCGTGTAGTGTGTTCGTTCTGAAATAGTCCTTGTGCCATGGAGATATAGTTTAATTTTCTTAGTTGTTCCGATCATTCTGAACGCTGTGTGTCTCGATATATCTGATGCTGATTGTACACCAGCTGTGAAATATACGCCAGCGACAGAGAAAATAATTTAATTACATACAAATACAGTTTTGTCAAAATATCCTAAATTACATACTTTTCGAAATATTTGGCGATGTCTGTGGTCTAGAGGTTCGAGTACTGGACTGCTGACCACGAGGTCGAGGATTCGATTGCCACAGAACCCAAATATTTATGTGATTAAAATCAGTGGTAAAAGTAGAGAATTATTTTTGCTATCTTTTTCAGTTGGAAGACTCTTTCATACAATATTTTTAAATTAACTAATTTATGAAAATTGTTAATCATTTTTGAAGTGGCAACGCAAATTTAATGTTTAAGCTATTATAAACCAAATGTTTCTAACAATCAATTGCTATCATTTAAAGATGAAGAAGTATAAATCTGTCTGTGGGAATTATTAGTTATATTTCGTAGTTTCATATAGTGGCTAAATTTACCAGAAAACCCGCTTATTTCTTCTTCAGTCAGATTTGCAAACGCACCCTTAATAAGGTACCTTAACTTTTCTACCAAAGTTAATTAATAATAATAAATAAATAATAAGTCCCAAACTAAGCAGAACTTGTACTATGAGTACTAGACAATGGATATAATACTTATATACTTTTTTTTTGTAAATACATACTTATGATACATAGAAAACACCCAGACAAACACAAACACTTAAGTTCATCACAATAAATGTTTGTGTCCTGTGGGAATCGAACCCACGACCTCGTGATCAGCAGTCCGGTACTCGAACCACTAGACCACAGACGTCGTCAATTCACTGAATATCTCAATTTTATATTAATGTAAATATAATTATTTCTCCTTTGACAGTCTTACGATGTCCCACAAGAGATATAGCATGAATAAGAACCCGATTAAGCCCTCAACAACGGTCTTCCTAATTAAATATCCCTTGATACCCCAGGAACACTGAAATTTAATGAAATTTATGTTAATTAATATTTGAATATAATTTTAATGATTTCCGCATTCAGGCTTTGACTTTGGCTTTTGCTCACTATGTTCATTTTCACACTTTCCAGAGTTTTTACAAGTTTTTTTTTATGTAGCTATATAGCAACCCACATCACTAGCCAGTCTAATCGGCCAATAAGAGCCTTTCGCGGCATGAAGCCACACCGTTACCGCGAAACGTAGGTGCGCGCGTCCCGCGCTCACCAGTCCGCCGCCCGACCGTGTGTTGCGCACACGTGCTTATATTCTTTCCGCGCTCCCGCCGCGTCCGTTATACTTTACACGATTACTAGTTTTTAGAGTTTCTTTGTGTACTCACGTGTTTTGTTTTATTTTACAATATACTTTTATTACCGTAACTTCAGTGGTTTATGTTTACCTCCTGAACTATCTCATTCCTCATAGCTATCATAATTATTTCAAGGAAAAAGTTGAATTATTTAATAACAACATATTATTTTGAATGAAGGAAAAAAATCGGCTGGTGGGCAGGATTCGAACCTGCGTCTTCTAGTTCGGTACACCAGACGCTTTGACCGCTAAGCTACCGCAAGTACCTACTCGAGTAGGTGCAGTGGATTTTTAATTTATCGGCGCCGGCGGTTCCTGTACCTCTGGATAGCCGCTAACATACACAACACGCAGCTGGCATGTTTGATCAAAGAGGCCCCTAGTTTTATAAAGAAATATGAACAATTTAAGGGATGAGTTACATAAAATGTGCCATTAATAACAGTTTGCTAGCAGCATTAACCAACCCGTTAACCCTAATTATGCCATAAAACTTGAGGGTCAATAAAGTGCCGGCTTAATTTCCTATGACTCCGGAATTTAGTAAGAAATTATATTTTATTAAGTAGCTGTCAAAATATTCAAGATTGTAATTATCTAGGTAGTAGTCACCTTAAGACGTAGGATCTTAAAAATAAACGACATGACACTATGTTCGAAACCTGAGATCGAATTGACGATGACGTCTGTGGTCTAGTGGTTCATATACCGGACTGCTGATCACGAGGTCGTGGGTTCGATTCCCACACGACAAATATTTATGTGATGAAAATAAGTATTTGTGTTTGTCTGGATGTTTCCTATGTATAATAAGTATGTATGTACAAAGAATAAAGTATATATAAGTATAATATCTTTGTCTAGTACCCATAGTACAAGCTCTGCTTAGTTTGGGACTAGATCGTGCTGTGTTAAAATGTTCCCAAATATTTAATTTTCCTTTCCCTGAAAGTTACATCTTTATAACACATACCATCATGCCTGTATTCCATAAAGGTAGAGGTAGGAGAGGAGAGTAGATCCACAGTTAGCTGATATGTTTAGGTTCCATGTATCATTGGATGAGAAAAGTATGAAGAAGTTAAGCTAAGGACGGGCCCATGCGCGTGATTGACCTCCTCTCCGGTGTTTGCGTCGATTTTCGTAATAAAAATTGGTGTTAAACTTGTCTTTTTTTTTTAAGCAAAAATATAAGGAGTTAAAAACCAGTGAAATCGATTCTGTTACTGATTCTGAACAAACTACTTTCGGCTTATGGGTAGACAAAAATTAACATGGTATAATACCACTGTAGCGAAGTATACTGTTAGTTTCATTCATTTGTACAATACAAAGGTATTGCCAGTAAAAAAAACATAAAGATGTGACATTGCATTCTGCTTAGAGGTCGTCAGTTAGGAAATGCTAGCGCCATCTAGTTAAAAAAGTGTAAAACTTCTTGTAAAAGTGTTTTAACAGAATTATTTCATTTCTTCAATTTAAAAAGAGGATTCGATAAAGAAGGTAAACCAACGTTTTAAAAACTACAAAAAATGTCTTTATTGAGTTAATATACAGCAAGTGGTATCTTCTGGACAATCTGTCGCTTCCTTGTAAATTGTGGCGTCGTTGCAATGGTATGTTTTTGGCATACATTCACCTCCTCGCTTGCGGCATCTTGTCTCCTTCATCGATACTGGAATCAGATTTTGATGATTAAAGCGACCCGTCTTTGCTTTGCCCCGGATACTATTATTCTCCCGACGTTTCAGACCCTTTACAGCACCCATGATCACGGGAGACTGAGGTGGTCGACGAGACGAGGCGTCTTGACGTTTTAATATTACTAGCTACCGAATATGAATCGGATTGCCTATAATTAACAAAAGTGTAGAGTAGCTGTTAGTGATTAAAACGTCAAGACGCCTACCACCTTAGTCACCCGTGACCATGGGTGCTGTAAAGGGTCCGAAACGTCGGGATTAAAATAATATCAATACAACGCGAAATAAAAACCGTAAAGAGTAGTTTTATTTCAATGTTATATATTTTTATTCCCTCTGCACTTTGCAAGACAAAAGCCTTCTTTCCATAATGTCGGTTGAGAACTTTCTGCATCCATCCCTTGCAATATGAGTCAAACTCACCCCGCCCACTCTAAGTTTAAAAAAACGATATATTAATATGTACCTAGTGATCCCTCAAGTACGTGCATACACTACTATTGATTGATTTGATTTTTCAAGGTCTTTATTAATACACAAGTCATGATTTACTGTTGTTGCACAGACTATGACGCCTATATAAAAATTATAACTTGAATACAGAATTATATGATATGCTGACATCTTTGCTTCGATACTAATGACATAATGTTAACTAAATGTGCAAGTCTTAGTATGACCCACATAGTTATTTCAACAAGGTTGGAATACAAAAACTGTACCTAAACTAATAAATTATCATGCAATATACTGAAACGAATAGTTATAACAATAATTTTATATTACTTAAATATTAAAAAAGCGGCGGGTAGTTGCCCACAGCAATGTGAACTCGGCCGCTCAAACGGCGTCAGCTGGTAAGCGAGCTATCGTCATGATTCACGCAGAAAGTAGTGATGGGGGAGTCGATATCGATTGTACGTTCGTGCAAAAGTTAATGTGGTCAATCTGCTTTTTTAGATATTAGATTATTTGTGTGTGTTGGATTTTTATATAGATAGAACTTACGAGAAAATTTTAATATGTAGTATTTTAAAAGAGGATATATAATCTGGTTATGTATTTTTTTTAGGTTAGTGCGAAATGGTGTATTATATGATATTTTTATTGCTCTGTTTTAAATTATTACAAACATACTAAACAAACATTATACACTACTATTGATTTTATAAACAAGTGGATAGTTTAACGCTTGCTAAAAAAAGATAATCGATACTACTATAAATGTCAATAATCGATTTGATAATCACATTGTTACGTTCCTGCAATCACTAATTCCATCTGTTTATTTATTTATTTACCTCCATAGCAGCACTCGACTCCATAACTTCGCTGTCGAAGGCACAAGCCTTTCTCCTTCGTCAGTTGACCCGAAGGGCAGTCACCTGATATAGTGCAGAGCCCACCTTGTGAAGTACATTCTTTTTCTTGATAGATTTTATCTAATTCTTTAACTGGAAAAAACATAACATTACGAGGTTATCTGCTTAGTTGGTGCTGCGTAAAAATGTCCCAAGAAATTTATTTATTTATTATTTATCTGTAAATGAGATAATTATGTCCTAAGATAGTCTGGACTTTTCAAAGAGACCATTATTCTCTCGAGTTTGTTTTGGCGTTTCTTCTCAGAGATAGGAAACGCCGCTGCCATCTGGTATTAAAAAAATATAATGACATGTAAAAGTGTCTTTAAAGGATCTATTTGTAGAAATAAAAAGAAATATGTTCAAAATGGTCAGACTTATTGTAGCTACTCTAGGGAAACCCGTCTTCTTTCTTCCTAGCCTTTTCCTAATCATGTTGGGGTCTTCCAGTCTAACCGAATGCGGCTGAATATCAGTATTTAAACGAAGTGACTGCCATCAGACCTCCACTACCCAATTTCTGGGCACTACCGACATTCGAAAGAAAGAAGAAAGAAAGAAAGAACTGTGGAAGCGCCGAGTTCGCATTTTTCACCAGTGTGGCGCTGTTCTGCGCGGCGGAGCTGCGCAACTCGCGCGTGTGATTAAAATGACGATATCTCTAAAGTTTTGTATGGGAGCTATACATAAAATGAATACCGTTGGTATCGTTATGAAATAAGCTTTCATTTAAAATATGATTTAGGGCAGTTTGTCCTTGTAATGTATTAAAAATTCTAATTTGAAATCACGATGAGCGATTTTTTTTTTTTTTTTTTAACAATAGTCGTTATAACTAAATAAAAACACCAATATTTCAAAGTTTTTGTTTTATTCTCACATTAAAACGTTATTTTACGTAAATCAATAAAGAAATACACTTCGCAATACAATTATTTCACCCCAGACGCTTACAAAGATCCGCGAGGCGAAAGCGCGCGAAAGCAACATTGAGAAACGACTCTAGTGACCGTTGTATACGTCATTTAGAGACTTAATAGATGATTATATGCCATCCTTATTCCTTTCCCTATAATCTGTGCGAGTTAGAGAAGTAAAGACATAGTTTACGACATGCTACAGTCAATAAAACCGACGCAATAAAAATCAATCTCCAGGAGATAGGTACACAGATGCGCTATTTTTGACAGCTATCTCCTGGAGATCGATCCACAGACAAAGGGATAGAAAGATATACCGGACTTCTAACTACAGTTCTCGCCAAACATATTGTCCGGCTTGAAGTTGGCACGAGTTAACTTTAAACCAGCCGTAAAAATCGGAGTAAGAATAATATTGCAATGTAATAAATAAAAAGGAAAGCTCAAGGCTGTTG
Organism: Acronicta psi; assembly: GCA_946251955.1. Taxonomy (NCBI): domain Eukaryota; kingdom Metazoa; phylum Arthropoda; class Insecta; order Lepidoptera; family Noctuidae; genus Acronicta; species Acronicta psi. Next base: position 1,835,076 of record OX276469.1, read on the forward strand.
TTTCAAATCATTATATTCATACATTTTTCTCTCTCCGATAGTTACAGCCAGGTGCCAAGTTCAAGCCGGACAATAAGTTTGGCGAGAACTATACCTACCACTAATGATTGTCATAGGTGTTTGTATGACAAGAGCAATAGTACTATACCTCAAAATAAATGTATCAGAATTTTATAGAACATTCAATAAGAATATTGATGACTAGCTTATAACCGCGACTTCGTCCGAGTAGAAGTCGAAAATGGTTCTAAAATGATATTTTATTGTTTTTTACGTTATGATTTTTGTTATAACATAAATTATTAAGGTAAAATATTTACAATCTTTATCTTATTGTAGGGACTTAAAGGTATGATTACTGATTCCCGCAACAATACAGAAGACTGGTGTTGAATTTGTTAATAATCACACGTTTATTGAAAAATATCATTAGCATACTTCGTATATTGAAAATAAATATTACATCGACCAAGAAATTTCTGACATAAATGCGTTAAAAGATTTTGGTGGGGATTGAGAGGGGATGCTCTGTCCCTTTCCAGCAAAACGAGTGTTAGTATAGAATTAGTATGGTGCACGCTACTTTTGACGTCATTTCTAAGTATAGTGCGCTCTCTATCTAGCATAAAATTAAAATGCTTTCAACTTCGCTATTTTTGAACCAATTCAAATTTTGTTTTTGATAATCGGCTCTATTTATGGTCAACTTTTTCACGAGGCCATATAAAATAAATAGTCGTATAGCCTATTATTTTATTTTTTTACTCACAATCGGCGCGTGTGTATGACAAGATGTAGATAGAGGAAGCAAAAGAAGTATGTAATGATAATAGCAAGTGCCGGTCTCTAGTTTCTGCCTACCCTAGTCGGAAAAAGCCGTGAGTGTATATATGTATGTATGTAAATTCATTGCAACTATTCAATGTCATCCTGTATGTCAATGCTTGCACGGAAGGTAAACACGATCATTGCCACACAATGAGTCAATATTGACAATCATCTTGATCGAATCAATTGTACTGAGAAACGCCACTCATCTATTGATACTTGTATTCAAAGGAACATCGACAATTGTTATACAATTGTCTCCGATGATCGTACTCAGTCATTTGATACCAATTTACATATGCTGGCAACAAATTAATTATTCTTCGATTTTGAACTTTATTTCATTGGAATGCAAGCAACATGGGTTATTGCGTATGTATAGTAAAGCTGGTTTTTAATGATTGATGTGTAATATTGGTGTGATCGGCATTTTAATGTGTAGTAAAACATGGTTTGTTTGCATTCATTCTATCATCATGCCTATATTCCACTATACGAATACTTAACTATAACTATTCGAGTATTTAACTATAACTAATCGATTACTTAACTATAACTATTCGAATACTTATAACTATTCGAGTACTTAACTATAACTATTCGAATACTTGTAACTATTCGAGTACTTAACTATAACTATTCGAATACTTAACTATAACTATTCGGATACTTATAACTATTCGAGTACTTAACTCTAACTATTCGAATACTTAACTTCGAAAACTTGTGCTAGCATTTTTTTAGTTCTGTTGATATCCGCCGCGGCGCTTATTAGTGTACCATAATAAATAATTCGAAATCGATACGATTACGTTAACTATACTATTACCTACTACAGTGACTCGTGTTTGAGCAACTGATCAAACAATGAAAGTAAGTCACAACATTGAACTAACACCTACAGCCATCGTAAGCCACAACAATTCCTAAACACAAAACAATGACAGTTGTTATATACATGACTTGGAAAAGGCATTAAGTCTTAAGTACCTAATAATAATAATACTAATTTACCCATATACTGTCCCACTGCTGGGCACGGGTCTCCTCTCAGTATGGGAGGGATTAGGCTATAGTCCACCACGCTAGCCTAATGCGGGTTGGTAGACTTCACATGCCGTCGAGAAAATATCTCAGGCATGCAGGTTTCCTCACGATGTTTTCCTTGACCGTTAAAGCGAGTGATAATTACGCACATGATTTCGAAAAGTCAGAGGATCGTGCCTTGGATTAGAACTCGAGACCTTTGACTTGGGAGTCCAGTGGTCATACCCCTAGGCTATCACTGCTTCTTAAGTACCTACCATAACATAATTATTACCCCAATGTACACTTAGTCTGCAATAAATGATTTGAATTTGAATTTGACTATAATTGCTTTCCGCCAGCGGCTCCGCCCGCGTGGACCTATAATTTTTTTCCCCCGTTTTTGCAACATTTTTCATTCATACTCCGCTCCTATTAGTCGTAGCGTGATAGTATATAGCCTATAGCCTTCCCCGATAAATGGGCTACCAAACACTAAAAGAATTTTTCAAATCGGTCCAGTAGTTTCGGAGCCTATTCAATACAAACAAACAAATAATCAAATCATTTCTCTTTATATTATTAGTATAGATATAGATTACAACGGCATTTTAATGTTTGCTAAAACATGTTTTGTTTGAATTCTTTCTAACATCATCATGCCTGTATTCCCCAAAGCGCTAAGGCAGATGTGTACAGTCACGACCAAAGATATATAAACATATTATACAAAAGTGTTAAACCAATTTTTTCATTAATGTACGATTGCAGCTTTGAAATAACACCAATGTCACTATAGTATTGGTTGGTGAATACTATGTTCGTAATGCCGCGAAAATTCTATCAGTACTTTAGGAGAAAATTTATTTTGAACTTTGCCTGGTGTATACATATTTATGCTCGTGGCTGTACATATGTACATACACCGTTCACCGGTATGTTTAGGTCCTATGTAATAAGGAGCAAGCCGATTGGCGTTCCAATCCAGCCATACATTTAAAGTCTGCTACTGAGAATTTCGTCGCAACTCAATAACGCTGCTCGACCTTAGCTTAGTTTAGTGGTTCTAAACGCAACTGTTACGCTAGAGGTTTCGGTTTCGGTTTCCTGCTCCTCAACCATGAGTTCTATCGAATGACTTTCGATAGGTTTGTTACGCATCGAAACGCTCTAATCTCATAGCAGATTTTAGTTCCTTACGTAACCGTTAGAGGCGCTGCGAGGGCTTTCTATACAAATATTTTATGTAGTCGCTAGCGAGTCCATGGAGAAAAACTCATGGTCGAGGCACAGATCAGTGCCTCGACCATGAGTTTTTGTCACTAGACTCGCTAGCGACGCGGTAAAATATTTGTATGGAAAACTCTCGCAGCGCCTCTAGCGGTTACGTAAAGAACTAAAACCTGCTATGGGATTACAGCGTTTCGATGCGTAAAAAACCTATCGAAAGTCATTCGATAGAACTCATGGTTGAGGGGCTGGCAACTTGTAAATAAGTTATTTTCTATGAAATTATGACATCTGCTACAGTACCTACTATCATTACATAGTCTTGGTAAGGAAATAATTAATACTTACTTACTTAATATTATAAATGCGAAAGTCACTCTGTCTGTTTGTCGCTCTTTCACACCGAAACTACTAAAACGATTTAAATGAAAGGAGGTCATCAAAGCCCATAAAACTCAGCCCAAATTTGTACCGGAGGTACATGACAGCTGTCAAGTTGATAGTTTTTACATGGTTTTTACCATGAAATTACTATGAATCTGATAATAATCTGCCGTAATGGCGTGCGTTTGACTTGGCACACTATTATCTGTTTTGGAATAATTTCAAAACAGATAATAGTGTGCCAAAATGACGTGATTTTTCTCAAATTAAAAGTTTTATTTCTCATCCCCCAGTCAACATTAAAAAAAAGTACGACTAGAGTTTTAACCAGCGTAATACAGGGTATTTTTTCCATTAAGTGTACCTTTGGTACATCATTTGGGCCGATTTCGATGACCTCCTTTGGTACAGATAGTCTAGAGCCTGAGAAAGGACATGGCTACTTTTTAAGAGTGGCAATACCTATTGTTATCCGGAGAACTAAAGCTTAATTTATATTAATAAACGGTTAATGCGAAAAAGGGGTGTATGTAAGTGGTTGAAATAGGATCATGAAAATTATAAGAAATATTTAGACTACGCGGGCGAAGCCACTGGCGGCGCTAGTATTATAATATTAACTAATACTTACACGCATCGTAAGCGACAACAATTCCTATACACAAAACAATGACAGTTGTTCTATACATGATTAAAACGGTTTCACACACGACCGCAACCCGATTGATACTGACGCAGAGTGAGCCATCGGTATTCCAAGCATGTTTGTTTTAATATCGCACGCAGTAACGTATATCGATAATGACGGGTTTTCCAGATAGGATGCACATGAATTGCTGAATTAAATGGTGATTGTTGAATTGTCTCGTTCGTCTAGAGGTCGTAAACGACTGCTATGTTAGAGTCCTCGGTTAGATTCCTAGGTTAGGTAGTGTTGTTTTATATGGATTTCTCAGCAGCATCTCGGGATTTTGGATTAGTTCGCGGTTATAGGTAATATGCTCGTAATTTATTTATAATAATAAATATCTTGGGACATTTTTGACACAGCACCATCTAGTCCCAAACTGAGCAAAGCTTGTACTATGGGTACTAGACCATGGATATAATACTTATATACTTTTTTTTTGTAAATACATACTTATAATATATAATAAACATCCAGACAAACACAAACAGTTCATCACATATGTTTGTGTCTTGTGGGAATCGAACCCACGACCTTGTGATCAGCAGTCTGGTACTCGAACCACTAGACCACAGACGTCGTTAAAGATGAACTATGGGTTCACAATAAGTCCCCGCTTTGCCTAACCTATCGCTGAATACAGGCATGGCAAGGGAAAAGTAAGCACTAAAAAAATACTAGAACGGTCCGTCAAAATGACATAACATACCATCACGCCTGTATTCCCCAAAGGGTTCGATAGAGGTGTACTAATGTATACCCCCAGCTCGCCGGTAGGTTAAAGTTAGCTCGTGCCAACTTTAACCCGGACAATAAGTTTGGCGAGAACTGTAATAGGGGGCGAGCCTATTGCCACCAACCGAGCACAAATCTAGACTCCGAGCTGCTACTGGGAATTTTACAGAAATACCCAATAACACTTTGCTCCACCCAGAATCGAACCCAGGACTTTTAGGGTAGCAGTCGCCAAAATGAGGTTAAGAGTATTTATTTATTTATTTAATTACACTTCTATGCACAGAAATGGTACATAAGGCGGACTTAATGCCATATAGCAGTTTCTACCAGTCAACCTTTGGGTCAAAAAGAGAGTCATGTAACAAAAACAAGGTAGGTATTTATATAGTAGGTATTTATTTAAGGAATATTACCAATAGACACATCATTATCAACCGTTGGCATATAAACACAATGCGGGCTGGAACGTAAACACACACATAAACAGAAGAAATTTATAACAACGGTATGGATAAAAACACCGTTACATCTACTGATGCAACACGGTAAGACACATGGTGTGAATCCAGCATAATATAAGAATTACACATCAATCTTACTAGTAGGTTACAAATAGTTAGTGGTCAAAGCGTCTGGTGTACCGAACCAGAAGACGCAGGTTCGAATCCTACCCGCCAGCCGATTTTTTCCTTCATTAAAAATAACTTGTAATTTTAGCATGGAAAATGCTTAAAAAATACAAAAATATAGGTTACAAATAAATGTTTTGCTGCTCTTAGTACTAAATGGATAACAATCGTGACTAATTTATTGCATAATTATTTACCGTTGCATGATATCGATAATTGCTTGTCAAGGTAGACCGTTGACTCTACCGTTTTAAATCCATTCGTGCAGAATTTTATAACATAGGCATACATTTTTCCACTCCTCTGATATTAAATGGGGATAAAGTCGAAGATGGAACTACTTCCGAAAAGATGTCTCTTTGAAAGTGGTACGTTTGGTTATACATCATCGTCATCATGGAAACCCACTTCTCAGAGTGGGTTTGGTTTCTGCACTTAATCCCAGTATCAGACTATTGTACGTGTACCATGGGCGTGTATTCTAACCAGCCCAACTGCCTCCAGAAGCAGATTAGTCTTCCCGGTCTCCTCAGTGTGTCCGCTAGGGATCTTGGTGATTCCACGATTTTATCTCGTATCCGTGCGACGCCTATGCATTCAAGCAGCACGTGTGCTACCGTTTCCTTGATATACATTGAGAGATGTAGTGACTATGAAACATGCAACGGTCCGGGATTGCAGATGTTAAGTCTATTTTTTTGTCACTTTTATAGGTAAGTAGCTTTATAGGTTTTTGTCAGGAAGCAGCGGGCGTGATGGGACGAATTGGAGACACACGAGGGCAGACGTTACGAACCAAAAAACAGTCATGCGGACTGCTCACTTGAGTGACTAGAAATTGGGTCGTAGAGGCCTGATGGTAGACGCTTCTTGTTCAATACTAATAATCAGCTCTAACTGGATACACATTTGAGTTTACATAATGTGCCATGATCAATCATCATCCTACTGCTTTTATCTCAATTTATTTGGGGTCGGCTAGTGTAATATATTAATATTAGATACGCAATCTCCATAGAAAATGACATTTTAAATTGAATCGTGCGCGATACATACTCATAATTACACAAGCCTTTATTAGGGATAGCTGAGATACAAGAAGCATATGATAAAAAGACCTAGCATCAAACAGTTGAGAGACATGTCAAAGATAAGATAAGATTTGGTGTCGAAATGTCTCCCAACTCAAGGGTACACTTTTGGAGGCGACAAAGCGTATCTACCTCTTTCCTCTTTATGGCGGACATACTTCTGTCGCCTCGTCAGTAACTTCCTTTGATGCCGTATCAAATCAAACATTATATCCATGTTTTCTTCGGTCTCCCTCTTTTGTTATACCCATTGAAACCAAAAGATCCAGATTTTTTTGATTATGAATGTGAATTTCAAACCCAAAACAATGCTGATGTTTCTTCAAAATGGACTAGAACTTCCTGAATCCTGAAGGAAGTTCTAGCCTCCTCATATCAGCCTACAGAGGACTGGTCATCTGCCACCTGCATCCAACGACTTCTGTCGACCTATAACAGGTTTTCCGTCCATCTCAAACCTCCGTCATGGTCTTCCGTCGAACTTCCATCATGGTTACATTAAGCAATAGTTGCAGCTCAACACCCGTATAGATTGGTGGTGACATAATTGCGGACTGTAATCCCTTATCGTTGGTGACTGATGGAGCCCGCATAGTCGTCTTGTATCACCTGAACAGAGTGATTAATGACCGCCAATGTTGGTTTGTGTGTGCGAGCGGGACAGGCGATCTTTTTATAAGGGCGTGGAGAGAGTACGTTGGGTAGGAAAGCGATTTTTTGAAGAAGGAGTCCATACGTAAACTGAAATGGTATGTTTTTGAGATTTTTGTTCTTATTTTGCGGATACTCTTTGGTAGTAATCATAGCATTCCTCAGGGTGGAGACTGCAAAGAAAGAGTGATTTGTCTCATCGTCATTAAATTTCTATCATGAAAGAAAACACTTTCATCACTTACTTCCCAATTTTCAGGCAACTTTTCTGAAAATCTTTTTCAGACTATTTAAGAACATTAAAAAATATACCAAATCGGCCCAACCGTTCTCAAATTGTGCGCTCACCAATTAACAGCATTTAATTTTTATTTATAGAAATAGGGGATGAAGGGCTCCTTGATAAGCTATAACTACGCTGATCAACTGGTCTGCGAGGTTAAGCTGCGCTTGCCGCATTCAGTCTGTGGATCCATCCTTAACACACTTAAGACCCCTCCGTGCCTCGGAGAGCACGTAAAGCTGTCGGTCCCGGTTGCCATATTAACACCTATGATATATCGTTAGTATTCAGCAGAAGCCCAAATGCCTGAAAACCAGTAAACGGTATTGCCCAGAAATTAGGTGGCGGAAATTAAAATACTGATATTCAGCCGCATCTGGTTAGGCTGGAACCGGACCCCAACATGATTGGGAAAACGCTAGGAAGAAGAAGAATAGATAGATAGTTTAAAATCGCTGTCGCTAACACTGTGTCATGACCCTTAATCTTCTTGCTAGTGACATAGATAGAACAAAGCGCCGGCTTACATCTGTAGCTATGTCGCCGAGTGATCTCTCGTCATATCCATAACTTTATAGCGTAATATTGTGGGTATGTGTGTGTGTGTGTACAATGAACGTAATACCTAATATGGATCTGCAGGTATAATAAACTTAAACGATGTGTGGGATTAAAATCCATACATAGTACAACCCAATTTTTACCCCAATGGCTTAATTTATGTAATGCAAGAAAAATACATTCTTTCTTAATTCTTGATGACTGAACTATCCTCCTGTCCATTTATCTTTTGACACAGTAAGCGGTGATAGCCTTGTTATATGCAAACTAGACTGCCAAGTGAACTGTCTCAAGTTCGAATCTAAGGCACGCACCTCTGAGTTTTTCAAATCATATTAATAATTAAATAAATAATAATTTTAGAGACACATTTTAACGGTGAAGGAAAATATCCTCAGGAAACATGCATGAGAGATTATATCGACGGTTTGTGATGTCTGCCAAGCCGCACTAGGCCAGGGTGGTGAACTATAGCCTAATCCTCTTATTCTGAGAAAAGACCCGTGCCCAGCAGTGGGTCAGTATATGGGTTGATCATGATGACATGGGGATAAATGGCCTTTTGATCAAAATGGGGATAAGTGGCTTACTACCTAAAGTGTCAAGTATAAAACAATTCTCAGTTTATACAGTTTATCTTCCTAGCCTTTTTCTCAACCATGTTGTGGTCGGCTTCCAGTCTAAATAGATGCGGCTGAATATCAGTATTTTACACGAAGCGACTGCCATCAGACATCCGCAACCCAATTTCTGGGCAATACCGATATTCGAAGAATAGACTGGTTGTCAGGCTTTTTGACTTCCGACTACCACAAACGATTGTCATATGTGTTCGTATGACAACTGGGACGGACGGCTTTACGTGCTCTCGAGGCACGGAGGGGTCTCGATGTGTTAAGAATGGTCACTCACCCACAGACTGGTCTCGGCAAGTGTAGCGTAACCTTGCAGATCGGTTGATCAGCGTTGCTATAACTTAGGCATAAGCCAATTCTCAGTTATGTGAATTATATCATCACAACTTAGTTTTACATAAACGACAAAGCAACTATTCACAAACACACAATTATCTTCATTATCGCGTTCACACGTCTCTAGAGATTTATTTGCGTTCAAAATTATTTGAGAGCACTTTCAGTTTATTTGTAGGTAATGAGTTTTAGTTTTGTTTGTACGACTTGTTCAAATAGGATTTCAACACGTATTTGTTAAAAAAAATGTGTTTTACATTGAAAATTAAGTAGTTTTTTACTTAAAAATTAATAAAATTAGATTACTTATTAAGTCGTATCTATAAAAAATATATTTATTATTTTATATTATCTGAGATTAACAATGAATAATAATAAATAAATTAATTAATGAAATTGATATTCACAATTGCGCATCGATTTTCATTTGAATATCGATTGTCAGTCATTTTACAATCAATAGGTAGACACTAAAAATCGATTTTGTGGCAATTAAAAACTATAACCGGTTGGAAACAACCAAATAATCATAGATAAAAAATAATAGTATGAACAAAACGGACCATGTCGCTAGAAAATAAATGGAAAATAATTATTTTTATTATAAATTAAAATCCCTATTCAAATATTAAATCCCTAACGTGTAAAGTTGATTAAAATAATATAAATAATTTACTATAAAATGTTGGTCGACATTTTGGTACTTTTGAGTATGATCCTTTAAGTATAATAAATAATACATACATACATAGCTTCACGCCTGTTTCCCATAGAGGTAGGCAGAGACTATAGATTTCCACTTGCTACGATCCTGGCACACCACTTTCGCTTCGTCTAGGTTCATTAACCTCTCCATGCATGCTTGTCGGTTTAGGGTGCTCTTAACCTTCCTTTTTTTGAGAACGTCCGCAATCTGGTTGTAGTACGTTCGCCGAGGTCAACCCCTTCCAACTCTTCCATTCGTATAATAAATAATAATGTTAAAATAAAATTTATAAATATAACAGATTCCTGTTTGACGACGATACATCCTAATTTTTTTTTTTAATTACCGTAGATACTAAATTTATTTTCAAACATTTTTAATATTTTATACTCATGTATTGTTCATGACATAGCGTTCAGGTGATGACCTCGTACGTTTGTTGAAATTACCTTCGCGATGTCATTCAACCACGGTGTTATCACGTTAACGTCGGTCGTCCGCCATTACAGGGCGGCGTGCCAGTATTTATGCCAGTGCTTACGTCATACTGCTAGTATTTGTGCCAGTTTGTCAGTAAATGAATGGGTTGTATCAAGCTAAAGATAACTATACATGCAATACGTTGTATGATTACTGTATGTACTTTTTATTATACTTTAACGGTAGTATTATTGTTAAGAGTTATTTATTAGAATATTTGTCGTTCGATCGTATGGCAACAGCTGAAAATCAGCGTCAGGTGGTAGTCCCTATCACTGCTGACATTATGCTGAGCTGTGGCCCTTTTGGCACAATGACTAGATATCTGGGTAAGTATATTGTTAGTCTTATTAAATTTATGTTATTTTAAGTGACCTTTTCGTTTTTGTGCCAATAAATACATTTCTTTCTTTCTTTCTTTCTTTCTTTCTTTCTTGTTTTCTTTCTTTCTTTCTTTCATTCTTTCTTTCTTGTTTTCTTCTTTCTTTCTTTCTTGTTTTCTTTCTTTCTTTCTTTCTTTCTTTCTTTCTTTCTTTCTTTCTTTATTTCTTTATTTCTATCTTTTTTTTTTTTCTTTCTTTCTGCTGCCGTGGTAATCGATAACGTAAGTAACTCAATGTCCCCAATTAATTTTTTGTTTATTTTAAAACCAATTGATTACTGTGTTACTATACTGTTAAAAACATATTTTTCTTTCTTCTTTCTATTCTTTCTTTTGATAGATAGAACATAAAAATCCAGTGTTTAGTTTAATTATAAATTGTGACAAAATCGATACCACCCTCCTATAGATTACCACGGCAGTGTAATACACCATAGAAATTGTGTTTTTACCCGACTGCCGAAGGAGGAGGGTTATGTGTTTGACGCGTATGTATGTATGTATGTATGTATGTATGTATGTATGTATGTATGTATGTCCGTTCCTATGTCCGGTCGTAACTACTCAACGGCTCAACTGAATTAGATAAATGACACCTCATTAGATTCGTCTTGATGGCACGGCTGTCACTGGGTACATGAAATTAAAAAAAAATCAATATGGCGGATTTTATACGCTTTAATGTGCGAACTGACTTTGAAAATGATCTTTAGTTGTATCAATTTATATTTTAAATCATCATTTAGGATCTATCTAGTGATTCTATGGTGATTTATAAACTAAAAAGAAGGAAATAAAATCAATTATTAAAAGAAACAAAAAACCCGACTGCATAAAAACTACTAACTAAAAATCTAAAAACAAGCTCTGTGATGTTGGAAAATGTATTGCAGGCGGGACAAGCTGTTCGTTGATAAACAAAATTGTTTCTTTGCTTGTCCCGCCTGCAATACATTTTTCAACATCACAGAGCTTGTTTTTAGATTTTTAGTTAGTAGTTTTTATGCAGTCGGGTTTTTTGTTTCTTTTAATAATTCTAAGTTCTCTGTTAAGGGATATAAGGTCAACAACAACAGACCAATACAATCAACAGACCTTGATTTATTGAATATTATATTTGGATGGTATATAAATAAATATTCTGGAACATTTTACACAGCACCATCTAATCCCAAAAAAAGCATAGCTTATAGTATGGGTAAGTTACTAGACAATGGATACTTTTGAGATACTTTTTAATACATACTTTTGATAATATAAGAAACACCCAGACAAACAGACACCTATGTTCATTACATAAATGTTTGTGTTCTGTGGGAATCGAACCCACGACCTCGTGATCAGCAGTCTGGTACTCGAACCACTAGTCCACAGACGTCGTCGAATTCCATTGGTCGTAAAGTAGCTAAATGCCTACAAAAAATCCTGACAACCATTTATATTGATATGTTATTTTTAACCCCCGACGCAAAAACGACGGGGTGTTAAGTAAGATAAGTTTGGCGTGTCGGTGTGTATCTGTAGTTTTTTTTAATATTCCATGGTGATCATAGCCCGATACTCTAACCACTAGACCACAGACGTCGTCAAATATAATAAGTGGAATTTACCGTCAATTCCTCTCTATAAGACCCACTTTTTGGAACCGTACAACAATTGACTATTCAAAGTACTTATAAGTAATAATTGTTTAATTGAAAATAAACATTTGACACTAAAGTTTTCAAACAGAAACCCTAGTTCACAGTTATTTAACCATTTAAAATAACTTAATTTCGGCATCCAAAGCAATTCCTATTAAGTAATACTCGAAACCCTATGTAAACAATAAGAGACTTTAAAATACAACCCGCCACACAGATTTAAACCGTATTCAAATCGTAACAGAGTTTACATTAATCATCCTGCAATACAAAAGGCTAACAACAAATAATTGTAGGTACTATAATCTAATTTCGAACCAATTTAAACTTGTGTAGTCATTTCAAGTATTAAGATAAATACGGATAAATTGTTTGTTTGTCCTTGAAAAAAGAATACCGTTGACTTATAGATAAACATTATGCGATATTTATTTTTTTAATATTCTGGGACATTTTTACACAGCGCCATCTAGTCCCAAACTAAACAGAGCTTGTACTGTGGGTACTAGACAATGGATATAATACTTATATACTTTTTTTTGTAAATACATACTTATAATACATAAGAAACACCCAGACAAACACAAACACTTAAGTTTAGCACAATAAATATTTGTTACTCGGTAAACATGTAGGTTTTAAATGGTGAAAGAATAGTTTTAATCGATATAGTAGTTTCGGAGCCTATTCAATGCAAACAAACAATCAAATCATTCCTCTTTATATCTACATCTACACTAATATTATAAAGAGGAAAGATTTGTATTTTTGTATGTAACGAATAAACTCAAAAACTACTGGACCGATTTGAAAAATTCTTTCTATGTTAGATAGCCCATTTATCGGGGAAGGCTAGGCTATATATCATCACGCTACGACTAATAGGAGCGGAGTAGTAATGAAAAATGTTGCAAAAACGGGGAAAAAATTATAAGACCACGCGGGCGAAGCCGCTGGCGGGAAGCTAGTTATTAAGTATAGAAGACTGCCTCATTACCCTAAGCGTGGATTCATTTCCCAAAGTCCTATTGGGTTTTTCTACGGAATTCCCAGTAGCATCTCGGAGATTTGCCCAGTTAATAGCAATCTTGCCCACAATTACATAGGACCATAGAACTTCTATACTACTAATATGTCACGTGAAATAAATAAACTTTACGCGACAAATCCTGCGCGTATCTCCTCTCTTAAACTGCCACTGGATAGTACGAAACGTCATAACCAAACGCCATTTGCGTCGCGTTGGAAAGTGTTCAAAGTTTAGCGTTGCATCGCAGATTGTGAACTGAATAATAATGAAACCCCCCGCGTAAACCAAACACGTTAGCTGTTTGCAGAGGTACTATGAAGTGGATGCGGTATACTATCGCTTGTATTTCCGAAAGGCTAGGCAGAAGTCCACATTTTGCAGGTATATTTAAGTTCCATGTAATAGGGGTGGGGGGGGGGGCTCTGCTATGTACTGAGAGTTTCATAGAAAAACCCAATGACACTTTGCTCGACCTGGGACTCGAACCCAGAACTTGAGCGTAGCAGTCACATTCACGATGAGGCAGTTCGATATAAGAGTGATTTTGATGTATTTTTATACCGAAGCTCTCACGGAAAACTCCAAAAATGATGAAACGTGGACACTCAATAGGACTGATCCACAAATTCAAGGTGGCTCAGCGTGCAATGGAGATAGCAATGCTCGGAATATCTTCGGTAGATAGGCTTCAAAACGAAGTCGTTCACCAAAGAACAAATGTCACCGACATTACGCGAAGAATAAGCAGGCTGAGGTGGAAGTGGGCCGGCCATGTCTGCAGACGGAGATACCGTTGATGGCTCAGATAAGTGTTATTGTGGAGACCACGTTTGGGCAAGCGTAGAGTGGGACACGATGGACCGACGATTTGAGGAAGGTGGTTTGCAGCGGATGGATGCGAGCTGTCCAAGGGATGGCGAGCGCTCTTTGGGGGAGGCCTACGTTCAGCGGATGGCAATGGAGTTATATATGAGGCAGTGTTAGTTTTAAAAGAGTAGGGATCCACATCCATAATGGCCCCAGTTAAGGCGGCGCGCCCATGGGTATCCGGTGATTGTGACGCAGGGTCACAGCTCGTCATGGACGTGGAGAATGTTTCGGATCCCATGATCATGACATAGAGGGCAAGGGAAGCCAATTGCGGTGCCAAGGTGCTGAGGATGGATTAAGCAGATAGATTAGACCAATAGATTTTCTGTTAAAATGGTACCACATCCATAATTTGCTTATCGGTGACCACCCTACAATGTCTTATTTCACAATGTATTATGGAAATTATATCTCGACTAGTTTGCACTGACGCGTTCTTACATTGTAGGTACAAAAGGTGTTTTATGACTGGTTATCAAAGTTATCATTACCGAATCTGTAGTGTGCTCTTTGTCGTTTTTAGTATAAAATCATTTTACTGTCGCTATTGTTTCCAAATGCTGTTGAGTACGTGCTGGTCTCGACTGCGCGTTAAGCCGGGCTAACATGCACTCGTCAAGAACATTTTGTCGACGCCTATGTCGTACTTTTGTCTCGTTTTCGCACGAGAAAAAGCGCGACAAAATAGTAGAGAAAATTTTGTCGTGGCGCGCATGTGGAAGGTTCATTTTTGTGCATTACGGCCGATCTAGCGTTGAATATGCTGATAAAAACAATTTTTTTTTTCGTAATATATTTGCAGAGAAAAACAATTTCTTCTTCTTCAAATTAGAGGTTTCCTTTGAAATTTTTGCTTCATGTTTTGAAAGTTAATATTTTTCCGTAATATATTTGCAAATAATAATAATAATAATAATAAAATTTAATTCAGGCAAAGTAAACCCATATACACAAATTATTAACAGATACATACAAAAGAAAGAAAATTATACAGAAAAATTTTAAAATAAGGTCTGAAGAACATAAACAGCAAAATTTTTTTTTTTTTACTACTACTACTACTTTGGCGTCAAAAATTAAAACTTTCGCTGCGACAGTTGCACCATTGTATGTTTGTCGCAGCAATGCCTTATGATGTAGCAGTCAAGCCTGCTCGCAATCATCTTTAGGATGGTGTTAGCGCTCGCCCGCACTCTGCGTACCAGTGACATGGTACGCTTTCGCATGGTCGCGTAAAAGCAGTCCGTGCGCGCGTCTGCGAACATGCCAGAGGCACTACAAAAACGCGGGAGCCTTAACACCACCCTAAACGCATTATTGTATTGGACACGGAGGGCATGGTAACTTCTTTTACTGTAATCAGCCCACAGGCTGCAAGAGTAAAGCGATGTACAGTAGGCTTTAAAGAGCGTAATCTTTACCTCTCTAGAGCACCTCGCGAACCTACAAGCGATCATATTCGCTCTGGCAGACAACGCCCTCCGCTCCCGTTCCATATCTGCGTGATCCTTGAGGTCACCAGTAAGTATATGCCCCAGGTATTTGAATTGTTCAACCCTTACTAGGGGAACGTCATACAACTTAACCGGGGGAATATTTGTAGGACATTTCGCACCAGCTCCCTCAAAGACCATGCATTGGCTCTTCTTGACATTGTACAATAAACCGTGGCCACACGTGTATTCCTCGCACGTCCGTATCAGCTTCCTCAGGCCGCACACAGATGCACTGAGTAGCACCATATCGTCCGCATAACTCAGATTATTAACACAGATGCCGTCAATGTGGCAGCCAACATGTTGACTACTGAGCTCTACGATCAGCCCGTTTATATATAGATTAAACAGGGTTGGAGATGTTAAGCCACCTTGCCTAACTCCACACTCAAGCTGATACGGATCCGACATTACTCCCGCCCATCTGACAGTATTGGACTGGTTTGCATACCAGTACTGGAACATGCTAATGAGTTCCTGTGGCAAATCTACGCTTCTCAGCTTGTCCCACAGCATGTTATAACCCACAAGGTCAAAGGCCTTCGACAAGTCGAGGAAACACGCATAAACGGGCGTCTTGCGATCTGTGTAGTATTTGACGGTTTGCTTTAAGCACAGTATGGCACTTTCGGTGGACAATCGAGGACGAAACCCAAACTGGTTGTCATGTAGTTTTACGTAATCGTTCAACTGTGCATTAAGCAAACCGTCAAAAACTTTTGATGTAACTGTTGCAAGAGAGATAGGCCTATAGTTATTTTTATCAGATAGATCACCCGTTTTATTCTTCACCACAGGAACAACCACCGCTTTCATAAAATCCGCAGGCAAGTAGGAATGGCTCACACACAGAGAGTAGAACATTGCTAGGACTCTAGGTAGATGAGGCCCAGCGTGCTGCAAGTGCTCAACGCTAAGTCCATCATGGCCCGGGGATTTGCCACTTGACATATGTCTTATAACTTTAGTTACATCATTTGCCAAGAAGCCAGTTGTTTTAACTATTTGAATATTCGTGTCAGCGTTGAGTACTTCCTCAATAGGATCCAACAGAGACTTTACAGCGAAATGGTTTCTGAAGAGATTAGCAATGTCCTTAGGACCACTCACACCCTCAATGCTCACAGGAAGGCCAGGCCGTACATTAATTTTACTGGTACTTTTCCAGAAACCGCGAAAATCCCCTTTACTATGACTCACAGCAAGGGCATCCATCTTTATTTGGTCCTGATTGTTTTGGCACCACTTTAAGCGAGACTTGAAAACTGTTCTGCTATGACACATTTCATCATAAAGAATACCTGATCTAGGCCTTCCGCACAGTATCCAATCATTAAATTTCGATCTGGCCACTCTGTGAGCCCCACTGACGTGTTTGTTCCACCCCGTCGTGTGCTTACCCCTCGCAAACTTCCCCGCGCTTCTATGACCTACCAGAATAGCCGCATCGCGGAGAGTGGTTACAATGTCAGAGTAAAGCCTATCCAGAACACACCTGTGACCACGGTCTCCACAATATCGGTCCGCACAGTTAGTACATTCAGAAGGAAAGTCTATCATTTTTAGCTTACTATGACACTCTTTTGCATACATCGAGACTTGTTCTACGCTCTTTACACCCCATAATACATCTTTATTTAAATGAGTTAGTCTAGGAAAGATCTTAGGACTTATTAAATTTAAATTACATTTAATTATAAGCGGGAAATGGTCAGACCACTGAGTGTCATACATGACCTTTACATCAACAACTGCCAGTCTCGCCGCATGAGTTGTAATGCAGTGATCCAGCCAGCTGCCCGTCCCGTGCGCATCACTTATGAAAGTAAAAGTACCCGAGTCTAACCCCATCAAATCTACATCTATGCATGACCATAAGTGGTCATTACAAATATTAACAAGTTCATTGTAAAACAACGTACCCGGATTGGCATTGAAGTCTCCTAAGATAAACACAGACTCAGTTCCATACTCGTCAACAATAGCGCTCATTGCGCTCAAACAATCTGTAAAGTCTAATAAGTTATCGACACAGTTTGTTGGCAAGTAAACACTCATAACGATTACGGGTCTATCATTTGTAGTAATTTGGATTGCACAAATACGCGGATTATCGCAAGGCAACACTGCCACCTGCTGGAACACACTATATCGCCATAACAAAGCGACACCACCGTAGGGACGCCCGCGCAGGATGCCTGCAGACGTATCAACTGCCGACGTCGCCGTATAACCAAAACCGCTGTCAATCGTGCTAATATAGGGTATGTCATGGGGCAGTAACCAAGTTTCCTGCAGACATACCACGTCACATGCATGGCACAGGTTTCTGACGTCATCAATGGAACGTTTTACATTCTTACAATTAAATGTAGCAAAACGATACAGGCCACTACTATTCATTGCATAGATTGATTGAGCCGCCACCGACATCGCCAGTATTACGCACGTCGCTTGTATTCCTGTATCTAAAGTTCACAAAACGACGAAATATGACACCTTTTGGCCACAATGTTTCATCCATATATTTTGATAGATTTGACTCTAATATTAAAAATTTGTATGCCTTGTGTTCTCTTGCGAATTTCATGTTTATTTTCTCTAAATATACTGTTTCATTTGTTTTGCTATAAATATGTTTTATTATGTCTTTTTTTGCCGCAGACATATGTACATTCGTAATGAACATAGGTATTTTCTTGTCGGCTGCTCGAAATGTGCACTCTAAATCTCTGGCAATACCCGACTTGCCTTCGAACCGATACTTAGTTGGTTTTTTGCGCTTTGTTACCGTAACCCATTCTGTATTATTCGTATTCTCCAGTTTTGACACTTGAGAATACGTATGCGTATCACGCACAATCATCGGCTGCTCTGATTTACGCTGCCCTGTTACATAACTATAACTAGCTTTATCAGTCGCAGTCATCTGTTTCCCAACATATGCAGTCGATAAGCCTGACGTTACTTCAGCACTCTTCATCGTCACTGCAGAACCGGTGTCAGTACTCACCTCTGGACACATCGGCCGCGACAGCAGCGGTAACGGTAACGGGTTCGTACTCATCTCTCTGTGTTCTACCGACCGCTGCCGCTCATTTACAGAACACTCCGTTATATTGTCTTGCGCTACCCTCGTATCTCTAACTTCCGACATTGGGAAACTAATACTCGGCGTTTCGTTACTTATGTTCACAAACGAATAATCATGTGAAAGCGCAGGGCCACTGCTTGGAAAAGCGCCACTAGATGGCAACGAGTCGCTCTGCATGCGAAGAACTGTAGTTTTGATCTCACTCACACTGTCTTTGGTAGCATAAGTCGACTTTATTTCCTCAATTTCGGCTTTCAATTTCAATATATCCTTGAGCAGTTTGGAACAGTCTAAGTGATCCATTAAAATCGGTGGTAGTTTATCCAGCTGTCTAGCTACGAAAACTGGAATAATATCGGGTTCTGTAGATTTAAATAGATTTATTATATCAGCCACATCACGCTCCTCTTTTCCTTTACTTTTTCGCAATATTTTTCTGATGTCCGTTGGGACAGACTCGAACAAAAGTTTCTTGGAGTTCTTGATTTCATCACTTGTAAATGATGACGTACAAATACGTACTAGTGATTCTTCATCGATGATAGACACCTTGTTTTGTATGTATGATAACATCTCATCAATTACAATGTTGCACACGTTACACTTAAGAACGTCCGCCATTATTGCAACTCGCGAGTCACTGCTACGAGTAAAAATTAGGCCCATGTAATACAATGATACAATTGTATTAGGTAAACTTCCACTATTTGCTGTACAAAATTTATGTTTTATATTTATTTGATTTTATTTATTTAAAATAATTAATTGACAATGTTGACATTGTCATGGTTACAATGACAATTGGCAAAGAAAAGCAATTTATTCTTCTTCAAATTAGAGGTTTCTTTTGAAATGTTCACTAAATGTTTTGAAAAGGTGTTAGCACGATTAAAAAAATACATCAGCGTAGCGTCTCTTTTAGTACGTATTGTTATGGAAAGAGTTAAAGCATAGGTTTCCTAAGTTTCTCGTTTCTTTCATATTATCATAAGTTTATTTCGGTTTTATTGAAAAAAAAAACATGAAATATATACTGGCTCTTGAAACTTGTTTTTTTTCAACGAAAAAGCAATTTTAAAACAATACTGAAATTTCTTACAATGTTTTCCATTTTAACTACTTAATTACCCTTTTACTAATGAAATATTGCTTTTGATGAAATTAAATCCGATTCTGAGCGGTTTTCGATCGAATATAAATATTTTTTGGAGCATACACCGGTTACATCGGATACATCGGTTGTGGTCACGCTTCGATACAATTCAATATAAATAAGGGTCGAGGTTTGATGTGTTGTTAAATATCAAAGGAGAAATATAAAAGTGAGTGTTTGATTTATATATTTTTATAGCTTTAACCCTCTACCTACCACCATTATGTCAACAACATGAATGCAGAATAAATAAATTATTACAATGATTACTTCGTCTGCGAGGAATAGTTACTTTTTCTCAAACTAACTTTCAAAAACTTCAAGCCTTTTTTCGCGACGAAATGTAGCCCAAGTATCAAAGTCCAATCTACTTCTGTAACAAATTTCATCAAAATCATTAAAGTGGTTTAGTCGGGAAAGCGTAAGATATAGAGTTATTTTCGAATTTATAATGTAAGAGAATAGATAATGAATTCCATGGTGCAAAATAACGACATCTATCGTGTTATCACGGAATCAAGTAACTGAACACTTATGACTTATGACTGTATCGAATTGAAAAAACTAATAAAATAATACTTGCAAACAACAAAACAAACAAACCGACACACACACAATAAGAATTTCTTCATTCACGACAAGTTCCCTAACCGAACCCTTCCTTCGCCCCGATAAGCTTCAAAAACGTTGTCTCAGACAAAATGAATAAGAACTACTAAAAAATTATCCAGCGTAAACGTTCACTCATCCACAAACATCCGTCCCATCCATTAACCAAAGAGGTTTTCAGTAAACAATGTCCCCGTGATATGCCATCGTATTTCGTTGGACCTGTGTATTTTTTCAAAACATCCACAAACATCCATGTTCCCGTGCAATGCCTGGTTCACTTTTGTTCCGGATTAATGTTTCCTGTCCCATGTTTGTGTTTCTAGTGTATGATATTGAGTTTAATTTAGTTAAAAGTCGCGACCGTTGTCATTTTTATACGACTGGCGAAGATATTTTATTTTTTTGGACATTTTACATAGCACTATCTAGTCTCAAATTAAGCAAAGCTTGTACTATGGGTGGCTTGTACAATGAGGAATGATACTTATAATAATAATTATTTCATTTTCTTGTATAACCTACTTATAACTTACTGAAAACCAGTCTACCCTTCAAATATTGGTATTACCCAGAAATTGGGTTGCGGAGGTCTGATAGCAATCGCTTCGTACTTCGTACTTCGTACAAATACTTGATATTCAGCCGCATCTGGTTAGACTAGAAGCCGACCCCATCATGGTCGGGAAATGGCTAGGAGAATGATACCTTTAGCGGCTTTCGGTTTCGCCCTTTTCGCGGCTTTTTGCAACATTTTTCATTGCTCCTCCGCTACTATTAGTCTTAGCAGTATGGTATATAGCCTATAGCCTACCCCGATAAATGGGCTATCTAACACTGAAAGAATTTTTCAAATCGATCCAGTAGTTTCGGAGCCTATTCAATATAAACAAACAAACAATTAAATCTTTCCTCTTTATTATATTAATAAAGATCTCTGTCTCAGTAAAATAGCATTTTTTAATTCAAACTATACCTACTAATTAATAACTTAAACTGCAATTATTGCCTGAATGTACACCTACGAGAAATGGGCAAGTCGATCAAATAGAGGTAGCTCATTAAAAGTACATAGCACACAATTAGTCACTATCGGGGAGGCATTCGCTGTATGTGCCGGAGCTTTACACTGAGATTAATAGCTTTGCAAGCAACGAGAGCCAAGCGGGACTTCGTAAGGGCGTTGTCAGACGGGTTTCGTTTCAGACACAGTTTACTAGCTTACATCATAGACACTATAGTTTATTCGAAATTAACACACACACACACAAACACACACACACACAGTGTGCCTACTACAGTTCTCGCAAAACAAACTATACAAATAATTGCATTGTCATCGATCCTTGATAACTGTGCAAAGATTCAAATCAATCCGTCGTTTTGAAAGGGGTGAAAATCTCGTTCAAAAATTCAGTTACATCGATACATACCAAGCTAATAAAAGCTATTCGAGCTTTCGTTTTTATTCATTTTAATCCAATTTTTTCTCTCCAATTTTCCGGCCGGGTTGAAGTTGGCTCGCCTGAAAAACATGAAACCGACTCACAGACAGACAATGACTCGTAAAAGTGTCTTTAAAAGATCTGATTGCAGAAATAGATAGAATTTATAAACGTTTTATCTCACGGAGGCATTAAAATTATGGAAATTTAAACTTTATATCAATGGCATAAGGGTTGTGACACGTGTTTTCGTGAGATAGAATTACTGTAGTTGTTACTCACTTCTGAACTCGGCTTTATTCGAGCACCCAAGCCGCGCTATAGAACATTATTCGTCTCTACAAAGTGCTTTTGAATCTTTACGAAACAAAGGGAAGGTGGGAATGTATTCCATTGGATTACTTGGTATGCCAGTGAAATATCATCATCAGAGAGACTTT
Organism: Acronicta psi; assembly: GCA_946251955.1. Classification (NCBI taxonomy): domain Eukaryota; kingdom Metazoa; phylum Arthropoda; class Insecta; order Lepidoptera; family Noctuidae; genus Acronicta; species Acronicta psi. The sequence continues at coordinate 1,857,504 of OX276469.1, forward strand.
GAAGTACAGAGAACTTTGTAGTTGTATTTTGGGTTGATAAATTCTTTCTTACAAGACTTTCTGCAAGAAATTGTTTCTTCAAAAAGTTTTTCTTAGTTGATCTTTTGTCTCTAATGGTCTCAAGCGACTGCTACGCTAGAAGTCCTGGGATCGAATTCTGGGTCAAGCTGCAAGCTGTTATCGGATTTTTCCTGTAAAATTCCCAGTAGCAGCTCGGAGTCTGGATTCTTTCAGACGCCTGGAGATTTTTTTGAATTTTGAAGACACAGGTCAATGCTTGATATTTTCTTTTACTAGATAGCATCAGCATTTTTAAATTCAGAATAAACGCTAAAACAGTTACATGTGTCGCAATAATTGTATGGCTTGACCATGTTGTAGGGAGCTCAACAACCAATCCCGTCGCCGGGACATTTGCCTTTGATCTCAAATTTACTAAATAAAGTGTTAAATTAGAACAATTTCTAAAGTAATTTTTGAAATACCTTCTGACAGCATATATGAAACTGACTTAAAAAGAGATTGTATCTCATCATACAAAGTTTAATATTTTACATCGCATGACTCCCCAGAGATGGGATCTTTGACCTTTCTTAACTCCCTTTTACTTGTAAATTGTATACCCACGGGGCATAACAAGGCAGTACCTGCCCATGGATATTATGCCTCAACTGTTCACATTAAATTTCATGTTGTTATAACGAAATTATGTATGTATATTACAGCTCTACTAAATATATTTATTTCTAGCTTTCCGCCAGCGGTTTCGCTCTCGTGGTCTTAGTATTTCTTATAACTTTCGTCCCCAATTTTAAACCCTTGCCTTGTTTCATTAAAAAGTAGCCTATGTCCTTTCTCAGGCTCTAGACTATCTGTGCCAGCCTTTGGGTCCCGGGAAGCGTCGAAAAGGCGTTTGGCAATGCCCTTGAAAAGTGAATGAGCACTCGGACCCCATGGCCCCAGCGTTTCAACCCCAAACGGTTCAAAAACGCCAAACACCAAACGCCTTTTCGACGCTTCCCGGGACCCAAAGGCTGACCTTTATTTTGGTCAGAGAATCAGCATTGCCATACAACGTGGCAATGCAGCCAGCCTTCTGGGTACCCTTCCAGCTGATGGCGATGCGGAGGAGTTTTTTGATGCCTTATTGTAAATAATTATTTTATTATTATATTATTTTATTTGAGTTATATTTAGGAATAGATTTTTAATTTAGTATTTAGATACATTGTAATATATTGTGTGACAATACAATAGTTTGTATAGTTTGTCTTTGTAGACAACCAAAAAAAGTATTTTTTTTAAACATGAACGCGGGTTACACTTCGGAGAACAGCCTGTATCAAATATAATCCTTTTCAAACACAACCCTTCTCGCAGAATATATTTTTATAAAAAATATCTGACCATTTTTTGCCGTATTTTCCTTCCCAACGTAAAACTGTTAGAATCGCATTCCAGTGACTCTTGAACGACGTAAGAGGCCACTCGGCCGACCCGTATTTTCTACCGACTGATCCATATCCCTCATATTATATGGCTACCCTACACATAACATGATGTTACAGGTAGTATGTATTGATTCGGCATTTTGTAGATTGCCCATGTTGGTATAATCTTCTGTGCCCGTGAATATTGTGATGTGATTTGTGATAACTTTTTTTTCAAGTGGTAGTTAGCGAGTTTTCGAGGGTTGACGTCATGGGTTCAATTTCCAGATTGCGCAGTGTTACCGTGGAATCATTTTTTTGCAATTTGACAGATATGTTGAGGTATTTCGTGGGAGGTCCGCGTGTAATCGCCGTTAATGGGTTTCTCAATTAATTTCCATAGGCCCTGAATAGATATAATCAAATAGGAATATTCAGTGACGGATTTTTTTAATAAATAAAATCAAAATACCATCACGTATATATTTGCCAAAGTGTTAGACAGAGGATATGCAGAACAACCGACAGTTTGCCAGTACCCAGGTAATGAATTTCAAAGAAAAACCTTATACTACCCAATACTACTTTGCTTGAACTAGCTCCGCGAAGCAGTAGCACTTAGGACCCCTAGACTAGCCAGGCATTTTGAATATTCATAAATACATAACAGATTCACCTAACGAGTCACCCTCTAACTTTTACCGACGTCGCCCCATCTTCTGAAGCACGTTCTAATCAGAACTATACGGTACCCCACTCTAAGGTGAATTAAGATTAATCACTGTTGACAGTAGTTTGAGGTGCCCTGATAGTGGGCCCTCGTGGATGTCCGAACTTAAACGAAGTCTGTCTCAAACAATGATGTGGACGCTTTGTTACTTACAGGGGTTTGTTTGGAGTTAAGGATGCCGTTTAAAATTAGTGTTTGCTTGGAAATGATTTGAGTTTGAGGTGTAAAGAGGTTTTATTACTATTGTTTCTTTTCCCATTCTAGGATTTTCTCCTGTGTTGTGGGAATTTATACAAACACAAATGACCATTATAAACCCAGACCCCGAAAAAATATTCAGATATGTTAAAATATTTTTTCTATGGAAGCTATTGCTGCGGTTGTTACTCTTTCACGCAAAAACTACTGAACGCATTTGGATGAAAGTTTACAGTATTATAGCTTACATCAGAATAACAGGTTGCAGGTTGGTAGACTTCACATGCCGTTGATAAAATCTCTCAGGCATGTAGGTTTCCTCCCGATGTTTTCCTTCACCGTTAAAGTGAGTGATAATTACGCAGATGATTTCGAAAAGTCAGAGGTGCTTGAGACCTTTGACTTGGCAGTCCGGAGTCATTCTCTTATGCTATCACTACTGCTGCTTCTACCAAGTATGTCAGATATTTCTCAACGAGATGCTTAGTCAAATGACAGTAAGGAATTGTATTGTAAAACGGAGAGCAACTCCCTTCTAGCCTTTTCCCAATCTTGCTAGGGTCGGTTTCCAGTCTAACCAGGATGCGGCTGAATATCAGTATTTTACACGGAGTGACTGCCATCAAACCTCTACAACCCAATCTCTAGGCAATACCGATATTCGCAGGAAACACTGGTTGTTAGGCTTTTTAGGCTTCTGATTACGACTAACGATTGTCATGCTTTACTTTACGTTGATTGGCTTTACGTGCTCTCCGAGGCACGGAGGGGTCTCGATATGTTAAGAATGGTCATTCATCCACAGACTGACCGCGGCAAGTATAGCTTAACCTTGCAGATCGGTTGATCGGCGTAGTTACAACTTGGCCACGAGAGCAACAAGAATACTATATCTAGTTAGAAAGTCGATCAATGTTAATCCACCAGAACAATTCCTGTTAGGAAGGTAGTCAACATCGTCAAATTCCAGCTACGTACAATTATAATATAACAGCTTAAGTGTTAGGGACGAACTAGCTCGATTAAGTCGCAGTTTCATCGCACAAGTTTCATACAATAACGTGCTTAATAATTATAATCAGTAATACTAAGCACAGAGTAAGGGATACAGTGGGCTCAATAAATGACAAGTTTGGTGGAGGGGCAGACTGGTTTCTGGTTAGAGCGATTTGTTTGAAGTGGTATAGTCCATTTTTGTGTGCGGGAAATCCTTATGGATCAGGGTATGTTGGCCGACTAAAAACAGCAGAAAACAAAATCACAGAATAACAACTACAGCAAAGGCAAAATTCTACCACCAGGCTTTATACAAAATGTATGGAAATGACACAAGCTTTCGACAAATCGGGCTGTCACTAATGTCATTTCCATACATTTTGTTTGTCGATTCGAATGTCAAAATGCAACTTGTCTAGCCCCCCTGAACACTCAAATTCAATTTCAAACTTTCTTACTCTGTGGCCGGAGAAGGCTCCGGTTCATATAATCTGCTTAGTTATGGAATATTAAGTTTGTACTCACTTGAGACGGCCCAGCTTAGCAGGCGTTGACAGATGACGTCATCGTACCTAATTATAATAATTGCATTTATGTTTGAGTTGTGATATACAAAGTGGTGTTAGATTTGTTTAATCAATGGAGGTGATACTTACTATTCTTACTTCCTGACTAATATTCTAAATGCGAAAGTAACTCTGTCTGTCTGCTTGTCTGTCTATCTATCGCGCTTTCACGCCAAAACTACTGAACCGATTTAAATGAAATTTGGTACAATTTCATTTAAATTGCAATAACAAGTCTAGAGCGTGAAAAAGGACATAGGCTATTTTTTAATGCGAAGAAAGGGCTGTAAGGGGTTGAAATAGGGGATGAAAGTTATAAGGACTACCCAGACCACGCGGGCGAAGCCGCTCGCGGAAAGCTAGTAACGTATATATATTAAAAACCTCTTTAACATTCCAACCACGACCATCACTCCACAGCGCTGCGGGTTGTACATTCGATTCCTGTAAGAAGCAAGCGTTGTGGTTGACCTACGAATTGGACCCACGATCTCGAGCGTAGCATAGCAGTCAATCTTGCGACCACCCGACTAATGGGGCAAATCATTTATTATTTATTTATTAGGAAAGAAACAAACAGTCATTCACAAAATAATAATCTAGAACAACTAACACAAAAAGACCTATAGTTTCCTTAAATAACTAAAACATTACAAATGAACCTAAACAGAACTAGTCACAATACTCTTTGACAAACAACAAATTAGTCACGTAGTAGTTACACTTAAGTTAAATAAATAAATAAAAATCTAAAGAAGTATGTTATGTGTCCCTAAATTTAATTTCACAATGTAAACAATACGTTGAATGGGTATTTTTCTTATTTGTTAACTTATAAACTTATGTTGTTTGTGAAATATAAAGTGATGTTTTTGATAGCGCGACGACGAACTGAATATTTTTGTGTACCTAACTGAGTTCTCGTGTAAGTGACTATGATAACTTTTTTGAGAATAAAATTTCTTTAAACCTAATTTCAACAGACGTTATGACGAGTAAGGGAAGCCCAAAGTGCTCATTAAACCTCTTGCATGCGAGTTGAGGAAATTTCCAAGTAGGCTTGCTAGTACAAGCGCATGGTAAAGTGCTGACGATCGATAGAAATTTAATTTTGCAATGGTAATTAAAATAATTTACGTTAGTTATGTATAAACTATTGTTTTAAAACGAGTATGTCTCTGTATTGTAGTTTGGCACCACCTCTAATTAAGTTAGAAATCATTAACCTATTATTTTTTGCTTTTTAGTTCAATGGATGAATGGAAAAAAAAAGGATAGGATGCGCCGACCCCAAATAAATTGGGGCAAGGGTATGAAGATGATGATGATTTTTTGCTTTTTAATTCCGAGGTGTTTTAAAGGAGATTTGTTTTTTGTTAAAAATAATTTATTTTAAAATGTTTTAGTGGAGTATATATGTATTTTGTTTTGTAGATATCTATTATATAATATGGGGATGCCAACTAAACGCACTGCCCTAATAAGACAGCGAAGTTTCGGAGTAAACCAAAATATCATATATATACACATTTTTTTAAATTGTCGTTGATTATTTTAAAACCACTCAACCGATTTCGAAAAAAAATATATGGGACCACACGGGAAGCACCAGCTTTTGTTCCACTAAAAAGGTTTTATTTTATGTAATGACAAAGTATGTAGAAGAAAATAGGAATTTGCTAATAACCATAGAGATCAGGGGGCCTAGACAAGTTGCCATTTCACATTCGAATCGACAAACGAATATATACAAAATCTATGGAAATGACACAAGCTTTCGTCAAATCGGGCTTGTCACTAATGTCATATCCATACATTTTTTTTCTATTTGTTCGTCGATTCGAAATTGCAACTTGTGTAGGCCTGCTGGAGAGGAAAGTAAAATTGATAAACCTCAAAAACTTCTGTACCTACCTATACCTCAACAGTATAACAAACGGTAGAATGGCTTTGAATTTTTTTCTTCTACAAAATTGTCCCGCTTTTTTCCTAATTCGTTAAAATTCACAGTGACGTCGCGTCTTGGAAGGAGTACTCTCAATTGCTCATTCCTTGACATTTTTGTATATACTAATTGGATTGCTATTTAAGGGTCCAGTAAATTAAGGCGTATTGTTGTTTGTAAGTAACTGTACTTCATTTTAAGAAGTCTTCATAAATTGTTATTCTTGAAAAAAATTGCTTAATTAACGCTCTCGTTAGTCTGGTAACAGCCTAATGAGGTCGCATCTGCGGTATTAGAGGTCCTGTGTTCGATTCCCAAGTCGAGCAATTATTTTCCTTTCTTGGTTTGTCTATGAAATTAGAGAATGGTTACTGGCAATAGGCTCGACCTAAACATACCAGCAAACTATGTGTATACATTGGTATACCTCTGTCTAACCCTTCGGTAAATACAGGCGTGATGGTATGTAGGTTTGTAAGTAGTATAACAAAACGCGGACGAAACCGTAGCTTAAACTAAGCTATTTTTAAAGTCAGTAATTAAGTGCTTAGAGACGGGCCGTTAACCATAGTTGCAAGGGCCATTTAACTCTTTCCTGACAGTTGACTTCTACTCCCATGGTGATATTGTTTTTAGGGTTCACCACTGTAAAAAACAGAATGACTGTAAAACTGTTTGGGCGTGTTTATATGACACGAATTTGTTCGCGCCTACACAACGCATTCGACACCGGCAACCGCGTGGTCTTGTTACTTTATAGCAAACTAGTTTTCCGCCAGTGGCTTCGCCCGCTACCCCACGGAAACCATACATTTTACCATATACCATCTGGTATATTACCATATACCAGATTTATATTTTTTCAGAAATTATTAAGTATTATTGTTGCTTAGTTTTAATTATACATGTAGATTTTAATCTGGCACGGTAGTTTTTATATAGTTTCTTTAAGTGGAGACCTATTATATGTCAACTAAAATGTTGTCTAAGTAAGCCATTATTTGCTGTTGGTCTTCCAAATAAAAAAAAAAAAAATGTATAATCGATCTCTGTGCCAAATTTCATCCAGATCCGTTCAGTAGTTTTTGCGAGAAAGAGTAAGAAACATCCATCCATACATACATACAAACTTTCACATTTATAATATTAGTAGGATGTGAATTTTCAACCGACTTCAAAAAGGAAGCAACATGTTTCAAAGATGAGTGACTTCACACATCCTCTAGAAAATGAATTATAAATAAAAAAATATTAAAAATTTACTAATATGAATTATGAGTAAACGCATGATTTCTAAAAGTTGGACAATTTGCGTTTGGATTTGATTTCAAGACCCAAGTAACAGCAAGTTATTATAGCAGCGCTATGATCATAATTATGGTCAACTATCACTACTTTATCTAAGCTAGCTTAGCAAGTAAAAAAATATTGACTTCAGTAGATTTACTGAAGTCAATATTTTTTTACTTGCTAAGCTTGTAAGGATTCTTACAAATAAGTTTTTGAATGATGCTTGTGATGGGAAAACCTAACAAATCTTAAAAAACGCGTCATAAGTCTCGGTATATACCAATAAATAGGTTAGACAGAAACAGTGATAAACGGTGTCCATCACGACATTGAAAAAACCAGAACTAGTGACACCATTAACAATAGTAAAAAAATATAAAAAGATAACCAACTCAAACTGATCACAAATTGGAAACTCACTTTGTACGGAGCTGTTTTTGCCGGTTCTCAAACTCGATGTCTCCACATAGAGTTAATAATTGCATAGATGTGACAAGTTCAATAAATAAAAAATGGATTGAACTCAAAGGGTAGTCTGACGAAATGGTGGTTCATCATGGGTATCGTCAACTCTGCTGGATATTTCAAATCAATAGTTCTTTGGTGATGTGGAGACATGCATGTCCAAAGTTAAAAACTCTTAGTCAAACGTCCAAATGGTGTTGATTATAGCAATATTCCTTCTTTTGTAAAACTCATCATCCTCCTGCCCTTATCCCAATTTATTTGTGGTTGGCGCAGTCTTTCCTTTTCTTTCATTCATCACTGTTGGCCGTCACCTGCTCATTCACTCCCTTTTCCACCATATCGACCTTAACACAGTTTATCCATCTTTTCTCTAGCCTCCCCTCTATTCCTCCATCCTTCAACATCCAAAGTCATTACTCCTTTTAGTCAAAAACGCGATATTTTTTTTGTAAAACCAATGAAACTTTAAAATCTACTCATACTAGTAATTATAAAATAAACGTCTTTCTTTATTTCATTAACATCTGATGACATCTTCACAAAATTACAATCTCAAAGAATATTTCGTTCATTTCTACTCGTTACACGTTCATTCATGCTTTATTACGAACAATCATATCTGAATCATTCCAAATATTTAATCTATGTCCTATTTTATCTTTTTCCAGCGCTCCAAAGCTAAATTCTGAAGGCCCGAACGCTTTTCATATCACGCCTTTTTTATCTTTTTGTACTCATTCTTTCTTTTATGAGGGAATTTTATTTGATGCTCCTCTCTGCGATTTATACTTAATGGTTGAACGTATGGGAAATATTGTATCTGTACTTTATTTCTTTGGGGAAAATATTACAGTAATGGCTGATTAATTTGGAAATGCAGTGAAGTGTTTAGGGTTATTAATGATCATTTCTCTTGCCCGTATCCTATATCTCAAAAATATTGGCTAGGCTTTTGTCTCTAAAAGTTCTTTGGGATTTGAGTAAAATCATGGGGAACAGCTAGAAAAGAAAATATCCTTAGACATTTTTCACAACATCATCTAGCCTCAAACTAAGCAGAGCTTTTACTATGTGTAATACTTGTATACTGTTTTGGTTTAAATCCATATTATAATACATAAAAAACACCCAGAAAAACACAAACACTTAAGTTCATCACATAAATATTTGTGTCCTGTGGGAACCGAATCCACGACCTCGTGCTCAGCAGTCCGGTACTCGAACCATTAGACCACAGTCGTCGTCAAAACAATAAAAACACATACGTATCCGTATGCCGGTCGACATACATAAAAACTCCTTTTTATACTTTGAAAAAAAGTAATTCATCGGATTTTTTAAAATGTAGGAGTAAATAGTCTCTAATACGAGAATTTCAGTCTAGGTGTGATTATAAATCTTGGAGCCACAGGTAGCAGTAACGTGTTGAATTGGATCCCTGAATTTGGTGTGCTATTCATCATTGTGGTCGTGAAAACCAATTGAATAGGACCATATCTAGTAGACACACAATCTAGGGCTGTAATAAATTGAAATTTTATTGATACGTAATTTATTTCTCACTCTAATATACTAATGTTACAATATTTAGTTTTTTAAGGTATACAATTTAAGTTACCATAATTGGTGCCTAAGCTAGACCTCGAGGCCTGTGTTTCAGGACACCAGGATCCCACCCTAGATATCAAAATAGGGAGTCTCTGCTATATATACTGATATTGACGACGTCTGTGGTCTAGTGGTTCGAGTACCGGACTGCTAATCACGAGGTCGTGGGTTCGATTCCCACAAGACACAAACATTTATGTGATGAATTTAGGTGTTTGTGTTTGTCCGGGTGTTTCTTATATATTATAAGTATGTATTTACAAAAAAAAAGTATATAAGTATTATATCCATCGTCTAGTACCCATAGTACAAGCTCTGCTTAGTTTGGGACTAGATGTACACACTATGTAAACACATAATATCTTGGGACATTTTTTACACAGCACGTAAAAAATGTCCCAAGATATTATGTGTTTACATACTTACCATATAACATAACATTACGCCTCTATTCCCTGTTGGGCAGGGAAGTACTAATGTATATCCACAGTCCGCTGGTATGTTTGGGTGTCTTATACGGGAGACAGGGGTAACATACTGGAGTACTGTGTGTGTACTATACAAGGTGGAAGGATATCAACGCACAAACGTCGTGACGCACAAACGTCGTGACAAGGTTTCACTCAAGATCAAAAATAAAATGACCTAGGTCATTCATGTAGAAAATGATTCGTTATTACAGATATTGACATTTTTGAGCGCGCAGTGTATTGCTAAAAATGCCATTATAACGCTCCGCAGTGAATATTATCGCGCGCGCGATCCG